>JAVRXN010000009.1:103850084-104466821 GCA_033556935.1 Timema podura | reverse complement strand
TGGCGAATGTAATCTAAGTAAACCAGACCGGAATTCGAACCTTGACCTCTCCGTTACCGGCAAACCAGACTAGACAAGACTAAAGCTTTTGTTCACGTGTCAACAGGTGCGGATTTATGAATATGGTTCTTATAGCGATCTTATTATAGTACAGTGTCGACTTGAGTTGAGCTGTCAGGCTATAACTTCAGTTGGGGAATTATATTCTATGGCGTAGAAAAAAAAAACAACGCACACACAAAGTCACCGGGTACCGTAAAACACATCCGTCACGTCATTCTTCGTGACGTTGCCAATATGTCACAACATTAGACACCTTACCTCGTGAAATACGTCACTTATGACGTGGTCCATTTGTGAACATGTCGAAGCAGGAGGGTGTTTATTTTCCGGCAGAGAGGGAACTTAGTTGCCGCGTTATATAATTTTTTTTTAATATATTTACTCGGCGCTGACGTTGATACACTTCCAATTAAAAATAAAAATCTCGTGTAATTAAATCGAGGGTTGAGAATTTAGTAACAAATTATCCCCACGGTATTCTATAAACCTATGTAATCTACACTTTGTGATTTACTCGTAGGATGCAAACACAATTTACAATGTTACGTATAAGCTTCGACTACGAGCTATTTCTGTCGCATCCTCACAGGTGTGGACACGGTATAGGGGGTCAACCTCATACTGTATGATTTGCCGTAGACGGAAAAATCAGGGGTTGAATTCCGTCCAGATGTACTGAGCATATGTTTTTCCTAAATGGTTTTCCAAACTCTCCTTCACGCAAATGTGAGTACATTTCCTTCAAATCCCACCCAAGTAGTGTAAATATGCAGATGGCCAGGATGGGCAGTAGGCTAAGACGCTGAACACGAAATTTTTTGGCGGTATTTAACGTGCATATTTTAAAACAAAAATTATACAAGCGTGTGACCTACAAGCTAACTCGGTACAGGGTTAAGGTGTCAGACTTCTGTGCTGGGGTTTCGGGGTTCAATCCTTGGTCCCGGCACAGATTTATCTGATTGCCAAACCCTTCCTTCACCTATGACAATATGTGTATTAATCACAACTTGTGAATGTGTGGAATGCCAGGCCTCCACCGTGGTTCGGATCCCACGTTAAACTGTAGGTCCTCCATTTCATCTCCCAATCACCCTACCATTACACATTAGCGTAAGTGCGTATAACCCGAACGGTTAGTAAGACGCAGTGCTAATATAATAATTAGGGATAGAGAATGTTTTATTTAGAGGAAATGTGAGAATTTCAGGAGAGGAATAGTATAAAACCAATGAGGGAAACCCACTACACATTAATAGCTTCGTTTTAGCCGACCATTACACCACTATTTAAAAAAAAACCTGAAACCAGGACCTCTCTTTGAGGACCCCCGTGAATCGCTTCGTTTGCGCACCTTGCATGCAACATCGGCGCTGCACGGTAGCTGCAGGGATGGTTTGTATGTTCCACGCGACTCCTCCCCCAATACACGCGAATATTCCGGCAGCCACACACGACGAGAAACTAGTTTCCACCGTGCCACGATATCCCCAAGTAAACAGATATCGAGTTGTTATTGACATGGTTGTCTGTCTGGCCCCCTCCGGTATATGGGTAATGTTCTGTATTAACATATAACATGAAGATTTACTAACTGTTGAAAAAAAAAGTTACTGGATCTACTTTGATGTATCTACACTTATTAAAAAAAAATACGGTGTGTAGTTTTTTTTAACTAACTGATAGCTACCCTAGTGACCTGGTGGTATAGGGGTAAGGTGTCAGACTTCAGTGCTGAGGGTCCGGGGTTCAATACTCGGTCCAGGCACAGATTTATCTGATTGCCAAACCCTTCCTTCACCTCTGACAAGTTGTGTATTAATCACAACTTGTGAATGTGAGAAATGCCAGGCCTCCACCGTGGTTCGGATTCCACGTTAAACCGTAGGTCCTCCATTTCATATCACAATTACCCTACCATTACACATTAGCGTAAGTGCGTATTACCCGAACGGGTAGTAAGACGCGGTCCTAATAATGATAATGATAGCTACCCGCGTTGGTGGGTAATGTCAAGATAATCTGGTTGACCTGTGACGGGTTGGTCAGGATTCAAAGCTCGGCTATGTGTGTGTGTGTGTGTGTACTAAAAGTGGTTTCCTTAAATGGTTTACCACTCTACCTCCAAGCAAATGTGGGTACGTTTCCTCTGAAATTCTACCTTACTCATCCCTATACCGTAAACTTTTTTTTAGCACCGCACCTTACTACCTGTTCAGATTATACGAATGTGTACTATTTACTCTAATACGCAAGGGATAAGGTAGGTTGAATTTAGAGGAAGTGTACCCACATTTGCGTGGAGGCAAATGTGGAAAACCATTAGGATAACTCAACCTCGATACACCCGACCATTATTTGAACCCTGATCTCCCTGTCATCAGCAGTATTGTCTATTGTAAGAGTGACGCCTTAGACCATGCGGCCACCGAAGTGGGTTAATATGTCCGAATTGATCCTTGCTAATATAGATTTGTAATGCTTATTTAATTTTTTTTTGTTTGTTTTGACTGTAGCGATTGTAGAGATAACACCAACAAGCAGAACATAATATGCTAGGATGAGGCAGAGGGTCCCTGACAAGATGATAGAGAATCACAACATTTTAGTAATTCTCTTTGTCGAAACACCTTAAGTGAACTCTACACTTTTTATTGTGTTAGGTTAGCCCTTGTTGTGCTAAACAAATTCTTCAATGACTTTGATTTGCTGAATACTCTGTCTTGAATAAGTGGTTACAATACCATTATTTCTACTAAATAAAAAAGGGAATGAGCTTAATTCTGGTTTAGTATGCAACCAAATGTAACAAAGGCCTCCAACAAATTTGAATAAAAATTCATTTGACTAGTACGCACCCTACCGAAAAGTAGTTACACTCAGTTTCCACTTAGCAGTCTCACCTTAATGGATTATGCTATGGAATATCTTATAATATAGGCCTTAGTGTAAGCCCTCAAGGTATACCCAGATTTTGGTTGGAAGAACAGTAGAGACCATTAATATATATTTATTTGCGACCAACATTATTAATATTTATTTATTTCTGTCATTTTATAGGTATTGACTATATCTACCAAAAGTGATAGCTACAAATAACATGACTTGATGTATGAATATATTAAAATGGTTTTAGTAACTAACTTATATTGTTCTTCCTACCCAAATCATACTATAGTACTGCCACCTTTCAGGGTAAACGAAGTATACCTTGTGGTCCAAAGAAAGGTGACTAGACTGGACCCCGTTATTAAGACCTGTATAAGTAACTGTTTATAAAGACCATATCGCGCCCAGCTGGAATGATAATCTCATCTTTATGGACTGCCATTTAATGCGCGTGGCACTGCATTGATTTATTTCCTATGTCCTGTAGATGATAATAGGCCAGACTCGATAAAACGACTTTGTTACTTAAGAGTTATGAATGAACAATATCGTGTGTGTGTGTGTGTGTTATATATATGTATATGTATATATAGGTCGGGGTAGAGTAGGGGAGTCCAAACCCGAGGCTTTGTGAACTTTGACCAACCAGAGCGACGTATGGTGTGTTTCAAGTGTTTGTTTTTTTAAATTTTAACATCGCGTGTTACTACCCTTCCGCACTGTACAGTTTTGTTAACATCGCATACCTTTCAGGTTATACGCATATGTACTGAACACGCGAATGTGCTAGGAATGAGAACGGTTGGTCTTAGAGGAAGTGTACCCGAATTCTCGTAGAGGTAGAATGGAAAACCATTTAGTAAAAACCACTCTCAGTACGCCCGATTGGGATTCGAAACTAGATCTCCCCGTCATCGGCAGTCAAGTCTTCTGCGAAAGTAACGCCTTAGAACATGCGGCCACCAAAGTATTTTTTTCGAATTTTAACTACATTAATGGGCTAGGAATGAGGAAGAAAGAACACAGAAAAATTGTACCCAAATTTGTGTTGGGGGAGGTTGGGGAACTATTTCGGAAAAAATCACCCTCGGTACATCCGAGCTGGGATTTAAACCTTGACCTCACTGCCACCAGAAAATCAGACTAGATGAGCCTGCCATTTAATCCACGTACCTACGGGTTTCGAGTTTATTTAGATTGTGTAGATATTTTGAGATATTAATGACTTTAAATATTACTATACACATAATGGTGGGCAGATGGGTTTGGATGTCAACCTTTTCTGATCTGGTTTTTTGTTGATGGGAAGGTTGAGGTTTGTATCATGGTTGGATGTACTGAGAATAGATTTTCCTCAATTATTTCTCCCTCTCCCTCTAAGAAAATTGTGGCATATCTATTCTAAATTCTACCTTCCTCACCCCTACCCCCTTATTGTATATATGTGAATAACCCGGTTGGGTAGTAAAAATTGATAAAAAAAACCCAGCATTTATCTGGAAAGAGTATGGGAAACCACCTTGTGAAGTCCCCGATTTCAGTTTCCAGAAACCTGCTAGGATTATGTGATTTTTATAATTAATATTAGGGGTAGCCTATTTAAACTTTCACTGTCTGAACATCCTGATATAAGAAACTATTTATAAATTAGATAAATTCTAAAACAGAAACCACGTCCATGACCATTATTTTCAATTCACCCGATGTGGTTTCTATTTTTCTTTGCCTGTACTTGCAAGCACGTAGCCAAGAGGCTGGTTATGGTGGCCTGGATCCGTTCCTCTTCGAAACCCTCCCCCTAAAAATGTCGACAGATACATTTTAATTAGAATTAAAACGCTTATTTTCAATAAATGAAAAATATAAGGTAGAAGATTTCTGCTATCTAGGAAGTAAGATTACCGCAAACGGTAAGATCCAGGAAGAAATAGGACAAAGGATATGGAAGATTGGACAATTCTACCACGGGCTAAGGATATAATCTGGCCATGGAATATAGGAAAAGAGGACAAAACTTTGTTATATAAGGCATATTATTATCCAATATTGACATATGGCTCTGAAACCAGGACATGGACGAAGAGAGATTTAAGTAGATTGCGGGCAGTAGAGATGAAGTTCCTGAGAGGCATTGGGAATGCAACAAGAAGAGACAGGATAAGGAATGAAATAATTGGGGATGGTTTCAAAGTTATATCATTAGAAGAGACACTGAAGAAAAAAAGGTTGCTGTGGTTAGGTCATGTGATGAGAATGGAGAAGGACAGAATGCCTAAGAAAACATTACAGAACAAAGAGAAGGGTAGAAGACCTATTGGAAGAACATGGACAAGATGGATGTACCAAGCGCAGAAGGACATGGGAGCTAAAGGAGAGGATTGGAGATGTATGGCTGAGGGAGAAGTTGGGAGAGATCGACAGGAATGGAATAGGATGTGGCAGGCGACCCGCAGAGGAGGAAACGTCGAATGATGATGATGAGGATGAAAAATAAAGATTTTTTATTAATGAGTCATAAATTATGTTAAGATTTTTACTATTGCAATTTATACTATATGCAACGTAGTCTGTCAGGCACATAAGGTATTGTGTGTAGGCTGAGGCCAGCTATTTTCTTGGGCTATAACAACGCGCATCATACGGGGAAGGAGCGGAGGGGGGCGAGGGAGAGTTAAAATATGTATTTTTACAGGTACAATAACTTTTATGGCCTAAATAAATAGAATATTGCTAAGCGATGTTGCCTGCTTGGTGATTTCGAAGCTTTTTTGCAAAACGGTTTGCATCTTAACTTGACTTATCTGAACACTCTAAGGGCCAGTTTCCTAGTCAGATTTAGTACGCCTCAAGTGCGGTGCTATACTAAATACAAGACGTCACCTACCTGAAATTGAATGGAATGGGCCAGTTTCATATGCGAAACTGGCCCATTCCATTTTGGTTTAGGTAGGTGTCGTCCTGTATTTAGTATTGACTCGCACTTTAGGCGTACTAAATCTGACTATGAAACTGGCCCTAAGTCTGACTATGAAACTGGCCCTAAGCCCTATCTCCCACGTTTGAACACCATCTACAAGATATTAATAGTGGAAAGAGAATTAGCAGTTCACCCTGCGAGGCCTCTTGTTTATGTGCTTATAACGATTCCCCTCTTCCACTGACTAGTATACACACTTAATCCAACATTTTAGCCTGGAAAGCATTGACTTGCATTTCAAAATTATATTTTTCTTGTTCCCTATTTTATATAGACATGCTTCCACGGAATTTAACTCTACATCCTGAGAGGAAGATTCTTTCTGGCAATTTCCGTGAATAGACCAAATAACCTGAGTTTACCAAATAAGAACGAAAAAAATAATTGTGTTACAATGTAGTGGTATATTTAGAATGATTTAATAGTTTATGGTTTTTATTTCAATCTTTAAAACACGCCGAATGAAACGTAAACGCACTAACTTGGGAAATCCTATCTTGACTTGGCGTGACGTCAGAGGTAGGCAACGTCCTTAAGCTGTCCCGTAGACCATCCATGTGATATGAGAGAGTTTCTGCTTGAAAACCTAACGCCTGGCTATACTTTCATTGGAACACAATGTACTGTACATTGCGTGTTATATTTTCTTAATCCGTGTCGTATCTTGGCGCCGCGAGTTGTTCCGGTACTTTCCCCGACCCTCTCTTCACCATCCTTTTATCCCCCCCTCTCTCATCTGGTTTTTACCTCGTACTCTCTTGGCTTCCAGCTTCCCGCAGAGATGGAAAAATCAAGATGTGTCCGACCGGCGATATGAATAATAAATAAATAATAGCCTATCTTATGGAAGTTATCCGATGTAGTCCGGTTAAGTAAGACTACTTCGCGCCTTGTTTTTTTTTTTCAATTTGTTGTAAAATAGCTCCTTTTAAATATGCCCATTGAAGTAGAGCTTACCCTAGAAGAGACGGCACGTTACAATACCACAAGGTATGGATTTGTTTTTTTTTATACTGGTCGTATTGACCTAAACTATCTAAAAGTGAATTATCTGATCATTGTCGCACACTACAGACTAAATTTATTTCTTATGTGTCTCATCACAACCGCATGAACCGCTGCTAATGAAACTGTATCATCCCTGCCGCACAGTGACAACCAATTAAACTGTCCTATCGCGGTCGCAAATTACCGTCTGATGAAACTGTCTTTTCACGGCCGCACGGTACCAACTAATGAAACTGTCTTACTGCGGCCGCATAGTGCCAGGTAATGAAACTGTCTAATCGCTGCCTTACAACGCCAGCTCCAGAACAGAACGTGGCAGTCAGGTAACACGCTACGTTGATAAAGCTCCTTCTTGTAAGAGATAGAGAGAGGTATCACGCATCTACTTAAATCTCTCTTATACCTCAGTTTTAGCTTCTGTGGTGCTGACTGACAGCTCACAGCTGACTTCTGACAGTCAACAGTTAGGTATATACCTAAATTTTGACTGTCAGAAGTGACAACTGCTAAAGACATGTTTTTTGCAGATCATATGCTTCGGCGTAGGGATACATAATTTGGTCTTGTAGCTTTTCAAAGCCGTCAGAAGTCAGCTGTGAGCTGTCAGTCAGCACCACAGAAGCTAAAACTGAGGTATACATCTGTCACACATGCAGTCATACGCTTGCGGTCAGGTAGGGAACAGAGTTTGGTTTGATATATGTGTATATTTTATAAGGCCCTTTTTATTCCAGGCTATCGCCTTTTAGACGCTTTTGGTTAGTGAGGCACATTTTATTAAAATTGTCCTGTACCAATATGTGCTACCAACCACTTCGGTGTTCAAATGGCCTAAGGCGTCACTCTCACAATATACTTGATTTCAGATGACGGGTGGATTGGGGTTTGAATCCTTTTCAGGTATACTGAGAGAGGTTTTATCTAAAATGATTTCCCACTTTTCCGCCACGTAAATGCGGATAAGTTTTATCTAAAAACCCGCCTCGGTGGCGTAGTTGGCTAACGCGCTAGTCGTGTTGAGCTCGACCGCCGAGGACGGGAAGATCGAGGTTCGAATCTCGGTCGGGTGAACTGGGGGTGGTTTTTCCTAAATGGTTTTCCACTCTTCCTCCACGCAAATGCGGGCTCACTTCCTCTAAATTCAACCCTCCAAATTCCTAATCCATTAGCGTAATTAGTACTTAAGCGTATAACCCGAACGGGTAGTAAGACGCGGTGCTAAATATTATTTTATTATTTTATCTAAAATATACCTTCCTCATGCCTACCCCAGTAGTGTAAATATGCAGAAAGCCATATCGGTTATTGAGACACTATCTATAAACAACACAAATCACTTAAAGTATATTAGATAAATATACATATTCTTGACGCTGAAACACAAAAGATACACCAGCATTCGCTTGGATACAGTATGAGAAACCAGATTTTTGAAAACATCAACTCTTACTATAATCGAACAAAGTCCATTAAAACAAAGACACATAGTTTATATTTTTGAAAGTTTGGTTCTATTTTTAATCTAAAGATAAATTTAATAAATATTGCTCTCAGATGCAATCGAATAAAATACCACACTGTTAAGCCTAGTACACACTGGGTGATAATCAATCACCAGATACAAGTATCCAGCGACTCGGCAACATCGTCCGCGCGCATACACCAACTTGTATCCGGACACAAGTCTCCACCGATGTTGCGCGTCCCCAACGAGCAGACGCATCTCACCAGTCCCCGTTCCTTTCCCGATGGATCCGCACATTACTGCGGCTTTTGTAATAATTAAATGTCGACAAAAATGAAAAAGACGTTGGTGGAAAAGAGAGTTTTTGAGACGTGGTAAGAATTATGGTGACTGTTTGTTGTCAGAGCTCTCGTTGAATGATGGATGCTCATTTTTAAAATCTGTAATACCCATAATCACAATAAAATCACCGCCATAACACTACCAAGATACTACTACTTGGACGAGGGATAGAAATCAACTGATTAAAATTCCAAAGTTGCCCACCGTTGCTTGTTCGTGGGTCCACAACCGAGCGATGTTTCCCATTGGAGGTGGCAGACCGAGACACCGGCAACATTCTTTGATCTTTTACCGCCGGACACTCGGGAGATGTTTCCGTGTATCCAGACACACGGGAAACATCAGGAAACATCGGCGGTCGGCGTGTATCTGGCGATTATCGTCCAGTGTGTGATAGGCTTGAGATTCAATTTCCATCTCTATGTTCTTAACTCACCTTTAATAAAAATGTCTGCGTATAACCTAAACAAACAGTTAAAAGACGCGGTAATAGAAAAAAAACAGTCTATGAAAGCGATTTATTTTATAGTTTAAGTAAAAATAATATCCTAAATTGATCGGATATTCACTTCACAAGGCAAAACTTTGATTTGTTTGGTAATAATAATTTATCATAAGCTCCGTAGATAATTAATATTGTAAACATTTTTTAAAACATTTGCTTTTCATCAGATTTAATCATATTTTCTGAAACCAAAGAAATTATTTTTGGTTACTCGATTCATAACTTATTTTTTCGCGTTCATACATCCTCAACTCTATATCTTCTCTACGCTCACTCAAGCACACGTTTCCCGCGTCGTGCGCTAACATAACCTCCGAGTGCACACCTGTTCATAACACCGCCATCTTCTTCATACCTCTTTCAACAATAGATTTAGTAGGTGGTGGAGAGGCTGAGGCTCAATTCCTGGTTGGTTGCATCACATTTACTTTCCACTCTAGTGGATAATAACCTTAATTATAAATAGAATTAGATAGCCAAAGCTATTATTTATGCATTTAGTGGGAATTACTCCATCTAGATATCATATTCTGAAAATTGAAAAATGACACCTGGACACGGCCAAAGGTTCCGGGTTCGATTCCTGTATCCAGGTGTCATTTTTAAATTTTCAGAATATGATACCTTAATTATATATTAAAAAAAGTTAATTTTGTTTATGGCCGCAATATTAATGAACTCCTATTAAATCATACCTCAACTGATTTCTGACCACCAAAGTAAGCTTCAACCGCCTCCGAGATTCGATCTAAGGTCTCTCAAAGAGGGTTTAGGAAACGTTTTGAGGTACAATGCCTTAACAATCTCGCCTCTCAGCTCTCGGCTCTCTTTATTAACTCAAGAATTTCATTTACTTAGTGTAAAAATAACCGTAGATCAAGATTCATGTGTAAATTATCTTGTATAGTATAGTTAACTCAATTAATCTGGCCCGTAATCCTCCTTGACAGTTTAATCTCCCGAGTAATTTAATTCCATTCACAGCCGGCCTTCTCTGTTATGATCTCAGGTATCTCATGACACAACTGTCACTTTCATTTTCCACAAAGTGTGTGCATGCGTGGTTCTTCTTACGTTTTCAATTAACGCTTCCTCGTCTTTTTTTTAAGCGGGAGTCTACCGATATCCTAGGTTTTGTGTTTAAAAACATGTAATTCTAGACACTACGTGTGAGATAGAGTGGGCAAGTCGTGTGAGTTGCATCTAGATTTTAGATGCAACGTGCACAAATTGCCTAATCTAGATTATAGAGTCACAAGTATCCACCCTTCCCGATTTTTGTTCCTGAGGGTTACCATCCCTCACTAACAGCTCGACATTTTGTTAGTTTGCTTGTTTACCTCCTTACACATTCCCTCTTAAGCTTGTACATACACACAACGCCTACGCTATCAAACCACTTATTCACGCTGGTGCGCATGGGGTTAAAGGTGTCAATCTCGTCTTGTCTATTGTCAGGGGAGGTCGGATCTCAAATCTCCGGCTTGGTGTCACGAGATTTTTTTTTTTTCATAACCGCGTCTTACTACTTGTTCAGATTATAAGAATAAATGATAATTACACTAATGTGGAGAGGATGAGAAAGGAAGCATTTTTAGAGGTAATCTACCCGCATTCACATGGAAGGAAAGTGGGAAACCATTTAGGAAAAATCACCCTTAGTAGAACCGACCGGATTCGAATCTCGATCTCCCCGTCATAGGTAATCTAGTCTACTGTGAGAGTAACGCCTTAGACCATGCGGTGACCGAAGTAGGTTTTAGGGCTAGTCTTATTATATTATATAGAGGACTACTATTTTCTTTTTATAATAATAAGATACTAAGTTGGAATTCTTTTTACTTATTTTCCGAGAATACAGATTTTTTTTTTAAAGTGGCCCTCTCAGTATTTGTAATGTTTAGAGATAGGGTAAATTCGCTTTTGCGAAAAACGCGAAAAAAAGGGTCGAAAATAGGGTATTTATAAGTTTTCTTTGCGTTTCATGGCATTTGAAAGTGTTTAAAGCGATTTTAATTTCGCGAATTAACGCGAAAAACGTGATTTTGAGAGTATTTTAGCTAAATTATTATATTTAGCGAAATAAACGCGAATTCCCTGAAAATGCTGTGCATTTAAATAAAATGCTGAGAATTTCTATAAAACCATGTTTTTCAGCGGAAATAAGTGATTAAAAAATCATTGAGTTTCACTCGTCTGTGTGCTTCAGCTCGGGTTTTACTTGCATCCTGTGCCTTCCACAGCCCATCCGGCTAATCGCCACATTCCGTTAGTCGTTGCTTTTATCATAAATCCTTTGTATAGGCCCTAAAAACATTGACGAAAGACATTTTTACCTATTTTGCTACAAAATGCTAAATTATGCCACAAAACGCTAAATTTCCAATAATTAATGCTAAAAAAACTGAAAATTAATGCTATTTTACCCTATCTCTAGTAATGTTCAATGCTGGGCCGTTATGATCAAACGAGTTTGACACGCCTGCCTTAGACCATGCGTCCACTGAAGTGGATTTAAAGAAAGACTTATTTATCCTGACTTGGCGCTCGCTCTCTGTTGGACAACGGTGTTAATATATTTTCGCCGCAGGAAGGAAGAGTACGCAGGGAGCTCGTGTATATATGTCCAGAGACACGTGTGCATTGGGTCAGTGGACACGCGTGGGCGTGGGAACAACCCTCTACATATGATTAGTACCTTGGGACCCTTCGTACCTTGACGAGGCCTCGGGAACACAAACAATTGATCATCGGCTTTTGTACTGCTTTGTGTGGCTAGGTTTGTTTTGTGATTGAGCGTGTATCTCCAATGTACACTCTCTTTCACGAAAAAGGGGTCTAACATAATCTCTGATTTACACTCTCTTTCACGAGCAAGGGGGCTTACAGGGCCTCTAATATACACACTCTTTCACGAGAAAGGGGTTTCAAAGGACCTATGATGTACACTCTCTTTCACGAGCAAGAGAACCCACAAGGGCCCCTGAGGGCCTCTGATGGACACTCTCTTTCACAAGCAAGGCAGCTCAAAGAGCTCTACTTTCCAAGCAATATATTCCCAGGGCTTATTTACACTGAAAGTTAGCAACTTTCCCTGCTGATGACTGGAAGATCAAGGTCTGAATACCGGTCGGGTCCACTTAGGGTAGGTTTTCCTAAATTGCTTCCCACTATCCTTCCTCGCAAATGTGTGTAGATTACCTCTAAAATGATTCCTTCGTCATCCCTACCCCATTAGAATAATTATCATGTATGCGTATAACCTGAACAGGTAGTATTAAGACGCGGTGATAGTAGGAATAATAATAATAATAATAATAGCATCTTGCTTTGACGTACCACACTATGACTCTATCTTATAATCTATACCAGTGGTTATTAACCGGTGAACTGTTTACAAGTGTTCCGCCGGTTAAGATGCCACATGATAACAGTTATCGGTGATGTTGGTTACTAATATCCTAACAACTGAAGACTGCTACGCGCGTTGATTTCTAAACCAATAGAATCTCATATTCTTTAAATTGACAAACAACACCTGGACACTGGAATTGAACCCGGGACCTTTGGCTTAGTACGCCAATGCTCTAACCACTGAGCTATCCAGGACTCGTCCCGTGTCCAGGACCATTCTTAACTCATATTTTAAGGCAGAGTCTGTGATGGACGTACGGAAATCTTCGGCTACAAGTGTTCAATTAAGATCCCAAGCTATCAGATAACGCAGCCACCATCGATTCGGTAGTTGGCTTTTTGCTGTCATTTGTACAATATAACTGTACGAGTTCACATATCATGATGGATTAAATAGCTAAGCTGTAATTTTTTGATAATTATGATTATAGCCCCATCTAAAGATCATATTCTTTAAATTGAAAATTTACACCTGGACAAGGGTGTTCCGCAAATTTGTCTTATAATCAAAAGTGTTCAGTGACTTCTATTATTATTATTATTATTATTATTATTATTATTATTATTATTATTATTATTATTATTATTATTATTATTATTATTATTATTAATTACTATTATTATTACTATTATTATTATTATTATTATTATTATTATTATTATTATTATTATTATTATTATTATTATTATTATTATTATTATTATTATTATTATTATTATTATTATTATTAGCACCGCGTCTTATTATCCTTTCGGGTTGTACGCAGTCAGTGACTTCTAAAAGGTTAATAGCCAGAGACATACTATAGTGGAATAATGCAAGGTAAGCTTGCTACCTTGCAGGATAAACAAAGGGTACACTCTATTTATCATGAAGATTAACAAATTAGTTAGTTTCATAAGGTTTTGGCTCATGGCGATTTAAAAAAAATATGAGTACGTTGTTTGTATCTACCTTAATTTATTATGCGAGATAAATTTGTACCCGAGTCAGATGCTAAGGACACCAAACAAAATATAAGTAAAGATAAATAAAGAACGACACAGAAAAATAATAGTAATAAAAGATGTAACGAGACACGTAGCCAATTACAGTGACCTTAACAAGAGCCGTACGTATTTTATATATATTTTTTAAATATTGAGGTCTTGAAAAGAAAATTTATTTTGACAAAAAATTAACTACATAATAATTCATGTCTGGCAAGTTTATTTTTTTGTTAGGGGCCTGTGATTTTTCATGAAAGAGTTTGTTGCTTATGTACAGCACGCTAGCCACATAATAATAAAATATCAGAGGTGACGTTTATGTAATATATATAAAAAACATTATTTAATTATAGTCACTTACCAAAACCAAATAGTCGCTAAAGTTTACCGAATAAACGGGTGTATGCTCTCTAGTTGAACACGAGTCATAGATCATGATGATTTTACAAATTAAGAAGTTGGGATTATGTATAGTCCTATCACCATTAAAAGGATCCTAATTGGCAATTAGAAATGTTACTGAATATCGTGAAGTCTTATGCCTTCGAGGTTAGAAAGAAAATTTTGTATTAGTAATCGAGAAAAATAGGGTTGGACACAACTCTAGTAACTTTTTCATTTTGAAGTGCGGCTTACTACCCTTCTAGGCTACCCGCATTTAACTACGCCAGTAGATTAGGGATGAGGAAGGTCTAATTTAGAGAATATTTACACACATTTTCGTGTAAAGGGAGAGAGAGTTGGAAACCATTTAGGGAAAAAACACTTTCTGTATTCGCGGTCGGGATTCAACACTCCATCGTAACCGAAAAACCAGACTAAACGAGCTTGAAATTTAGTCCGCGTGCCCGCCGATGCGTGGACATCACCTCTTCTCACGGTGATGCTAATATAAGTCCAGTTTCATAGTTAGACTAAGTACGACTCAAATTTGGCGCTATGCATGAATAATAAATCATTGTGATGATACATTTTAACGAATCGTTTCAACGACAACGTGTCTATCTTAATATTCTTTAAAATAACTTATTATACAAAATAAAAATAATAAAAATTGACCACTCAAAGACACGCATCGATGGGCTCATGGAATAAATGATAAGCCCATATAATCTTGGTTTGTTGGTGATGAGAAGAATGGTGCTTGAATCCCGGCCGTTTATTAAGTTTACTTTTATTCTTAAATTTGTTTTCCCCCCCTTCCTTCGTGAAAATACGGGTATATTTCCTGTAAATTATACCTTCCCAATACTACCTCAGAAGCGTAATTAAAAGCGTATATCTCGGGTAAAAAGACATGGCGTGAAAATATAATATCACGCGCAAGTGTTTAAAATAGTGTTATATACAATAAAAAGAACCACTATATATATATATATATATATATATATATATATATATATAAAGCAAAATCAATGCAATTCAATCGAAAGGAAATACCGAAAGTCGCATTTCTCAAGAAAATATTAAAGTTTGCCAATATTTTACTATACAGAATGACCCAAAAGTACCTTCGTATTTATATGAAATAGGGGACTTTACATACAAATTTCTTAATGACATGAGTTTTTTTTTCATATTATTTAATACAAAATACTAAATTAAATAAAAAAACAGCATACCCAACTCGAAACTTAATTATTACTTTCCACATGTGCCCCCATCAGTGGCTCTATAAATTTAAAATAGGTTAGCTGCTTTGCGGTACACGCTTGCAAGCATTTCAGGGGCTATTTACGGAATTGTTTCCTTAATGCGGTCTTTGAGAGATTATAAATCTGGAATGTTTCTGCGACACACCTCTGATTTTATGATGCTCCAGGCACGAACTACGCCCTCTGTAGGACCGGCCTTATGAAATATTTTTGAAATTATTTCCCTAACATCAAAAACTGGCGCCCTTTCAATGACACATGTTATCAAAAGAAAGGGATAGGCCATGTAAAACGTGGCTAAATGTGGTAGACGAATGTGTGAAAAAAAAACAAATTAAAAGATTTAAGAATAAAAGAGCATGTATGATTCGATGTACGGATGTTGTTGAAGCGAAGGAAGTATTTAAGGATAGGGAAGTGTGAAAAAAGTTAGTGAGGATGGATTAAGTACGGAGTTGTTATTTTTGGAGCTAGCACAGTTTTTTGCCCACCTCGTAAGGGAACGGCGTGATTAGGTATGAGTAGTTGGGATGGCCAGATAAAACAGCGCTCTGATTGGTCGGTTTTGGTCACGTGACCACGCCCCCTCGCTCTGATTGGCTGTTGGCTTTTCCCCTCCCCTCTGCTCCCCCCGGTAACGGGTTTTTCCCGATGACGTCATCGCTCTGTCGCAACCCGGCGCCAATTTGGTGGCTTGACAAGACAGGAATAGATCGTGACGACCTTGAATGATGTCGCAACCTCTCCCCCCACCCTACTGTGGAAATGGGTTTTCCCTATGTCGCAACCCGGCGCCAGTTTGGCGGCTCGACCAGGGAAGTCGAGACAGGAATAGATCGTGACATTGAAATCGTGAGTTAGGTCATTGACCCTGGCAACTCTCCCCCCTGGCAATGGGTTTTTCCGATGACGTCATCGCTCTGTCGCAACCCGGCGCCAACTTGGCGGGTTTGGCAATACAAGTCGAGACAAGAATAGATCATGATGTTGCAATCCGCCCTTCTATGTGGCAATGGGTTTTCCCTGGTAACGTCATCGCTCTGTTGCAACCGGCGTCAACTTGGCGGGTTGGCAATACAAGTCGAGACAAGAATAATCATGATGTTGCAATCCGTCCCTTCTATGTGGCAATGGGTTTTTTTGGTGACGTCATTGCTCTGTCGCAACCCTATCTGGTAGCAGCTATAAATACCAGCACCGGTTTGGAAATCCTTTCATTGTATAGCTTGTCTTCGAGTACTAAACACATAACCTAGGATGAGTGATAACGCTTCGCTGACGGATCGGGTGAGTAAATGTACTTTTCTAACAAGCACCCTCATTAATTTTTGTTGTTAAATCAAAGTGTATACATTTAATTTATTTTAAAATTACAATTAAACCATGGAGAGTTGTCTAATTTTACTAGCTTATAATAGATATATAGGAAGTAAAACTATAGATAATTTGAAGGTGTCTAAGCATCCACTTTCTATGAAATTTGGATAAAGTTATGCCTGAACAAATGTTTATTATAATTTAAGGGTAGTTTATTGAAAAAACCTGAATCGAAGCTATAGTTAAATGGTAATTAATTTTTTTTGGTACTTACTATTGGCTGAATATTATTTAAAAATCGTATAAATAAGAGTGGTTATAAAAAATTTAAAATAATGTAATTTTTTATTTAAGAGTAGTTTATTGAATACATTTATTACAAACTATAAAATTATTTGAGGAGCTAACCCTGCTGAATGTCTCAGACTCACATAACACTCTGGAGATTATTTTACCTTACTATTATATCACGTAGATAATCTGTTAACTATTTTTTAATTTAAGTTATACTGAATATCAAACTAAGCTGTTGTGTTGTATTTTTAGAGAACGAGCTGTGGGGAGATCCACAGACATCCGCGGATCTGATGGCCCTCGGTGTTTCCATGGAGGAGTTAACCGCAAACGGTTGGTAATTGCTGACTGGTGAAAGACCAGATTTGTAAGAAAGAATAATTAGCTTTTAAAAACCAAACAAAAAAAAAGAGCACCATGCAAAATTGTTTTGAAATATGAATAATGTGCTTAATTGCGGGGTTTTCATGAATAAAATTGGGACTATCAGTAAATGATAAATGGTGAATATTATATTGATTTAAGGTTTTATTCTTGTTGCATTATTATTGTATGACACCTTGGCTCAGTTGGTAGAATGCCTACCTCTTGATCTAGGTGTCCCGGGTTCAAGTCCCGGCAGGATAGCTATTATTGTGAAAATTACTATTCAGATTAATAAGTAGTTTCTGTATGATTATTAATGGCTATCACTTACGTTAAAATTCTAATACAAAGATATGTTTGTTTCAGATGCATGGGGCCAATATATGTTGTCTCCTCAAAATCAGGTGTCTGCGACGGTATCACCTCCACGACTACCACCCACAGTGCCACACGATCCTATAATGGACATTTTTTCTGCTCTGGATGCGATTGATGCTTCTATAGGTGAGATTATTATTTTACATTAAAATAATATAAAAATTAATGTGTAATATATTATTAATATTTATAAGTAGAAAGAGCATATAGTGAGCAGGTTGCTAGGTAACCATTTATAGTAGAACACTAATAGGTGAAAACACCTTTTTAAATAGAACCAAGCTTTAAATAAATGGAATGTCCCAAACAAGTGTATTTAAATTGGGTAGTTAGACAACTGGATTTTATATGCATAGTGTCCACTCCAAGGACAAACTATAAATAAAATGGTCATTTTTAGCTACCTTATATGATAAGTTGATTGATTTAAAAAGTATGAAGAAATGAATTTTTTAAACTGACTTTGCTTGGAAGAATATTGTTTGAATTGCTTACTTTGAACTTAGTTTGACTTGTGTTTGAATTCAAGCTCTTGTGTTTTAGCTCAAATGGATACCGGAGACGCCTGTCCGAGCCAGGAGGAAGATGTGGTATGGACCCTAACCACCAGACCCCACATTTCGTCAGGCAGGAGATTTGCAGCCTCCAGGCAGTGGAGGCGTAATCCTACAAACATCTAATACAGAAGATGGCAGCTCCCTCCACCCACTTCCAAGCCACGGGAAAGATTCAGTTGTGACCCCCACCTCCACAGCTCCCAATCAACCAGCTGGAGCTTTGTCGCCTCCACGTTTCTTCCCGCAAGCCGGTGGTGTTGGTGTGAAGCAAACGGGATTCACAGCCCCTCTGCAAGGCATGGATATGGTGGTGGCGGGGCCATCATCAGCACCCCAGACGGGAATTAGCGGCCCGGTAAACCAGGTAGGTGGAGCTTTAAACCAAGGCCTCCCTCTTCGTATCGTCGAAGAGAGAATAAAACAATTGAGGCGTTTCTTTTATACCGGTAGAGAAGTTACCGTACATCTTGGTGCTCCAGCAAGCGATCGTGACGCATTAAGCTGGCTTGAAGAACAAATTACTAATTTGCTCAATCGGCTGCAGGACCATGGTTTAAGCGCTGATGATCATGTCGGCTTACTTTTAAACAGCACGGACTCGACGTTGAACCCTGTGTACGTCTCTTTTAGACGAGCAGATCAGTTAGAACGCTCGAGCCGTGCTCGAAAACGTAAGTCGTGTGTTTACAAAGTAATAATTTTGTTCTTGAGTACGGCACAATGTTACGTTAAACTCAGCCATTTTAAAGAGCGCGCGGGGAGGGGTAATCATAAATGTGATAAAATCTCTCCCGCTAGCACATATAGCCGTAAATAGCAGAGGAATCATAACGATTCAAAATGACGACACAATTTGTCTTGCCCGTGCATTGGGTTGTCGCCAAAGTTATATGTGATAATAAAAGAGAACCAGGATGCATGGATGTGAACACCTTTAGACAAATCCAAAAGGGTCGTCCTATTCAAAAACTCAAAGCAGAGAACTATGCCATAATGCCCGTGTGAATTCTTTTGAAAGGTGGTGGAATAACTGAGCTGAAACAATTTCAAACATACCCTCCGGAAAACTAAAATCACGGGTTTAGGGGAACGTTTCGCGGGAGACAAGTCCTATATGAAGGACCTGCTCCCGCGACCATTCCTTTAAGGGCAACCTTGATTTGTATTTTCACGACGATAACAAAACCATTTTGACGTCATAACATCCTTGACAGCCGCATTTAAGTGCTCGTACTTTGCCGTGAGTGCCGCGTGCCGTTCATAATAAGAACAAGCACAAGTGCGAGTCCTCGTGTAAAAAAGTGCTACGCTAAAGCGGTTTTGCAGTGGAGGTCGAACTGTGGTTAGTAAAGATTGCGGGCGTTGGTTCACAAACCAGACATGTTTTGATAACCATAAACGCCCCGGTTTTTGCAGAGGTCGCAGGTCGATCTTGGATGTCAAAAAGGTTTGCGAGGTAGGTGGGCAATTTTTCAATTTTGGGAAAAAGATCAAATTATTCACATAGGTGTTATGAGACTTTTTGTAGAGTATGTGATTCATATCGTCCTTTTGGGCATTTCTGTTATATGAAGCAAGCCCCGTCCAAGCCGTTACTGGAAAAGAGTAATTTCATGTTTGTATTCTATGATTTTGAATGCAGACAAGAAACATCTTCTTAAAGGTGCGGTCAACACGTTACTTGCACGAACCTAACCTATGTGTCGTGCAGACATGTTGCAAGGCCCTGCCTTCATATAGATGCAAATGACAATCATTGCACCGATTGCGGGGGCGATAGGACTCGCATATTCGGGGGTGATACCACAATGGCCCAATTTTTCGGATTTATAGAACAAATTAAAGCTTCAAAATTTAAGGATATCACCCTCCGGCTCAAAAAAATTTTAAAAGGGGAAAGATGGGAAATTTTATTTTAAAATATATGATGGAGGTTAAAAAAATGGACTTCCAGACCTTTAATGAAAAGGTGGGGAAAATCATGTCCATGGGGTTACGGCCCCTCCCACTTTATTGGGCTCCCCTGAATTTTCTCCCCATGTGTTGGTCCAAGGGTGCCCAAGACATTCGGCCTGGACGAGTCTTTTGGCCAAGGGGAAAATTTCCCCCTTTTTTTCAATTAAAAAAAGAAAACGCGGGGTAAGGGTTCCCTTCCCCCCAAAGGAGGATTACGGGTGGGGAGGAAAGTCATTGAGGGAAAGGGCACTTTGGAAAATGGGTTTTGAGCGTTGGTCAAAGAAAAATTTATTTCTTTGATTTTAAACCGCGAGTTGGAAAATGTATTGCGTAAAGACGTAGAGATCCTACGGAAGGCCGCCTAAAGTTTTTGGATTTCTTATTTTAAAAAGCAAAGGTGGAACCTTTTCAGGGAAAAGGGGTGTACTATCGCCGGAGCGGCCCCTGTTTGGTTTACCGCCCTGTCCTTTTTAAGGAGAATACTATCGGTATTTCCCTAAAAGGTGGCTACCGGTGCGCAGCCAACAGTCGCACATAGCGAAAAATGCTCTGCTGGGAGGCCCCTCAACGCGGTGTCCCCTATTTCATGCGGGTAACGGCCGTGAGGAATATGTGTTAGGGCGAGTGTAGACGGCGTTGTTAAAAGCGGGGGAACCACCACCGTCTTTCGTTTTGGGGCTGTTATTGGGCCCGGGTGCCCCTCTTGTTTTTTCCGGGGAAGGACCACCCCAAACAAAAAACAGCCCCCCACGAGGACCTTTGGAGACGCGCTTTGAAGCGACCAGGCTTGTGTTGAAAAGTTTAAGGGGCCGGTACACGGTCGTAGAGATGTGGGAGTGTAGTTTAATGCGATGAAACGCACAGACAAGGAACTTGAAACAATTTTTACTCCGGCACGAGGTGTACAGCAAGGAGCCCCTCAGTCCCAGGGACGCATTTTTTGGCGGGCGTACAAATTGTATCAAACTCTTCCACGAAGCAGACCTTTCTTGTGGAGAGAAGATCAAGTACTTGGATGTGTGTTCGTTGTATCCGTACGTTTGCAAGTACAAAAAATACCCCATCGGCCACCCCAAAATTCACTTGGAAACAAATTGTCCCGCTATAGATCAAGTAGAAGGCATAGCCAAAGCTACCGTGACGCCTCCGCGGGATTTATTCATGCCCGTATTACCTACACGGATGCACGACAAGTTAATGTTCATCTTGTGCAGGAAATGCGGGGAGGAGAAAAACCAAGGCGCGTGTCAGCACAACGACAAAAAAGATCGCTGGTTGACAGGTGTCGGGGTGATTGACGAGACCCGGGAAAAAGCCGTTAAAGAAAGGCTACACCTTTTGGAAGCCGTACACGAAGTGTGGGAGTACAATGTATCTGTTTACGACCGTAAAGACACGTTCTGGCGGCTTGTTTTCACGGCTACAATTGATACTTTTTTGAAAATCAAAAAAGGGAAGCCAGCGGGATGGCCAGAGTGGTTGTACCTCACAAGATGAGAAGTTAGCTTACATTCAAAATTATGAGGAAAGGGAGGGGGTAAAAACTCGATTTCGGCTCTGTTTGTAAAAACCCTGGTCTCCGCACTCTGGCTAAACTCTTTTTTAAATTCGCTATGGGGAAAGTTTTGGGCAAAGACCCGATTTACCACACGTAGCCGTTGTCAACGACTATCAGGGCATTCACAATTACCTAAGGATCCGAAACATCACCGTGGACAGCGTCATTGATGTAAATGATGAGGTTATGTTCCTCAATTACAAGGATGCGCGTGACGCGTTGCGCCCTAACCCTAAACACGAGTGTGGGGTGGCGTGCTACACGACTGCTATGGCTAGGTTGCACTTATACAGCATCCTTGAAAAATTGGGGGACCGCGTTTTGTATCATGATACAGATAGCGTTCTATTCACAGGAGCGCCCCGGCGATTGGAGTCCACCGACCGGAGACTTTTTAGGTGACCTCACTGACGAACTTCAAGATTACGGTCCGGGAAGCTACATTAGCGCCTTTGTATCTGGCGGTCCCAAGAATTACGCGTACCGAGTTTGCGTTGGTGGCGACCCTGCCAAAACAAAAACGGTATGCAAGGTTCGCGGTATCACCATAAACTATGGCAACCGGAACGACGTTAATTTTGACGTTTTGAAAGCGATGGTCACCGAACAGGCCGCGGAAAGATACATACAGATACCGCACAAAATTGTAAGAAAAGGTCTTGCGACTGTATGTACCGTTTCGCAGAATAAAGTCTAACCGGCCTGTGTACACCAAACGGCGGATAACAGCTGATTATAATACGTTGCCGTTTGGGTATCAGAGTCCTTGTAAACGCGTTCGTCACAACTAAAAGGTGATCATTTTAGACGGGCTGAATAATCATCTTTTTTAGTCTTTCACTCTAGACAGTTCCACTGACATACCATTTTTTCAAAGATTTGAAAATTTTTTTTTCATATTTTTTTTCTGCATGAAAACAAGCATATTTTTTTTTATTTATTTTATGCAGCCGGGATACTTTTTTTATATTTTTTTTTATCCGCCAGTATAAATCTCCACCTACCTGGTTATATCTAGTCAAAAAAATTAGTTGTTTGTATATATTTTAATTCTAGTCAAATTTGTTTGTATATATATTTTAAATTCTAATCAAATTTGAAACCATATGTTAAAATACTTTTTAAATGGACTTTATAAAATTAGTACCGAGGCCACTATTCCCCGCTACGAGCTCAAGAAATTGATTATTGTTTCCATAATATATATATATAATTTTTGTAATAAATATTCCATGTATACTTTTCATCGTTATGAGATATACTTGTAAAAAAAAACACTTTGATTTGTGTAAATAAATATCCCAAGTATACTTTCATGGTATGAGATATATTTGTAATTAAATATTCCAAGTATACTTTTCATAGTGTGAGATATATTTGTAAAAACTTTGATTTGTGTAAATATTCCAAGTATACTTTTCATAGTGTGAGATATATTTGTTAAAAACTTTGATTTGTGTAAATAAATATTTTTTCAAAGTATACTTTTCATGGTGTGAGATATATTTGTAAAAACTATGATTTGTGTAAAAAATATTTTTCAAAGTATACTTTTCATGTTGTGAGATATATTTGTAAAAACTTTGATTTGTGTAAATATTCCAAGTATACTTTTCATAGTGTGAGATATATTTTGTAAAAAACTTTGATTTGTGTAAATAAATATTTTTCAAAGTATACTTTTCATGGTGTGGGATATATTTGTAAAAACTATGATTTGTGTAAATAAATATTTTTCAAAGTATACTTTTCATGTTGTGAGATATATTTGTAAAAAACTATGATTTGTGTAAATAAATATTTTTCAAAGTATACTTTTCAGGGTGTGAGATATATTTGTAAAAACTATGATTTGTGTAAATAAATATTTTTTCAAAGAATACTTTTCATGGTGTGAGATATATTTGTAAAAACTATGATTTGTGTAAATAAATATTTTTCATGGTGTGAGATATATTTGCAAAAACTTTGATCTGTGTAAATAATTGTGTGAAATAAAATTTGTAAAAACATTGATTTGTGTAATTAAATATTATAAAAACTGTTATGTTTTGTGTTTTAAACGTCTACACCCCCACCCTTCTATCCTATAAATACAAGTTCATTTAGCTTATAAGCTCAGTCTTAAACATTATGGACAAGTTGAAACATCCAATTTTCGGCCATCATCAGCGGCCTTCAGGCTGTGGAAAGTCCCATTTTGTAGCCGACTTTATCCGTCACCTGGACACAATGTGTGACGTTAAATTTGATAAAATCACCTGGTATTATGCTTTATGGCAACCGGGATTCGAACAAGACGGGTCTGTCATATTCTGTAAGGGTTTACCGGAAATGGATGACACCTGTGATGACTCTCCTCCACAGCTGATAATCCTGGACGACCTGATGCGTGAAGCCAACGAAGTGGTCGTCGATCTTTTCACCAAAGGATGCCACCATCAAAATATTAGCGTCATGTACCTTACACAAAATATATTCCACCAGGGCAAGGGCCAAAGAGACATTTCCTTAAACGCGCATTATATTGTGCTTTTTAAAAATCCCAGGGATAAAGCTCAGATTCAACACTTTGCACGTCAAGTGTGTCCTGAAAACCCCCGTATTTTACAGGAGGCTTACGCTGACGCTACAAGTACTCCTCACGGGTATCTATTGTTAGATTTTAAACAAGGTACACCCGAATGGTTTAGATATAGAACCCGCACAAATGTCGGGTGCTGCGTGTACCTACCACGCAAAAGCTATAAAAACACCGACACGTCCCAATTACATATCATTTCATAACCATGAGTCCCAAAGTGCTGAAGCAAGCCCCGCTGCTGCGTGCGATGCATCGCATGAACCCACAGCAACGTGTAGCCTTGTTGAAAACGGCCGACAAGAAACTGATTGACTCTGTTTGCGAGTGTGCCTACAACACTTTAAAAGGGCGGGTGCCGTTGAAAAATGCGCAGAAGACAAAGTTACGTGCTCACAAGCAGGTGTTGCGCAAGCTGGTCAAACGAGGAGAGTGCTGGAAGAAGAAGAGACGACTGCTCGTTCAGAAAGGAGGAGCGTTCCTGCCCTTACTTTTAGCCCCCTTAATCAGCGGTGTCCTCGGTTCCTTATTCAACAAGTAGATAATGGAACACACGAAAAAAATGATATTGGTGTCCCCGGAAACATTACACCGTTACGAGCAACACCACCAACAAGCGGCATCGGCCACAAATCTAGTGGTCTCCGAGCTGGACAAGGAAATGGAAAAAATCCTCGCTTCAAAACTTGACGACAAGTCTAAATGGACTTTATACCAACAAGTGCTGCAGCGCTATCTACACTTTAGTCAACAACCTCCACCGCCTGAAAATATCACCGCGACCGCCCCCGTACTTCCCATCACGGCTGTACTCAATACTGTACCAGTACAGGCACGTAAAAAAGCCGAGCTTTTACTAGAACATATTAATTCCAGGGGCGGTATCTCTTGGGACGAAGACGGGGAAGTGAGTATTCACGATACACCTCTCCGTGGATCTAACATTGTGGATTTAGTCAACGATCTGGTCAGAGCAAGAAGACACAGCGAGCCGACGGGGTGGCGAGAGTTTCTCACGGCACTTCAAAAAATAAACATCCCGAAAGAATTTATTGTAAATCCGAAACGTTTGGCTCCCATTAGAGATCCGACGCCCGTACCTCAACCACTTACACCGTCGCAACGCCCTAAGAAGAAGAAACTGAAAAGGGTGGACGAAAACAGGTGGCTGCCGTTCAGAGCTTAATGCCCCGTTTAGCCGACATCTACTACGACCCTTCTCATCCTGCTGGGTTTGCAGGGGCGGCGTCGCTCATAAAGGCGTCCAAGAAAGATCCCGACAAAGTACGAAAATGGCTTCGTGCGCAGGACGCTTATACCCTCCACAAGCCGGTGATAAAAAAGTTTCCACGCAACAAGTACGTGGTGTCAAACATTGACGATCTCTGGCAAGCCGATCTCAACGATATGCGAAGTCTCGGAAAATACAACGACGGTGCGGTGTTTCTTGCTCACCGTCATCGACGTGTTTAGCAAGATGGCCTGGGCGAGGACGCTTCCATCCAAGACGAAGAGCGTCGTGAGAGACGCCTTTCGGGACATTTTTCAAACAAAGCGGCCGTAAACCTCTAAGTTTACAGACGGACAAGGGGACAGAGTTCACGGCACGTCTAGTCCGGAAATTTCTCAAGCAAGAAGGCGTGCATTACTACACCACTCATAATCCAGACGTGAAGGCAAGCATCGTGGAACGATTCAATAGAACTCTGAAAGGACGCATGTGGCGCTACTTTACCAAAAATAACACGTATCGCTACGTGGACGTCCTCCAAGATCTAGTCGACGCTTACAACGGCGCAAAACATTCCAGTATCAAGATGGCGCCTGCCGACGTTTCAGAAACCAACGTTCTTCAAGTCAGAGATAATCTGTACGGCAAACGGGGCCCAAGATCGAATAGTAAGCCAAAACTCAAAGTCGGTGACACGGTGCGTATTAGCAAATCCAAAATGCTGTTTGAAAAGGGCTACGAAAGCAATTGGAGCGAAGAAATTTTCAAAGTCAGCAGCGTCGTGTTGAGGCAACCAGTCGTCTACAGAGTGACCGATCTTGACGGCGAGGAGGTGGAGGGAACGTTTTACGAACCCGAATTGCAACGCGTACGTCTTCCCGAAACTTTTAAAGTTGATAAAATACTACGTGTCAAGGGTAAAGGTGCCAGAAAGAAAGTGTACGTGCAGTGGAAAGGTTACCCCGCCAAGTTTAATTCTTGGATTCCTGCCAGTTACGTCAGCGCCCTACCATGAAGGACCAGTTTTACCTCACCTTGCCGAGCGATAGCTCTATGGGATATTTCCCGAAAAATACCCTCACGAACTTCACCACGCAACTACCCTACCGTCTTACACTCGACGGCCAGTGGGAAGTAGCTCTCGCCGAATTCCAATATCCGTGTTCTTTCACCACCGTACCCGAGGGCAGAAACATTGTATGGTACAACTGGGTTGACGCTAACGGTGTGGAACAAATATTCAAGGATCACATCCCGCCTGGAAACTATAGCACTATCCAAGAAATGGTCAAAGCCCTAAACGAAATAGAGGCGTTTAAACGGGATTCTGGAGTTGTATTCAAGTACACAAGCACCAACAAAAAAGTGGACGTTGTTTCTTCTTCGCCAAATATACAGCTGCTGGAGCTATCTAATCAACTAAGTCTACAGCTCGGTTTCGATCCTAATACTAATCTGATCAAAGTCCCAAAGTCACCGTACGCCGCCAACATTCTACTAGGCTTGCCCTCGCAAATGTACGTCTACACGGATATCATCGATCCTCAGCCCGTGGGTGACATTGTGGCACCGCTTTTACGTATCGTCGGTATCAACAACGCAAACTATCTCTACGGCATACATAAGACAGTTAGCTACGATCCGATGCACTACGTGCCAGTACTTAGAAGAGAAATTGAAAGCCTGGAAATCAATATAAGGACCGACACTGGTGAAGCTGTACCATTCGAGTTTGGAAAAGTGTGCGTGAAACTTCATTTTCGACGCCGCTCAACATGAACTGTCCTTACCAAAGATACTACGTCAACCAGGCTGGAACGGGAATATCTTCGATCTACCACGGTGTTCCCTATCAACGTGGACATGGAATAGGAAGTTTTTTCAGCGGCCTATTCAAGAGCGTCATACCTTTGCTGAGAAGCGGCGCTAAAGCCATAGGAAAACAAGCCCTTCATACGGGTATCGACGTGCTCTCCGACGTCGCCAATCAGCGTCGTCCTTTCAAAGAGGCTCTACGGCAACGTGTCGGCGAGGCTGGAACAAACCTGAAACGCAAGGCGGAGCAGAAGATCGGCACACTGATGACCGGCTCAGGCTATAAAGGGCGTCGTAAGAAGCACCGGCGTCAGTCTTCAGCCGTTACCCGACGTAAAAAGGTCAAGAAAGAAGCTGTAGATATTTTCAGTTGAAATGTCGTTTCTACACCCCCAGTCCTGCGAGTGTGCCAGCAGTGAACTCGATCTATTTTCAGTCCCACCCACGCAAACCAGTCTCGAAAGTGGACAATGGATCCAGTACAAACCTGTCTCTTCACTCACCGATGATTCACCCATAGAATTTACCGTTACCGGTCAAGGCGAGTTCTATATCGATCTTTCGCAGACTATGCTCTATCTCAGGGCTGCCATCGTGAAACCCGATGGTGGCTCTTTCACAGAGGTGGATCAAATCGCTCCCGTCAACAACTGGTTGCATTCGCTATTCACACAGGTGGATGTGTTTTTAAACCAAAAACTAGTCTCACCGCCCAGCAACACGTATGCTTATAGATCGTACATTGAAACGCTGCTCAATTACAACGGTGAAGCTAAAAGAACACATTTGACTTGCGGTCTCTGGTTCGCAGACAGCCCCGGAACCTTTGAGGAGACTAACGCAGGCAACAAAGGATTTGAGGCCCGTCGCAGTCTAACAGCCAAAAGTAAGACGGTGGATCTTTTGGGTTATCTACACGGTGATGTATTTAACCAAGAGAAATACCTTTTGAACGGCACCGAACTCAGAGTCAAGTTGGTCCGTTCCAGAGACGGGTTCAGTCTTATGGCCGTCCCTGAACTCCCACACTATAAGGTTCACATCGCTGAAGCAGGCCTTCTAGTGCGACGTGTCAAAGTAGCACCTTCTATACTGTTGGCACATGCCAAGGCATTAAACGTCAGTCCCGCAAAGTATCCCATCACCCGCGTGGAAGTAAAAACACTCACTATTCCTACGGGTGTACAAGGGAAATCGCTGGACAACGTATTCACCGGACAACTACCCAAACGATGCATCGTGGGCTTTGTATCAAACGCAGCGTTCAACGGAGACGCCACCAAGAACCCGTTCAACTTCCAAACCTACGGCATGAACCATTTCTCGTTGTACGTGGACGGAGAACAAGTGCCGTCGAAACCGTTACAGCCCGATTTTTCAAACGGCAACTATGTCATGTCCTACCACACACTGTTTTCTGGAACGGGTATCCATTTCATGAACGAGGGTAGCGACATCACACGAGAAGCCTTCCCTAAGGGATATCATCTAATGGCTTTCGATCTCACACCTAATCTGTCAGCTCACATGACATCACATTGGAATTTGACGAGGCACGGCTCTCTGAGCATCGAAGTGAGCTTCGCCAGAGCTCTCACCGAAACCGTCAACTGTATCGTGTACGGGGAGTTTGCCAACATCATCACCATCGACAAGGACAGAAACGTCGTGACCGATTATGGGAGTTAATATAAACGGCTTCCCGCCCCTTACACACGTCATTTAAATCATGGACGTCATTGTGGATTTCCAGAGCTTCATCGACGACAGCAAGCAGTTTATCGTCAAGGAATTGAGTGTTTTATCTGTATGCGGAACATTACTTCAACATTGGGTGTTAAAGCCCCCCTTCGCTATAGAGGAACTTTCACCGGCGGCCAAAAAGAAAGCCGACTATATCGTCAACAAGCTGCACGGTATTCCCTGGGATAGCGGTGATGTGGATTACAGCCTGCTCGAATCCCTCATCTCCCGCGCCACAGCACGTGCAGAAACCGTCTACGTCAAGGGAGCAGAAAAGAAAAAGTTTCTAGTCAAATACACGCCTACGCCCGTCGTAGATCTGTACGACAGAGGTTGTTCGTCTTTGAAAACACTTAAATTGGGTCGCACCATGTGCATGGCACATAGTTCTGTTTGGAATTTCTGCTCGGCCTCCATCGTTTGGGGACTTCGAGACTGGATGATTGAAGATGGACACGCACACCATAAGACGTGCGCTGAAAACAAGCCCGTGGTTCCGTTCTGTACGGTCGGGTGTTTTTCCCTGCTGATCAACTACCCGCAAGAATAGCGCGACCTGCAGCTCTCGTCATCAACACGGATCCACATACCAAGCCTGGGACGCATTGGGTCGCCATCTTTATCGACAAGAACGGCGTGGGAGAATATTTTGACAGTTATGGATTTCCGCCGCGTATAAAGTCGCATCTGGCATTTATACGAAAAAACACTTCCCGCACGTCTCATAGCACGCTACAACTTCAAAACATAGCCTCGGACGTTTGCGGCCATTACTGTCTCATGTACCTTCTCTATCGTGCCCAGAACATTCCGATGAAAACTTTCCTAGCCCTATTCTCACCCACCAATCATACAGGCAACGACGCTAAGGTGGTGAGATATTACAATACATTTTTCAAGAAGCTAGGCTCCTGCCGCCCCTCAAGAGGCTGCGTACAATCAGCGTGCGCCTATAAAAGGGGCGTCACGGCGGCGTGCCGTCCATAACCGTGACAGTCGTCGAAGCGATGGAAGGTCAAGACGTTTGCGCCCGCAAAGCAAAGCCGGTGAAGCCGCTCGCCATCACCAGTATTTTCAACACTCTGTTTCCGCTGGACGAAGTCGACGCCAAGCGAGTCATCGTAGGCATGAGCGTCAAGAACAACTTTACGCCCTATGTCCAGCTAGAAAAATGTGGAGGGAATTGTGCGGTGTTTAACCGTACAGAGTGGCAAGAACTGGGCAGCTACAAGTCGGTCATATCAAAGTTTTTCAGCAACACGCAACCTCCTCAGAAGATTAGTCTGACTAATCATGAAATCTCTTTGCGACGCATGTGCGGTGACCGTATGGTCGTCATCAGCGAGAAACAAGACGCAGGACTCAAACGGGTCGCCTATCTAGCACCTAGCTGGGCACGTCTTTGTGATGTGTGGGACCTCATCGACGTCGCCGTCGACCGCCGGGATATGTGGTCGACACCCGTCGCACGCTATTGCAACGATTTGATCGACACGCTCGTCGTAGATGTATGCGACACGCTTACAGAATCAGTGGATGTCATCGATCTCGAACAGCCTACGGTGGAAACGCACATCAGAAACCTGGATCTTATCAGTGCTACCTACTATACGCGCCAAGTCGTCGGTTTGGACTATTACATGCTGGATTGTGAACTAAAAACAATTTTACTAACGCATCTAAAAGACACTGTAGAAAAACGTATGAACGAATATATGCGTCATTCCTGTAAAAGTGTATAATATGTATGTAAAACCTTTAATGTATGTTTTGTAAAACCTTTAATGTATAATAAATGTATGTTTTGTAATATCGTGTTTTATTCATGCAAAACCTGTCTGTCTCTTACACGTAATGTAAGCATACATGGGTCTCTAGTTGTCAAGCCGCCAACCTAATACATCCCCACATGTCAACGGTAGGTACCAAACAGCCAATTTTAGTAGTCTTTTGTGAGTGGTAGCGGCCCCTAAGTGAGAATTATAAATCCTTGTGACGTTTCCATCTGTAGAGAGAGGCCCCCCGATTTTGTATTATAAGAGTTGTGCCAATGCTTCCGTTATTCATGTCTCGACTTGTCTTGTCAACCCCGTCAAACTGACACTAGGTTTGCGATGACGTCACCAGAAAAACCCATTGCCACATAGAAGGGACGGATTGCAACATCATGATCTATTCTTGTCTCGACTTGTATTGCCAACCCGCCAAGTTGACGCCGGGTTGCAACAGAGCGATGACGTTACCAGGGAAAACCCATTGCCACATAGAAGGGGCGGATTGCAACATCATGATCTATTCTTGTCTCGACTTGTATTGCCAACCCGCCAAGTTGGCGCCGGGTTGCGACAGAGCGATGACGTCATCGGAAAAACCCATTGCCAGGGGGGAGAGTTGCCAGGGTCAATGACCTAACTCACGGTTTCAATGTCACGATCTATTCCTGTCTCGACTTCCCTGGTCGAGCCGCCAAACTGGCGCCGGGTTGCGACATAGGGAAAACCCATTACCACAGTAGGGTGGGGGGAGAGGTTGCGACATCATTCAAGGTCGTCACGATCTATTCCTGTCTTGTCAAGCCACCAAATTGGCGCCGGGTTGCGACAGAGCGATGACGTCATCGGGAAAACCCGTTACCGGGGGGAGCAGAGGGGAGGGGAAAAGCCAACAGCCAATCAGAGCGAGGGGGCGTGGTCACGTGACCAAAACCGACCAATCAGAGCGCTGTTTTATCTGGCCATCCCAACTACTGGTATGTGTGTATGTATATGTAGATGTGTGTATATATGTATGATGTATGTATGTATGTATGTATGTATGTATGTATGTATGTATATATGTATGTATGTATGTATGTATATATGTATGTATGTTATATGTATGTATGTATGTATGTATGTATGTATGTATGTATGTGTATGTATGTATGTAGTATGTATGTATGTATGTATGTATGTATGTATGTATGTATGTATGTATGTATGTATGTATGTATGTATGTATGTATGTATGTATGTATGTATGTATGTATGTATGTATGTATGTATGTATGTATGTATGTATGTATGTATGTATGTATGTATGTATGTATGTACGTACGTACGTACGTACGTACGTACGTACGTATGTATGTATGTATGTATGTATGTATGTATGTATGTATGTATGTACGTACGTACGTACGTATGTATGTATGTATGTATGTATGTATGTATGTATGTATGTATGTGTGTATGTATGTATGTATGTATGTATATATGTATGTATGTTTATGTGTGTACGTGTATGTATGTGTATTTATGTGTGTATATGTATGTATATGTGTGTATGTATATAATATTATGTGTATGTATGCATGTATAATATAATTTTGGTAGTTACTTAAGTTACTAAAACAATTTTAATACATTCATTCATCAAGTCATGTTATCTGCTTCTGTCACTTTTAATAGATATTATCAATAGGCCTAACTATAGAATAAGAAAGATAATAAAGTAAAATGTTATCAATATTGGCTGCAAAGAAATATATTTTTAGTTTCCCTACTGTTCTTCCAACCAAAATTAGGATATATGTATGTTTATGGCACTCGTTTACATTTACATATCGATTACCAACTCGTGTATACATAATGTATATTCATAATCACGTAAATGTCATCTTATATATTTCAAACTCCCTTAACCCATTCCTCACCCCACCATTTATCCATCAAGATTAGTGATAGTTTTGAACTATTTTTATAAAGTGGTTTTATTTCCATCAAACAAATTCCTACTAAAAGTCAAATGGTTTTATGGACTGTTCCAACTTTTTGAAATTACAATAAGAATGTCAACATTAAACTTAGATAACCATCCATCCGTTAACCCTGTTCCTCCCATATATTTAAGAAGGGGAATAATGAAAATGAGTTGACGATTCATAAAGTTTAACAGCTATAAAACTGCGAGAACTTTTACAATTTTATGGCTCCTTAGCAAGTCATCTTTTCCGGATTTATGGCAAGATACAGTTGCCCACCCTTCCCTCTCATGCCACCCCTTATTTTATCACAGGTGTTAGTTGTTCAGGATGTCGTGTTTATATCTGTAACTTTTTTTTTATCACCGGAGCAATGTGCGAGTTTTATTTTATGACCTGTAGAACGATTGTAGCACTATCACAAGTTGCAAAAAAGAAAAAAAAAACACCTTTTTGTTCGTCATAGTTTAACAGGTGAATCCAAGTGACTGTCAACACCGTCTTAGGTTAAGATTTCATGACTTAAGAGCTATTTATTGCAACAAAAACACAATTTTGATTAAAAATTTTAAGCGAGTTAAGGCCAGTATTTTTGCAATTTTTATAACAATTTGGTTTCTTGGACACAATAAATAAAATGTTACTTAAGTAGATACGTTTAATTTAAATTTAATATACACGTAGTAATCCCAACATTATTATTAGAACCGCGTCTTACTACCCGTTCGGGTTGTACGCACTTACGCTATTGGGAAATGGTAGGGTGATTGTGAGATGAAATGGAGGACCTACAGTTTAACGTGGAATCCGAACCACGGTGGAGGCCTGGCATTCCTCACATTCACAAGTTGTGATTAATACACGTCTTGTCAGAGGTGAAGGAAGGGTTTGGCAATCAGATAAATCTGTGCCGGGACCGAGGATTGAAACCCGGACCCCTAGCACAGAAGTCTGACACCTTACCACTAGACCACCAGGTCACCGACGAGTAATCCCAACAGTACTTGAATATTTATCATGAGCATCCTGTAATTTGATGATAACTTCCTTTCTTCATTTAAACATATTCTCATCAAATGTCGCTGTACTCATGCATCTACAAGAACTGTTGAGAATAATAATTGTAGAAAATCTATCCATCAAAGAACTATGTTCACTTTTCTTTTCATCCCACCTTAAGGTAAGATTAGAGGGTCAATGGTTTTATGTAATTTATAAAATATGAGGGTAATTAAGGAGTCATTCCTGGAGAGACTAGGGAGCAACTAGATTGCTTGGCGCAAACTCGGGGGATTGAGATTGGATTATAATCTTGGTTGGGTGCACTGAAGGTAGTTTTACAAATTGTTATTTTATCTATTGGCTTATCATCCTCTTTACAGGCAAATGATGGTGAATTTCATTAATATTTCTCGTTAATTGTCCTTAAATTAGTTTAAGTTATTGCAGATGGGCTGAACAATCCACAACTAAAGTAGTTTCACTAGATTATAATTTGAAATAATTCAACTATTTACTGACTTGAGTTAGTTGAATGATCAATGGCCTTCACACTTAACAAAATCTCAACTTAATCATGGAGAGAGAATGGAAAATCCACAAGTACAATCACAGATGGAAAGCCCTTTTTCAGTTCACCTGGCTTGTATTAAAACCATTTTATTCTCGTCAACTACTGATACCGATGATTTGGGGCCGTATATATGATTAAGATAAGGAGGTCAGCCAATCCCACGTACTTGTTATTTGTATATCGGGAGATTGGTTGACTCTCGCAATTATATTATATGTCCCAGACGTTAAAAAAGGGTCAAATTTCTCACCTATTTGGGCAAACTGAAACTGGTATATTAAACTCAATTCTATTATATTTTTTATATTAAAAAATCAAACTTAGTTATGATATTAAAATGACTTAAAAATGAAAAAAAGGTTCCCAGTGAAACGTGTTTAATTTCCTTTACAATCGCCTTTAATGAAACACTTCACCGATGTAGGAAAGAAAGTAAAATAAAAAAAAATTAAAGAGGTACTCTCAATGTAACCAAATATACACAAATCACTCTCTTCTGTTCCCTCTGGTGTGCAACGGGAGTTTTTTTTTTTTTTTTTTCCGAATTGAATTACATTGTGCCGACGCTGTTCCGTTTTATGTTTCCAAACCATATTACCATGTTTTACTGCCTCCACAATCCACGCGAGTAAATCAATCTCCACTTTGTGTCGTACTCAAAGGTTTCAGTACCAACATGCCTCAAGAGGCACTTACAACATTGGCTTCGACGTCGAGGATTGGAATCCTAGGGTGTAGAATTCCCTCTTCTTCCCGTTACTCGCTAACTCATCCCACACCAACACATCGCTTTGATCGTTACTGTAACTCGTGGGAAGGGGTGTATTTAGCTCTATTTCCCCCCCTTCTCTTTGATTGTATTTATTTTTTACATTATAAAACTTTTTTATGTTGTCACATGTCCGCTTATTACCCTTAACTTACTTTTGTTAGCAGGCAAAGTCCATAAAGGAGGATACAGTAATAATGCCACGTCTAGGATAAAAAGCCTCATCTCTCAATCTCTTTTAGCCGAGAGCTCTAAAGACGATCACGTCTAAAGGATTTTATTTATTTAGCACCTCGACTTTACTACTACTCGTTCGGTTTATACGCTTAAGTACTAATTACGCTAATGGATTAGGAATTGGGAAGGTTTGAATTTTAGAGGAAGTGAACCCGCATTTGCGTGGAGGGAGCGTGAAAAACCATTTAGGAAAACCACCCCCAGTTCACCCGACCAAGATTCGAACCTTGATCTCCCCGTCCTCGGCAGTTTATCTCAGCACGACTAGCGCGTTAGCTAACCACGCCACCGAGGCGGGTTAAAGGATTTTAGATATATTTCTAATTACTAGAGGCACGCGACACGTGTTAGAAACACAAATTACTAAAATCCATATCCGCACATGCTAACGACGTTTATAGGTGGATCGCTACAGAATAAATAGTAAATACAAATATAATACCCAACATCTATCAAATCTTACAGTCGTCAAAATTAATACAAACTGTCAAAAGAGATAACTGAAAAACAAATAGCTTGACGTATGACCACATGTAAAAGATTTTTTAACTGCAGGGTACAGTATTTCCATATAGACCTTCGCGGTATTTTTTTCAAAAGTGCCAACCCTCCTAATATTTGAAATATATAGGCCTACAGTATCTCCCAACAACTAAGATATTCTAAGGTACAGAATAAGGAGGTAAATTTTAAGAGAAATTCAACAGCTCTTGTATAGAGGATAGAAAAACATTCATTAAATTAAAAAAAAAAAAACACTGTGCCCGGTTGGTATTGAATCGGGGCATTTCAGGTCAGGATCGATTGTGCAAACTACAGTAAGCATATGGTACTGTACAATTTGATAGGAATAGCCTTACTTATCTGATAGCTAGAAAATCTACTAGATATTCTTTCACGTATTCATACGTCAGGTCCTATAAAATAACACTAATAATATAGCAAAATTGTATGCATGCCTTCTCACAAAAAAGTTGGTATTTTCCCCGATGATGGGGATTTTGGGCCATAGTCCCGGTCAGGTCCTTAATGGTTTTTCACTCTTCCTCCACGCAAATGCTGGTAATTTTCTCTAAATTCAATCATCCTCATCACTAAATCATTAGCCTAATTAGCACGTAAGCTTATAACCCAGACGGGTGGTGAGATACGGTGATGATAATAAATCTGTGTGTGCCACTGGCTAAGGGAAGGTCCTCCTTTCTCGGATGGAGTTGAGGCCTTTGCGGATATTACGCCGGGCACCATGCGATGCGATGCGTGCGTGGTTTGTCTTCTCTCGGCACAGTGCGTTACTTGGGTCCCCGAGGTTTGATTTACATCACCTGCGTGTGTTGGCTTGTTGGCAGGACCAGCTGGCTGTCATTCTACGGTAAAAATCTGTGATACATGCAAAAAACAAACAAAAAAACCCAACAAGATACAAATAAAACTAGTTTTGATTCGGTTTGCCGCTAACTACATTGGGTAATAGTTTATTTTTACACTAAGTATTTATATAGCGCTACTTTGTTACACAAGATTGTTTGCTTTTTTGTTTTTACCTTAACATATAGAGAAAGTGTTGTAATCGTTTAACATTTCCTACCTCGAAATTACACTGTGGACTTGAACATTTTAAATGTGGCCCCCATAATCAAAAAAATTGATTTCATAACTTTGTATTTCTATCTGTCTGTCTCTACTTGGGGCTACATTCGAAACGGTTTAACGGGTTTCGTTCATACTTGATGTTTAAATGTTGTATAGTCATGCCTCAAGCCCTAATCGCGATTTTAATTATCGATATAAAATTAAGGGTAGATTATTGATTTTTGATAATTTGAAATTATTTGAAAATTAATCTGATAATAATGATTTAAATTTATGCAGTGTTTTACATATTAAATAACACTGTATGCTTATTTTTTTTTTTTAAATTGTCCAAACTATGGAATAATCGGTTATACCCTCTTAGGTAATCGGATAATCTTTTTGGCAAGGGCTGTAAAACTTTTGCGTTCCCTTCGACTTATAAACTTACCAATGTTTACACGATCACATATTATCGTTTATACAGTCTACTTTTGCACTTTTTTCGTCAATGCATCTTATATTAAATTCATTAAATTCAATCTGTTCTCAAATACTTGTGTACCCGCCTTTCTAGGAAATAAAAAAAGGACAAAATATAATGTACATTTTTATATTAAACTATTTAATTTCCTTATAACATTACCGATCATTAGCGAGAAAGGTTATTTTGGTCACGTCAAATATGATTTGACAGTACTTAATATCATCGCATGTTTACAAGAGATTTAAAGATTGACTTTAAATAACGATGTAGCTCTTTTAAGGTGGGGCTGTATGGGCCGCGAGCTAAGAGCAGTGGTTTTGCAATTTTCATAGCAAAACATTTTTTGATCAAAATAAATCAAATAGTTCTCCAACAGAAACACGGAGTTTAATTTTCTTCACATGGTGACCTCAAAAGTTATCGAATATCTGTCACGGGTGTCCTGGAATTTAATGACAACTTTTTCTATTCATTTAAAAAGTTTCTCATCTAACGCTGCTTTGCTCATTAAAAATATTCAACAACTCTTGATATCACCTTGGGTAGAATATATTTTTTAGCACCGCGTAAGATTGTACGCTGGTAGAAAATTAAACTCTATTTTTGTACTGAAGCAACATTGTATTTATTTTAGCCAAAAATAAATAAATAATGTTTTGCCACAAAAACTGCATAACCATTGGCCTTTTCTTGCGTTCCCTACTCTCCCACCTAAAGTGATTGACTGAAAATTACCGCAAGATCAACCGGTAGATCGCGATCTACTAGTTACAGACCCCTGATTCTAAGGCATCATTTTCGCAATAGACATGACTGCTGATGTTGGGGAGATCGGAGCTCAAATCCTGGTTGGGTCGAGGGTGGTATTTTCTAAACGGTTTTCTACTCTTCTTCTATGCAGATGCGGGTACATTTTCTCTAGCTACATCCTTCATTAGCGTAATTTATATATACACGTATAACCCGAACGGGTGGTGAAACGCAGTGGAGATAAAGGCAAACAAAAACCTTACGCAAGGCTCAAAAAGGACTTAAAAAGACGCATTTCTGTAATTGTGATTATATATCAAAATAACATTTTAAAATTACATTTCTAAACACAAACTTAAAACAAAAAATTGTAGTTTTTAGAACATTAGGCTAGATCAGTACAAAATTTACATACTAAACTCAATTAGTATCATTTCATCAGTCCAAATTCTTTTCTCAGTCGGTAGCACGTCTGCCTACTGAACTAATGGCCTCAGTCTCAATTCCATGCATGGTCAAAATATTTTTATGGGTGAAATTTGAGTTTCCCCCATCACAATGATTAATCGATGACAGAAAGAATAAGTTTTATGTGTTATATAATTTAGTTTGTAAATTGTTTACTGGTGTAATATATTGGTCTAGAATGTGCATTTTATATAACATGACATAGTTACATAATTAATAAACCCACTTGGCTCTCAATCCCATTCATAAGAAAAAAAATATTTTTTGGATACTACAACTTCACCACGCACTAAACTTCAGTCTCGTCCCGTCCGGTTTGCCGGAAATAGGGAGGTCAGATTTCAAATCCCGGTTGGGTGTATTGTAGATTTTTTTTTCCCTAAATAGTTTCCCACTTTCCTGACACCTAAATGCGAGTACATTTATTCTAAGTTCAAACTTCCTCATCCCTACCCAATAGTGTAGTTAAAATGCTGTTAGCTAAGATGTGTAGTAAGAAGCGGTGGGAAATAAATATGTATAGGTACAATCTTAAATAGAACCAATAACCTGTTGGTTTCTCTAACTATTCAGACCCGCCTCGGTGGCGTAGTTGGCTAACGCGCTAGTCGTGTTGAGCCCGATCACCGAGGACGGGTAGATCGAGGTTCGAATCTCGGTCGGCTGAACTGGGGGGGAGGGGGGTTTCCTAAATGGTTTTCCACTCTCCTTCCACGCAAATGCGGGTTCACTTCCTCTAAATTCAACCTTTCCAATTCCTAATCCATTAGAGTAATTAGTACTTAAGCGTATAACCCGAACGGGTAGTAAGACGCGGTGCCAAATATTATATAATATAAATCTAACCATTCGGCCACTGCAATGATCAAACATTTGTCAGTCTTGTCAAAGTCAGTTCCACAGCTGCGAGTTGGGGCGACGATTCGGCCTAATGTGAGTTTAATTAAAACTGCCAAAATTTACACAGCTTAAAAAAAAAACCGGCGCTGAGTGGAAATAAATTGACTGGAATTGCTTAGCATCACCGTCCAACGAGGAATAACTTTTTTTTTTAAACATTTTTTACTTTCTCTCGACCCCTTGAAGAGAGAAGTAGTGTGATCTTCCAAAAAAATCGAGCTCAAGATTTTGATAAATGTCTACGTTTCATGACCCTCTGAAACAGAAAAAGTAGTTTTTGCAATTACGTTTGTCTGTCTTTACCTCGGACTAGAGCCCAAACCATTTTACTAATCGGGCTAAAACTTGGTGTATAGGGTTTTTATAGTGTTCCCCCGAAATAGTTTTATAAATTAGATATCTGGCCCTAAAATTAAGGGTAATTTACTGAAGGGCAAAAATAGAAAAGATAGCTTTTCTCAAAATCCACTAAAACTATTTTGATTACATTTTGTATCTAGACACTGTTGATCATTACAAACAAAATGTAAGTTTTCATTTTTTCCTTGAACATGAATTTGAGGGTACTATAAATCGGAAGAAATTTCCAATTTTCATAATTTCTCCGCAACTATTTGAGATACGAAATAACGTAGCCTATCAGTGTAAAGTTGTAGTACTACTAAATATAAAACTTTTTATTTTAAATATATTTTTATAAAACCAATATTTTCCGAGCTATGAGCAAACACATTTTTTTATGGAGTACTTTGAAATATGAAATTGATTGTTGTACTCTTTGGTGGACAAAGGTGCTTCGCTTTAATCAATGTTTCTGTAACATTGTATAATATTTAATTTATTCCCTTTGGTGGAGTGTTTCTACAACAATATGTATTATTTCGTTCCACAAATCTTAAAGAGTTTTTAATAAATGTCTCTATTTGAAGATGAAAGAGGGATAAAATCTGTTAGGGGTACAATTTAATTTACTTCCTAGTTGATTTTGAAAAACGAAAAGAGGACTAACTTTTAATTTAGCAACGCTTCACGAAATGAGCTTGTGTAAATAAAAAGAATATCATAAAGGTTTCTTATTTTTATGACATTGCCTTGTATGTTTTTACTTTACAATGAGAAAAATTACTTTTTATTCAAATATATTTGTTTATCTCTACACAGTTGATTAAAATAAACGTTCTTATTTGATATAAACACATGGTTCTATGGTATATTTTAAATCTACATATTTGATAAATATTTCTAAAAGCTTCTTTTTTTTGACTAAGCCAAACAGGCTATTAATAAAAAAAAAAGGACACTGAAAAAACTATTTTAAGATGAACATTAATATTTGTGACCTTGTACGACATTGTATACTTATCTAAGAATATATACTTTTCACCTTTTTTATGCACCGCGTTTTACTCACTGCCCATCCATGCTATCCACATATTTACACTAATGGTGTACATATGAGTGAGCTAGAATTCAAATTAAATTTATCTTAATTTGCGTGGAGGGCGGGAAGCCATTTATTATAACTTCAAACACACCACCAGAATTCAAACCCTTACCTCCCCGTTACCAATAAACTAGATATTACCAGACTGGCACCTTTGTCCACATACCCGCCGGTAACGTATTTTTTCATTGTTATAATTTGAAAACTCATTGAGTAAAATCGAAATATATTTACATGAAAAAAATCCCTTTACACGTGTCAGAAAAGACCAAAACTAGCGGAAACAGACTATATTAATTGCCGTTACACGACGGGAAGGAAACGACCTTAACTACTGAAATTAATTTTTAAATAAATGGTTTGACTAAATCTAACATACTTTATTGTGGTTCAGGGGTAGGAAAATTTTTTGGGCCCTGATCGACCTATAAATTTATCAAAGGTACCGCAATCACCTATTGTTTCTTCACTATACTTTTAATTTTTTGGTCTATACATCTTAAATTATTAATTCCATGAATTCAATATTATTTGCTCAAATACGTGTGTTCCCACATTTTTAGAAAAAAACTAGAATAAATGAAACGTAATTTTTCATACTATATATTTAAATTTCAAAAAACATATTACCGATAATGACCGATCAAGGTAGTTTTGGTCACACTCAAATATTATTTGAATATATGTTTGTACATATGTGTTTATATATAAATGGATGAATACGAATTTATAAGACTCAAAGATTGACTTTTAATGACGATGTAATTTTCTTTCTCGCACGATCGACTGAAAAGTGATACGAGATCGACAGGTCTATCGTAATCCACCAGTTGCCGACTCCTAGTTTATGAAGTTTGAAAAAAAAAAAAAAAATCCTTACAGAAAATTAGATATCAGTAAACTACCCTTAAATACATTTTCCATCAAAAAACAAATGTAAAATTATTTTTTTTAAATGTAAAACACTCCCCATATACTCATTTTGAATAAAATCATTAAAGCCGTTTTTGAACAATCTCAAATTGAAAAAAAAAAAAAAAATCAGTCATCTGTTTGCTATTCTTAAATGAAAGTTTCTCCGAAAAACACTTATACAGTGCAATTTATCATGTTGGACACTTCTTATATATCAATTTTGAACAAAATCTTTAATGGGGCATAAAGCGTCACTCTAACAATAAAATGGATTAATAGTGACTAGGAGATCGGGGTTCGAATCCCCCCCGTCTGGTGAACTGAGGTTTTCCCCCCCTCAAATTAATTCTCCCTCACCCTCCACGCAAGTGCGGGTACATTTCCCATACATTCTATCTTTCTTCTACATAATCCATTAGTGTAACAGTGCGGTTAGCTCGAACGGGTAATAGAATGATGCGGTATACACAAATAATTAAACCGTTTGAACAATTTTTTTAATAAATCTTTTGACTTTTTAAAAATTAATCATCTGTAAATTACACTTAAGTTTATAGCTAAAATTAAAATCACGATTCCTACTCGAGATATGACCATTTAACATCTAAATATCAAGTTTGAACGAAATCTATTAAACCGTTTTGGGTGTAGTCACAGGTACAGACAGGCACCGAGATTGACATAATTTTGTATTATACTTGTGATGTATTTAAAGTATGGATAGGTCGAATCCTCAAAGCCTCAAATCCCTCTGATACCTAAGAAAATTCTAGGATCTGGGAAAATATTGGATTAAAGATTCGAAAAAAGTTAAAGGATATTTGTTTCAGAAATACTTGTATGAAACAAGTCTTAGAGCTAAAATACTTCTTATTGGTAATTCATCCCCATGATTATAGGACAAACTTAACCAGACCCCAGACCATTAATTTAACACTTAACTGAACGTATGAATGCACCTTAGCAAAAAAAAAGTTAACATTTAGTTACTATTTCAATATTCTATCATTCTCTTATAAACCTATTTTACTCTTCTGGTTATAATTTCCACCAATTAAAAAGTAATTGTATTTGTATTTGTAAAATAGTGGAATTGACCTATTTCTAATTTAAAGTCAATAAAAACTTTTTTTTTTAAGCTCAGAGGCACATTAGACGTGCAAGATCCACCTTATTTTCTAGTTATAATATTTTCACGGCTGCAATACTCGTTTATATAAGGAAGTAAAAGGAATGAGCCAGTGTAAATATTAAATTTAACTCAAGTTAAACTAACCAGATCATAGTCGAACTTGGACCTCCAGATAAAAATCCAGGGGCGCTTACCAGCATACCAAGATGCCGATCAGAGGTAGAGTGTGAACCATTCACTGACCAATGTAGTCTTCTCGAGTGTGTGTGAGCCTGTTATTGACCCTTGGCGTCATGACTCGATACAGGGTTTATCAACTGAGAAGTGTTAAGAGGGTCACTTTATCGTCTGTTTACAAAGTGTGAAACCACTGGGTGATGGATTTACTGGAGAATAATCATTAATCGTATCGTTTGATCCAATATTAGTTATCTGGGTGACCACCCACACTCGCCATTTTAATTGGTGGAACGCTGGATTTAGAGAGATTGACTTTAATAGTAAACTCAAATGTCTAAACTTAGACCTTGGACTTAACTCAGCTTCTCATCTCCAAGGAGGGACGTCGCTTCGACAGTTTAGTAACCGAGTTAAACAGATCGGATAGGTAGCGGTATCGTCGCTCCAGTGTGAGAATCTCCTTGGTTTCATTGTAACTGGGCATTTTTATTATCATTTTTGTAGCTTTATACTAGTGTCGTGAAATTGCAGGTTCGTACAGTACAATTTTTTTTCAATAAAAATGACCATTTTAGAAATTATATATAAATTTTCACGGACTAAATGTATAAAATGTTAATATCTTTACTAGTACTATTTTAGGCTATAGGTAATGATAAAGTCAGCTATCAAAAGTGACAGATGCGGATCACATGATTTGACATATGAGTACGTGAAAGTAGATAGATTTAGTAACATTTCTAATTGTCAGATAAGTTTCTTATGAAAATTGGACTGTAGCTCCGGTGTGAATAGGGGACTACAATAGTCGGGACTCGGGGAGATATTCATAAGCGTCAGAAAACAAGTGGTGGGTGGAGCAGTTCGTCAGTATGAGAACGAATAGGGGAGAGGGGCGTACAAATTCCGCTAAGAATTTTATTTTAATATTCCTATCATCCTTCGATTCACAAAGATCCATTCTATGCTCCTATACTACCGTAGAAATGTCAACTTATTAACTAAGTTTACAGGTAAATTATTGTATAGATTCATAGAAAATAGTTTTGTATTAATTCTAGTCAAACACCAAAATCATGGATTATTTAATGTTTTATCAACGTATAAACTGAGTGCAACATATGATTGGCACTATCTTAGCTACCTATGTGGCCCCCCCTTAAAAGTATTTTGTTATTTTGTGAGAAATGAACTTCACTTATACCCACTCTCAGTGATCACACAGTTTAAATTGTTAATTTCTAAATAGATTGTATTACTGGTGACGTAAAGGTTGAGACTCGAAAATCAGCCGGGTGCTATGAGGGTTAGTTTTCCCGCATCTGATCCATAACTGTCGTTTTCCACTCCTCTCACCAAGCTAATGCAAGTGCACTTAATCTTAACTACCTTCCTCATAGTTATCCGCTTCCCTAAATAACACTTGCATTAAACGTACAAATTTAACAAAATTGTAAATAATAACTATCCTCGCTTAGATTAAGACGGCGTGTTGTCCTAGGTTTGTTTTTAAGGTTGTTAAATGGCAAATACCACCCCATATTTAGAAAGTCCATGAAAAACTCAGAATTCAACCATAATTTTTTTTAACAGTTCACAGACATGTTAAAAAGTTTTGAGTTGGTGTTCTTCAAACCTTGACTAATCACGTATAGTTCAATTCCCTGCGGGGTCGAGTATTACTATTCTCGAAGGCTAGAGGTTCGTTAAACGAGTCATTTGGAGTTCACTAAAAAATTGAGATGTTGAGACTTTGTAAAAAAAAAAGGATGATTTACAACCAAGTGCATTGCTTATTTTCATCCAGCCTTAAGGCGAATGCTGATGCTTTTTACTAAAATTTACCCTCATTCTGTGTTCTTAACAGTTAATGTGGTTTGGAAAGTATTCTGTAGCTGACTGTAGAATTCGACAGTAGCCGCAGTAGCAGTAAATCCACATGGTCATTCACGTGTCGTACAGATCCCCCCCACACACCTTTCCTCACGTGTGAGAGCCACGTGGCTCTCTCACTTTAGGCGATACCGCCAACTAACAACCTTATCTATGAAAACCTGTCCTTGCAACCTATGTAATTAGGAGTTACGGCGGGAAACTAACGATTACTAAAAGACGAGGAAGGGAAGGGGTGGGGGGGGGGGAGGGATGTGTTCCCATATACAGCAAGTTTACCGGCGTTCAAGCTTCGATACCTTTTCAAATTATAGGCAGGCGCGGCGAGTTTTAATAGAAAAGCTGTAATCGATCTACAGTCATATTCAGGTAGGAATAAACATTTTACCCGCTTCAGTGACCGAATGGCGTCACTCTCGAGCTGTACTGGCCTGCTGATGACGGAGAGATAGCGGTTCGAATCTCGGTCGGGTCAATTGTAAGGGTGGTTTCTCATAAATGTTTACTCTCTTTCCTTCTACTCAAATGACGTGTAAATTACCTCTAAAATGCTTACTTACATAGCCCTACCCCACTAGATTAACTACCATATATGCGTAGAACCTGAACAGTTAGTAAGACGCGGTGATAACAAAAACTCTTTTGACAGTCACGAAAATTTTTAATTTTTGTATATGCCATACGTCATTTTATGTATTTAGGAGCTGTCTCTTCTGAGTGATAATATAAATACCTATAGAATAATACTAATATAAAGTAAAATTATAAATGTGTTATGTGCTCACTGGCAAAAAAAAATATTTGAAATTTTCTAAAAGGTCCTTCTATTTGTATCCTACCATAGATTTACTAAGGCGAATACAACGTTCTTCACGTTTAAAGAGTAGGCAATCCTCGGTCCTGGTACGGATTTATCTGATTGCCAAACACTTCCTTCAACTCTGACAAGACTTGTATTAATCACAACTTGTGAATGTGTGGAATGCCAGGCCTTCACCATGGTTCGGATCCCACGTTAAACTGTAGGTCCTCAATTTATTCTCACAATCACACATTAGCGTAATTGCGTATAATACGAACAGTTAGTAAGACGCGGTACTAATAATAATAATAATAATAATAATAATAATAATAATAATAATAATAATAATAATAATAATAATAATAATATGTTTTTTCAGTGCGCTAAAATGTCAGCCTTTTTTATTGTTGTGTGTGTGTTTGTGTGTATGTGTGTGTTTGTGTGTATGTGTGTGTAGCATGCCTTGTTACGCGTCTGGGCTCTTAACATATTTGTACTAATGGGACAGGGATAAGAAAGGTAGAATTTTTTTTGAAAATGTACCCACATTTGAGTGGAGAACCAGTGCTACAACTATTTAGGTAACACTCAATTCAGTACAATCAGCCATAATTCGAACCTCTAGCCTTCCCGTCACCGGCAAATCTAACTATGCGAGGCTGACGCCTTGGTCTGCGTGCATACTGGCGTGGGTTCACCTGCTATTAACTAATTTATAGATAACGTGATTTGTGGTAAATATAATGATTGGATTTTGTTAGATAAAAAGTTGGATTTCGGTATAAAAAGTAGGTAAATAAAATATATATTTTGGTTAGAAATGTTAACAAATCATCTTTTATTTTAAATGGTATACTGCAACAAATAGACCGCCTCTGTTGTCTAGTGGTCAGTTTTCCTGGCCACAGATCCAGAGGTCCCGGTTTGATCCCCGACACTTCCAGATTTTTCTGTGAAGCAATTGGTCTGGAACGGGGTAAACTCAGCCTTGTGAGGGCAAATGAGGAGCCACTTGAACTAAAAAGTAGCTGCTGCGCTCTAGAAAACTGATATTAACGACCGAAGGGTTCATTGTGCTGACCACATGACACAATTTATTAGCAGAAGTTGGCACTATCTTCCCCAGCAAATGGCGGCCGCCCGGTCGGCATAGCTCGATTGCGGACTTATGCATGCGATAGAAAACTTACGGATACATTTTTAAAGGTTAAAAAAAATATATAACTTTCTTACGCATTGTTTCTTTTACTTCTCCTGTATTCGGTCACAATATGATCGTTATAATAACTGATTCAAACATACATTTTACCAATAGACCTATTATTTGGTTGAGGGAAATAAACTTACTAGGCTGATAAAACTTTGCTATTGTTATTGGAATGTTCATTAAATCGTATTTAAATCAACAAAATTGACCATAATTCGCATTTAAAAGGTCACGTAATCGATTTCGCGAAAATATTCAATTTGGATTTATTTCGCGTATGTGTTATCAGAGCTGCCATGCACCTGAAAAACCGAGAGACCAGGGAATTTTTTTGTGTCTGTGAAAAACCGGGAAAATGCAGAGAAAATGGTAAAATCCAGTAAAAATACTGGAATATTTTTTAATTTGGGTCATTAAACTGGAAGCTTAAGATAGTAGGGCTTTAGGTGGACGAAAAAAGTGAGCTTAAAAATTAAGCACGTTGATTCAAACATTTCATATTAGCCCTTAAACAAGCGTTTGGGAAGCGGCACAAGATGTATTTTCACATTAATCTTAAATCATCCTGTTTTAAACATAAGTTACATGACTTCACACTTGTCATTTAGATTAAAAATGAAATTTTTACTACTCTTCTCTTCAATTTAAGTGGCCTAAAAAAAAAAAAAGGAAATCCTTCTGGAAAATCTGTAAATCACAGGGAATTCAGTAGTAATAAAATAGTGGCAACCCTGGTTATGAACCCAAAAAATGCTACAATGTACTTTATTTATGTTTTGATAACTATGTCAATGTTTTAAGTAACAGTATATAAAAACACGTATCGCGAAATTATGGTTTATTTACTAATTATATATCTTTGCTAAAACAACAAAACAAGGGGAGTTAATGAAACCACATCAACACCAGTTTTTTTTAATTATTTCGTTTCTAGCACCAAGGTTATTAACGGATTTATCTAAGGGGAACGGGTAAGGAACATTTGGTTGTGGTAGTGCACTCACATTAGCGTGGAGAGGGAGCCTCCCCCATTGCACCCGACTGAGATTCAAACCTTGACCTCTCCAATCATCGGCAATTGCAAGCCTGACGACTTAAAGCGCGTGAACACAGGGTGCTGGTGGTTTGTAAGTCGTGGGATAGTCATTATCTCACCCGTATAGGTGGTCACATGGTCTAACGCGTCGTTCTTGTGTTAAATTGGATTGTCAGTGATGGGGAGTTCAAAGTTTGAATCCCAGTTGGGTGTACTGAGCTAAAAAAAATAGTTTCCATTTCTTCCTTTACAATGTTACATCCCTCATCTCTATCTCATTAGCGTAGTTAAGGTATGCTTATAACCCTAATGAGTATTTAGACGAAGTGCCATATATATATATATATATATATATATACTTTCTGTGTTTGTGAAGTGCACGTTATACTCCAATAAAAATAGTAATATTTATTTTGTTTGACATGTTTATTCTCGCAGAAATCCTCATCCGAGTTCCATATATTTTTTTTAATATCGCGTTTAGGAAAAAAAAAAGTTAAAAAAAACTAACGAGCGTCCGGGTGATCGTCGTACTATTGTACTAGAAAGAATGTAAATGTTGGAAATGACTGGGTGACCAAGTGACCTCGGTTCAGGGTCAAGGACGGCGCTAATAGCCGACATGACGTGCAGCATAGAGAGTGGCTCTGTCCCACAGACTAATTTTAGGAGTGACGGTTCGGAGAGCGGCTCGCCCGGACCCTGGGGCGTTCATCAACAAATCACATCGGGGAGAACAAACATACCAATAAATCACTGGTCGGGGATCACCGCGCAATGAAAGAGAGAGAGGGACATAGTGGCAACAGCGCCCAGCTGTACAATTTGGCCTAGACGCCGAGCTTGCCGGGTTCCTGTGTGAGCGTGTCGTTGTTCTACGCCAGACTGTATTACCCCCGTGAGCTGGTATGAACCTAAGGTGAACATCCGCCCCTCATTTTACGGGGAAGTTCCGTATTTGAGAGTCTCGTCCCCCCCTTTTTTTATAGGTCCGAAAAAAACGCGTACATGTTCTGTTTTTTACCATGCGTCCCGTGAATGTCCCATATTTTAGAAATTACATGGTGTGAATCATTGAAACTTCGGTATTTTACAATATTTCTCTTTATGAGTTTATTAAAATATAGCAATGATAGGATATTTTTGGTTATAATCTTACAAGGACTGCCCTGAGTTTGAAATTTAGCCATTGGGCGTTGGGAATCCCAAAAAATTCTGATCTAATAATTGTTTACTGCGTTTCACGTAACGGCTAGTCAGTCTGCCCCAATATCTCGATTAACTGACCAGCGGTAATAGTTATGGTAATTAATAAATAATAATAATATTATATTAATAATAACCAGTAAACGCTTGCGAAACTTTCGAACATTCAACCTCCCCCCCCCACCCCCACCCCCAAAAAAAGATTTAGTCTTTTGTTGGTTTGTTGAAATTAAATACTCAGTGAAGTATACACACAAAATAACAAAGAGAATTTATTAATGTGAAAGTATTTTCAATTTACAATACCTCTTTGTACAGGGGCGGATCAAGATCAGTTTCATAGGGGGGTCATAATTATAAATAATATAGCTATTTACAATGTTAGATTTCTGTTTAAAGCCATTTAATAGTTTCTCATTCATATTTGATATTATGTATGTTTTAAACCGTGGTCATCCTCTCCAATTTTTTTAAATCAGATAATTTTTATAAACTATTTGGAGCGTCCCTCTAAAATTAAAAAAAAAGTTCACTCTAGAAGCTATGAGTAGTCTTCGCCTTGTTTAAAACAAATTAGATTCTTTTATAAGCCATTTAAAGTGCTCTTCACCTATACATTTTTAAAATTTGAATGCCCCTAGAAGCTATTTAGAGTGATCGTTACCTTAATTTTTTATGATAGTTAGATACCTCTAGAAGATAATTGAAACGCTCATTCCAGACAAATTTTTGAAAATTGGATTGCTCTAGAAGTTATTTGGAATTTGATATAATACCATCTTACAGCTTAATATTCAAAAATACCAAAAGGGAGTGAAATAAATCTAGAGAGGAGAAAGTTTATTCCAAGAGAGAGGGCGAGTTTATTTCAGTCAGGAGGAGGGGGACACAAATTCTTTACAAGGATAGATACCCCCCTTTCCCTTTTACACCAACACTGCTAAACTCAGGTTTGAACATTTTTTTTTAAACTTGTTGGTCACTTTTAAAATACAAAAAACAATACACGCAAATTAATATGTAAATCAACACCAAAATATTAGGCAAATAATAAAATATTTAAATTTAAATTAAACTTGATTCACTACCAGAATCTCTTTACGTGCCAAATTTAACTTCAGTAAAAAAATATATAATATTCTTTGAAACTTCGGAACAGTTTAAAACGAAGGACAAGACTGGACTGAAGCATCGATATAACTATGACAATTGCCAGTAAGTCTCGGGCATACATTTTTTCTTCGTACGGATAAGCATTTTATTGCTTATCATTCATGTTTTATTTTATATTTTGTTTTACTTCATCTTCTACATTTTTAATTTTTTTTTAGCACCGCGTCTTACTACCTGTTCAGGTTATACGCCTATGTACAAATTACCCTGACGGGTTAGGGATTAGGAAGGCTTAATTTAGTGGAAGCGCATACACATTTGCGTGGAGGGAGAGTGGAAAACCATTTAGGGAAAACCCCCTCAGTGCACCCGACCAGGATAAAACCCCGATCTCCTCCCGTCTTCGGCAGTCTAGCCCAACATGAGAGTAGCGCGTTAGACCACACGGCAACCGAAGTGGTTTTTTTAATGTCAATTTGGATCTTAGGCCCGAGCCCCTTGATTTCTAACCAATTTGTGTAAATATGCGAATTTCTTCAGGAGGGTAATAAGACTCGGAGCAAGTGAAAACAAACCTCCACATTATTTTTCCCCCTCAGACCCCATCTAATACCTGTTGGGGCTATAAGCAGCTACAGTCTGATTTTCATAAGAAGATCGTTATTTAAAAACCGGAAACTAATGTTGCCACTTTGGGTTGGATACAAACACTACAATTATTGTATTCATACTCTTAGTTTAATTAATAATGTAAAGCGAAACTATACAGTTATTCATAAGGACGTATTATTGGAAGCTTTTGATTACTTTTTAGTTAGTATTTATTATTTATATTTAGCACCACGTCTTGCTACCGTTCGGGTTATACGCTTAAGTACTAATTACGCTAATGGATTAGGAATTGGGAGGGTTGAATTTAGAGGAAGTGAACCGCATTTGCGTGGAGGGAGAGTGGAAAACCATTTAGGAAAAACCACCCCAGTTCACCCGACCGAGATTCGAATCTCGATCTCCCGTCTTCGGCGGTCGACTCAACACGACTAGCGCGTTAGCTAACTACGCCACCGAGGCGGGTAACTTTAGTATTTATTAAATAAAACAATACTATGTCAAATTTTAGTGACTTTCAATCAATGTTGGTGGTCGAAATTGGGCTTCTATAAAATCAAGGTTTAACGGGTTATGGATGATGAAGGTAGTGGTAGTCTACCCGAATTTGTGTGGTGTAAGAGTGTAAAATCATTCAGGAAGAACCACCTTCTGAACGCCTAGCCGGGATTCGATCTCTGACCTCCACGTCACCGATAAACAGTATTAGATGAGCCTGATACGGGTCAGTAACTCTTGTGACTATCGTAAAACCCTCACGGGGATGTTGCGTGTGAGTTTTCCCGCGAGACAGGTGGGGGAATACACTGACTCGTCTCGTTTTAGACCTCGGTGAGAAACATAATGAGGAGTGTTCTCCTCAACTTGATCTCCTCGTCAATGCCGACCACTTTAAAAAGATATCTTGTATCTGAATCAACGCTTCCCACGTGCACGCTTAGCAGGGGATAGCCATTCGCGATTTATGACAACACTTTCCAAGGAAATGAATTGCTAAATAAAGATAAAAAATGAGGGGGGATGGAAGTAAACAAACGGATGCTAATTCTCTCAAGGAGAGCTAAGGTGGTATTGTAGGGGACGTAATAAAATACGTTTTCGTGGTTTTCATAGCAAACACTTTATTCGGCAAAATATTTCTTCAGTACAAACATAAAGAGCTTAATTTTCTTCACATGGTGATATCAACAGTTCTTGAATTTATATAATGAGCATATTAATATTTGATTATAAATTTTTTAAATGAAGAGAAAAGGTCACTATCAAATTCTAGGACACCCTTGACAGATATTCAAGAAGTGTTGATATCATCATGTGAAGAAAATTAAACTCTATAGGTTTTTACTGGAGAAATATTTGATTTCTTTTGACAAAAAAAGTTTTGATATTAAAAAAAAGCTGCCAAATTACTTTTCCTTACTCGCAATCCCTAGCATTCTACCTAAAGAGTTCATTTAACGACCGTTTAACTGGGATATTAGGTACAATATTACACTCGAACCATAAATAATGTACAGTAATATATTATTATAATTAATAATCATTGATAAATCTAGTGTTTATTTTACATATATTATTTATAATTAATATATAATAATATTATATATATGTGTGTGTGTATTTCTTTTTAATATGGTAAAATGATCCCAATTCCTGGTCCCAATTCCCCATCTTTTAAGGTGCGGCAGAAGGGAGCGCGAGTAATTCTACAGTTTTTATAGCATTACATTTTTTTTGCGAAAATAAATCAAATATTCCTCCAGTAGCAACGTAGAGTTTAGTTTTCTGCACATTCTAGTATCAACATATCTTGAATATCTTTCAAGGATGTCCTGGAATTTTGTCAAACTTTTTAAATAAAAAGAAAATGTTTTGACGAAATTCTAGGAAACCCTTGACAGATATTCAAGATCTGTTAATATTAACATGTGCAGAAAACTAAACTCTATGTTGCTACAGGAGCAATATTTGGTTTATTTTTGCCAAAAATTTAAATTCTATAAAAACTGTAAAAATACTTACGCTCTCTTCGGCCGCACCTTAACGGAAACAACAGAAAACCTCACCATATATGCGAAGCTTGGCTAGAGCTGTGTTATCTGTCTAAAGTTATACGTTACAGACGAGCTCCTTAATAATAATGGCGAGGTTGAGCGAACGGCTCGGTCCTGAACACATGTGACCTGAAAGAACAATCTCTCTCTCTCTAATTCTCTCTCTCTCTAATTCTCTCTCTCTACCTTTCTCTCTCTACCCTCTCTCTCTCGCTCTACCTCTCTATTCTAGATGCAGATTGTAGGATATGTACTATAATTTGCATTATGGACCAACAACTTTAGGGGTGCAGAGTTGAGGAGAAATTATATCTGGCGGTACGTGAGCATTAAAGGTTATATTTATCACTGTGTCTTACTGTCCGTTTAGGTTATACACCTATGTACTAGTTACACTAATTGGTTAGGTATTAGGAAGGCTTCATTGAGAGTAAAGGCACACACATTAGCTTGGAGGGAGCGTGGAAAACCATTTAGGAAAAACCACCCTTAGTGCACCCGACCGGGATTAAAACCCGATCTCCCCGTTTTAGGCAGTCTAGTCTAACACGAGAGTAGTGCGTTAGACCATGAGGCAACCGAAATGGGTAACATTAAAGGTTGACTACCACTGATTTAGAGCAGTGTTTTTCAAATTTCTCCCAATAGCGGACCACTAGAGAAACGTTCTTAGGACACGCGGACCACCCACCTTAACATGCTCGCAGTTCAAGAGCCACTGCTCTAGAATTAAATTAGTTAAGTCTAGTTCTAAAATAATCAGTGTGTTTAGAAAGTGTATATTAAGTATCATATTATACTAAAATAAGTGTTACGACACAGTCGTACATACTTTCTCATTTTAGTTGATTAAAGTTTAGAACTTTTTTTTTTTCAAAATTCATTTATAATTAGACTACTCTTAAATAATTGTTTGTAATTTTTATGTAAAACACAATCTAGATATTCATTTTCGACAAAATCATTAAGGCCATTTCAGAAAAGTTCCAAATTTTGACAAATCAACCAACGGTATACTATTCTTAAATTAAGAGTTAAATTTAAAATTTTTATTTTGCCCCAAGCTATGACCATGTAATATCTAAATACCCCATTTTTGGCCACATGGTCTAAAGCGTCTCTGTTGTTTTAGACTATATTACTGGTGATGAGAATATTGGGGTTCGAGTTTCGGTCGTGTGTACTGAGGTGGTTGTTACTAAATTGTTTCCCTCTCTCTCTCCGTGCAAGTGCAGGTGAACTTTCTCTAAAATTCTACCTTTCTGATTTCAAACTGGTAATTTATGTATGCGTATAAGCCAAAGTTTGAACAAAATTCACCATACCTAGGTAAAAAAAAAACCCAGAGAAATATGTGGAATTGTAAAACCCACCTATTTTAGTTTTGGGGGGAAATATGGCGTCAAAATCCATCATAATACCAATGTCAAAAAATTTTCAAGATTAGAATAATTTATCTATATCAGAAAATAAAAATAGAATTGAAATTCTACTGGGTAGAAGTTAGCGGACCTATTTTTGGGGTCAACGTTCACTTGTAAGGTGTGTACAATATTACGTCACATCCGTTCAGCTCCATAGCAACAGATTTTCTCGGAAAATAAAACATGCAAAAGTAAAGATGGATATAACGAGTTCAAGGATATCTTGGTCTTTTCTGACAGTTCCTGGCTTTCTACTGGTGTAGTCTATCCGCAAATATACACTTATGGTATAAAGAAGGTAAAATTTAGAGTAAGTTTGCCCGTACTTGTGTGGAAGGAGAGCAAGAAATCACCCAGAAAAAAAATCGATATATCTATACACACGGCTGAGATTCGAACATTGAACTCCCTGTCATCGGCAAACCAGACTATACGAGACTTACGCCTTTGTTAGTTGTGCCCACCGTTGTGGTTTGTAAAATTGACACCCATATGTCAAAAATGAAAGCTTAAAAATTGCAGATTAGGGTGTCTGAGGGTATGAAATTAGAGGACCAATCTAATACTTAATAGTTCATTAATGGATGTATGGATGTTATCATTCTATCATCAGGAACAGTCCTAATAATATTTTTTTTAAATTATATTATTAATTTAAGTAAAAAAAGTTACAATCTGGACACAGAAATTAAACTCGTGATCTATAGTTTTGCAAGTGAAAAGTGACCCTGGATACGAGACGAGTTAGGGTGGCACCGCGTCTTACTACCCGTCCGGGATGGACACTTTTAATTAAATTAATAGGGTGGTTATGCGAATTATATAATATAGGTAAAATGTAGCTAAATTTGCAATGAGGGAGGGCGATAAACCACCCATTAAAAACCATCGTACACGTTAAACTCCCCCAAGATTCGAATCTAAATTTCTACATCACCGACAAACCGGACTAGGCTAGCTTGACGTTTATACCGTGTTCTACTGAGTAACTGGTACAATTTGAAATAGCTCTGCTTAACCTTGCAGTACTCCCTGACATGACACTGGTAATATGACTATAAGCTAATTACTCTAAATCTCTTCACTCCGCTATCTTCTAATTGATCAACAATGCTTTCTCTTTCCCTCCCGATGGAAGTGAATGGTTTGTAACATTTTTCGGAGGTAAACGAGAACGTCGGTTTGGTTTATTTTGCCTGTATACCCCTCCGCTATCTATCACAGTAAGTGTGCTGCTGTAGACGCCACGAAAGGGGAGGGGGGGAGAGGGTGGAGGGGAAGGTATCTCGCGGTGAAGGCCGATCAGTAAACCGGCCCACTGCATCACGGGTACGCGGAAGGCCAATTGACGGATCGGCAGAGCAGCCGGTAGCCGGTATCACTGAAATACTAGTTCACTAGCCTCCGGGCTAGGACTCAGGGGGGTACAAACTTCACTTTGGTGACCCACGCTGGGATGCTATTGGCATCTGCTAAGGCACACTTGCATTGTTAACACTTTGTTTTTTTAGTGGTGCCTGTCTTAATTCCCGAACGGGCTGATCACAACTTTCACTAATTGAAGGACTGTTTTAAAAATGTGCCAGCATTCGTCTAGAGCAGTGTTTCCTAAACTTTTCTGAGTCTCGTATCCCTTTCAGTCCCATGTCCTATTGGGGTCATGATCATTGACCAAAACAACACAACCCTCCTGGCCCTGGAGCCATGGTCTGACCAAAGTACCCCGTCCAGCTCTTCATAAAAAAAAAGGACACTAATACCTGCTATCGTGTAAAGTATAAACGTCATACGGTCGTTCCAAATTTTAATAAAGTTCTAATAGTAATCGAAATAAAGCCGTGATAGAAGGAAAGAAGGGATATTCAAAGTCCATAACATTACGCCAATATCTGCAATTATCTATCATTATTACTATTAAACTATTCTCAAAACACCCGCCTAGGTGGCGTAGTTGGCTAACGCGCTAGTCGTGTTGAGCTCGACCGCCGAGGACGGGGAGATCGAGGCTCGAATCTCGGTCGGGTGAACTGGGGGGGGGGGTTCCTAAATGGTTTTCCACTCTCCCTCCACGCAAATGTGGGTTCACTTCCTCTAAATTCACCCTCCCAATTCCTAATCCATTAACGTAATTAGTACTTAAGTGTATAACCCGAACGGGTAGTAAGACGCGGTGCTAAATATTATTATAATTATTATTATCAAAACATATTTTATGATCAATTAAACTCTGTGGTTTGACGCGTACCTCCTGAAATCCTTCGAGCACCCTGGGTGGTATGTGTATCACAGTTTGGTAAACACTGGTCTAGAGATAGGATGAGAAATTCAGTTCATAAACCACAACGTGGAAAACCATCACTGCACCCGCTCAGGATTATAACCGAGTCCAGAGATACAGGGTCAAAGCCAAGCAAATCAACTGAACTCGCTGGCTCTAAGCCGACCCTACACGTTTAGTTTTAGTAGTTTTTGGCATTTAACACAAAAATGTGACGTTTAGCGCGTACTGACGCTGGTGTGGTGAATACTACTCAAGACTTAAAGGTGGGGACGTAGGGAGCGCTAGAAAAGGGAAGTGATTTTGCCTGTTTTTATAGCAAAACATTTTACTGGCCAAAATAAATCAAACATTTTCTTCACACGGTGATATAAATAGTTTTGTCACGAGCATAGCGGTTTTAGCCGACACACTTTTTAAATGAAGAGAAAAAGTTGTCATTACATTCCAGGACACCCTTGACAGATATTCAACAACTGTTGATATTACCGTGTGAAGAAAATTAAACTCTATGTTTGTACTAAAGCAACATTTGATTTATTTTGACCAAAAAAAAAAGTTTTGCTTTAAAAACTGCAAAGACACTGACTTTTTCTCGCGTCCCCTACATCCCCAATTTAATATATAGGTTAGGGTTCGAATCCCAATAACCGGCCGGGTGCACTGGATGTCTTTTCCCCCTACAACGTGGTTTCTCCACCCTCGTTTTGAGCGAACGCTAATGCAATTTCTTAAAGCCTCACCCTCATCCTGATCCCAGAGATTATTATAGTCCTAGACTTTATAAAAACAAGTTTAACTCGGCATCTGATTTACAAACTTACTACAGTCCAATTTTCATAAGAATGACCTTTTTTTAGGCCAACATTAATAAAGTTTTACTATTTTAATAGTGTTATAGTACCCGCTACTGTGGTCGTATGGTCTAAGGTATTACAATTGCAATAGAATAGGCCGCTGATAATGGCGAACTCTTGGTTCGATCCCGGTCGGGTGTACTGAGATTGGTTTTCCCTAAATGGATTCCTAATCTCTCTCTCCTCTCGAATTTGGATACTCTTTCTCTAAATTCAACATTCCTAATTCCTAATCCCTAATCAATAAAAATAATTATTACATAAGCTAATGACTCGAAAGGGTAGTAAGACGAGGTGCTAAAAAAAATTAAACCAAAGTGTTATTTAATAGACATTGATAATATCAGCTATCAAAAGTGATAGATACACGTGGATCACATAACTTAACGTATGCATAGCTGAAAGTAGATATAGTAGTTTTTTTAGCCAAGAGATAAGGTTATTCCTAATAAAGTTGGACTATAATTATAATATTATTGTTTATGTCCCTAGTGACTGTTTTTCTGTGTGTAACAATATTACAAATATTCCTAAAATAATAATCTTGCACTGGTGCAGTGTCACGCCACCAAACACTGAAATCTGCCCAACATTTCTGAAGAGTAGATGGCTTCTTCCTTCTAACGTTGTCTTATTATATTAAGTGACTTCCTAAATGTGTTTTTTGTCACCATCTTCAGGATCTGAGATAATTCCTCCCCATGTGAACACTCGCCTTGGCGGTGTGACCACGGGTGATTGTTGGCATGTGAGATTGTTAGTTCGGACTGGATGCTGAACTGAAGAAAGCAGAGCCGACTCCCCGACAGATAACGAGGAATAGCGGCGATCACGTCCGACTATTCCCACACTCTATTACTGCGATAGGTCGCCTTACAGCCCGGGGACTTGTCACTAGGGACCTACACTCCTCAGCTGGACCTGACCATACACACCACCATAGATGTAGGTCACCTTACAGCCCGGGGACTTGTCACTAGGGACCTACACTCCTCAGCTGGTCCTGACCATACACACCACCACAGATGTAGGTCATCTTACAGCCCGGGGACTTGTCACTAGGGACCTACACTCCTCAGCTGGACCTGACCATACACACCACCACAGATGTAGGTCACCTTACAGCCCGGGGACTTGTCACTAGGGACCTACACTCCTCAGCTGGACCTGACCATACACACCACCATAGATGTAGGTCACCTTACAGCCCGGGGACTTGTCACTAGGGACCTACACTCCTCAGCTGGACCTGACCATACACACCACCATAGATGTAAGTCACCTTACAGCCCGGGGACTTGTCACTAGGGACCTACACTCCTTAGCTGGTCCTGACCATACACACCACCACAGATGTAGGTCGTCTTAAAGCTCGGGGACTTGTCACCAGGGACTTACACTCCTCAGCTGGACCTGACCATACACACCACCACAGAAGTAGGTCGTCTTAAAGCTCGGGGACTTGTCACTAGGGACCTACACTCCTCAGCTGGACCTGACCATACACACCACCACAGAAGTAGGTCGTCTTAAAGCTCGGGGACTTGTCACCAGGGACTTACACTCCTCAGCTGGAACTGACCATACACACCACCACAGATGTAGGTCGCCTTACAGCCCGGGTACTTGCCACTAGGGACCTACACTCCTCAGCTGGACCTGACCATACACACAGATGTAGGTCGTCTTACAGCCCGGGGACTTCGGGTACTTGTCAGCAGGGACCTAGAATCTGTAAAACAACTGCTGGTCTTCATTAAAATCTCTTGCATTCCTTTTTAATGCGGTAACTTTAAATGTTTACCATTTAGAGCATTATATTGTTATTATTAAGCATAAAAATCTCCTAAATTGAAATTTTTAGTGGAATCCGAATTGATGCTAGAAGCATCTACCAAGATTAGTTTAATATTTTGTGCCCGAGTTTGTCATACTTTAATCGTCCCGACGATGCATTGATATTGTGTATTTTGTATCAATTTTCTATTCTAGCCTATCTTAGAAGTTGTGTGCTTGTACATCAACGTTTTTTCTTACTTTCATCACTGACGAAAAAAATATTTGATATTAGAAATGTTTCGCCCTGTTATTTAAATGAGCAAATGAATATGGTAATATTAACTTCGGCAGTATTTCAACGCAACAACAAAATAACTGTGCAAAAATAGTCCCTGTGGGTCTCATATCTTCACGGATCAATAATTATGTAAAGTACGATATGTAAAAGTCAGCTTCATGTATTCCGTTTCGTCCACCAGAGATGCGCTTAAGTAGGTGCTGTAAAATTATACAGGACTGATGCAAATTTCGAACAGCTACGGACTAGCTTTTTTTTTATCACCGCGTCTTACTATTTGTTAAGGCTATATGCCTATATAGGCCTACTAATTACGGTCCCACACTTAATATGGGGTGCTAGTGAGCGTGAGTTTAGGGAAGTATTTTTGAAATTTTTGCAGCATAAACATTTTTGGCCAAAATAAATAAAATATTTCTTCTATAGAAACATATAGTTTAGTTTTCTGCTCATGCTAATCTCAACAGTCCTTGAATATCTGTCAAGGGGGTCCTAGAATTTAATGACAACTTTTTCTCTTCATTTAAAAAGTTTGTCACCAAATGCCACCATGCTCATGCCAGATATTCAAAAACTGTTGAGATTAGCACGTGCAGAAAACTAAACTATATGTTTCTATAGAAGAAAAAATTGATTTATTTTGTTCAACAAATGTTTATGCTATAAAAACTGCAAAATTAGCGCACTAAATTCGCGCTCACTAGCACTCAACCTAAAGCTCAGTCACTAGCGTGTATGACTTAGCTAAGGATCCTTAGTTCAATTCCTGGCATGGCCGAAACATTTATCATTAGTAAAATGTTTATTTCCCCTTTAATTATAGTGATGAATTAATGGTTGGGGGCTGGATGTTGTGTCTGTTCTAGATTTAAGTAAATTTATAAGCCGTGTGCTGATATAACAAGTGGATTATGAAAGTGCACGTTAAATACCTCAACTAGGCCTAAATGAAAAATACTTATCACGTTAATGGGTTAGAGATGAGCAAGTTTGAATTCAAAGAAAGTGAATCTGCTTTTGCATGGAAGGAGAGTCGAAAATTATTTTGGAAAAACCACACTCAGTACACCCGACAGGGATTAGAACCCCGATCTCCCCGTCATTTGCAGTCTAGTCTATTACAAGATTAACCTTGGACCATGCGGCCACCGAAGAGGGTAAAACAAAACTAAACGAGCTTTACATTTAGACCGCGTGCCCATCGGTGTGGGCGATGACCTTGATTTTGACAAATGTTGTACCGCACTTTCCGCCCAGTTTGTCACATAAAAATCTGCTGCATCTTCCATATAAGTTAGATTTTATTTATATCTTCCGTTGAGATTTGGAATAAAGTTGGAGATAATTCATATTTAGTTTGTAAATAAAAAGTTACTAATTTTTTTTAGCACCGCGTCTTATTTCCTGTTCAGGTTATACACCTATGCACTAATACACTAATGGGTAGGGATTAGGAAGGCTGAATTTAAAGGAAGTGCAACCGCATTTGCATGGAGGGAGAGTGGAAAACTATTTATGAAAAAAATGCCCTCAGTGCACCAGAATGGGACCGAACTCCGATCTCCCCGTCTTCGGCAGTCTAGTCCAACACGAGATTAGCGCGTTAGACAACGTGGCCGCCGAAGCGGGTAAAGTTACTACTAAAAGCTAATGTTCAACTGTTTAGTCTTTGTTGTGTATAGTAGTCCACTGTCGTTTCGTGGAGTGTCGCAAGACGCTAACTGAACCTGTGAAATGTTATCACCCACTTTGACCCCATTTGACCAGTCATGAGGAAATTACATAGGTTCTTATTCAGATTGAAATATATTCTCGTTGATACCCAAGCCAATGAGTGTTAGACTGAGTGTTGAGGACAATTCACACGTACAGTTTAAACTACTAACTCTGGCAACACTCCATGACATACCACTACAGCTGCCATACGCCAGGAAATTTTGATTTTCGCTCGTGTTCAATTCTTTGAGCTGCTTACAGGTATTAGAGAGTTAAAGCGTTTGTATATTTTTTTTGTTTACTTAGGCCCCAAATTTATAGATGCAGCATTAATATTGTATTTAATTTTTTAGTACCAAATTATTGATCGGACGTAAGAAATAGCACATTCTGTGACACATTTTTTTAAATTACTAACGCTATTTATTAATAATACTCGCTTTGATTTCAACTTCTAATTTTTTTAGACTAAATAAATAATTACCATAGCATACATATTATTTATACATAGCGTTTGTTATCTTATGGAGCGAAAAAAAAACCCGGGCCATTTGTACATAAATTTTACATTTTATCGATGTTTAAATTTATTTTTTATTTTTTAATGATCCACCAAGACCAATATTTAAGAAAAAATAGCCTAATTGAGAAACTACTCGTATATCGGCCAATGTTTTTTCTAACTTATCACCGGTTTAATTTGATAGCCTATAGTTTGACAATTTACATATTCCTGTAAATGGTCTTTTGAAAGGTAGGGTTTGTCCAAACAACTTAATTTGTGTCTAATTTCTAGAGAAGACGTCTTCTTTCTAAATTGGTTTCTTAAGCTTGATTGTAATTATTTATGACATCTTGTTTCTAACTAACCTGCATTGATGGGCACGCAGACTAAATTAAAGATTCAAACAGTTTGGTTTGTTGATGACGGGGAAGTGCAGGGTTCAAATCCCAGCCGTAACTATGAGTTTATTTTTACTTTTACTTTTTTCTTTTTTTTTTTTTGCACCGCGCTACCACCTGTTTAGGTTAGACGCATATGTACTAATTACGTTAATGAGCTAGGGGTGAGTAGGATAGAATTTTAGAAAGTGTACCCACATTTGCGTGGAGGGAGGTTGAAAACCCCTTAAGAAAACTACCGGAATCTGAACCCCGGTCTCCCGCTCATAAGCAGTTTAGTCTATACGAGAATGCATTAGACCATTCGATTACCGAAGCAGTTTTGAATATATGGATCAAGAAGTCGGAGAACCCCTCCGGAAGGGAAACGATTCCCCGTTTTGGAAAAAGTGTGACCCAGGTAGCCCGTTAAGCTTCTTTATAATTATTTATTTCATCTTTATTTAACCTCACATATATCAATGGGCATGCGAACTAAATTCCAGGCTCATTTATTAGTCTGGTTTACTGGTGACGGAGAAGGTTGCGGTTTGAATCCCAATCCGAGTGTATTGAATATGGTGTTTCCTAAATAGATTACCACTCTCCGTCCACGCAAATATGGGTACATTTCTTCCAAACTATGTCTTCTTCATCTTTAGTATAATTATAATGCTTACAGCCTAGACAGATATGCAGCGTGAAAAAATGTTTTGACTTGAAGCTGAGTTCGATCACAAACCACTGCGATAGGTTTGACTTTCCTACAATTTGGTTTTCTATTTTCTCCGCACGCGACTTACGAGTTTGTTTATTAGAATTTCATAATCATAATTTTTACCTAGGTTTGGGTAGCATAAGTCAGTGTTGGCCATCAGGCCTATTGCTACATCAAAAATAAAAATTAACTAACATTTTAAATTAACAACATTTTGGTTTATCTGGCGACCGTGAGGAATCACGTGTTTGAAATATTATTTAGGCACAAATTTGGTCTCAGTTATGTTCCCGTGCTCCGTATCTTACTACCCGTCCGGGCTATCCTCATACACTAATATGACGAGGATGAGGAAGGTATAGTTTAAAATAAACTGAGGGAAAAAAACACATCACTACACCCGGCTATGATTCTAACCCCATCACCGGCAAACCAGACAAGGCGAGACTGAAGGCTTTGTCTGAGTGACCATGGCTGTTGGGTTTTGGCTGGTTTGGTTAGTTCTTATTCCGTCTACAAGAAGGGATACACCCGATTGATCCACTGTACCAAACTATATTTTTTAACTCCACGTCCTGCTGCCTGCTCAGGTTATACGTAATATATAATAATTACGCTAATGATTTCAGGATAAAGGAAGGTTGAATTTAGATGAAGAGCATTTGCATGGGGGGAGAGTGGAAAACCATCCTCACACGCGCCCGAGATTCGAACCCCGATATCCCGGTCATAGGCAGTCTAGTCTATTGCAAGAGTGGTGCCTTAAACCATGCGGCCACCGAAGCAGTGTACCAGCCAATTAATGCTAGGTTGTTTTGAACTCACCGTCTTGACTGTAAGTGAATAATTTGGGCCACTCTGTATATTATTCACTACTGTAGCTGATCCACCTGAGAACCCCCCGCTCCCCCAACCCTTCTCTTCGTCCACTTACTTGATCCGCGCTTGTCAACACTCAGCCTACATTATAGCAAGATGTTCCCACACACCCTATGAATTATTCATCGTGTGAAACAGGATTCCTCCCGACTCTTACAAGTGCTTCTTGCACAGTACACATAAAAAACTTCATCGTATTGAAATTCCCGTGGCCACGAAGTAAACTTACTAATCATATACTGTTGGCAGACCCGTAAAAATAGCTTTAATAGAATTGGCTTATTCTTATAGATAGGATGCTCGAATACTCTTGTACAAGATTTCCGATACTTTCGCCGGTCGCCTATGCGTTTCGAGGCCATGGTAAGTTATAGCCAACGTACCCTTTCCTTAGCTTCATTAAAAAATGTAAACAAATATCTGATATCTTCTAAAGTATAAAAAAGGTCGTTAGGAATTTTTAATACAGCTTTAGTGGCAAAATTTTTTTTTTTTAAATCTGAGGAAGAGGGGAATAAAATAACGTAAAATTATGCATTAAATTGTTTGTCACATATACTATTATCAAAAATTATTTTGTGATTAGTGAAATTTATAGGTGCGTCGTGTAAACTTTGACTGAAACCATTCGCGTACCTCTAGAGGAACATGTATCACAGTTTGAGAAACACTCCCAGTAAGTTTCCACTTCTGGCAATGGGATTACACCTGATACTAGAGATGCGCGAAGATTAGAAAACTTCGAATTAGTTTTGAAAAATAAAAATTCTCGCTTCGATTATTATAAGGATTCGTGAATAAACATAATAGACATCTCAAATACACCTGTATGGCACTTCGGGAATATTTAACTATATTCAATTCGGCCTCGGGAATATTACACTACTCTAAAGCCACATGGCTGACTCACTCACTGACATTAATGTTTACCCAATTCCAGATGAGCTAGAAACTTAAAATTTGGCAAACTTATAGCTTCTAGGTGACCTGGTGGTCTAGGGGTAAGGTGTCAGACTTCTGTGCTGAGGCTCCGGGGTTCAATCCTCGGTCCCGGCACAGATTTATCTGATTGCCAAACCCTTCCTTCACCTCTGACAAGACGTGTATTAATCACAACTTGTGAATGTGAGGAATGCCAGGCCTCCACCGTGGTTCAGATTCCACGTTAAACTGTAGGTCCTCCATTTCATCTCACAATCACCCTACCATTGCACATTAGCGTAAGTGCGTACAACCCGAACGGGTATTAAGAGGCGGTGCTAATAATAATAATATAGCTTCTAGCCGGCAACCGAAGGAAAAATTCAAAAAAGTTAAAAAATTTAATTACTAACCCCGAAAAAAAAATTCAAAATGGTGGAGCAACTCTAAAGTCGGTGCGGTATAGACAATACAATACCGGTGACTTTAAGTTGTTACGTTCAAAACAACGCTGGAATTACATTAGTTTACATCCACTTGCAAATAAAACTCACGGGGGGTTTGGGCAGAGCCCCCAACGAGCAAAGCGAGTTTCACTATGTATCCGCTTCGGTGGCCGCGTGGTCTAACGTGCAACTCTCGTGTTGGGCTAAACTGCTGAAGATGGGGATTTCAGGGTTCGATCCCGGTTGGGTGGTTTTCATGAATTGTTTCCCACTCTCCCTCCACGCAAATGTGGGTGTACTTCCTCTCAATTAAACCTTCATAATCTCTAACCCATTAGTTTAATTAGTGCATATGTTTAGAACCTGAACGGGCGCTTTAGAAAAATAAAAACATATTTCATTATATTTTATTCAGCCTCGGGAATATTGAACTAAATTTTATTCGACTTGGTTTCGAAACGAATAAATAGACTTGGGACTCATGTACCTGAAAGCACCGTCATCAAAGCACCCGAATGATAAAACGATGTTTTCCTTGTAAACGTGGATCACATTAGCCGATGACTTCATTGACTCGGAAGTATTTCCTGACGGGAGTGATCAAGTAGGACGCCTCGTCAAGTGATAGAACACTCCGGGAGAACAATGCTTAAAAGAATTCTTTCAAGACGTAGCGGCAAGGTAGTTTACAAGGGACCTTGAAGTTGAGGAAGAGTGGCTCTGTACACTCCACGGAGGAAACTATGCCATCGAGCAGCTTTGTAATATGTACAGTCCATGTAGCACACTATCTCACCTACCGGCTTTATAGTCTGTACACGCCACGTAGGAAACTATCTCACCTACCAGCTTTATAGCCTGTACAAGCCACGTAGGAAACTATGCAACTGGCTGGCTTTATGGTATATACACACTCCACGTAGGAAACTATGCCACTGGCTGGCTTTATGGTACATACACACTCCACGTAGGAAACTATGCAACTGGCTGGCTTTATGGTACATACACTCCACGTAGGAAACTATGCCACTGTCTGACTTTATGGTATATACACACTCCACGTAGGAAACTATGCAACTGGCTGGCTTTATGGTACATACACTCCACGTAGGAAACTATGCAACTGGCTGGCTTTATGGTATATACACACTCCACGTAGGAAACTATGCAACTGGCTGGCTTTATGGTACATACACTCCACGTAGGAAACTATGCAACTGGCTGGCTTTATGGTATATACACACTCCACGTAGGAAACTATGCAACTGGCTGGCTTTATGGTACATACACTCCACGTAGGAAACTATGCCACTGGCTGGCTTTATGGTACATACACTCCACGTAGGAAACTATGCAACAGGCTGGCTTTATGGTATACACACTCCACGTAGGAAACTATGCCACTGGCTGGCTTTATGGTACATACACTCCACGTAGGAAACTATGCCACTGGCTGGCTTTATGGTACATACACTCCACGTAGGAAACTATGCAACAGGCTGGCTTTATGGTATACACACTTCACGTAGGAAACTATGCAACTGTCTGACTTTATGGTATATACACACTCCACGTAGGAAACTATGTCACTGGCTGGCTTTATGGTATATACACACTCCACGTAGGAAAACTATGCCACTGGCTGGCTTTATGGTACATACACTCCACGTAGGAAACTATGCAACTGGCTGGCTTTATGGTATACACACACTTCACGTAGGAAACTATGCCACTGTCTGACTTTATGGTACATACACACGCCACGTAAGAAACTATGCAACTGGCTGGCTTTATGGTATATACATTCCACGTAGGAAACTATGCAACTGTCTGGCTTTATGGTACATACATTCCACGTAGGAAAATATTCCCATGATGGCTTTATGCTATGCACAGTTTGTAACTGGGAGGTCGAGGTTCAAATCCCTGCCGAATTTACTGAGGAGTGGTTCTCTACATGGGATTTATCACTTTTGTTTTCCCATCTTATCTCTACGTTGGTTCACTACCTCTAAAACTACCCTTCTAATCCCTACCTCTAGATTAAGCTGTTATATCATTCAATTTGAAAACTAAAAATAAAATTCGTGATAGAAAGTGCTGAGGTATCGAACGTTTGCAATCGACGTTAGAACGACACTGCTCTGGAGAGATTGGTTCGAACCTCGGTTGAGTGAGAACTGTCTTACATTTAGTGCAAACTCGTGTGAGAAACGAATTTATTTAAGTTGATTAGTTTTCGGAGGGTTTGATTCCGGGCCGAATATGAATATACTTTTGTGTCTGGGTTCGTCCTGCTATCTAGTAAGTGAATGAACTGTGGCTGTTTGTGTATTTTGGTGTAATATTCCTGGTCAAGTTAGTTTTTAAATCACGTTCTAATATAACCTATACGTTTAGAAAGTGCCCTCTAAATAATACATTAAAAATTAGGCCTGATAAAATAGGCCTATAGCTTTCTAATAGTCAATCTTAACAAAAGTTCAAAACAAATTTCTTCATTGTGTCTAAATTGATTCAATTCGTCAAAAGTTACAGTTTAAGATCGCATCCATAATCTTACAACTACATGAAGGTCAATTTAGACATTATTTTGACTGCCACATAGATATAGTCTGATTTTGATAGGAAGGAATTGTTTTACACTTATAATTTTTTTCTAGTACCGAGTTTTATTAGGTACCCGTCCGGATTATACGTAACCTATAAAAATTACTATAAAACCAATTTCATTATTTATACGTCAAGTCAAGTGATCTTTAACTGTCACGTTTGACAGATAATATATATAGCTATGAAATAATAATATTAATAAAGTAAACTGCTATCAATGTTGACCGCGAAAAATTATATTTGAATTTTCTAAAAATTCCTTCCTACCAAAATACTACTATACTTACAATGATCGATGTTAGCACCATGATCGCAATGCTCAATGCTTTCTACCATATTATTTTATGATTAATTTTTCTTGACGAGTAGAGATATTAATATGTTTAAGTGATTTTAATAGTTAGTTAAATTTATATAAGTAATTTAAAATTAAAACTAGAAATTTGAGCTAGCTTAGGTTTATTTTGCATAATTGATCACAATATTTCAACAAATCTTACTAATTAAATTAATTTATTCAAATCTAACTACAGTCTTTAAAATAAGCTACTGTGTGAAATTAACAATATTATGATTGTAAATTTATATTTTAAAAATGTGTTACCTTTAAAACTATCTTGTAAACAGCCTAACTATAAGTGATAAATAATACTTACCGGGTATGTAAGAGTAAATTCTCCGACATTCAACTGGAAAGAGGATGAAAAACAATTATTTGAAAGAAAATAGCTCACCTAAATGAAGCGCTTTGGGTTCGAACCATGGCTTCACACTTTAGATTCAAGCACCCTATATGTTTAAGCAACTCTCTATGGTAAATTATCTAATGATTATCCAATCCTTGTTTATTTACCTCACATGTTTTCCAATAAAAAACGTTTAATGATCTTGCAGGCTAAACTTAAAACAAGACTTTAATTGGAAAAATAAAAAGACAAATTAATCGACCATTGAGTTATTTTAACGAATGGAATAGTTGATGGCGTAGCACGCGTTTTAGAATACGATTGGTCGGACGCTAATAAAAAGAGAGTTTTAATCGTGACTATCATGACTACAAACTTGGAGGTCATCCCTCATCTCAAGCACATAAAATAAATGCGTCCATCTAAATTTTCACTTGAGTATATTAAATATACTACTTTTTATTTCATATAAGGAATGTTGTAGGATTTGGTTTCATGGTGTGTGTTCTGTCGTAATACGTTCTTACTTTTTTTTACATTTTTTTCTACAACCATTTATACTACACATATTTAAACTTATCTTTTTAATTAAAATATTGGGATTGATAAAGATACATTATATTAGCAGACGACTTACATACTATCTTAACCTAAGAGATTAAACCTAATTCATATCCATTACTAACGGGTAGCGCCTAGATATCTGTACATTTCTGGGTGAGTTTATTTAAAATAGTAAATATATTCTTACGAATCTCTTGGAATCGAACCATGGTATCATTGGTGTATATTGTTCACTTTTACCACTAATGTTCACTTTAACCTACTAGTAACGAGGACTAGTGATGGTCAAAGCAGGAGTTTAATCTAGTTTTTGTTTCTAAAGTATATTTTAAATATAAGTAAGGATGGGTATAAACACGTATACGCATGTGACCTCTACCAATGTTTTATACCTACTTAGCTTGGCTCCAAAAGATATAAAACTTCCTGTAGAGGCTTTAATTTAAATCCTGGAGAAGTCTTAAAGGTGATTTAAATTTAAAAAATACTTTAAGAAAATCCAGGTTTTGCTTAAAAATGTTTTTCCAAATTTGTGTATTTCCTCTTTTAGCCACGATTACAATCAAAATTATTCAAGATACTTTTTAATACGGTGCCCGATTCACGTCTGGGAGACTAGTTTTGGTTCCGGTAACATCAAATATTTAATATTCCCAAGGAACGGAAGCAGGAGTGGTAACAGATATTCAGGGATCACCAGAAGCAGGAGAGAATTTACTCTCAGGTGAACTAGACAGTTGCGTAGGATAGAAAAAAATTTAGGAGCAGCAAACACAAAAAATAAAATAAGGTGGAGTATAAGCAATTGTGTGTAACACTAGGCTCAACAAGAACTATATATTTAAATCTTCTAATTTGGCAACATTGTACACTTGTTTAGAAGGCGGAATCACAGTGAATCTTAACTTGGCTTGCTTCAGTATTTGTCAGAGTGAGGATTCAAATTGTTGTACTTTAAAGTTACAATACTTTTAACATACCAAAAAGCAGCTAAAACCTAAAAACTTTCCTAACTAGTATGCTTTTACCATGATACGCCGTATCCTTCAAAAATATATTTTTTTTTACTTGTTTGGAGTTTTAAAAAAAGCCATAAATTCCGTGTTACTATTTAATTTCTTACATCAATTTTTGACCCCCTCTATATCAGTTCGATCCAACAAAATTGGTTGAAATTTGGTTGCTTTTTGGAAATTATTCAGCAATACACTCAAAAAGCAGATAGAGAAATATAATAATCCTTAAGGCATAAATCGTATTGGAATATATTATTTAAAAAATCCAACTAGATATTATTACTTATTTTTAATATCGCCACCTGTACAAAAAAAAGAGCTTTATTCCAAAACAAACAAAAACTTGCTTTTAATCCTATTGCTTGAATATTAAAGAATTTTGCAGTTAACAGAACAACGCTAAAAATACAAGATTTTTTAAATAAAATAATTTAAGGTGTACCCATATATATTTTTTGTTCTCTAGAAAAAGAACTCTGATCTTAAACAGAAGTGTGTGGTCTGTAATACTAATTGCCCTACTTGAGCTAAAACCATAACTCTAGTAATGTTACTCGGTAAACCTGTAGCTGAGTATACCCGTGGATAAGTTGTGTATGTAACGTTCATTAATCATCAGTATGGCAGTGGGCCAAACGCGCTAGACAGTGATGGTAATGACTACATTCTGTCGACTCATGCCAGTCCCCGTTGTCTTATGAATGGACAAGCAAGAGAAAAAGTCCCCAGCACACGGAGTAGGATAGGCAACCCATCTGACAGTCAGACCACGCGGGTCGTCTAAACGTGTAGGCTTCTGTTTTGCGGTTTTGGGTTTCTTAAGATGAGAGTGTAGAGAACGCGAGTTAATGGCTTTTTTTTTTGTTGTAGTTCTTACAACAACTTTTTTTGACAAAATAAATAAGATATTGCTCCATTAGAAACATAGTTTAATTTTCTTATCATGGTGATATCAATAGTTGTTGAATATCGGTCAAAGGTTTCCTGGAATTTATAACAACCTTTTCTTTAATTTAAAAAGTTTCTCATCAAATGCCGCTATGCTCATGATATATATATTCAAGAACTGTCGAGTTGCCACAGAAGAAAATTAAACTCTATGTTTCTACTGGAGCACAATTTGATTTATTTTGGCCTAAATAATATTTTGCTATAAAAACTGCAAAAATACTGGCCTTAACTCGTGGTCCCTATACTTTCAGCTTAAGGTGCGTATACACCCAGAGGAAAATTGAAGGGGATATTGCCTCGGCCCATTCGGCGAACCGGGTGAGGCAGTACGTGACTGAACCAACTCGTGTCGGTAATCAAAGTGAGGCTGCTCGCACGTTTGCCTAGTTTAATTCGGCCTCGACTAGCATCGTTTCAAATTTGCCTCTGGTGTATATGTATCTTTAAAGAATGACGCTCTCCTATGGTATTCATATTTGTTACCAAGGGGCGTATCTTAATCTCTTTACTCTACCAAAACCGGTACTTAACCTTGTAATACTGTAAATGAATTGAATAAATCGCTTCGTCCCTCTCCATTTAGGATGTTCTCATTAGTTTGTTCAACTTCAAGGTTAATAACTATTAATTTAAAGGGTAGGAAGGAGCACCACGTCATAATACTCGTTTGGTTTATCTGCATATTTAAGATATTGGGCTAGAGATGAGGAAGGTTGAATTCAAAATAAATGTTCCCTCATTTACGTGGGATAAGGGTGGGAAACCATGTAGGAAAAAAAATACTCTCAGCACACCTGCCTGAGTTTCGAACTCTTATATTCCAGTCATCGACAATTCAATTCATTGCGAGAGTGATGTCTTAGAACACTCTACCATCGAAGTGGTTGTTATGGGTTGGGGAATTAGGAGAATAGCTAAGGAGAAATGTACCCACATGTATCTAGGAAAATTAATGGGAAAACCTCAGTGATAAATTATATGTGGAAAACCCCTCTCCCCAATACACCCGGCCGAGATTCGAACCTTGAAATTCTGTATCTTTAGATGGTATAGCCACAATTTCGAGTAGTAAACCCAATTATAAACATTTGTTTTATGGCTTTTCGAGTTTCAAACAAAGGACTGACTAATTAAAGATTTTAAACTCCGATGGATTGTCAAAGTTGGCTAGACTGTCTGTGTGGCTGACCCTTCTTATCACAAATGTTAGTTATGAGAAACTACTTTAAAAACCTTCGGGAATGTTTAAACTTTATAGTACTTTGTTTTGGGTACAACTTAAGATATGTCCCAGTAAGTCACCAAATGCCCTTCAGGCACTATTTCCTGTCAATTGACCTAATTTCCATTAATCACCCCACTCACCACCTCTACCCGACCCTCATCTATCCCTACCTCCATCCTCTTTTCATGTCTGGACGAAAAAAATATGATAATGGGGACATAGCCCAACCCCTCCCCAGTGGGTTATGGACCCTACCCCAATCCACTAGCCAGCCTGGGTAGATGGACTCAGGGGCTTAGCCCAAAATTTTGGGGACATGGCCCAGTTCACCACCCATTGGGCCAGGGATCCTTCCCCTCCAACCCATTAGCCAGCCTTGGTGGTTGTAGCATCAGACCACCCCAAGTAGGCCAGTGTTCATACCCCGAGCACATTTAACCTTCCTATGCGGTGGGACGCATATTTTTGTCTATTCGCCTGCGCTACTACAGAAGCTTGATCATTAATGATTGAACAAACCAACACAGCGATGGAGTGAGAGAGAGAAACATACCGTCTACCGCCGGATGCAAAACCATTATATGGTTAGGCTAGTTGTTAGAGAATGAAGTAAGGAGGTGTGGATCTGCTATGGGGAAAGACACAGGACTACCAATACAGTTGAAGAATGGCACCATCGTCTGAACAGAAACATCGGTAAATCCAAACAAAACATTATCGAGTTGGTAAAAACATTATCGAGTTGGTAATCTAAAAGAAGATGCATTGTATTATGAAACAGTTAAGAGACGACTAGAACTCTACGTGGTCCCGGTAAAGTGACGTATGCAGTATATCTAGATATATTATGGAATTAGTAAAGCCATTACGGATCTTGTTAATGAAAAAATCAATGTCTGTTAGTGTTTAATTTTAAATTTTAAGAGATGTTAGTTAGAGGTCCTGAACGTGTAACAAACTATGCAACATATTTTACAAAAAATATTAACAATTCATGAGCTCTTTATAATTTATATTATTCATAGACTAGGATTTACTACTTTGTACATACCGTACATGAAAAGAGTTATCTGTTAAAAATGGTAAATTTAACAGTTTTTAAGTTAATGCTTTTATTTCACAGTAATATTGAACTATTCAACCTTATCTCAATTCTCCCTATTACAATATTCCTTCTAAAATATTGTTCCTATTCCAATCTATAAAAGGGAAACACTGCAAGCCGCAAGAAATTATTTTTACTTTCTCGCTATCTTACAGGCAGAGAAAGTATTGTGATCGTCAAATAATCGAACTTTATATTATGATGAATTTCGACGTTTCATGACCCCCGAATTCGAAAAAGTTCTTTTTGAATTTCCGTCTGTCTGTTTGTTGGAGTAGAGCCTAAACTATTATACCGGCTGGGCTAAAACTTGGTATCTAGGGTTTTCATAGGGTTGCCTAGAGGTTTTTTTTTTGCAATTGGATATCTAACCCTAAAATTGAGGGTAGCTTACAGAAGGGCTAAAAGAGAGAAAATCGAGTTTATCAAAATTGGCTCTAATGGTTTTGATTAAATTTAATTTCTAAACATTCATCAATATTACAAATAAAATGGCTATTCTCAATTTTTCGTCAATATGACTTTAAGGGTTCCGGTCTGATGCGTAATTTAAAAAAAAAAATCATATCTCCGTAATTCTATGAGACATGAAATTACTTATCAATGCAAATATGTAGGGCTATTTATAATATAAATCTTTATTTGAAACATATTTTTATAAAACCAATAGCTTTCAAGCTATACGCAAATATATATATATATATATATATATATATATACACACACACATATTTTGATTTTTCGAACACTAAAGGTAAAGTATTGCGACCGTAAAAAAATATAATCCGAAATGTTGATGGATGTTAACGCCTCATGACCCCCCGAAACTTCAAAAGGGTTTTTTGCAATACCGTCTGTCTGTGTGTCTGTCTAACCCTAAAATTAAGAGTAGTTTACTAATAAAGGGCAAAAATAGAAAAGAACATTTTTCTCAAAATCTACTCTAACGATTTTGGTTAAAATTAGTATAAAGGCGTTGATTATGATTATAAACAAATTGACCATTTTAATTTTCCCATGAAATTGATTTTTGGGTACATTACAAAAGCGGAAATTTGCATATCTCCGCAACTATTTGAGATAATAAATAACTCATGATCGCAAAATTGTAGCTCCATTAAAAAACTTTTATTTGACATATATTTTTATAAAACCAATAGTTTCTCAGATATTGCCAAATATATTAATACAATTTTGTGAGCTTTAGTTGTAAAGAGATACTACTTATGTTTTAACGCAATAATTCTCTAATTCCATAGAGTAATTAAATATTAGCAAGTCTCTCAAAAAGTTTACATTATTTTTGCTTTAACCTCTTAGGGGAAATATTTGTACAGCAATGATTTATCTTTATAATTTTAGACTCAATAGTCAATATCTACCGTTTCTATTGGTATACATTTATAGATGAGGAATTTAATAGCAATGCGATAACCATAAGATGTGCAACCCCTGATAAAATGTCGAAAACTTTAACCGGAAGTCGAAATTTTAATACGAAGTGTTGACTCTTGTGGACCCAATATAGATATTTTTTATTGGTCGAAATATACAAATGAGGACATTAATTCTTTAAAAATAAAATTATAAAATTTAAAACCGCGAGTCAAAATGTTTTACATAAGTATGGCGTAATTTGTGCTCGGGTTTGCTAATGTATATTATTTCGTTTCACATATATTACGAGCTTCGAGTAAATACCTCCATTTTTAAACAATAGAGCGAGAAAGTCCGTGCGGAGTTCCGTACCATTTGTTTCTTGTTCAGTGCACGAGATAGGACAAACAATAATATTGTTTACTTAATAACTACTTAATATTTGAGTGCACGAGATAGGACAAATTAATGTTGAAATTCCACAGTTTACTACATGGAACTTCACCCAAGTACAGGCTGTTTAGTATATTCAGAGTAGGGTCTATGATTCATTGTGAGCCGGACCCCCCAAAACTTTTGGGCTAAACCCTTGATACAGGCTGGCTAGTGGGTTGGTGATAGGGTCCCCATTGGGGAGGGGTTGGGCTATGTCCCCATCACAAATATTATTTTTGCCAGAAATGAGAAGGGGGTGAAGATGAGTGATGTTGAGGTAATTAATTACCCCATCACCAGCATTAAGAAAGTAGGTCAATTGACAGGAAATAGTACCTGCAGGGCATCTAGTGACCTACTAGAACTCCTTAGGTATATCTTTTTGTAAAATAAAAAAATAATAAAGTAATAGGCCTACACAAAAATTAGTTGTAACTAAGTATATAATTTTATAACTTTTTTAAAACAACAGATCCAAAATATTGGACAAGGCATAGCATAATATGTTAATTAGGTATTTTCCATTGATTTATTTCTAACATCCTTTAATCTTTTTATTTTGATGTAAAAAAGAACTGTAGGTTAATGATAGACTGTAAACAAATGAAAGTACCATCACATTGTTAGGTTCACAAAATAATGTGGATAATTTTCTCAAACAAACAATACCCTAGCCCCCATAATGTCTTCTTTTGTCAAAGCGCTCTTGATTAATTCATTGTATTAGAGAAGCAAGGACGAGGTAGAAATAAGTTTAAATAGAGAGAGACGTTAGCGTTCAAGAGATAAAGAGAGGAGGTTAGAAATGTAAGAATAAGAAACGGGACCATAAAAAATATTTAAAAAGCAGAAAAAAACAAACAAAAAAACATGAGATATAAATTATACTCGCATTTATTCAAGCGGAAGTTGAATTCTTTTTTATTAAAATATATTTTCTTATTGGGAATGTGATTTTCAACTTTTAATTTCCTGTACAATTTACCAGCTGTGATTTATTTTCTTATCTCGATTGAGAGTTTCTTATAAGATTTATTATTAGGTGAGGGATCATCATGCTGTCTTTAATTTAGAATACCATAATTTTATTTCGAGCGGCTTCACTGTGAGTAGATTTTTCAAAATATTAATTTTCCATACTCACTCCGGAACATAGTGGAAAAAAAACAAGGTAATCCGGCAAAATTTCAGGTTAAATCAAATTTATAAATTCCATTTAATATTTATTTCACGTGACATGCTTGGATACATGAAAATTGTCATTTGTGTTTAGTTCCTTTTAGAATCGTAATTTACATAGAAAGCTAGATGAAATAAAGTCATAAGCAAACGAGCAGAAGAAAGAGTGTTCTTTATTCACTTTATCATCAAACTTTGTAAAGTGTTTTAGAAAATATTCTAAAAATAAAATGCAAACTAGTTGGTTCTCATAACAAAGGAGCAAGGAATTATTTTATTAGTTAAGGCTTGAACTCAATCTATATAAAATACAAATATCATTTTTAATTAATTTGCTTTAACTTATTAATATATTTTCTCACCACATGTTTAATTATTTTACTACTGAACTATTTTATATTTCAAGTAATTAATATTTATTTACATTATATCTCTAATTACTTCAAAATAGCTCGTTACAGGTATACGTTTTTCTTAATTGTTATAGGAAATATTTTAATTTGTTATATCTCTAATAATTTCTAATTGAAATTTTTATTGTTTCATATGAGCTAATTTAATATGAGTAAATAAAGTAAACTTTCCTAAACTTTATTTTTATATTAAGTTTGTAATATTCACCTTAAATTTAATGTCACCACAACTTCTTATTTTGACTGTTGTTTTATTTGGTTTTTAATTGCTTATTTTATTTTAACTGTGTCTATGTTTTATCTCCACAAATCATATTAATCAAGTTTTTAATTAAATTTTAATTTTGTATTTTTAGATTTATTTTTTGTATATATAATTTAAATATAATCATACTTTTATAATCCAATAAATTTAAATATCTTGTTTCTCAACTCTTATTTTTATCTTCAAATCATGTAATCAATCAGAAACACTTTAATGCATGGATAGCCTAGTCTTCTTCTGAATGCCCCCTTCCCCCTCTTTCTCTCCCTCCATATTTTACTGACCCCACTCTGTTTTCGAGACACTGGGTTTGGGGGTAGGGGGAATCCCAGACCAAGAGGAACTGGTCCAAATAATTAATCTTGAAATTAAGTGAGTAAAACATTTGTTTTAGAAATTATTTATCTCACTTTTAAATTGGTGAGTTTACAGAAGCAAATAGCAAAGTCACACCAGCACCGTCGGAATTAAAACGTCCTTCATAATAAAAGGTCGTAAGGGCAACGCATGAAACCAGACATTAAACATTTTGGATGGCACCACTGGACTTGTCCGTTGGCATTACTGGAATGTTTCAGATTAATAGCTGCGGAGATATTTAAGTGGAATAAAATTGACTGTGAAGAAATGTCGGTGAAAATATTTACAGTAAAGTAGGCGACTAATTTGTTGACCCTCTTCGATGAGCGCATGGTCTAAGGCGTAGACTAGACTGCTGATGACTGGGTGATTGAGGTTCGACTCTCGGTCTGGTGTACTGGATGGATGTGGTTTTCCACTTTCACTACACGCATTGATGATACAATTGATCTAAATTCTACCTTTGGTATTCCTAACACATTGACGCAGTTAAAATATATGTGTCCATCTCGAACGGGTCTTATGACCAGATGACAAAAAAACAACAACTGAAGGTGCTTTGTCTAAACTTTAAAGCAACAAACAGAAAAAAAAAGAGGTCTATGATAAAGTTTGTGCGCGGGTTATCTTTCTTCCAGAGAGAAAGTGAGACTTATTACAGCGCTTGAGGTGATCTCCCTCCCTTGTAATTTGCCAACAAAGCGGAGAACAGTGGGAAGAGTGAATGAAGACGCCTAGCGCCTGGACGCAGATGTTTTCAGCGGCCGCGGTTTGTGACGCCAGGCGGAATGCGCCCAGCTTAACTTGGGACATCTGTGCCAGTGGCGAGGACTTAACACGGTCATTCAGTGGAAACTGCAGTCTAGTGGACAACAACGGACTATATCACCCCGACACGAGGAATGGAGGTAGGGGAATGTAGGGTCTAATGAACGAGAGGTGGATTCACAAATAGTAATTATGTGGTAGGTGACATGGTGGTCTAGGGGTAGGGTGTCAGACTTCTGTGCTGAGGGTCCGAGGTACAATCCTCGGTCCCGGCACAGATTTATCTGATTACCAAACCCTTCCTTCACCTCTGACAATACCTGTATTAATAACAACTTGTGAATGTGTGGAATGCCAGGCCTCCACCGTGGTTCGGATCCCACGTTAAACTGTAGGTTCTCCATTTCATCTCACAATCACCCTACCATTACACATGAGCGTAAGTGCGTATAACCCGAACGGGTAGTAAGACGCGGTGCTAATAATAATAATAATAATAATAATAATAATAATAATAATATATAGTAATTATGTGATGCAATTAAAGATATATTTATTCACGCAAAGCAAAATTATTTGTAAAATAAAAAACACTAATAAAGTCCAATTTAAGAAAATACAAACTTTTTTTTCTGTCAGCAACGACACTTATTTACTCTATAATTAGTATTATTGCATAGGTATTTTTAATATCTATCAACTGACTGAAAAATTACATTACTTAACGTATCAATACGTAAAATTATATCTAATAAACTTTCTGTCAGATAAGGCTCTTCCTTAAAAAATTTGACTGTAAGTAGGACTTTTAAGAAAATACCTTCTTTTTTGAGTTAATCACTAATTACATTATAATATATTATTATTATATTGATATATTTTTAAAAACTGCGTCTCACTACCCATTTGGACTATAAGATTATGTACTAAATACGTTAATGGGTTAAGAACGAGGAAGGTTGAATTTACAGGAAGTGTACCCACTTTTGCATGGATAGAAAGTAGCGACTTAGACCATGCGGCCACCGAAATGATTAACTCAATTCTTAATTTGATGCGTTCACATTGATTAGTTATATGCCATTAGATCAGTCAGTATATCACCTATTCATTGAGCTCAGGGTGCTGGGTTCGAAAACTGACATGATCGAAAATGTAGGTATAATTAATGAGCTGTGTGCTGGGGTACTGAGTGCCGTGTCAGTTTTAGTCTTAGGCTATTGTGTAAATCGTGTGATAATATAGTCAGTATGTTTATAAAATGCACCTACCTCTAATAGTAATACTTGTAAATAAATAAAAATTATGTCAATAAGAAAGCTTTCTAGGATTAATTTTATTCATAAATAACTAAATTTAATAAAATTACCAAAACCGTTCATGAATGTAGTTACTTTTCTACAGTGTTTTTTTTAAATTTGGGGACTTTTGTTACCTATGAATTAATTTATTATAACTTATCCTATATGAGTGAGTCAAATTCAATTAAAATCGTTGGTATTATTTTCGAAAAAATATTTATTATTTTTAACTCATGTACACACACACACACACACACACACACCAACACACACACACATACACATACAAATGTAATCTAATTCTCGGTATATTTGTATGTTTTCAATAACCTAGTATTTTCTACTTCGTGTAAATTAAAATTTATAAAAACGGTAAAACATTTTTTCTAAAGCTTAACAAAAAAAAGACCTTTGCTATGTTTATGAGCGCAGATGTGACCTCTTTGCTATTCGTACTTCAAAGTTTGGAATTGGATTGTTTTGTCAAGTCAGGGTTGTAAAGAGTTAGAAACGAGCTTGTAGTGTCCACCGTAGTGAAAATTATCATATTAATTTGAGATCTGTTTTTGTGTTGGGGGTTTATTTAGGAGGGCGGTTATTATAAACAACCGGGAAAGTTTTAATTAATACTTAATGCGTCCATACCGCATTCCGGACTCTAGGAATTTTAGAGATATTCAATTTATAAACAGTCTCTTTATCAAGTGACCCAAGTTTTACACGAAAGTAATTTAATGACGAGAACATCAGGTATGTGCTTTGTTCGAATTAACTTTCGTGGCATTCCTTTTAAATCTTCACTTTCTGTCCTTCAGAAAGTTATATATATGTACATACCTGGCTTGGCCGGTCTTTTACATTTTATAAATACTTTATTTCAAGCCTATTAACACCGTTGTAGGCATTTTACTATTTTCTTTAAGACCAGAGTTAAAATAAAGGTACACGTAGATTAAGTAATTTGATGACTTGTTCAAATCCCCCATGACTGAGTGTAGGTTTCAAAACTTATAATAGCAACTAATTTTTATTCGGGTGTTTCAAGTTGTTGATTTATTCTCTTACCAGGGTTGTTTTTCAGGCTCTTAACAGGACCAGATTACTGGAGTATAAGATCTCCTGATTATAGTTAACTCCATGCGTATACCACCTGTTTAAGACATTCAAGCGAGATTATTATTTTTTTAAACTTATACTCTCTATATTAACAAATTGTGTTATAAAATAAACACTGATTAGAACTTCCACTAACACTTTTTATTGTGGATTAAATAGCAAAGTTTTACTTGATAATTACTGTTAAAGACGCATCTAAATATATATACTTTTAATTTAAAAATTACACCTAGACACGGGAATAGAAACCAGGACTTTTGACTTTGTAAACCAAGGTCCTGGGTTCGATTCCCATGTCCAGGTTTCATTTTTAAAGTTAAAAAAATATTTTCCATTGTGCTAATAAACACTTTAATGTGTTTGTTAAAGTTTACTAAGATTTCACTAAAACATAATTAAAACTTTTAGTACCCCATGAAATAGGTAATTTGTGTAACCCCGTGGGTAAGCGTGCCACAGTTTGGGAATCAATGTCTAAGATGAAATTTACCTGGGCTTACTCTGTAAGGTAGCAAGCTTACCTTGTATTATTCCACTATGAAATTGCTTATACCAAAGGTGGGCAATGTTTCAATGTAGTTGTGGTGAGTGGAAGTGAAATTCGTCACATCATGTTTAATAAATTAGAAATTAGTTGGATCAATCGAACATTTAAAACAGCACACACCGTTTGAACAAGTTTATTCAAAACATGTACACTCTGACTCCTCAAGTTACAACCGCTCTAGATGAGGATGGATGAAAATTATTCAAATTGAAAATTTAAGACAATTTAGTGAGATATTTGACAATCGTTTTATTTTACAAATTGCAGAAACATTGGCTGAATAGCTGAGCTCAATGCATAACGCGGGATGCTTCCAATAATATGCAGGAAATATCAAATTACAACCAGCACAAAGGCATAAAGAAAAAGTTTATATCACTGTGAGAGATGATAAACTCAAATTCGCCACAATTTTACGGCCAGTCCGCCACTTTAGGCGATTGGCGACAGGGTTTCCCACCCGTGCTCATAAGGTGGTATGGAAGAGGTCGTTATAATAGGCCAGTGTTTTTGCAGTTTTTATGTCAAAACATTTATTTAGCTAAAATAAATCAAATATTGCTCCATTACAAACATATAATTTAATTTTATTCACATGTTGATATCAACAGTTCTTTAATATCTGTCATGAGCATAGCGGCATTATCTAACAAACTTTTTAAATGAAAGAAAAAGTTTTCATTAAATTTCAGAACACCCTTGACAGATATTAAATGGATTTTGAGGTCACCTCGTGAAGAAAATTAAACTCTATGATTGTACAGAGCAATATTTTTTTATTTTGGCCAAAAAATTGTTTTGCCCAAAACACAGCAAAAACATTGGCTTTTTCTCTCATCCCCTTCCAACACACCTTAAGATATAGTCATAATGTTATTCTTAAAGGTAAGACCGCTAACTTTCAGGGTAAATAGAGTGTACACGTGGAAAGTTCAAATGTCTTGATTTGACCCTGAACTCCACATTAACCTGCGGCATTGTCGATACCAATACCACCGCAAGGCCATAAACCCCATGAAATCCAAAGCTTTAAAACTATTAACCTCTTCATTCCTTTGTGAAACTGTTGAAATATTATCTGATTACTGTCATCACTTCATATAATTTTAATACGGTCTATGACTATGAATACAGTGTGCGATTACTAAACTCGATTGAGAAACTAACTTAACCTAGGACAACACGATATACAACTTGTAAAGCTAATGCCAACGATCTGAATATCCTGATACAATAATCTACCCATTAAACATAGGTTCTCTTATTAGATCCTGCACTGGATTCAAACCAGAGCCTTATATGTCGTCGACTCCTCTATCCTTTAAACTGCCTTCACCGATGGTGAACAAGAGGACAAAAAAGCTGGTAATGAGGAGGTCATAGCTCGAATCTTGGCCGAGTGAGACAAGTTTTTGATATTCTAAAAGCTTCCAGTGACCCCTACACGCAAATGCAAAACTAATTTCTTTAAATTATACCTCACTTATCCTTACCCTATTAGTGTAGGCCTAAATATGTGTAGAGCCCGGAAAGGTAATAAGACAATTACAAGGGTTGCCAACATTATTCTTAAAATTCTTCTCAGTGAAATGAGATAAACGTATAGTAGGATTTTTAATTATTTTTTTTGAGGTAATGCAAACTTTTTGTGGTTAAAAAAAATAATTTTACTATATTGTTGGTGACCTGGTGATCTAGGGGTAAGGTGTCAGACTTCTGTGCTGGGGGTCGGGGTTCAATCCTCGGTCACGGCACAGATTTATCTGATTGCCAAACCCTTCCTTCACCTCTGACAAGGACGTGTATTAATCACAACTTGTGAATGTGTGGAATGTCAAGCCTCAACAGTGGTTCGGATCCCACGTTAAACTGTAGGTCCTCCATTTCATCTCACAATCATCCTACCATTACACATTAGCGTAAGTGCGTATAATCCAAACGGGTAGTAAGACGCGGTGATAATAATAATACTATATTGTTAGTGTTTTTTTTGGGTTGATAATATTTATCATAACTGACGCTGCAGATTAAATGACTTGATGTATGAATGCTCGAAAGTATATTAGTAATTTTTCTAGCTGTCTTCGTATAAACATTGAATTGTGTTTATAGTGTCAGTAATATAAAACGCTATCCCAGCAATACCAATAAAAAACTAAACCTATGAAGATAAAATTGATACCGGATATAATTTCGAGGGGAATCCGAAACCCAACCTAATTGGTTTTATCCAAGCAATTCTCCTTCATTAAATATTTGAGTTTTGAGAATCGCCAGCTTCATTACGGATTCTGCTAACGTCCACGATTTTTTTTTTGCCGATAGTTAATTAATTGGGTTGGTTCATTAGGTGAATTGTAACAGACACACCAGGCAGAAGAAAATATACATACTATAAAATAATACTATGCTGTTTGTGTAAATTAAGGGATGACGCATTAAAATAATACCATATTATTTTAATAGCTTCAATTAAGTATTAATATTAAAATAATTTTATTTTGTAGTTGCTAATTACTATAAACTTTGAAAGAAACAATTATATATTTAAAACATGTTGTGATTTTTACATAAGAGGATGTGGAAATATGTAGGCCTATGTGCATAAGATAATAATAATTTTTTAATGTTTGAACGGTAATATTTTTTAAATTCTAAAAATTTAATTTTGTAATTTTTCTTCACTATGTATCTATAGGCCTGTAGTGTGTACCAGATACAAGATAAAATTCATATGGGAAAATTAGAAACTTTTAGCTCTATAACGTAATTTAGGTAGATTTTTTTGGCATCGGGTATTACTACCGGCTCTGGTTATAGCATATGTATAATTATTATAGAGGAGATAAGAATGAGTAAGATTGAATTTAGAGGATGTGTACCCGTATTTGCGGAGAGAGAGATGGAAAACTGTTTAGGGACAGCCCTCCCTTATTGCACCTGACCTGGATTTGAACCCTGATCTCTTTGTCATTGGCAGTCTATATGTTTTTGGCAGGTTTTGGGTATGAATGAATTAGAATTTTAATCTTTAAAAAGCTCTTATGTTATTAATGTTTATCATTATATTATTATCTTATTATATATTTCTTATATATTTATAATATATATTATTATTATTATTATTATTATTATTATTATTATTATTATTATTATTATTATTATTATTATTATTATTAATACATGAAGACAATTCTCACGTGTTTGCATTCCCTTGGTCCGAAATTATTTAGCTTATCATCATCGACGAAATAATGGCCTAGTTCCGTGCATCAGCGTTCACGTTCAACGAACGTTGTTGAATTCAAAACTGTTTCTATGTAATATGACTCTCACCGATGGTTATACGGGCAAAGGCGTCATTCTCATCTAATTTGCTGGTGTTGGAGAAGTTGGTTGATTTTCGACGGGTGGTCTCATCACAAAATGGTTTCTCACTTTCTCTCCTCGCAAATGTAGGTACACCGTACATTGCCTCTAAAATCATCTTACTTATCCTTAACCTCATTAGTGTAAAATTATGGATATAGCCCTGATAGCTTGCATGTACACTTAGTTTAACCTGAAAGGTTACTTGAGAATTATATTATGACCCTATCATATAATAAACTTATAAGTAGAGATAGGGTAAATTCGCTTTTGCGAAAAACGCGAAAAGAAAAAAAAGGGTGGAAAATAGGGTATTTATAAGTTTTCTTTGCGTTTCATGGCATTTGAAAGTGTTTAAAACGATTTTTATTTCGCGAATTAACGCGAAAAACGTGATTTTGAGAGTATTTTAGCTAAATTATTTATTTAGCGAAATAGACGCGAATTCCCTGAAAATGCTGAGAATTTCTATAAAAATGATATTTTCAGCGGAAATAAATATTAAAAAATCATTGAGTTTCACTCGTCTGTGTGCTTCAGCTCGGGATTCCTGTGCCTTCCACAGCCCATCCGGCTAATCGCCACATTCCGTTTAGTCGTTGCTTTTATCATAAATCCTTTGTATAGGCCCTAAAATCATTGACGAAAGACATTTTTACCTATTTTGCTACAAAATGCTAAATTATGCCACAAAACGCTAAATTTCCAATAATTAATGCTAAAAAAACTGAAAATTAGTGCTATTCTACCCTATCTCTACTTATAAGCTATACCATAGCGGAATAATCCAAGGCACGCTCGCTTCCTTACAGGATGGACGAAGGGTATATACGCTTCTTCTGATGCTTCTAAAGCAACTTCTCTTAATTATCTGTTTTATTTTATCATATTCATTCGACCCCCCTGATACAAATTTGTTGGATGACACGTTTAATAATTTCCTCCCCGTGACGTTTAAACTCATATTTCTTTATGTAATGAACCTTGTTAACATTCCTTGATTTATTTTAACTTTTTTTACTGTCACCGAGTCTAGCAGCACGTTTGGGTTGCACTCTTTTATTTTAAATAAACTTTTTAGCGCAAAAAATTTTAATAACAGTTCCTTGCCAAACTGTTTGCAATCAACGTAGCATTAGCTATTCACGTCAGGCGTGTAATTATTACCGACCATCCGTTAATACCATAACCGAAAGAGGGGTTAGGGGGGGGGGTTTCTGCTTTTAAGAACATGATGGCAATCTGTCGCCACTTAACTGCTGCAATGGTTAAGGGTCCCGATTTGGATTTCCATCATTTTAATAGGAGTTTAGACAGGAGTTGATGGTGGAGGGGGGGGGGGGAGTAGCGGGTGGTGGAACAGGTATCCTCGTATCTATCAAGATAAATTACCGGATTAAAAAGTAAACGCGTGTAAAATAACCTGAAAGTTTCTCGCAACATTACAAAGTGGTCAATCATCTCGGTACATAAGTTACGTACGTCCAATAGACACTGGTGCGTACGTCTTGAAGAGGCTGCCCGCGTCCAATTTTGGTACTTTGGGATTATTGCACCGTTTAACGGAATTACCGCTTTGATTTTTTTTTGTCCACTTTGATTCATTCTTGAATCATATTTTGAAGGTGAAGGAAAGGAGGGTAGGGTAATCGATGTTTAGTGACGAGAGAGGCACCTTCTTTTGTTTAGTAACAATATTTCAAGCTAATTCAAAACTATAAATTTTGTTTCACTTATGAAGGCTGATAAATACAATAAATGGCCACAAATATTTTTAGCTGATATAAATATAACCGCGTCGGTGGGTTCGCGGGCTAAGGCGGCAATATATTCTTGGACATTTTGTTGGTGATGGGGAGGTTTGGGGCTCGAATCCCGGTAGGGTATACTGAGATGTTTTATTCTAAATATTTCCCGTTCTCCCAATAAGCGTAAATTTTCTCTAAATTCTACCTTCTTCCTTATTAGTGTAAATGTGTGAATAGCCCGGACGGCTAGTAAAAAAAACAAACAACAAAGACTACCTGCTTCGGTGGCCGCACGGCTTAAGGCATCACTCTCGCAATAGACTAGGCCTCCAATCACGGTGAGATCGGGTTCGAAACCATTAGGGTGTACTGAGGTTTTTTATATATGAATTTCCAATCTATCTCCATGCAAATTCAGGTACACTTCCTCTGAGTTCAACCTTCTTCATCTCTAAATCATTAGCTTAACTAAAACGTAAGCGTATAAACTGAACGGGTAGTAAGACGCGGCGCTAAAAATAATACTGGCCTATATCAAGTAGGCCCAGGCCTACTAGTGCCAATCCATATCCATGTAGGTCAAGAATGTAACGACTGTTGGACTGTTTATTTACTTTTTCCAAGAATTGCTAATAATTGGCAGTGAAAACGTCTTCGCTCTAATAAAATTATATTACGCGCTTCAACAATTTCGTTGGTGGTCTTGGTTGAAATGAGAGCTAATTATAAACATACAGAGCGTATGCTTGAGACTTGACCTTCGTTTAAGTCAGGGATGGAGAAACTTCGCCCCCGCGAGATGAGTTCCTTGTGGCCCGTAGGTACTTTTACACATTGTTAATTTCCCGTTCTCATTGGCTTACTACACGTCCGGGCTATCCGCAAGTTCACGCAAATGAAATAAAGATGAGGAAAGGTAAAATTTAGAGAGAAAGTACCAGCATTCGCATTATAAAAGCGTGGAAAAATAATGAAGAAAAGACACCTCAGTAAACTCCAACCTTTCCATCATTGACAAACCAAACTAGGCGATACTGGCGCCCTAGTCCGCTTGCTCATCGATGCGTTCACTTTAAAATTAACGAATATTGGGCCTCGGACGTCCGACACCTTTGACCTGTCGGTAGCCTGTCTGTCTATCGAGCTGAGAGTCCCGGGTTTGATTCATAGCATGGCAGAAAAAATTATCATTGGTTAAATGTGGGCTTCCCCTTTCACAGTGATGAATTACCGGCTGGGGGCTGGATGTTGTGTCTATTATAGATTTAAGTTAGTTTATAAGAGTTGTGCTGATATAATCAGTTGGTTCAGAGATTGTACGTTAAGTGGAAGGACTACCTTGTAAAATTTGAGAAGCGCTATCAGCGCAACTCCTAAGAAACGTCCATATATTGAACTATTTGGACTGTTTAGCCGACACCGAACTAGAGCTGCGATGTTGTCAAATATCTGCTAAGTTTGGTCTAAAAGAGTGAAGGGGGAGCGAGCTAATCTGTTGTTTACATGGGTCAAGTTTCTTGGAAGGGAAAGGCAGGCAAGAGTGCGGCTTTTATCAAAGACCACACTATGCAGAAATCTGCTGCTTTATTTTTAGCTTGAACTAATATAATCAGTAGTATGGTTTTCTTAATATTTCTTACCTAGCGGAAGAAAACATTTTTCATTTGACTTTCTCGTATAAGACTGGTTTGCTGGTGACGAGATTGGGGTTCACATCCCAGTAGTGTATATTGAGGGTGTTTTTTAAAACGGTTTCAAACACGCTATTATTTATTTGTATCACTGCGTCTTACTACCCGTTCGGGCTGTACACTTATGTACTAATTACTCTAATGTGTTAGGCATCAGGAAGGTTAAATTAAGAGGAGATGCATCCATATTTTCGTGGAGTGAGAGCAGAAAACTATTTAGGAAAATCCACCTAAGTGCACTCAACCGGAATTGAACCGTGATCTCCCCGTCTTCAGCATGTCAGTTGAACACGGTGGGTAGCACACACTATTGGACTGGTTTGCTGGTGGTGGGGAGATTGAAATTCAAATCCCAGTTGTGTGCAATAAGGGTATTTTCCCTAAAATGGTTCCCCACTCTCACCATACGCAAATGTGGGTACATTAAATCTAAAATGTTACCTTTCTCGTTCCTAGTTCATGTATGTGTATAACTCAAACTGGAAGTAAGTCACTATGAAAAAATATATATTTTTGAGGAGTTTTTAGGGGAATGATTCCTAGCCAATGGGAAATGTTTGAAAATGGAATGCCACTAAAAGCTATTAGGGGTGGCCCTTAAGCATTTAAAAATAATAATAGATTGTTATAGAACCTATTTGAAATTTGATGTAAACCATCTTTCATCTTCAAACTAGAGTATATCAGAGGGAACCAAACAAACTGAAGGAAGACACATTTTGATGGGGGGAAGGGTGGAGAAGACATTGGTGGTAATACCCCGCCCTATCAAACCTCCCCCCTTACCATTCCACCCTCAATGAGTAACATTGGATATAAAACTGTCGACAGACACATCGTAGAATGTAGATCATTTCCTCAGCATCTGACATAACCCAAGTTATGAGGGGTTTCTTATATTACATCACCCAGATACAAATAATTATTTTTTTAATATAAACTTAAAGATGCACTAAAATCTCCTATTGTAAAACTAGCTTGACCTACATTAGCTTGTAACATGTACAAAGGCGTAACTATGCAGTGATGGACCCACGGTGGGTGACCCCAAGGTAAAAATACACCACCGTCCCCAAATCTTATGAATAATTGTAGATTATAAAAAAATATTTAGACATTTATTATTGGAATTATTTTATAATACGTATTAATATAGAGTAGGTAGGTTAAATTTAGAGGAAGTGTACCCACATTTGCGTGGAAAGATAAGAGTGTAAACCCATTGAGGAAAAACCACTCTAAGTGCATTACCATACAGCCATAATATTTGATAAAATTGTTGCTGAAAAATTTCAATATAATGTAAAAAACTTAATCTGAATTGAATAAAACAATATTAATAAATATTATAAACAAATCAATAGTCAATCATCAATATTAACACCTATAGAGGCTAAACAAACATAGGTCTCTCTGAAATTGTCTACAATTTTCTCCAAGGACAAGCTAAGGGTAGTAGCTCAACAGACAACATAGCTAATCTCTTTAGCCTTTATTGATTCATGTGCGTCTTAAATAATTTTTAATAAAGTTTTGAAAATGACCTGTCAGCTGTTTCTATTGATTTTACAGAAAAATATGTACATACATTTTTGTACAGCATAAATTATGCGCAATAAAATAACTATTGAGTAATTTTTGATTGATTAGTGAGATCTTTATGAAACAATGATAGGCCTGAAAGACAACGCTTTCATCTATTACCAAATTAATTTTGGGTGGGTGGACCTGCGTGGTGGGCCCTATTTTGGGCGTGGCCCTGTGGAATTTTGCCACCACCCTATAGTTACACCAATGAACTTGTAACCATCAAGAATTTCAAACTCTATTAACCTATTTTTTATTAATTATATTCGATAGTCAAATATAGCTTTATACGTTTATACATATTTTAACATGGTGGCCTCATGGTCTAACGCGCTAATCTTGCAGTAGACTAGACTGCCAATGATGGGGAGATCAAGGTTCTAATCTCAGTCGGGTGTACTAAAGTTAGTTTCTCCAAACTGGTATTCCACGCTCCCTCCACGTAAATGCGGGTACACTTTCTATGAATATAACCTTCCTGATCCCTAAAACCACTAAAGCAATTTTTGAAAAACAAAATCTATTCACAAATTCTCTGTTTATTTGAAAAAAAAATTAATCTGACCATTTACTTCAGGAACTGAAAGAAAATATTTTGGGGTTCACATCCCAGTAGTGTATACTGAGGGTGTTTTTTAAAACGGTTCCAAACACGCTACTATTATTTATTTATATCGCCGTGTCTTACTACCCGTTCGGGCTGTACATATATATTTATATATAATATAATGTAAATCAAAATATAATATAATATATTATAATGTAAATAAAAATATAATATAATTAAATAAATAAATATTATGTATATTTTTATATATTTAAATATATATATATACAAATTTGAAGATAGCATATAGAACAATTTTCTGCAAAAAGAAATATTTTATTTTTAAAAATGTATATTTTTTATAGAATAAATATTACACTTATTGCCTGTACTTCAAAAATTATAAACACTAACTCTAAAAATAAGTATTTGAAATTACAATAAAACATAAAGAAATATACTGCAAGAAAAGGTTTTTCACCCAATTGTATAGAAAATATCTATCCATCGATTTTGACCAAATTTGATAGGCTTAAACACAAGTTTTGCATTGAAGCATGATCATTTTATAATCTATTTCTCCCTTATCAATCACTTTTGTGTCAGGGACGTTCATAATATATATACACATCACTAGCTATTTTATAATTTTTGCTACACACAGTATATAATAATACATCCATTCTACAACTTTATACATTCAAAGTCCTTCATCAAAACTTCTGCAATGAACTCACTTAATATTACGTTTTTAATTTTAATTTTATTAGGGACCTGTGCTACAATTTTTGGTTGAATCTCTACCACGTGAATTGAGGTGTTTTTCCTCGTGATTGCTCATTTCCTCAACGCAAATGTGGGAACACTTTCTCTTAATTACCGTATTTATTATTTACCCTACTTTATTATTGTAAATTTACGAATAACATCGAAGAATATTAAGAAGTGAAGCATTTCTAATATCACAAGAACAAAAAAAAAAAAGACATGGAAATAATCTTTACATTGCACTCTCTTATATGTGTTGAGTAACATCCTCCTCTTAGTATTTGTGTTCCACCCTTCCCTTCCTCTCTAAATTTTACGTTATTTCCAAATCTTTGACTATGGCACGCGAAGGGTGCGAGAAAGTAAAAATGATATTTGTGATGAAACTATTTTGTTAAATAATAATTGTCAAAATTAAATATGGATCTGTGTTAATGTTATTAATTTTAAAAGAGTGGTGGTCAAGGCATGTTCAATAGTCCCAATAGCAAAATAGTTTCAAGACATTTATCTATTGTGTACTTATTTTTGTGTATTTCTTGTTCAAATTACCAATAGTCCAAAATGATTTAGTTGGCCCCATATTATCAATACCAAATTATTGACTCTGTTTACAGATCAGATTACCAAAGGTAGGGCCAAAGTGTTTGATTGGTACACCAAAGTGAACCGAGCCAGTGTGGGTTTTACGCCGATGTACTAATTAAGCTAATGTGTCAGAGAAGGGTAAGGTTGCTTTTAGATGACTTACACTCACATTTGCGTGGAGGGTAAATGGAAAACATTTTAGGAATAATAACCTCATAGCACCAAACTGGGATCGAACACCAATCCCCGTCCTCGGCAGTCTAGTTTTTTTTGCAAGAGTAGTGCCTTAAATCATGAGGTCACCAAAGCGGGTCCTGTAATTATATTAATTAGGTATTCTACACACATGATTTGAAATTAATGGATGAATTTTAAACTACAGTATTAAAATTGTATTTTTCAAGCAGAAATAATAATAAATTCATGATACTTTTTTTTATCCAATTCACAAGAGTAAAACATTTATTTTTCTTTCGTCTGGTTGAGAGATAAAGTAGTTTTTTATTTTATTTTCTTCGATCTCTTTTTACAGAAACGGCTTCCATTGCAAAACACGTGGTATTCACACAACTGATTTAATAAATGAACGCAGTCGAGTTGATATTTTTCCTGAGAACATCTGCTCGTCACCGTGCAACGCTTGGCATCACTGCCATGAGTTTTCTCGAGAGGTTCATTTTGTTCAACCTTACACCGCTAGGTCACAGGCTACTGCACCACAACACTTTTTTGAATCAAAATAAAACTGTACCACTTTATTTTAGTTTAGAACAATATGTATGCTGAAAAATGAAATGATAATTATTCTAAATCATATTTACTCGGTTTATACTTTGTCTGTAGATTTTTTTTAAAACAACACTAAACCAAGAAAATACGATCATGCAAAAATCATTTAAACAAAGCTCCTTACAAATATTTAACTTTTAACTGGCGTTAAATTATACTAAATGATAGAGAAATGTGTTTATTGTAATAAAATGAAAACCGTTTTAGCCTAAGTCTTCCCACATTTCAATGACAAGCCCAGTTTGTTTCATGCAGTGATCTTTAAATTATTTTTTAAAACTTAAATTTGAATTGGCCGAGTGGATAGGAATAAACTATAAACCATGTAAATGAATTGATCTTTACAGTAGTAAAAATCTGATTAAAATATGTATAGTAGTTTTCTTAGTAATCGTGTACAGAGAAATCGTCTTAGAAACCAGCCGCGCTTATCTCTCATGGTGATCCATCCCCTTAATACCTCAAATAAAAAAAAAATTAACTCACACATCAAATATATAATATACTATTCTGAAAATTGAAACCTGTACACGGGAATCGAACCCGGGACCTTTGGCTTAGTACGCCAATGCTCTAACCACTGAGCTATCCAGGAATTGTTCCGTGCCCAGGGTCATTCTTCACTCATATTTTAAGGCAGAGTCTATGATGGACTTAGCGGAAATCGTCGGCTACAAGTATGTGATTATATTAATATCACGAGCTATCAGATAACGCAGCCATCTGCGACTCGAATGATATCTAGATGGTGTAATTCCCACTAATAGCATAAATAATTACTTTGGCTATTTAATTCTTAGTATGCAATCCCGTACAATTTAATAAATGTACAAATGGCAGCAAAAAGCCAACTACCGAGTCGCAGATGGCTGCGTTATCTGATATCTCGTGATATTAATATAATCACATACTTGTAGCCGACGATTTCCGCTGTACGTATGTATGTGTATGTATGTATGTGTGTATGTATGTATGCATGTATGTATGTATGTATGTATGTATGTATGTATGTATGTATGTATGTATGTATGTATGTATGTATGTGTGTATGTGTGTGTGTGTGTGTATGTGTGTATGTGTGTATGTGTGTATGTGTGTATGTGTGTATGTGTGTATGTGTGTATGTGTGTATGTGTGTATGTGTGTATGTGTGTATGTGTGTATGTGTGTATGTGTGTATGTGTGTATGTGTGTATGTGTGTATGTATGTATGTATGTATGTATGTATGTATGTATGTATGTATGTATGTATGTATGTGTGTATGTGTGTATGTGTGTATGTGTGTATGTGTGTATGTGTGTATGTATGTATGTATGTGTGTGTATGTGTGTATGTGTGTATGTGTGTGTATGTGTGTATGTGTGTATGTGTGTATGTGTGTATGTATGTATGTGTGTATGTGTGTATGTGTGTATGTGTGTATGTGTGTATGTATGTATACATGTGTATGTATACATGTAGTTAAAAATAAATAATTATTCATTAGTGTTTTTATTATATTTGGGCATTAAGTTCATGAAATTCCCCAGCTTACCCGGGGAAAGGTTGGGCATGCCTGGTCTATTTTATAGTGGAACCAATAAAGGTAAACTTGCCATCTTTGAGGGTCAACGAGGGGTAGGCCTACCTATGGTATAATATATCATACTCCCTGTTTCTGCGCTGCTGTTCAAGGTTTGTAGTTACACACAACATAGGAATATAGGCGATCACTTGTCTCAATGACGAAGTTAGTAACCCTCAGTAGTTGATATAATACTTGCACATTTTCTTGGATTTTTAAACACAGCCCCAATAAAAAAATTTTTGGTGACTTCCAGAAAATTTTCCTCACCCCTGGTTTAAACAATCTTATATTCAATGTAGCTGCCTTGTTTTATCAACTTGTTTATTTTTGGTCCGCACATTACATTACAACCAGCGTTTATATTCGCGCTTAACCTGTAATTAAACTATATTTCTCACTTTATCTTTCAAGATTGAGCTTGGACCTTTAGCTCAAAAGGTAATTCCTCTGTTTACTGGTCTAGGAGGGTCTGGTTCAAATCCCGTTAGGACCGAAGCGACACAAGAGGTGGATGAACGGTGGCATTTACGCTGACCTCAGCCTCTGATCAAATAAAGTGAGCTATAGTAGGATCATGTTAGAAATAACATTTTAGAAAATACAAATATATTTTATCTAGCGATCGACATTTAATCGTCATCATCATCATTATCCCCTCAATTTTGCGATTGGTTTTTTTACAGCTCTTCCCTTTTGCCCATCCTAGGGCCAGATCTTTTACTTCTTTGTACCTTCTTCTGCTAACATCGTCCGCTATCTGATTCATGTACTCCAATCTCGGTCTCCCTCTTGAATTTCTCCCTTCCACATCTCCTTCTATAATTATCTTCGTCATACTAACTTGTCCAAATATATGACCGACCATGTTAATTATTCTTTGCTGTTTACTTTTCCAAAGTTTCCTTTCTTCCTTTGCTTTTCCAAGCATTCATAACATTTTGATAGGCTACTGGTTTTATTTTATAGTTGATATTATCTATCAAAAGGAACAGATGCAGATCACATTAACTAACGAATGGAAGTATGAACATTGTTTTGGTAAATTTAGTAGCTGTCAGAAATATTTCTTCGTAATCTTTCTCTAGATAGAGAGATATAATAACATGTTGGTTTTTGATCGTTTCTTAAATTGAATACTTTTTCAATGCTTTAATTTCCACCATCCTCCATAGTGTTGTCGATTTAGAGAAATTTAAAATGGGGTAGTTTAGTTTACTTTTGCTAATGTTGGTATACTCTACATTTATTTTTTATGTTTCAAAAAAGTTTTTTTCTATGGTGATTTGACTAGAATCCGTGTTCGAGAACGGCAAGGAGTATTTACCGTTTACAGTTTTTGTTTGACTCTTCTCATTTCATGTTCCCAACACGGACTCAGATAGCTCTCTATGATCTGTACAGTTTGGCTGCACGGTTGGATGTGCCTGACTTTGATCAGAGAGGTCTGGGCATCATTCCTGACCAGATACACTGACGTTGGTTTATTATGCAGTGATTTTACATCATACCCCCAAACAAATGCCATTGTATCTTATTTACAAGCTTCTTACCTTTTCCTTAATATGCTAGTAACTTACCAATTATATGCTTTAAGGTTTCAATTATTTTCATGGTATTTCATGGTATAAAATAAAAATGCATGATTCTTATTATTTCCTATTTTGATTTTATCTCGGTAACAAATCGTTTATCTATATTCCTTCGGAACTTTTCATCAACCCTTGTCCATGGCACACTCATAAAACATTTTATACATAAACAAAATTTGAAATCGATTTGAAGATGTAAATTAGTTTATATGCGTTTCTTTACTATACTATTTTTTAATGTTATACATAACTACTTTAATTACATGTTTATGAATGCACATGCCAAACAATTTGTTTATATTAGTATGCATGCTAGTAGCTATGTCTTTGGTAGGATGAGTATTAATAAGTTGAGTAGATTCTACCTGCTTCCAGTGGCCACGTGGTCTAACGCGCTACTCTTGTGTTGGCCTAGACTGCCAAAGATGGGGAGATTGGGGTTCGATCCTAGTTGAGTGCACTGAGGTTTTTTTTAATGGTTTTCTACTCTCCCTCCACACAAATTTGAGTGACTTTCCTCGAAATTGAGCCTTCCTAATCCTTAACCCATTAATAGAATTAGTGACATAGGCGTATAACCAAACGGATAGTAAGACGCGTGCTTAAAAAAAGTTGATTAAAAGTAAATAATTATACTTAGTAGTCAACTATACTGATTATGTTTTTTGCTAATTATTTTGAAACTAATAATTCAAAGTAAACATATTGACTAAGGCCTTTTTCTCTCATTTATGTCTTGTCCCCATGAAAGTAAATGCGCCATGAAGTGTCCCAATTCGAGAAATTCTAACTTAGATAAATAAGTATCGTATATCAGTCGCAGTTGAAACTCTGCCTGATTACCATCCTTTTAACCAGACGAATGCTGGTGTATTTCATCTTGTCTACCCTCATCATCCGTTTTCCCTTGGATTAAGTCGTTAATAACACTTGATTCAAAAGTATAACAATATGTCTAGTACTATATCGGGGAAGTAACTGAGACGTACTACAAGAATGTTTGTACTAGTTTTTAAAAATATTGTAATATAGATTTTATGGACCTCATCTTACTACCCTTCCGGGCTAACAGTGTATTTATGCTAATAGACATAAGTGAACTAGAATTTAGATAGGGTATACTCGCATTTGCTTGGGAAATCATTTAGGGGGTAAAACATTTGAGTACACCCATTCGGATTCGATCCTTGACCACCGCGTCACTGGCAAACCAAACAAGACAAAATGGATACCTTTGTACACGTAAGCACTGGTGCGAGTTTAAATATTATTATTAATTAATGTTCACAATTACTATTTAGTTTTTACTATCATTATGTCAATCGCAGTAGCAAATTTGTTTATTTTTTTACAAAAATGAAATGCTTTTTTTTCTGTTGACTGTATTATAAATAGGTGGTTACTGGAGTGCTGAGCTTCAACGTATTATGAAACCCAAGTTAATTGATCCTTGCTATGTAAATAGAAAGCAATGTAAACACTGATGAATATGGTGTTCGGTATAATCTAAACACAACTTCTATATTTAAAAATAATATCTTATTTTACAATGTTATAAATAAACATATTTTTTTTTACATTGGAAAGTCAAAGTTCGCATTACCGTCGAATACTTTGTAAAGAGAGGTTATTTAAAAAAAAAAAAAAAGGAGCAAATTTCCTGTGTTTGTAAGAGTCCGCGCGAGTAAACAAACCAGGGACAATTTACTAGCGCTTCCCGCTGGTAAATTACCGCAGTGTCGCCATCTATGTCACACTTTATCACACCCCCTACCTCTATTCCACTGTTCTACTTCTATTTACGTCTTCATTATTCTTCTTTCACTTCCTTTATTTTAACGATTTTTGTCTCTTCTGACCCTGTTGAGTCGTGTTCTTCACAATGTTTACTCGGGCGTTTAGACTCTGGCATAGTAACAACATATCAAAACACACGACTTACAAACTTAGGACATAACAGTCGATTCGGTGACCTGGTGGTCTAGGGGTAAGGTGTCAGACTTCTGTGCTGAGGGTCCGGGGTTCAATTCTCGGCCCCGGCACAGAGTTATCTGGTTGCCAAACCCTTCCTTCACCTCTGGCAAGACGTGTATTAATCACAGCTTGTGAATGTGAGGAATGCCAGGCCTCCGCCGTGGTTCGGATTCCACGTTAAACTGTAGGTCCTCCATTTCATCGCACAATCACCCTACCATTACACATTAGCGTAAGTGCGTATAACCCGAACGGGTAGTAAGACGCGGTGCTAATAATAATAATAATAATAATAATAACAGTCGATTCCCCACCCTATAACATATCAGGCCTACTTTGAACTCTTTTAAGAAGTTAATTAATACATTAACAAGCCCACACACGTGATTTATTACACGAGAGTTTAGTTACAGAATGAACTGTACCATGTACTCATGAATGGTTTTATTTTATGCGTATTCGTGAATACTGGATAAATAACGAGATTTATACGCTCGCTCCTCAGTTTTCTGCTACGAGACACCTCGCATTCGGCGAGCATTTCTGGCTGTGAAACGCTCAAACCTCGCAAGCGACAGCATTATCTGAATGTGACACACTCTAACCTAACAAGTGGCAGGATTTCCTGTATGTAACACGCTATAAACTCGCAAGCGACAAGATTTTCCTAACTCGGCACGCTATAACCTCACAAGTGGCAGGATTTCCTGTATGTAACACGCTATAACCTCGCAAGTGACAAGATTATCTTAACTCGGCACGCTATAACCTCACAAGTGGCAGGATTTCCTGTATGTAATATACTCTAACCTTACAAGCGACAGCATTTTCTGAATGTGGCACGCTCTAATCTCACAAGTGGCAGGATGTTCTGTATGTAATATACTCTAACCTTGCAAGCGACATCATTTTCTGAATGTGGCACGCTCTAACCTCACAAGTGGCAGGATTTTCTGTATGTAATATAATATAACCTTGCAAGCGAAAGCATTTTCTGAATGTGGCACGCTCTAACCTCACAAGTGGCAGGATTTCCTGTATGTAATATACTCTAACCTTGCAAGCCACAGCATTTTCTGAATGTGGCACGCTCTAACCTCACAAGTGGCAGGAATTTCTGTATGTAATATACTCTAACCTTGCAAGCGACAGAATTTTCTGAATGTGGCTCGCTCTAACTTCACAAGTGGCAGGATTTCCTGTATGTAATATAATCTAACCTTGCAAGCGACAGCATTTTCTGAATGTGGCACGCTCTAACCTCACAAGTGGCAGGATGTTCTGTATGTAATATAATCTAACCTTGCAAGCGACAGCATTTTCTGAATGTGGCACGCTCTAACCTCACAAGTGGCAGGATTTTCTGTATGTAATATAATCTAACCTTGCAAGCGACAGCATTTTCTGAATGTGGCACGCTCTAACCTCACAAGTGGCAGGATTTTCTGTATGTAATATACTCTAACCTTGCAAGCGACAGTATTTTCTGAATTCGACAAGCCCTAACCTCACAAGTGGCAGGATTTCCTGTATGTAATATATTCAAACTTCACAAGTGAAAGGACCTTCTGAACGTAGTGTGCTCTAGCTTTCTTAACTGTCAGTATTTCCTAGATGTGGCACACTCAAACATGGCAAATGGTGTAATTTTGAAAGTGTGGCACGCTATAACCTTGTCCTCTCATTCGTGAGTCAGGCGTGCTAGTACTTGCACCATTGGGCACGCGGGACAAAATCACCATTCTCGTACAGCATGGTTTGTCGGTGATGGAGAGGATGAGGTTCGAATTCCAGCCGGATGCACTGAGGCTGTCTTTTTCCCCCCACATTATTTTCCATTCCCTCTCCACGCATAAGCGGATACATTTATTCTAAACTATATGTTCCTCATATCTACCTCTATAGTGTAAATCTGAGGATAGTCGGATGGGTAGTAAAATATGAAGCACGTAAGCCAAATTGAGTTTTTGTCTCACATCTATACTCTATGTCTTTTGCCTTGTCCTCACATTTTCCCTCCAGTACTGTATTCGCCCTGGTTCTTCTGTCGTTAGTGTGCGAAACCTTCTGTTCGTATATATATATATATATATATATATATATATATATATACATGCACACACACACACACACACACACACACACACACACACACACTCCTCCGCCCAGTTTGTATTTGGTTGAGATCTTGAGTATACAAACGCTTGTCTTGCGGATATCGCCTCACACTCTCACACCTGCTCTCGTCGGAGGAGGAAGAACCCACACGCTCACCGCCGTGGAATCCTGTTGAAGTTTCAGCTCAAAGGGGAAGTAATTCGATAACGTATTTCTGTTCTGTCCATACAGCTCTCCCTCGCCCTTTCAATAGCTTTCATCGGAACGTGGCTGGATTTACAAGATTTATCTGACATTCGTTTAGAATAACAAATCTAACTATTTTAAAGACCTTAACTTCAAATTTCATGAAAATGTAAATACATTAATTTAATATTGAAGGGAACGCGAGCTAAGGTCAACATTTTTTTGGGTAGTTTTTATAACCAAAACAAAATATTTCTTCAGTAGATACGTTTAGTTTGATTTTCGACCACATATTGAGTGATATCAAAAGTTCTTGAATATTTGTCATGGACGTGTCTGAACAGAAACTTTTTAAATTAGGATTTAAAAAATTCATGTTCAAATTCCACGCTATCCTATAATATATATAAAACAACTGTTGGGACTTGGGATTGGCACTAAACTAAACGTATCTGCAGAAGCAATATTTGACAACAACAAAAAAGTTTTTGTTCATAAATTTTTTTTACCTTAGGGACCGTCCTTAAATTACGTAGGGCTATATTTTTCTGTGATTTTAAACCCTCCCACACGTAAGGGATCGTAATATTTTCCGTGACCACCCCCACCCTCTCCTTTCTATCTTACGTAATTTTTTTTATACGATTTGGTAAATTAGATTATTTTACTCTTTTATTTATTTTTAGGCACAATAATTGCTAACAAAACGAGTGATGTGAAATTTCAGAATACGTTAATTTCAGTAAATTAGGCGTAACACATAAGTACATGAAATAAAAGTGAAATTTTATAATTAATAGGCCTATGTATATTTATTTTAAGATATTTTACTAAATTTTCTCTCACCATAAACATTGATTAAAAAAACCTTATGTAAGATAGATTCTGACCCCCTTTACCCCTCGTAAGAAAACTTAAGAAAATATTGAATTCCCCTCCCCCTTTCCTAAAACCCCTACGTAATTTAAGGACCCTTAACATGCCACCTTGGTAGTATAGGCTAGACGCGATGATTTGGGTCCCTTACCTCCATTTCTCGTTTCATATTCCTAACATAGACTCAGACGAGTTCCTCTCTGACTGGTACGTTTTGGACACATGGATGTTGTGCCTGATTCTGATCCTGACCAGATTTACTGATATTTGGTTTCTTATTCAGTGATTTTACACTATACTGTCAAAGTTTAAAGGTAAAACGTTTCTTATAAATGAAACATTTAAAAAAATTCAAGCACGTACCTTTTACAAAACAATTTAAAAAAGTGGCAATAAAACACAGATAAACGTTTGGATCGACACATGAAATCATCTGAATCCTCTACAAGACATGTATTTGCTGATCCTCACGTGGCTGCGCGCGCATCTTTCCCCTTCTACCCGAATTTTTAAGTGCGCAAACTCTCCTACCGCGGGATTCCCCCTTGCTTTACCTTGTATTAATTAGGTAAAACCCTATCTTGACTTTCCACTATGAAATGGATAAGAAACTTAATTGTATTTTTTAAGTTATTTATTTAATGTATCCAACGTGCACTTTCTGAACCGACTGATGTATCAGCACACCAGAGTTTTTTATGAGTTAGAGAGCGAGAGCAAAAGGGATACCAATTTTGCCGGGAAAGGTATTCTCACATACCTTCCAGGGTTCTTTTTCATGTCACAATGGGCATGGAAATGACGGCTTTACTTCCCCTCCGAAGGAAGCTGTGCTACAGATTCTTATCGTTCAAGAAAAATCCGTCGACCCCGACTGGATTGGAACCCATGAACATCAGGTCCTGAGGAGAGCACTTTACCCCAAGACAACTGAGATCAACGATAAACGTAATTAACTAAGGCCATTGATGGATTAGTATCAGACCCGCATCGGTGGGCACGCAGACTAAATGCCAGTTCGCGTAGTCTGGTTTTATGGTGACACGGAGGCCAGGGATCGAATCCCGGCCTGGTGTAGTGAAGATACTTTCTCCCTCCACGTAAATTCGGGTACATTTCTTTTAAATTGTACCATCCTAATTTGTACCCCGTTAGTGCATTTAAATGATCGCCTCTGTGTCCTAGTGGTCAGAGTTCATGGCTACGGATCCAGAGGTCCCGGGATTGATCTCCGGCGCTTCCATAATTTTTCTGTGAAACAGTGGGCCTGGAAGGGGGTCGAACTGAACCTTGCGAGGACAACTGAGGAGCTACTTGAACAAAGAAATATAAGCTCCGTTCTAGAAAACTGAGATTAACGGCTGGAGGTTTAGTTGAGCTGACTATATGACATTCTCTATTCGCAAATGTTAGCACTAATATCGCTAAGTGTGGCGACCGCTTGGTTGGTATAGCTTGATCTCGAGCTCACGCCGTAGAGTTTTTTTTACAGTGTATTTAAATGCGGATATCCTGGATGGGAAGTAAGCTGCAGTGAAATATAAAAAAGGACTTGCCTTAGAATGTATCACCAAAGTGAGTTGTGTTAACCCTCTTTTTCTCTCATATTCCCCTTCAGGCCGCTCCCTGCATCATCCATCTAGTAATGTGGAGATGCCATCACTTTTCAGTCGGGCTATAGGCCCTACCCCAGCGTGTGGCAAGTCTATAATGGGCTGCTACATATTTTCATCTGTAGGCGGAAGTGGTAACTGGCACATAAGGTGGTTTAGTTAAGTTACATCTTGCTAGTTGAGTGTTTGTGTTGAAAGTTTGAATGGTTCGAGTTCATCGGGACGGTCTCGGTCGCTCTCGTGTTTAGGAGGGATAGTGAGGGTTCTCGAAAAACCTTTGCCCTCAAGAACAAATATTTACAAGATTCTGACCCGGTTCACGGCTACCTGAGGGGTGCGAATATTTATGCAGGTGCTAAGGATTGTGTAAATTATTCTTTAGTAAGTAACAAATACCCAGAATAGGAATGGGATTATTCAACTCAAAGTGAGGACCTAAGTTCACAGTTAAAAAGTAAAAGAAAGAATCCTTAAGATCCCGCGTAGCTATATTTTAAGAGCCATCAGATTTTGGATAGATTTTTATAATAATGATATAATATTTATAATAATTATATTTGTCAGAATCACGTGCAGGTAGATACGCGGACAATGGTTTCAGCTTCTTGTTGGTTTTGCTAGTGATGGGAGTTTTGGGCTCGAATCCCAGTCAAGTGTAGTGGGTAATTTTCCCCTAAGCAGTGGTGTAGTCGTAAATTCAGCAGTGCTGGAATGCAAGGCCTTAGCTACCCAAAAGTTGAAGGGGGGAGTATTTGGGGGACACAGCACCCCAACTGCTCTAGGTGAAAAAATTTCACAAATATAAAATGCCTCTAGAAGCTATTTGGAGCATTTTTTAAATTGTTACTATGGCAGAAACTTACTTAGCGCACTTCCTCTAATATTCCAAGAATTCGGACAGGGCACAGTAAATTTCCTCAGAATTGATTGATTCATAGTATAAAAAAGTTTTAACATAACATTGATATAAAATCAATTAGCTAACTTAGAATTGCATAGCATAAAACTTTACGAAAAAGATATATTTAAAAAATGTTTTCACGTAAAAGAGTACCGGAATGGCGTTCCCGCTCCACTACACCCCTGTACCTAAGTGATTTTCCACTCTCTCTCTCTCTCTCTCTCTCTCTCTCTCTCTCTCCAGTTAAATGCGGATATATTTTCTTTAAATCCTGCCTTCACATTTTCTTCTCCAATAGTGTAAATATGGACGGGTGGTAATATGAGGTACACGAATTCGTAGACAAAATATATGTGCAAATGCGAGTCTAATGTCCTAGACAGCTTGGCCACCGGTACGTGGTGTGTGATTATAGTCCCATACCAGTCAACATCCTCCAAGTAGGGATAACGCTCTAGTTTTCTTAACTTGCCCGAAATATTACGTCACGTTTGTTCGTAATAATATTGTCGGTTTAAACTGCGTGACACGTGTGCCTTGAACTCGGCAAGGAATGTGATGTATATTCTAGGCAGGTGTTGAACTCAGGTGTTTTCAGGAACAATCCCTTAACAGCAGACCTTCACAAGGTCATTAAAACCACCAATGATTATTTACACGACTTGTAATGCAGCACATTAACCTTTTAATAAACACAAGAGGAATGAGAGGAGAGTTTATTAGCATAATCTAAACGTCAACAAAATATCGAAGAGCCTAAATATTTCGATTTTTATATTCTTGACTGATTTACGATCGTAGACTTTTAAATGTAAGGCTATTTTTCAAAACACATCACTTCTGTCTTGTTCGTAAAATTGTTTATATAAAGTGTTGACAATATTTTACTGGCTGCACTTATTTCTATTAGACTGGGCGAGAGAAAAATGAGTTCTTGTCAAATGGAAATAGCTTCTTTAATGTACACTGAAAGACACAAAAGGTAAGAACAGTGCTATTTTACAAATTGTTCAGATAGTAGACCTACATGTGGTGAAACCAATTATCAACTTTTCAAAATAATATATAATTGAAATATATTTTATTTTTTAATACTGGAAGCTAAAATTTACTTTTTTCAAAAATGGTTCCAACAAATTTGTTCAAAATGGATATATGATGATGACTTTTACATGGTAAATAACATTTTATATTTGTTTTTCAGAAAAAAATTGTTCTAACGTTAGTCTACTGATGGATTGACTTTTGAAATTTTGAAATATTTCGTAAGTCGCTTTAGCGAATTGGATCAAAATGGGTATTTGGGGAGCGTTTTACATGATAAATAAGAATGTATTTAACTTTGTATGAAAAAAACGGGTTTTTTTACTGTTAAATTAACTTTTTTTTTCTAAAATGGCTTTAACAGTTTGGTTCAATATTTAAATCTAAAGAGTGGAACTGATTATGAAAATAATATATATTTTTATACTGAAGATAAACTATTAAAGGGCACCTACTTATAATAGTTTTTCTGTAAGGTCAGAAGGCTGATTGCAAACCTGTACCTGGGACAGCCAGTAAAGATGAGGCTGAATGATGGAGAGACAAACAGCATAGATAAAGGAAGAGGAGTGAGACAGGGATGCTGTTTGTCATCCAATTTGTTCAACTTGATGGATAGTGGCTGGTCAGTGAAGACCCGGAGGATGCGGCAATTTCAGGATAGCATCTAGCACTGCTGGCCAAAAATAAAGAATAGTTGCCGGAAATAATGGAATTGTTGGTGGAGATAGGGAAAAGATGTGGCATGGAGATCAACATTGAGAAGTTATTATTATTTCAGGATTGGTGGACGCGTCATCAACACAATAACATACACAGGTGATCTAGTATTGCTGGCTAGAAATAAGAGGAGCTGCAGGAAATGATGGACCAGGTAGTGGAGATAGGGAGAAGATATGGCATAGAGATCAACAGGGAGAAGTCAAAAGTGATTTCAAAAAATAAAGAGCCACTGAAAATAAAAATTGGAAACCAGGAGTTGGAAAACATAAAGCTGTTCAAGTACCTGGGAAGTCTGCTGATACAGGATGCCTACTGCATCAAGCAAATTAGGTCGAGGATTGCCATGGCCAAGGAAGCGCTCAACAAAAAAAGGCAAGTCGAGTTTGGAAATGAGGAAAAGACTGATGAAATGCCACATTTGGAACATCACACTGTAAGGAGCAGAAATTTAGACTCTTTGGAAGATGAAAAAGAAAGATTTGGAGAGCTGTGACATTTGGTGCTGGAAAAAACTTGAGAAAATTAGATGGGCATGCAGGGGTGACAAATAAAGTCCTAATAAGAGTGTGTGTGAAGAGAACCAATTATGATGTGATTCTTTGATGCAAAGCAAACTGGATCGGACACATCCTTAGGAAGAACTGTCTTCTGCACGACGTCATGGAAGGAGAGGTTGAGGGAAAGAGGAGCTTAGAAAGAAGGAGGATTCAAATATTAGATGACTTGAAGGAAATTAGAATATTCTGGGAAATGAAGGAGAAGGCAGAGAACAGAGCACATTGGAGGCTTAAGTTCGCTGATAATATGAATGGACCTGTGTTGAGACAGAACGCCTAGTAATGATAATAATAATACAATTTATTATATGAAAAAGTATGTACGATAGTGTCGAATTATTTATTTTAAATAACCCTAATCTTATTACAGTTTATTACAGTTTGAAGTTTGCTTGATATTTTGTAACTTTCACATTGTTCCAAAAACGGGTTAACGCCTCATTTATATAAGTTTACCCATTCATATTAATATTGTCGCACATAACACAAATTCTTTTCCCTACAGCATAATTTAAGCCTATGGCTGAAACGCCACGGGAAAAACATTTTAACCAGCTTCAGTGGCGCATTGGTCTAAGAAGTAACTCTCATGTTGGACTGGTCTGCTGATGACGGTGAGTTCAAGGTTCGAATCCCAAGTGAGTCTATTGAAAGTGGGTTTTTTCCTAAATTATTTCCCACTCTTCTTCCACTCAAATGAGGGTAGATCACCTCTAAAATGCTCCCTTCCTTATGATACTCTATTAGAGTAATTATATATATGCGTATAAGCCTGAACAGGTAGTAAGACACGGCGATAAAAAAAGTTAGATTTGGTAACATTTTTAATTCAGAGATAAGTCCTTTCTTATGAAAATTGTACTGTAACCTTCATTGCAGGGTTTGTTTATGCAAACTTGTAAAAAGTCACAGTTGCAAGTGAGACCACGCGATGCTTGCGAGTAACTAATTCGCTGCCGATACTTCACGACACGTGGCCTGTCAAGAGTACCTGCCTTGTAAGGTGAAGCTGCTCGTGATTAATTCCACACACCTCGACACTTCGTGCGCGCGTCCGTCAACAGCTCTCTCTCACAATGTAGCGGGTGATTGCCACGTGACAGAGGCTGTCGACACGTGAAGAACCTGACTACTTGGTGCAAGTGGGTGGAAGGGCAGACATCGATTCAAGAAACTCTTGGTTCTGTTCCAAGTGGTGTTAACATAGATATTTTTGGGAATCAATAGCCGAAGCTATTATTTATGCTTTTTAGTGAGGAATTCTCCATCTAGATATCATATTTTAAGAATAGATATTTTTCTTAAATCATAACAAAATAGCTGCAGTTCGACAGTTTATGAGAGCCTGCTCTAAAAACACGTGGCTATTCGATACGCGTGCGCCATAGAATGAGATGACGCGGAGAAATTTAAACTTATATTAGACACAGACACATGGATTTCCCTTAGACTGTACGCCACCTAAACGGGTACGACGTTATTTACTTTGAAAATAAGTTTAAAAAAAAATGGCAACCTGGACACGGGAAACGAGCCCGGTACCTTTGGCTTTGCGCGTCAATGCTCTATCACTGGGTCAGTCAATCGTTCCGGGTTCGACTCTCATCTGCATGATATAGTTTTTCACTCGATTTAATTTGACTCCAGCATCAGGATTAATCCTGTGGACAATCATAACTTATCAGTTTGTGATACATATTAAATAATTAAGATATCTACTATTTGCCATTCTATCCCAATTAGTAGAGTAGGATACTGTTATGAAGAATCATCGGACAGTTTCAAAACTCACAAAACTACTTTAACATAGGTCTAGTCATACGTCAAGCTATGTGATCTTTTTTCTATAAAATATGTTTGTATTTTTTAAAAAGGTTTTTCCAAACAAAATCCTACTATAAATATCTAGGCTTAAGGGCTATATGATATTAGGCCTGCGATGCTTGGTTAAGTATGTGAGTCGTGTGTTGATATATCTGCGTGTTGAAGTGTTTATACCTATCACAACGCATATTTTCTACGTTAATATAAGCCCACGGATAACACTAGGAACCTTTCAGTCGAGCTAGGGTTGTAATGACGGGAGGGCAATCCACTCTTTGCGGAAAAGCTGCTGTTTGAGATGGAAACTTTTCCAGATGATTTTTCTGACCATTTAGATGGAACAGCAGACGAAATATTCCAAGTTTTAAAGTTTCTATTTCAATTAAATTTATCCTAAGGACGTTAGTATCAGAAACTTTATCAAATGAGTCACACACACACACACCTGTTTAGGTGGCTGCATGGTCTAAGGTAGGAGTGGTCAAATTTTTTGATCTGGGGATCTTCTACAGAGTAGGAAAATACTTTGTGATTATTACGGAACCATAGGCTTATATTGTTTATTTCATTGGTAAAAAATTATTAACTCATTTGTGTTGTTTTAATAGTAAAATTGCATTGTATAATGGTAATTTATATTTCATTCACACACTGAAACAGAGTTTTTCATCAACCCACATAACACATAATTCCCTGAAAAAAGTATTTCCTCATTAAACACTCGACTTTGAAGTTAATACATGACACCTCATAAAATTAGGATAGTTTGACGAGTGAGAGTTCATAATAATACTCGGTCATAAACGGCAAAGATTGTGAATGGTCATCAGTCAAACAACTTTAATATTTCTATTTTCTAATGCTGACTTAAAAAAAATCTGCAAACCCTCTCTTTCATTTTCTTTCTTTCAATATTTTTAAATCAATCGACCAGACGATTGACCATACCAGCGGCCGCGGTCGACCGGTAGATCGCGATCGACTGTTTGGCCACTTCTGGTCTAAGGCGTCGCTATCGTCTTAGACTAAACTGCCGATGACAGGTAGATCGGGATTTGAATCCCGGTCGGGTGTACAGAAGTTGGTTTTTCAAAATAGTTTTCCAATCTTCCTCCACGCAAATGTGGGTACACTTCCTCTAAATTCAACTTTCCTCATCCCTAACTCACTAGCGTAATTAGTACATATGCGTATAACCTGTCAATGGTAGTTATAAACGGTGCTAAAAAACATTAGCTACAATATAATAAAGCAATAACGGTGATTTCAATTCTCTTCTCTCATACACGAATAGAATACAGCGCTTTGTGGCTGAATACAAAAGTGTCACTTACGTTGAGATCCTGCTATAAGCCATGTAAATATTTCAAAATTATAATCAAAACCTATATAAATACCTCCCTTTCCCCAAGATTCAACTATCTAAAAAAAAATCTGATTTAAAATGTACTGGAAAATGTTTCTTATCTAGCTGTTGGTTAAATTTCTAGGTATAGTTTTAATTTTGATAGCCGTAAAATACACCTAGTAAATTTTCTTATACCCCATAAGTGCTTTTTATGTACCCTAACTTTTTTTTTATGTGGAACTCCCACTAATTTCAAAACGCTATTAATGTATTCACCCTTCCTCGTAAAATCCTTACTCAGAAAATATATTTTATACTACCCACCATCCTTCCTAGTTTTGAGATTTTAATGTATATTTTATGTTGATTTTCGATCTTTTGTCTCTCGACTTTCAATAGCTGTCTGACCATAAAGAAAAAATAAGCTTTTTATTTTAATTTTTTTGTGTCATCTTTTTTTATGTATATATTTTGTTTGGGTTTAAGAGTGACCGCACACGACATACAATCGGTGGAAGACAATTTGATCGGTCGAAATGTTCACTATAGATTTAAATGGGCTCCGCACACGACAGACTAAAAAGACGGACTTTCGAAAAAGATGTGGCATGTTACATTTTTCAACTGACTTCACACCACCCGATTGTCGTTACTTGTTGGCGGTGAATGCTGTATTACAACGTGGACACGCACACGAATTACAAATAAATCTGAACGACATTTTTGTAGTAGTGTACGGGGTGCGCGCGCAGCCCTTCGTGGTCAGTTTTGAGAGCCCCCGTATAATCGAGCACGTCTTCTTTATTTATTTTCTTAATTCAAAGCTGTTGCTCAATAGAGATTAATTTTCATAAGCCCCACTTTGGTGGCAGCATGGTCTAACGCGCTACTCTCGTGTTGGACTAGACTTCCTAAGACGAGGAGATCTAGGTTCGATGCCGGTCGGGTGCACTGAGGGTGAGTTTTTACTAAATGATTTTCCACTCTCCATCAACGCAAATGTGGGTGCACTACATTTGAATTAAACCTTCCTTATCCCTAACACAATAGTGTAATTGGTACATAGACGGGTAGTAAGACGCGATGCTAAAAAAAAAATGATGATGAGCAAATGCACCAACACTGAATCTTCCATGGCACGCATCCAAATACCGCCACAACCACCGACGGTGGTCAGTTAGTTGTCGGCCTCGGATGTCTGACAGACTGTCGGTCGTGTGCGGTGTCCTGCCACCGACTGTACCACGAAATTATCTACCACCGACTGTATGTCGTTTGCGTTTGCCCTTAACGTCAGGGCGTGGCTAGATTATATAATTATCCTGTGAACTTAACTCTCCCTGGGGTAGAAATAAAAGGTCTAAAGAAAATAAATGTTATAGTGTAAATAAATAGTATTAGTGTTTTATGTGTTAATTTTAAATGCATTGATGATTGAAAGGAATTTACAGGCTTAGCTCGATACCAGTGAGCTCCTCTGGGGCAGGGGAGTCTATATGTCGTAAATTTCACATCCTTGTTCATGTTCATCTCCTTGAAATGATCAAGTAGGTGACAACCAGTGATGCCTTTGCAGCTTACCTATAAACATAAAAACTATTCCGAAGGGATTGAATATTTCACTTCAAAATTGTTGGTGAATCAAATAAAACAAGTTTTTTTTTCCAATTTTCTTTTCTCATTCCCATTTTCGGTCTCTCGCTCTCTCATTCCTTTTCACAATACGTCATGGTTCACATTCCAAAGAACCTGCCACATGTGATTTCCCACAGCTTGTTCCATTTTTCTCGAGGTTTTTTTTTTTTTTGTTCAGTTTATTTATTCAAACTCTTTTTTTACTCTAGGTCGCGAATTTTCATTCCCTTGTGACGTTCTGGATGGATGCTCTCTCAAAAGAGTTTTGACAAGCCTAATGAAGGACCCGAGAGTTTCTTTCGTTTCGAGTCTTTCATCTATTCCTATCGCAAAAAACCTTCCCTTTTTTTATTTACTAAAAATATTTTACCGGAATCATCTGATAACAGGTTTATATAAAATCACTGTCAAATTAACTTTATTTAAGATAATACGCTTATAGTCGAGTCGTTGAAACGTTTAGTAGAAGATTAAAAATATGTTTAGTAGCCGACATTGGTCAGATGCCACTAGGCCTAAATGTTTTATGCCTCAAAATATTTTTTTAGCAATGAGTCTTACTAATAATAATATTAATATTAATACTTAGCACCGCGTCTTACTAACCGTTCGGGTTATACGCTTATGTACTAATTACGTTAATAGTTTAGGAATTGGGAGGGTTGAATATAGAGGAAGTGAACCCGCATTTGCGTGGAGGGAGAGTGGAAAATCACTTAGGGAAAACCACCCGAGTTCACCCAAGCAAGACTTGAACCTTGATATCCCCATCATCGGCAGTTTAGCTCAACATGAAACTGGAGCGTTAGCTAACTACGTCACCGAGGCGGATAATGTGTCTTATTAACCGTTCGGGCTGTACGCTTTTCATAATAACTAACGTAGAAATTCATGTTGCGTTTGAACACTGGAATTGGATTCAGTAGTAAGCTTTTTGAGTGTAAGATAAGGTTATTCCTAGAGCGATCGGACTATAATAATAACAACGTGAAAGATACCCGCTTCGGTGATCGAATCGTCTAAAGCAATATACAGGACTGACTATGAAGGAATGAACGGGGTTTGAATCTCTGTCGGGTTTACTGAGGGAGTTTTTAACGAATGGTTTCTCACTCATGGTCCACGTAAATTCTACATTCCTCGTTCCTAATCTATTATGGTTTGGGTGACCTGGTGGTCTAGGGGTAAGGTGTCGGACTTCTGAGCTGGCGTCCGGGGTTCAATCCTCGGTCCCGGCAAAGATTTATCTGATTACCAAACCCTTCCTTCACCTCTGACAAGATGTGTATTAATCACAACTTGTGAATGTGAGGAATGCCAGGCCTCCACCGTGGTTCGGATTCCACGTTAAACTGTAGGTCCTCCATTTCACCTCACAATCACCCTACCATTACACATTAGCGTAAGTGCGTATAACCCGAACGGGTAGTAAGACGCGGTGATAATAATAATAATAATAATATGGTTTGCTCGAATGGGTAGTAAGTTGTGGGGGACAGAAAAAAAAGTCCTGCGGAACAGTCTAACCCAGGGGTTGTCAAACATTTTAGACCGCACCACCCTTCACATTTCAGATTTTCCTTGCGATGCCCATGTACCCAATATTAAAAAAAAAAATTAGCCCAAATTTGATTTAGTCTCATTTAAAAAAATAATTCATTTACCAAATTTTCATTTGCAGTTTCAAGGAGCATTAGAATCCCGGAATTCATATGAAGGGAGCGCTTTCAGAAGAAATAATTATGTGTTTTCTTGTATGATTTATTCCATTCATTAAAATATACGAGTACACGTATTGAAGGGGGTATTTTCAAAATGGTTTTCCACTCTCCCTGTGCGTAAATACGGGTAAAATTAATATACATATAACTTTCATAAACTATGAAACATTAACGTAATTAGTATATAAGCGTATAATACGAACGGGTAGTAATACGCGGTGTTAAAAAATAAAATTAACTTTTGATCCAAAAGCTCTGAAACATTTTCACTTGGTTTTCTTTTCAACATGAGCATTATAGTTGGCATGGAGTAAAACGTAACAAAAGTACCTTTTTAATACATGTTTAAACTTATAAAATATAAATTATTGTTCAGAAACTAGGCATATGTTTTGAAAAATAAAATAAATACGTTATGACCACTTCAACAAAACCCACATAATAACAGTAAGCAAATGGGTAACAAATAATACAGGTAAATATATTGAGAGCAGGAGATGTGTACAGGTAGCATCAAGTGTTCTGCAACTCTTCGCCGTAGTTTCATAAGTCATGTCGATAAGAAGGTAGCATTGGATATTCTATAGTATATTCGCAGTAAGCTCTTCCTTTCAAAATAAAACGTTCCACCATTTACTGAAAATATTTGAATTTTGCTAGTTCTATCTGTGTATAAATTGTCAAATATAATTTATATTTGTCAGCAATGATCGGTATCACTTGATGTGCATTCGTAAAGACTTGTTATTCGTCGCTTAAGTTTCTTCTTGAGAACATTTATATATGCTCAATTCATAGTGGATGGATTGTAACAATTTAGACGCCTCTTAATAAACAGCTCCTCTCATTTGAATACAAGCTATTTTATTTCCCACTTATTTACGGCCAGTAAATCCTATTATTAAGATATTTATGAGCGCCAATTAAACGGCTAATTCCTGTTTCACAAGTCAAAACAGGTTAGAATTTTGTTGACCTTCACACTTTGAGACGTCTTACGGGTGTTAAATACATTAGCCAATTTAATAAATATATCGAAATAGTTTTGTTCCTGACAGGTAATTTTTCTTAACTAAAAAAAAAAGCATGTTACGCATAACCGTGCAGCGGGTTTCATGATCAACTTTTTGAAAGATGAATTTTTATTTAAAAATTCCGTCGTATAAACAGGGACCAAATTTACAATTCATCATAATGTTTTCATTAGCGTGATTTTGTTTATGTAAGTTATATATTTGATAATTTTTTTTTCGGAACTTATGGTATCTTGTGGTCACTATTCAACTAAATTATCATATATGGAACAAGAAAGAGGGAGAGGAACAGATAAAAGGGAACGTACACAATATGGTTTTTACGGTGAGGAACAAAGTTCATAGTTTACAGTCTACATTGCTGCCACTATATAGAGAGGTAATGGTAATAGCTACCTTTTTATTTTTTCCTCTACCCCTTTCATGTACCTACCTTATTCCACATATTATATCAAATTGTAGGTCTACCCAATAAAGTGAAATGAGGGCTTCCTAAAAAAATATTTGTATTAAACATTCACATCCGATTACAATAATAATAAATTTTCCTTGGTTAGTTGGAAATTATTCTACACAAATGTTTCTATGGTTGACAGTCTTTGTATGCACCGACATAAAGTTGTTGAACTTCTTACCTAAGCTCGTAAGTGTGGCCAAATATTGGTTGTTAAATTTATGTATTTTCTAAATTTTAATGTTCTCAATGGCAGTTTGCTGCATTCAACTAGGGTAGGTTTCTGATAGTGGGAAAGGCTTATAAAATATACACTTTTTTTTCGGTTAACGTTGTGGACATTCTACTGATGTTATGTTAGGTTTTGGTACTACATATCAAAAGTGACAGCTGCAATTCACATGGCTTGATGTATGACTATATAAAAGCAGTTTTAATAACTTTTTAAACTATCAAATACAGTCCTCCTTGCCATAATCACACTAAATATATCTCGGAGAATAGAATTTTAAAATCATTCACTTCCAAATGTAAATGTTCAAATAAAGGGCAGAATATTGCTTTTGTGAATAGGAATTATAGTTATTACTGCACATTCTGAATATTTATTACGTCATTATATGTATCTAAAATTGTACGTAATATTTAATCAAAGAAGAAATTAAAGGGTACACATATTTCACGGAACACACACAATACCGTTACCTTACTCTCTATATCAGGAAATAGACCTATACTTGGGCATATGTAACCAATTCTGCCCTTGTGGATAATATATTTAGGCGGCTATTTAGAAGGAGAATAATTTTGATTTAAAATGTGGGCCTTGAATACCATTACCACTTACATATGGGTTTCTCAACTTTCCAAGTACTGCATTCATGACGCTAAATATATATATTTACTTTAAAGATGCTGTTATGGTTTAGGTTAGTTTCTTTGTCGTTTGTCTAAATAACCGTGTGTTCGTGCAAGCTGTGTGTTATGATAAACTTAAACACAGGAGAGACTGTCTATTATACGCTGCTGAGAATGATACTTCTTACTATATTGTTATAGCCCTCATTTCCTTCTAACTGGTCTAGAGAGGCCCGTCAAGATCAGCGCACGCTTCTCTGCCCTCACCGATGATCTCAGAAATGTAGTCGAGTACACTCCACGTGCAGCGCCATGCCTCAGGCCGAGTGTCGACGTGACGCGTTTCAGGTACACTCCGTTTACCCTGAAACGCAGATGTCTTACCTTTGACGAACCACAATATGGACCTATAAACTATACTAGGGATTACCAACCTTTTTTGTTTGGAGGAAGCCTTAAAAAAAATTCGTAAAATCTCGGGGGACCCCTACCTGGCTGACACTCATTAGGTTTGACAGGGGTGAATTACAAAATATACGTGTAGTAAATAATCAACTCATACTTTTGAATAAAATATTTTCAGATTATTTACTGTCTACTTCTATTTACTAGTTACTGTGATTCGGTACTTAAACCTCGTTTATTAATAGCATTGGCAACTCGACTTTCAACATTATTACCGGCACTAATTATCTTAGAAGAGGTGTTTAAAATATTACTATAAAAATTTCACTCGTTCTCGAGAAAACTGATATTTCCAAACGTATGATTTTTCCGCGAGACCTGTCTGATAGCTCGCCTTTCACCCTCCCGCCCACCATCCCACAAAATAGGTTTTGGACTTGCAATCGACAGGGCCAAGGGCCTTAATATATTTCAACACTGTTCAAATTATTATGATCATACCAATATAAAGCAACTTTTGCAAATTATTGTGGAACCATTAATACGGGTCCGTGGAACCCCGAGGTTCTGTAGAACCCTGGTTGGAAATCATGGAGCTAGCTGGACCATAGTGGAACCAAGCAAGGTAGTTAAAATATATCACAAACTGATATGGGATAGTTTTCCACAGGATAAGTGGCTAAAACTGGAGAATATTTCAAAGGGAAACATGACAACTTTGTTGCAACAAAATTAACTCTGACCTATAAGGTATACTGCGTTTTAAATGGCTTCAGGATTGAGGTCAGCGCAGCCGGAGTGGGGAGTGGAAACTCGTCACATGCTCGACCAATCCGTGAAGGGTAGTTGTCATAGCAATCGATGCACGTAGTAGTTTTTAACTCTGCCTACATACAAATACGGATACACTTCCTCTTAATTGAACCTTCCTCATTCCTAGCATATTAGCGTAATTAGCACATATGCATACAACCCGAACGGCTAGTAATAATCAGTGCTAAAAATAAAAAACCTGCAGCGGTCACTTTTGATAGATAATATCAATATTTATGGAATAGCACTAATAATTAAATAATAATAATAATAATATTTAGCACTGCGTCTTACTACCCGTTCGGGTTATACGCTTAAATACTAATTACGCTAATGGATTGGGAATTGGGAAGATTGAATTTAGAGGAAATGAACCCGCATTTGCGTGGAGGGAGAGTGGAAAACCATTTAGGAAAAACCACCCCCAGATCACCCGACCGAGATTCGAACCTCGATCTTTCCGTCCTCGGCGGTTGAGCTCAACACGACTAGCGCGTTAGCCAACTACGCCACCGAGGCGGGTAATAATTAAATAAAATGTTATCATTGTTGACCCAAAACGATATTTTTGTTTTTTCCACACGTTCCTTCCTATCAGTGAAATTTTTCTAAAAAGAGCCTGTTTTTTTAATCAACATCAATCATACTTTACTATATTGTGTTAGTTTATAGGCATTGATAATATATCAAAAGTGACAGCTGTAGATCACATGACTTGACGTATGAATAGGTGAAAGCAGGTTTAGTTACTTTTATAGTCTTTCCTATTAAAATTTGACTTTTTTTTTAGCATTGCGTCTTACTACCCATTCTGGTTATACGCGTATGTACTATTTACGCTAATGGTTTAGGGATTAAAAAGGTCGAATTTAGAGGAAGTGTACCCGCATTCGCGTGAGGAGGGGGAGAGAGAGAAAATGGGAAACCATTTAATAAAATCACCCTACTTGGATTGAACCACGATCTCCCAGTAATCGGCAGTCTAGTCTATTGCTAGAGTAGCGCCTTAGACTATGCGGCCACCGAAGCGGGTAAAATTGGAATATATAGCTTACTTCCCCGCACGCGTTGTTGGCGCACCCTAAGCAAAATCGTGTCCTTATAAGGTTGCTTTGCGTCATGGTGAGCTGATTTGATTGGTCTGGATGAGGTTTGACAGTTCGCTATTGGTTCGGTGATTTGCATAGTAACGACTAACTAGTACATTGTCTGCTCCCAACATCCATTCCGCGTCACTCGTCGATACGTCAATCGAAGTTGGCCCCCCTTACCCTTATTTTATTTATTTAGAAAAATCGTGATTGGTAAATTGGAACTTGCGCTGCGTGTACAAATGCTCAATGCTCTGCAAAGGTTACTATTAAATTTGCGTATCGTGATTGACGGCTCGTTTCGTGTCAGCGGATCACTGTCAAACATTGAGTGCTCTTCTAACTATCCTTGGAAAATACACTATCAGTCTTACCTTGACCGATCACACTGGGATATGCATTTAAATATTTATTAAACAGGCCTTTCAGAAAACACAAATTTCCTACACTCAAAATTGATATCAATTTACTACGTTATTTCTGTTATTTTATAGATTTTGATAATATCTTTCAAAAGTGAAAACTGCGTAAGAAGTTTCTTATTAAGTTTGGACTCGTATCGTAGAGGCTGTACCATAATATAACCCGTCAAGGTAAGCTTGTTACCTTTTAAAGTGTACAAACCAACTAACAAATGACCCGAAACAGTGCGGGGATGGACTAAACGTCGATCCAGTTCAGTTTTTTTTTTTGCAGGTTACGGGGAGGTCAGGGTTCGAAATCTTGACCGGATGTACCAAGGACTTTTTTCCTTAAAAGGTTTTTCACTCTTCTTACACGTGGATGTGGGTACATTTACTTTAAATACAACCTTACTCATCACCACCCTTCAATATATTTAAATACGGGTATCCCGAACGGGTAGTGAGACCGCGATGAAAAAAAAGAGAGAGAGAGGCTAATTTTAGCCTGTAAAGTACAGTTTCGCTATCAGTATTTATTAAAATTTAAACGAGGTGGAAAAGAGTCTTATTTTTATTTATTGCAAAACACCTGCATGGAGAAGAGTATAATAAACTATCTTAATATATATAATTCTTCTGTACGTGTGTATGTCACTGAACTCCTCCTAAACGGCTGGACCGATTTTGATGAAATTTTTTGTGTATGTTTGAGTGGGTCCGTGGATGGTTTAGATTCACAATTGAACCCGGTAGGTGGCGCTCCAATCAGGTTCTAGGTTTTTTTTATTTTTTGGGGAATTTTATTTGAGGGGGAATTTTTTTTTTAGATTTTTTGCATATCAGAACATGTAACCTCAAAATTTCACTCCCACCACCACAAACACCCCCCCCCCCCCAATATTTATAATAATGAATATAATATTAATAATTGACCGTTAAAAAATCATAAGTTAATCAATAATTGACCGTTAAAACCTTCTGAAAAGTTCATGAATAATTGAACTTCTGAGAATAATTCATAGTTATGTTTGTTTTTCGATACAGCTGATATTTGTGGAGTTGTGGGCGAAATGCCAAAAATGAAAAGATGTTTTATTTTGTATGTTGTCTTCACAAACACTGAATTTGTAATATTTGTGTAACTCACTAATTGGAGTTCATTGTGAATTTGTAATTCTGATGATCACATAGTATTTGTTTTATTATCGATATAAATTATGCCACCCAAACGAAAAGCCAACGTTCGGGCAGGACAACGTCTGTCGGGTCCGCTAGTATACTATATATTTTATCTTGAATTTAAAGGAAATGTATTCGAATTTCGGCACAGAGAGAAACCACCCTCAGATTAGACCCAACTAACCGGCCCCGTGGCATAGTGGCCAGCCATCACTCCTGGCTGGATACCAACCTAGGGGTTCCGGGGTTCACTTACCTCACGGTACCATCGATATTGTTCCCGAAAGAGGAGTTATCCCAACGGTCACCAGTGTCTGGTTGATTAGGCTTAAGTTAGGTTGAGAGTTTCCACTGGTTCCACACCCTCATACTCATCTAATCGGGACATGAAAAGAGCCTCTAAATAAATCATGTACGATTAGTACATTTTGACTTCCCTTGGGCAAAGTTACATAAATAGGCCTACTGTATAATCTTATCACCAACTGGGATACGAGTGATGTAGTCCAGACTGGCATACATATATAAGTACACCCGACCGGGATTATAACCTAAATATCCCCGTTAACGGCAGTTTTGTCTTTTTCGAAAGTGTTGCCTTAAAGACTTAGACCATTCGACCACAGAAAGGAGTAATAATAAACTCTAACAAAAAAACAACCCACCCCCCTCCCCACACACACACACACACACACACACACACACAAAACACATTCCATCGGGAAATCTGTTGAGGATTTAATCCAGACTTCTCATGTCCGAGCTCTAGACGGAATGAACCACTACCTACCTAGCCCCGCCAATCACACACAGCTTAGTTAGTGAATATCACAGGACAATTAGAACAGTTGTTCGTTTATCAAGCGGTGGTGGTGGTCAGGTGAGCCCCTCTCACGACTTTGTGGTTTGAAACCTCTCCAAGCATCACGAACAATCCTGACGTAGAGTGGCAAGTCGGACAAAACTGCCTGAGCAGTAAATATGATGGGCAGACTCGCGGTCATTAAGGTCTTGGTAGTAATGGAAATATATACGTTACAATGTCGTGGTTACTACATCCGAAAGACCAGAGGCAATTTGAAGATAATTAAAAAGCACGAGATTGTGTTTTTTTTAGATGATGCGCGCGCACATTGATGGGATGGAGGCTCTAAAAAAATAATGAAATAGCTCACATACATTTTAATAACAATGTCAGTCCCGCTAAGTTATTTGTAAATTAAAATGCCATTAGTTTAGCGACCCGCGCCGCCAATCATAAAGTCCAACGTCATCAGGCTTGCAGTAGGTTAGATTGTTGGTGACGGGGAGGTCGAGGTTTGAATCTCAGCTAGGTGTTCTTTTCAGCTGTGGATTATCACTTTAATTTACCCATCTATTCACCATGTGAATTAGGGTGCATTTTCTCGAAATTACCCTCGCAATCACCCGCTTCGGTGTCTGCATGGTCTGAGGCGCCACTCTCGCAGTGGATTAGACTGTCGATGACGGGGAGATCGAAGTTCGAATCTTGGTTGGGTGTACTGAGGGTGGTTTTTCCAAAATAGTTTTTCACTCTACCTCCCAATAATTTGGGTACACTTTCTACGAATATAGCCTTCCTAATCCCTAAAACCATCAGCGTAATTAGTACATATCTGTATAATCTGAATAAGTAGTAATACGCGGTACTTAAAAAAACCCTCTCACTCACTATATCTTGGAGTCGTAACAAAACGAAAGTGTCGTAAATAATGTAATTTTGGATTCCTTCTCAATTTAGGCTAGTAAATTTGTGCAGTCTCATAAATCCATAGCACAATTATGTTTTAAAAAATATTAATTTGTTACAAACCTGCTTATGGGGCCTAACGATCTAAGGTGTATCTCGTGTCTCGTTTTAGACTGGTCTGCTGATGATGGGGAGATAAGGGCTCGAATCCCAGTCGGCTCTACTGGGGTTGGTTTTTACTAAATGGTTTCCCACTCATTTACCGCAAATGCAGGTAAAATGCTTCCTTCCTCATCCATGCCCCATTAGATTATTAACCATAGGGTCTTTTTATGCGTAAACCTGAACTAGTAGTAAGACGCGAAACTTATTAAAAAAATTGTTACAAGAAATATTTGATGTTAACAAAATCACTATCATCTCTTGTTGGAAAACCTAGTTTCTTCTTCCCCTCCCCTCCCATTTCTCCCCTACACCCCCAAAACATATGTTCCCTACGGCTTTTCTATACTTCTTGGATACACTTGTTAATAACCTGGGTGTTGAATATAGGTAGTATAGATTAATATTGTCTAATTTAACGACATGGGGCTTAAATGACAAGCTAATATATTCTGATTTTCTAGAGACGGGGAGGTCGGGGTCCGAATCAGAACGGTGCTTACTGACTGAAGGTGGTTTCCACTAAATAACTTCCCACTCTCCCTAAACCAAATGCTGGCATATTTAATCTTAATTCTACTTTCCTTTCATCCTCAACACATTATTAATATATATGCGTGTAGCCCGAACGGGTAGTGAAATGCGGTGAAGAAAAATAATACACTATGATATAAACAACGTTTCTTTTGAGACACACCAGAGTCTGTAGAAAAGAGTAACTAATAGAAACCCGCTTAGGCGGTCGCGTGGTCAAACGCTCTACTCTCGTGTTAGACTAGACTGCCGAAGACGGGAGAGATCGGGGTTCGATCCCGGTCGGATGCAATAGGGTGGTTTTTTCCTAAATGGTTTTTCCACTCTCCTTTCACGAAAAGGGGGTTTCACTTCCTTTCAACTAAACCTTCCTAATCCCTAAACTATTAGTGTAATTAGTACACAGGCGTACAACCCGAACTGGTAGTAAGACGTGGTGCTAAAAAAAACTCCCAGAAGTAATGAACTCAATAAACAAAAAGGCTTCGACTGTGAGTTTGGGATAACAATCGGCTATACCAAACATTTCGTAACAAACTTATCAGTTTCGTTTCTCGTTGTTGCTGATATGTATACTGGAATGTAACGGAACAGATGACTTGCAGTTTCCGCGTGTCAGCGAGCGTCTGACTGGCTTGCATGCGGCTGAGTACGCTAGCGGGCCTTAACTAATTTTAGGCGCCGTCTCTTAATGTTATATTGTAAGACGACTCAGCATCCTCTGGGTGGTCGCAATGGCTGAGGCAGAGTGGTCCCACGTGGAAGTGACACGTGTCTATGCGATGCCTTGATCGAAAGTGTTCATTTGCCAAATCAATGATACAGTTTCAGCTCCAGAATCAGGTACAGACATAAACAAATTGTAAGACACACTTTTTACCGTCCCTACCTCAGGTACAGAAAGTATTTTAATTGTAAAAAAAATTGAATTCGAGATTTTGATGAAGTGGATTTTGCTTTGCCGTCTGAGTGTCTGTATATTTGTCTAGAACCCAAACCATTTTACCGTTCGGGATAAAACTTGGTTTCTTGGGCTTTTATAAGGTTCACCTTAGGTTGGAATTAGATATCCAGCCCTAAAATTAGGGTAGTATAACCGAAAGGTAAAAAGAGAAATAATTTTTTTTTCCAAATCTGCTCTAACGATTTTGATTAAAATTCGTATCTAGGTGGCGTTTATACTTACAAATAAAATGATAAATTCTCGTTTTCCTAAAAACATGACTTTGAGGATACTTTACAAAAGCGGAAACTCTCAATTGTGACTTAATCTCCGCAACTATTTGAGATATTAGATAGCTTATCATCGTAAAGTTGTAGTGCTTTTAAAATTAAAAATTTTCTATTTGAAATATTTTTTTTTTTAAATATTCCGAATTATTAACACATATATTTTTAAAATTGAGGTTTCGGAAATCTGGAGTTGATTGTTATGCTCTTTTGTGAACAGATATGTCATTTATTATCTCATATTATTTTATTTATGATTTTTTGTGAAATGCAATGCTATTTTTTTAATAATGTTCTTGCAGCAATGCAAATTATTTATTTTAACATATTTTACGCACTTACCTATTCTATGGAATTAGAAACTTAACGGAGCATTGCTGCACTTACAAGTTTTAAGTAATAGTTTTTTTCTAAATGATTTATTACCCTTCTTATACGTAAATGCAGGTATATAAAATTTAAATTTCACCTTTATCTCTTATCAATGTAAATGTGAAGATAGTTTGGACGAAATGTAAGACGTGGTACAGAAAAATAAAGTTCTACCGCGCCGCAAGCAAGACACGGCCGTTTTTTGTTGACGCGAAATCCCGAACATTTGCATACCTCCCTGTGGGAAGCCGCCACACAAAATACATTCAAAGGCACTTGTCATCTCCTGTTGGCCGAGTCATGTGGCTTTACGTGACACCTGCTCCAGTGACGTGACCGAGAATTATTATTGTAGAAGAAGGAGGAAAGGGGAGGGAGGAGGGGTCTGTATAGGGCACACCTTCTTGGTACTGAGATAGTAAGGACCGCGAAATGAAAGTTCAAGTTTGATTATGATTTTTTTTCGGAACTTTATCAAAATTCTTTCAAGCAAAGCTGAGTCAAATGGCTATCCTTTCTTTACAGTATACATTATATATATATATATATATATATATATATATATATATATATATATATAATATATATATTTTAACCTTGATTACAGATGATAAGAATATTTATAAGAATCGATTTTAAAACTATAAAGTTGAGTTAAATTTTTGTTGGGTTTTCCCCATGAATGTTATTTTTTTATTATTATTATTATTTATTATTATTATTATTATATTATTAGCACCGCGTCTTATACCCGTTTGGGTTATACGCACTTACGCTAATGTGTGATGGTAGGGTGATTGTGAGATGAAATGGAGGACCTACAGTTTAACGTGGGATCCGAACCAGGTTGAGTCCTGGCATTCCACACATTCACAAGTTGTGATTAATACACGTCTTGTCAGAGGTGAAGGAAGGGTTTGGCAATTAATGTCAGGGAAATGAAAGTTGAGTTTTTTTTTTAGAATTAATTTAATATGGTGCCGGATTTCGGTTACGACCGTTCGAAAAGTGTTATTTAATTCGTAATTATTTCATATCCTTTTTATTTTGTGCATCGCGTCTCACTACTCGCTAGAGACATCTGAGTATATACGCTAATGGATTACGGATGAGGAAGGTAGAATCTCGAAAATATGTACCCTGATTCGAGTGAAGAAATAGTAGAAAACAGTTTGAGAAATTTTTTCTCAGTTCAGTTGGTTGGGATTCAAACCCTGTCCTTCCTACCATCTAAAATATAGTATATTACGAGAATGACGCCTTACACCATACCGTCACAATGTGGGTCTTTTTCATATTCTCTTAAAATTAAATCTTTAGCGATTTTTTTAACGTAGCTATTCATATTGTTTCCTCCAGATAAATGATTCGTCATCGAAAGATTGCAACGACATAAGAATGTAGGCCTATAAATATATAGTTTAAAAAACTCCATGGCATGATCCCGCAATCTAGCTATATTGGTCCGGGCGACCGTCACCGTTAGTGATGAGCATTTGTTGATATAGGGTGTCATGTGGTCAGCACAATGAACCCTTCGGCCGCTAATCTCTTTTTTCTTGACCGGAACCTCTACTTCTTTATTCGAATAGCTCCTAATTTGTCCTCATGAGGCTGAGTTGGACCCAGATCTAGAAGCACTGCTTCACAGAAAAACCTGGACGCGCCGGGGATCGAACTTGGAACCTCTGCATTTGTAGCCAGGAACTCTGATCACTAGGCCACAGAAGTGGTCATATTTTTAAACTGGGTGTAAAATAATAGGTTTGTTGTTTCGTAAAAGGCTTTTCGTATTAAAATTTGACTCTACCCAACACTTGCGCCTAGATATTTACTAATTGATTTAGTAAGAGGAACCCATTAAAAAAAATCATTATCTGCATCACCGAGAATCAATCCAAAACTATCTAGACTAAATAGTCGACTGTTCTCACCACTGAGCTACGGGGCTGGCGAAGGCCAAAGGTTCCGGATGATATTTACGCTGTTGTAGCGCGGAACCCTTGACTTGTCGATATTAAACGACCGAGATATAGCTAGCACGATGTTGCCGGGTCCGAGACTCGCCAGTAAATGACTCCAGTGGTTGGAGTGGAGTGCAATTATTCACGGCTATAACCGTTCTAGAAGTAACCTGGGCGTGTGCCTGAAGTCACGAGCACCTGGGAGGCTACCAGCACAGGGCCCACACTCCATCGAGGAGACTTGGATAAGTTAAGGTGCTCTTCTCAACCGAACCGCACGTGGGAAAAGGCTCCCAACTCGTCTTGCAAGGGGTGACTAAACAACCCCTTTCCTCGTTTTTACTCTGGAAGGCTGCGACTATCTTAAACCCCTCCTAACCCCCACCCTTACTATTTTACAAAACATTGGATACTATTTTTATTTTCGCACCACGTCATACTACCCGTTTTGGGTATAAACGCATATGTAATAATTACGTTAATGTGCTAGTGATAAACAAGATTGTCTTGATAGAAAGTGTACCCGAATTTTCGTGAAGGCACAGTGGAAAGGCATTTAGGAAAATACCAACCTCAGCATACTCGACCGGGGTTCGAAACCCAATCTCATCAGCGGTACAGTATATTGTGATAGCGACACCTTATACCATTTGACCGTTGAAGTAGGTACTAGGTACTATTTAATACAACATAATATAAGCCTGCTTTGATAGTCGAATGGTCAAAGATTTCACTATCGTAATAGAATGGACTGCCGATGATGGGAAGATTGGTGTTAAATCCTGGTCAGGTGTGTTTTTTCCTAAATTGTTTTCCACTCTCTCTCGCTTTTTCCACGAAAATGTGGGTACACGTTTTATAAATTCGACCTTCATCTCATCCCTAACTCATTAGTGTAATAATTAGTGAATAAGCTTATAGCCCGAACGGCTAGTAAGACGCAGTGCTAATAAAAACAACTTAGGTTGTTTCTAATATTAAGTTTTAAGAAGGGAATTGAATGTTTACGTATTTTAAAATGTGTTGATCATCATTTTTCAGTACTGTCCCAAAGCTTAGCGATACAAATTTGGTTCAAGTCAAGTATCTTAGAATAATTTCTGTATCCCATTGCTTCTGTAGTAAAAATATTGTAGGAAGGGCTACGAACGCTACCAAAATTTCCCTATAGAATTTTTTTCGCCAAGTCATTTTATATGCAGCTGTCCTTTTGTATACATCATAGGTCTATCAATAGCTATAAAATAATATTTATATTATTTAAATTGATAAATTACACCTAGACACGGGAATTGCACCTGGGACCTTTGGCTTAATACGCTAATGCTCTTACCAATGAGCTATCCAGAAGGCGCACGTCCCGTGCCTAGGGTGTCACTCATATTTTCTGACAGAGTATGAGATGGACGTGCAGAGATCAGCAGATCCATATGGGCTATCAATTAATATCACTAGCTATTATATAACGCAGCCACCTTCAACTCTGAAAGGCTTTATGCTGCCAATATAATATATTTATTTTACGTATGCCTTATTTCGAAATTTTTCATTCTCTCCAACTTGTCTTAATATTCTTCTGATCCATTCGCATTTAACCACACTAATAGTTAGGGAAGAAAAAGGTATAATTTAGAGGGAATAATTATTTCAATGTTGTGTGGAAACAGAGGGGGAAACCATTTAAGAAAACTTACCCTCGGTACACCCGGCCGGGATTCGATCACTGATCTCTCATTCACCAGCAAACAAGATTAGCGAGCTTGACCTTTAGTCTGTAAGACTACCGATGTAAGTTTAAACTTTTTAACTCAAGACACTAGAGTATGTAGCAGGCTCATTTCCGCTGAGGAATAAAAATAGGGTTGGTGTTTCTTTAAGTGATAGATTAGACGGTATCTGGACAAAATAAAACTGAGGTAAACGTCCGTCAACTAACTAAATTGAATAAGCGCTTCTCAAATAGTCACATAACATTATTTTGTAAATCTTTAATAGGATACAGTTATTTTTCACAGGAAGATTTTTATTTGGTATATAGAAATGCTATTATATGTTTTCTTCTTCTTTTCCAAATCTTATCTCGCTAATGCGGGGTTGACTTTTTTTTCTTATCCATGGTAATTCGCAAGAACTTGGTCATATTTGTTTTGACATACCTGTTTTACAGTAGGATGCCCTCCCTGATGCTAAGGCTTTGCGTGAACAGGCAACTTTAAGTCGGCAAACTATTTAACTGCCACATTGATAACCATTGACCCATATGTGAGCGCGCGCACGCACATGAAACTATCCAGTTAACCGATTAAATAGTTTGTGTTTTGCAACAAACTTGGTGCAGCTCAATACTTGGCCATCTTGACAGTAACCTACAGGTTTTCACATGTCCGCGCGCACTAGTGAAGAATAACCAGTCGACTTCATTTTTCTCCTCAAAGTATCCCATAATCTCTCTTCTGGGAGGATGTAATAATCTATACATTTGATGTTTTGATCGATTTTTTAATGCCCCAAGAGAAACAAGTTCATCAAAACTGCCAATACTTATTCTATAATAATTAAAAAATGTATTCGGATAAGCCCGAAAATCATTATACAACTTGTAGAGTTGACATTTAATTACTCGTTGACTTGGTAATTGATGTATCCACTGCTGTTATTTTCATGTTTAATTTCTCTTCGGTGGATTACTAGTTCTCATATACAATCTGTTTCCACCAATTCCATGACGTGACTATAGGAAAAAGGATTAGATTGGACAACTTTTGTGTCGCATGTGCGCGAACACCTCATCCGATCAACAATCTAGTCGGCTGGTGCGCGCGGGGCCTAACCCGGAGAAACAATGAATTCCATGAACGAGAGTGAAAGAGCTTACCAATTTTGCCATAAAGATACTTTCACATAACTTCCTGGGTTCTCTTGCATTCCAAAATCGGCATAGAACCAACGGCCTTACTTCCCCTCCAAAGGAAGTTGTGCTACAGATTTTTATCGCTCAAGAAAAATTCATCGATCTCGTCTGGGTTTGAACTCGTTAACATTGGACGAACACTTTAACCCAAGACCACGGAGGTCGATGAAATGTTACTATATCTTCTTTCACTCATTCTTAAGTCAACTCATGTGAACTGCAGCTGTCACTTTTAATATACTATATCATCAATAGCAATAAAATAACAATACTAAAATGGTAATAAAATGTTATCAATGTTGGCCTCAATAATCTGTTTGTCTTGGATAAAAGACCGTTCCTATTAAAGTTGGACTGTAGCAGCCTTGTTCAGTCCCGTTAAAGGTGATGTTGCATAGAGCGCTACCAATCCTATCTGAGCTCTAAGGCAGAGAACCTCAACTGCGCCTTTGGACGTGTTCCTAATGTTCATCGCGGTTCAGCATGTGCAAGACACCTTTGACCCAGTAGGATAAACGATTCCACCGCGCGTTATGCGGAGCGGAAGAAAATGTAGATGAGATATGTTGATGGCATTAGCCACCCTATCAGTGGCACCTTGGGGGCAATGGATTTCTAAGTGGTTTTTTTTTCTACTAACATATCTAGCCTTTTTAAGATGGGCGGTAAAAATCAACCGATGTTCAGGTTTTTCTCTTTAATAAAGAGAAAGTATTATAATCGTAAGCATTGTTGAACTAGAGATTATGATTGAGCTTGATGTTTTATGTGTCCAATAACTAAAACAAACTTGTGTCTTACTATTTTGAATGTACATACCCGGGTCTACAACTGAAACGGTCAAATGGATTTCATTCAAACTGGATAGTTTTATATAATGTGGTTATACCTCGATACTAAATCGTAATTTTGATTCAAGCCATTAAATTAAGAGTAGTTTATTGATGAATAATGACTAATTTTAGAAAATTTAAAATATTTTCAAAATTGTATTGGTGATTTTGTTAAAAATGGAAATCTGGGGCGTGTTTTACATGATAAGCAAGAATTTATTTTATTTTTCTAAAAAAAAAATTATAAAAGGTTAGTTAAGTGAATTCAAAATTGAAAATTTGAATTTTTCTAAAAATGGCTGTCACAATTTTGTTCAAAATTTAGATCTGAATTGTGTTTTATATGATTATTAAAATTACAATAGTTTATTTATGAGAAAATATATATTCATAATATATGGTAGTGTACTATCCACCTATATATTTATTTTGTTCCTAACTACAAGAAACTATATAAGAAACCGCACTACGATGGAATGTTTGGTTTGAACTTGTTACACCGTCTCCGTGTCCTTCTACTTAACGACCAAATTAAATAAAAGGGAGAAGGTGAATCTAACATAAGGGAAAATATATGCAGTATTAAAATATCACAATAAGACGGTTTATTCATTATAAACATAGATAAAGCAAAGTACAGTGGTCTCATTATATCATTCTGAATAATGCTGAAAATAACAACGTGAAGCGCAGTATATAAACCTCCCATGTTTATAATTATTAAAGGTAGTCTTTAAGAGACACAAAGCTATGTTGATTTTTAACATCAACAGTGAAGTTAATTACGTTAACCAAAAATGAAACAAACATTAAATATTAGTTCCTGATGGGCTCCTCAAACAGTTACACGTTTACAAGAAGATACTTACAAAACATAACGCGAGAGTTTGACTACCAGACACAAGTCAAAATCTCCTGGGACTATCTAACTCTTAGACAAAGCTAAAGATTGAAATTTAGAATAAAATTAAAGTAAAAAAAATAACAAGCATGATTTTACTTCTACAGTCGCGAGAAATAATACGACACACTAATCCACGCATTTCAACATATTATATTTAATTTCCTCAAAACAGAATTACCAATGGTGGATTTCAAAACAAAATAACCAACTGGTTACCGCGCCCAAGTGGCCACACATAAGTTACATTTAAGCGACTGAGATGATAAAGAGAGAAGTTATATATTAAGCCAAAAACAAAATAAAGATTCTAACACAAAAATATTACAAGTCGAATATGAGTAGAGTCTATGATATGTAAACGACATAGTTACGTTCCAATTAATATATAAATGTTTATCCGATCATTGTCTAGGTCCATGACAACGATCCGTCCTCGTTCGTAGATTTTAGATAGTCATATTTGGTAGACAAATCCAGCCTGTTATATAGTGATTTTCGTCGCACGGAAAAAGGGGAGGTAATTCTAGCACGTAGTTGCTAGCTGTCATCGGGCACGTAGGCACTTTGTAGGGTTGTTCCATCAGAATATTAGAACAAGTCGGCGATCATTCGATGTTTGTTTTGTTTGGGGAAGTTCTTCTGACAGCCATCAGAGGGCAGTCGGATAATTGTCTTCAATCGTACTCCATGTTGTCACGCCTCAGTTTCTATCTGACCAGACGGAGAGTGATCACGTGTTGACAGTAGACTTTCGTTAGCTCGGCCCATTCTTCACATTGGCTGCACGGTGTAGGTCAGCTTTGGTGGCGGCTAGTGATAGAAGATTTCATAGGTAAGTTCATGAACAATTCCAAGTGTAATATTACAGAGGATTGTACTGTATGAAATATACTGTGCCGTATTATCTTGCCGTATTAGCCTACAGGGACTACAACAGAGAAAAGTACTATTGTAGGGATTCTATTTGTGTCGGAACAATTGAGCGGGTGGTATGAATTGATAATTACGTATCAACATTATAATGGGGTGGATCCAATTGTAACTAACTGTAAGTTAATGTTACAAACCATATGATTAAGCTAAGTCTTATCCGTTGGGTGAGATGGGCTCTTAAGAGTTGACCATAAATTCCACTAGTTAAGGGTGTGCTTCAAAGATGATCTTCATTTTCACATTTAATTTGATTAAAAATTAATTTGAAAGGTGGCAAAGCACTTTAGTACTACACAATATTATTTATAACTCAACGTTGAAATTAATCATCCCAATCTTTGCAACTCCAAAATAATACAGAGCTTAATACTTTCTCATGAAACAAGATTCTCTATATTTTATGTAGCTTGAATGACTTGATTTGCTTTTGCTTTTATTTTATTTAGGGGAAAGACTATTAAACACACTTTTCCATACCCATATTTTCTTATTTTAGTCAGTCTTTAATCATCCTTGTGCTGTACCTATTAGTATCGGTACAAATAGTCCTACCCCATTATGAAGTCTTATCTATTAAAATTATAAAAAAAATATTCAAACAAATTTAAAACTTTTTTATTTATTTGAGGTACCTCTTAAACGTACAATTTCTGAATCACTAGAATTTCTATGAGCGAGAATGAAAGGGCCTACCAATTTTTCAGAAAAATATATTTTCACTTACCGTCCAGGGTTTTTTTACATGACACAATCAACATGGGACTGACGGCTCTGCTTAAGGAAGATGTGTTACGGATTTTCATCGCTCAAGAAAAATCCGCTGACCCGAGCTGGGCTTAAACCCACGCACATTGGGTCCTGAGGTGAACACTTTACCACAAGACCACTGAGGTAGACTTTAATCTACTAATTCATGTGTAGCACATAAACTGATACGTGATGATTTATTCATACGATCAACCCTGATAGAGTAATTTTGTTCAATTAAGTGAAAAATGATAACCTATACAAGGGAATCGAACCGGGGACCTTTGATTTTGTATACCAATGTTCTACCAATGACCCATCCTAATTGGTCTCGTACTACAGTTGCCACACTTAGACTCAATACACCAACAACTATTGTAAGATGCTCCTGGATATGAGACGAACCTGGATGGCTCAGTAGTTAGAGCATTGAGAATCAAAGCCAAAGATATCGGCCTCAATCTCCGTATCCATGTTTGTCATTTTTCACTTACTTGAAAATGAAATTTAAATCTTGCTACTACATAAATGGCTAGGTTTTATGGCTTGTTAACATATATTGCCTGCAAATAAGCTGTTTGCTGCTTTCTATTTTACTTATATTATCAATATTTCTAACTTATTTTAGTGCTTAGAGTCACAAGTCTATAGAAACTTAGATAAAGTCTGTTCAGCGTAGGAATTGTTTTCTGAAAGGCCTTTTTCCCTACCAGAAAGCTATTATATAGTAGGATTTTGGTAGGAAAAAAGACCTTTCAGAGAGTAATTCCTACCGTGAATGCAGATTCTGGATGGTGGTGACGAAGATATTTACTATTTTCATACATGTTTGCTCTTACATACATTACTGTTTCCAGCCTATGGCCTGGATAACTTTTTTATTCAAGTAATCTATTTTCCACCACCGGATTGCTAGGCCTGTTGTAGCTTCATATGCCTTATAATCTAACTTAAGACTAGGAGAGGTACAACATCCAGTCCCAGGCTGTTAATTTATCAATGTGAAATGGTAAATCCATATTTTCATCAATGATACATTATCGACCATGCCGGGAATCTAACCCGGGACCCTTAGCTCAGAAAACAGACACACTACCAACTGATCTAAGATGTCAAATACCCAGGGGGTAGTAAAAGGGTGGTTTAGAACTTTAGGATCTTGTACTACTCATTAAAATGAGTAAAGTCTTAGTAAAACTAAGTCCGCAGACCAAATCACACGATATAGGAAATTTTGTCTTTCGGTAATAACAAAAATGAGGATAAAAAATTTAATATTTTTTGGGTTTATATGGCACAAATTTACTATCTTATCATTTAAAAAGATGTTTTACATGTTGTCCTTCCATTTTCACACAAATCTCTCATTTTCGAATCAGACTGCTGCGCGCACTTTGAAAAATCCCTGGCTTCATTCGAATCGTCCCACCATCTGGAACCATCCTTCACTGCCTCAACAGTGGATTCATCTGGTTGGATTTGATTATTTATAACTTTATAGTGTTTCGGTGGCCGCATGGTATAAGGCGTCATTCTGGCAATAGATTAGACTGCCTATGACGGGGAGATTTGATCTAGGTCTTTGCCGGGTGTACCGCGAGTGTTTTTTTTTCTCCCTAAACGGCTTTCAGCTCTTTCTCCACGTAAACGCGGGTATATTTCCTCTAAATTAAACCTTTATAATCATTAACATATTAGAATAATAAATACATAGGCGTATAACGCAAACGAGTAGTAAGACGCAGTGCTGTAAAAGAATAAAGTGATAAAATATAATGCTCTAATTATTATGAAACGCAACAGTATTGGAGACATTGTGCACATAAACAAAGAGAATACGTAGCCTTACGAAAAAAAAATAAAACCATAATTTTAATTACGGACTCCAACTGCGCCTATTCATCGAATGAATGGAAGTCCACTTACACGTAATATAGTATTAATCACATTGAAAACCAGTGAGATGAGTATTAATACCGGTTTTCACGTTTATAACGACCTATTTACACTAATTGCGTGTTAATTAGACTAATAAGTTAGGTGTACACGACTTGTTCGGAGACCCATACGGTGGGTATATTGTGTGTGGCAGACTCGCAGGCTTGTTTTGTTGAGCGAGTGAGTGAAGCGTGTGATTCGCTACTAATTACGATAATGGTAGGAATAAATATAACTACCGCTGATAAACTCAAAGTGCAATTATAATTATTAGTTGCCGATTTTAAACATTCTATCTGAACTTAATTCATCACCTCTTAATTTGATGGGTTTTGTTTTAAAATGTAATTAAAGCTGGTTTCTAGTGGCGTAAAATAGGGTGAAGCATATAGAACACGTTTAAGTTTTTGTTAGTAATAAAAATGTATTTTGTTTTGAGTATTGTGTAGCTTGTATTATAACGAGTTGCCCAGTTTGAGTACCAAAATAATAATTCAGCCAAATTCTAAAGAACACCTTTCAAGGGGTGCAATTATTTTTTAATTGCCCTGGGCTTCAATAACTCAGACCCGCCACTTGATTAAATTTAATTTAGAAGTCAGACTCAGATAGGAACACAGTTTTTGGATACTTTCAAAATAAACTAAAACAATCTTTATATATTTATACATTAAGTAATTTGATTTGTGACTGTAACTTTTGATCCATAATGTCAATGTATATCAAATATGCTAATAAACTAGTATAATTTTATCAATGTTGACAGCAAACAAATCTATATTGTATTTTATAAAAGTGTATTTCTACTAGAATCTAATTAAGAGCACTTGGGATTCTCAAGAAAATGGTTAATGGCGGTGACTCGGTGGGGTGGAGCGGGGAGAGGGTGTATAACGAAGGGTAGAGAATTGAAAAGTGTTTTTTAGTGTACCGTACCAGACCAGACTATCCGCATATTTACACTAGTAGGAGTATGAAATATATTATTTTAAAGGGCATGAACATGAACTATCGCGGAAGAAGAAAATGGAAAACCTTTTGAAAATAATCCTTGAAAGAGCAACCGGATGGAATTTTAACCCTAACTTTCCCGTAGTTTGTAAATCAGACAAGACGAGACTGGCGCTTTTTGTCCGTGGGCTCACCCGTGAAGGTAAACACAATAATGCACATTTCAATCCTGTATCATATCAATTACTTTAGTTATTTTTATCCCCGCATCTTACTACCTGTTCATGTTATACGCATATATGATAATTACTCTAATTGAGTAGGGATGAGGAAGGAAGCATTTTGAAGGTATCTACCCGCATTTTTTTTGCATGGAAGGAAAGTGAGAAACCATTTAGGAAAAACCATTCTCATTGTACTCGACCGAGATTCGATCCCCGATCTCCCCGTAGTTTAAATATATTATTTGATTATTTTCTTTTTAAAATATATTATTTTTAGGTGTGTTAACAGAGTTTGATTTTTTTTTAAATAATGTTCAAATAGATTTTCCTAGTGTAATTTAAAATTGTGGTAGATTGATCATGTTCTATCAGAAATTAAGCTAATATGTTTTATAATATACTTGGTTATGTAACTTCAGCTACTAAAAGATGATTATTGGGTTGCGCCGTCGACCTTCTCCGTCCTTCAACCGATGTTGCCGTATTCCAACGAAAAGTGCATTTGCTTTTTCCTGACAATTGTTTAAGTACTCACTTAATTGCTGCTATTATCAACTCTGCGGCTGCTTTACCCATCTATTAAAACGCCATTGTGTCCGGATATACTCGGTTACTATTCGGTCTGTCGCAACGTTTCTTGGGTAACAACTTGTTTGTCGCTGGATATAATAATCTAACCATCACCTACATGGTATTTCCTTATTGTAGTGAAACATGTGTCCGCGCACTTTCAAACCATTTTACAGTGAGAATACTCAGATTTGGTTGTTTTTTTGTTAAAAAAAATTAGAACCGTGTATTTATTTTTTTTAATTTAGCACCGCGTCTTACTACCCGTTCGGGTTATACGCTTAAGTACTAATTACAATAATGGATTAGGAATTGGGAAGGTTGAATTTAGAGGAAGTGAACCCGCATTTGCGTGGAGGGAGAGTGGAAAACCATTTAGGAAAAACCACCCCGAGTTCACCCGACCGAGATTCGAACCTCGATCTCCCCGTCCTCGGCGATCTGGCTCAACACAACTGGCGCGTTAGCCAACTACGCCACCGGGGCGGGTAACCGTGTCTTACTATCCGTGTTTGTCATACGCTTATGTAGCCTTCTGATTACGGTAATGTGTTAGGGATGAGGAAGGTTAAATTTACAGGAAGTTTACCCGCTTTTGTTTGAGGTGAGAGTGGAAAACCAAATAGGAAAAATCAATTTCAATACACCCGACTGGGATTTGAACCCAGGTCTCCTATCCATCGGTAGTTAAATCTATTGGGAGAGTAACACCTTAAGACTATTCGACCACGGGTATTAGGGTATTTAACTCCCAATTTGTAAACACACGGACTATGTTCGTAAACGACTTACAACCAACCTAGAACTAACTGTACAATACTCTACACCAGTGTATACTGTATCCCATAAAACCCCTTCCGGCGCTGCATTAAAAAAAAGAACATACATACATAATTTTAAGTTAAAACAGTTTTTATAATTTTGAAATAATGTTTTAGTGGTAAGTTATACAAATACAAAGCTGTAACAAAGGAAAAGAAAGTATTTTAAAAGTCTATGATATCACATCACAATCTAGGTTGATTTGTTGTTCAGATTTTCTATAGTCAAAACATATTTCATGATTAATAAAACTAAGTGGTGTGTCACTTACCCCCTGAAATAATTGTTCTTGTACCACTGCGACTATAAAAACAATTTCAAGAGGTAAGTGACGCACCAATAGAAACACTGAAGTATACACTAAAACAAGGTACAGTATTTACAATTACTAAGCTTGCTTAACACCACTCACAGTCGAACCGGCTCTTCTAAATTTATGGTCTATTCCTTTAACTGCTTATTCGAGGTAACTAACGAGTTCATCTGTTGAAAATATGTCTAGTTTTCAATCCCGTTCTTAAATGTTGCCATTAGTTATGTGCAGGTTCCGGAAGTTGATGCCCTTAGAAATCCAAAAAATGCACTTTAAAATTGTGTATTAATGCTATCAAATTAAAAAAAAAACACTTAGAAACAAAAAGACTCACTTAAAACTCTGTTTTTATGATAAAAATAAAAAAAGATGATCTTAAAAATCAAATAATATATTTAAAATCCAATTGTTCTTCTTGTTCTTTATGATAATGGCTGGGGAATCCTGCAAAGAAAGAAATAATAAATTGTATGACCATTACACTATTAAAATTAATAAACTAGGCAAAACATTTGTGTGCATGAAAAAGAGAGATTTACCGTATTCTACATTGCAATGCACAACGAAAGTCATCTTCATATTCTCAGGTATGAATGATAGGTGATTCTTGGTTTTTGTACCTGGAGAAGCTGTTCTCTACATCCACGGAAGTTATTGGAACATACCTCATCAATGTCTTCTAAAGAGTCACTTTTACTGTCATAAAACATTAGGCTATGCTCATGGTTTCATGTCTGGCCGTACTAATTATTACACGAGGAAATGAATGCTCTAAGTAAATGGAAATAATGAATTTGTGCATTAAAAACTATCCGTTGTGTATTATGTTGTTTGTGTAATGTTTATAATAATGACAGAAAATGCATGATAAGAGTAAAAAAAAAAAGCCCCAAAATTGCAAAACAAAATGCCCCAAAATAGCATAAACGGTAAAATCCTTCGAATCTGTAAAATTTTTTTTATAATACCAGGGTGTTATAAAATAATATGTTTATATAAAAGTTATCATTCCGGTCGACTTTACACCAAAAAAAATGCAATGTTATCAATTTTCGGGCCCTGTTTTTGTGTGTATTGTCAATATATAACAAATCTAAAAATATATATTTGAGTAAATAGTGCTCGAGTTTTTCTTACACCAATTCAGGACAAAAATAATGTTGGTGAACCCATATTGGTGGATGGACACGTACAAAGGTATACAGGATGACCACCTTTGGCTCAAAGAAACACAAGGACTCCCAAAATGTAGGACGCGCGCTACAGAAAGAACAGTAAAGTATAGGTAGCTTTATGTGATTAGTTGCTGATGGTATTTACGAAGCCAGTAGAAATCACAAACTTTACCACGTGAACATCGCTTGGAGAGTTTGTCGACGGGAACGAATGAAGACGTCTTATGATAATTGAAATGCTAGATCACTTTGAGAGCAAATAACATCAAACGACAAATTTATTTATTTTGTCAAAATGAAGGTAATTTTTGAAAATTCCCACCTAACACCGGGCAGAGAATTTAGGACATGTCCGGGAAGAGGAGAACGTCTAGTCACCCTGCTCATGTATCTTAATATGATTGGTCGATAGTACACTTCCTAGTCCCTATATCCCAGACGGGTAGTAATTAATACGGGGGCATGCAAAAAAAAAAAATAAAAATACTATCAACTGAGTACCCACGTCCTTGTCAATCAAATGATCATAATTCTAAAAGTCACAGTTTTGATCCACAGTCATTTCAGCGTCTATGCTGCTAAACTTTATCTATGTAGTTTATTTATCACCTAGTCTACTACCTGTTCAGGTTATACGCATATATGATAATTACTAGAATAGGGTAGGGATGTGATAGGAACATTTTTAGAGGTAATCTATCCGCATTTGTGTGGAAGTAGAGTGGGAAACAATTTAGAAAAAAAAACACACCTTAAGAACCGACTGAGATTCTAACCTAGCAGGCCATCCAAACACGAGAGTGACGCCTAACACCATTCGGCCACTGAAGCGGGTCAAAGAGTTTCAATTTTATTGTTTACAAAGGTCACAGATTAAAAGTAATTTATAAATAAATATCACTCTGTACAGCCTTAACCTTATCTCGGGTTTCATTAGGAAGAAATACAAGATAAATACGATATGTTGTACGTAGTAGGCTTCTTTTAATAGTATTATTAAATGAAGTACATGATCTAATGGTGCTGAAACTTGGCTTGGTAGCAGGGATCGCAAAACAACGGTCCGCATGCAACGGTCCCATTTATGGCCCACGAGATGCCATTTCGTGGCCCGCCGATACCTGACAGTGCATTATTATTTAGTAAAAATGGACAATGAAAAATTAGTTCATACAACTCAAAGATATATAAATACACTCTTTAATTAAGAAATGTAATGTCGGAAATTATGATTACATAGGCCTATTTTACTGGTACATGGTACAGGGATACAGGCAATTGTTCGTCTCAATAAGAATGTCAGTAGCCTGCAGTCGTTCATAAATGTGTGTGTAAATATAGACACATACACACATTCACTGCGCCCCGTTCAATATACCAATACACAGTATTTCCATTAATTGGATAGGTACTAGGAAGTTAGACTTTAGAAAAAATGAACCCAAATTTTCATGAACAGAGAGTGAGAAAACCAATTTAAGAAAAATCATTTCAATACATCCGTCGGTATTAGAACCCAGGCATCTCCGTCACCGGCAAAGGAAGCCAGACCAGATTGACGTATTTTATCCGCGTGCCCACTGATATACAAATGATTTCTTTGAAATATCATTACGTGACTTCTTCTATTGGCCCTCAGGAAATAAGATTTTCCCACCCCTGAGTGAAATGTTTCTGCGAAAAAAAACAACACCTTTAACAAGCGTGCCATTGTTAAAGAGAAGTATAATCTAGCCATATAATAATTAATCTGCTATAGCAGAAAGGGGGCGGCGTTTCACACATAAATAAAATTACTACTAATAAGTTAAAACGTTTACATCTTATATATAAAATTCTCGTGTCACAATGTTCGTTCCCGTACTCCTCCGAAACGGCTTGACCGATTCTCATGAAATTTTGTGAGCATATTGAGTAGGTCTGAGAATCGGCCAACATCTATTTTTCATACCCCTTAGTGATAAGGGTTGTCCACCCTTATATATATATATATATATAATTCTTCTGTACGTGTGTATGTCACTGAACTCCTCCTAAACGGCTGGACCGATTTTGATGAAATTTTTTATGTGTGTTTGAGTGAGTCCGTGGATGGTTTAGATTGACAATTGGACCCGGTAGGTGGCGCTGAAATCGGGTTCTAGGATTTTTTTATTTTTTAGGGATTTTTTAGGGGGTTTTGGGGGGATCAATAAAATAAAATTAACGGTACCGGTATACAAATTTGTAAACAAGCTTCGCAATTTTTTTCAATACATCTGATATTTGTGGAGTTGTGGGCGAAATTCCAAAAATGAAAAGATGTTTTATTTTGTATGTTGTCTTGACAAACACTGAATTTGTAATATTTGTGTAACTCACTAATTGGAGTTCATTGTGAATTTTTAATTGTGATGATCACATAGTATTTGTTTTATTATCGAAATCAACAACGCCACCCAAACGAAAAGCCAACGTTCGGGCAGGACAACGTCTGTCGGGTCCACTAGTTAAACATATAATCTTTACAAGTACCGAAGGAAAAATAGTTAAATTCTTACCATAAACGTATTATTATTCTTACATTTTATTGGTGCTTATTTAATAAAAGTACCCATTCAATTATTTAACATGAAACTAAACACAGGCACGATTTTTAAAGTTGGGTGTCAGACGTACAGGTTCACGTTTTTTTTAAACTATATACAGTATATATAGCCTGAAAGATGGCGGGCTCACCTTTCACGTTCGAAGGTGCGTCCCTCTCGACTCCCTCCCCGAATCTGTCCAGCCCACGTGGGGAAGAATTCGTGTGCACACAGCTATGAAGTAGGAGTCAGCTCCTGTTTTACTTCCCATCTTTGGTTTACCTCAGTCAACTTGAAAACATCATGTTACAACTGCACCTTAAAATCATTGTTCCCAGCATTCCCCCGTAAATTAGCGACCGTGTGTTGACAGAAAGAATCGTCGAGAAAATATGTATTTATTTGGGGCATTTAAAACAGAAATGTCTGAACCAACATATTACACCAGCGCGCAAAATCAAACTAACTTAACTCTAGAAACGATACTATACCTTAACCCTCTGGTCGTCCTATTGATGTGAAAGAGGAAGGGAAATTCCACTTTACTTATCGCCCGCATTGATGGGTTAACATTTTGGCTGGTTTTTACTGAGGCTGTTTTTTTCTAAGTGGTTTCTCACTCTCCCTCCATTCACATTTCTACCTACCTCATCTCAAATTATTAACGTAATTAAAGTTATTATATAACTAGGACGCGTAATGAGAGAAAAAAAAATGTTATTTTTTTGTGGCCTTGACTGGAATCAAAGGGGAACCCTTAAGTCTAAACGACATAAGAGCTACCGGCTTAGTTAAGGTGTCGGACAAGCCGTTAGAATGTAAAGAGTTTACATCACTTACAGAACAAGATGAGCAACATAATTTATGAGAAGGTCTTTTCATTCATATTTTTTTTTTACTTCTCTTTAATGCTACGCGTCTTACTTCCCTTTTCTCTCGCCATAATGTACTTGTATAACACCCACGTCCTAACATTTCCTCCCATATGTTCCTCTCGCAAACATTGGTCTCCACCTTGAACAAACCTTTATGAAACTTGACATCGACACACGTAATTGTGATGTGTTCCTTCTCTGTGCCTGTATGAAACGTTCCCAACATTTCTCTTGACAAATGGACTGTCATTCAGTCACTCCAAAAGGTGAATTATTGTGAACAAAAGTGACAGAAATTTCAAAGTCAAACAAGTCCTTTTGAAAGGTTGAAACTTTTTTTTTATAAATTCATATAGAACTGTTAAAAATAATATTAAAAGAATAGCAATGTTACAATAGAGAACCGATCTTGAGAAGTTTTGCCAAATAAGAGAGTTTACTCATCTAACTGCCCGTTTGGGCTAAGCGAAAATGACACAAACTAATTTGAGCGTAGTCATGAATCTAATTACCCGGTTAATCCACCGTGAAATGGGGGTTTAAGTGTGTTAGCGCAAGCTTTAAAGTGATTAAAAAATTTATTAGTTTTGTTGGAAAACCATTTGTACTCTATTGATTGAACAAACTTTATTTCTAAAATAAACATTGTTAAAAATGGTACTGTCATAAAAACAACTTTAATATATAATTAATTAAGTCTATTGAAGTTTTAATAATTCACCATTAAAACTTCAATAAATATGGTGATACTATTTATTAGGTAGAGGAAATATTGTAGGTCTCCAATGATGCTTATTTTAGAACTAGATTGTGTTTACTAAGGATGCTACATCGGAGAGTACTAAGACGCGTTGCAGACGTTTTGAAATTCCGGACTATTTAAGAAATTGTTTTATATTATTTTAAAATAGTTTTCAACCAAATGTAGGCGAAAATTATCAGCAGTTTTCTGACCAATTAAAAAGTTAAAATTTTGAGTTGAAAGTTTAAAAAAATCAGATATGTTTTACATGATACTTTGTGCTCCTGAGATTAAGATGGGGTGCTAGTGAGCGTGAGTTTAGGGCAGTATTTTCGAAGTTTTTATAGAATAAACATTTATTTGGCCAAAATAAATAAAATATTTCTTCTATAGTTTAGTTTTCCGCACATGCTAATCTCAACAGTTCTTTAATATCTGTCAAGGGTGTCCTGGAATTTAGTGACAAATTTTTCTCTGCATTTAAAAAGTTTGTCACCAAATGCCGCTATGCTCATGAGAGATATTCAAGAACTCTTGAGATTAGCATGTGCAGAAAGTTAAACTCTATGTTTCTATAGAAGAAATATTTAATCTATTTTTGCCAAAAAATATTTATGCTATAAAAACTGCAAAATTAATGCACTAAACTGGCGCTCACTAGCACCCCACCTTAAAGCAAAATATTATAAACCTAAATATAGCCTTCCTATATCAAATAAAGTCATGTTTTGATAGCATCACTACAGGAAATTAAGATAATGTGGGATGTGAGTGTGTAAGGCAGTATTTTTGCAGTTTATATACAAAAAAAGTTATTGGTCAAAGTAAAACAAATATTGCTCCAGTAGAAACATAGTTTAATTTTCTTCACATGATGATATATATAGTTCTTGAAAATCTGTCAAGGATTTCCTGAAATTGAATGACAACTTTTACTCTTCATTTAAAAAGTTTGTCATCTAATACCGCTATGCTCATGACAGATATTCAACAATTTGTTGAAATCACCATATGATGAACATTAAACTCTATGTTTCTGCTGAAGCAATATTTTATTTACTGTGGTTTAAAAAAATATTTATTATAAAAACTGCAAAAACATTGCCCTTAACTCGCGTTCTCTACACTCCTACCCTTTAGAGTGTACAGAATTGTTTCACAAAAATATGTTTAAAACAGTAAAACTCACTTGAACACCCTAAGAGACTTACTTGGCTCGAGTCTTGGACTGATATTTTTTCTCGTAAAGGCAGGCAGGCACCTTGTGTTCGGCCAGCATCTTCTATGAAGCCAGCGTGAGGCGAGTATCCTGTTACATTGCTCAGATGTTTGTACATCTGACAACCAGTCAAACAGTGAAACTGTCGGCCATCCATCATACTCAAGGCGGGCCTCAACACTTTGGGGAAGAGAATACACTAATGGGGAAACAACCAGTTTGTATTCACACGTTTCAATACGACTCATCAAGACTAACTAAATTACTATCGTCTAGACTTGCAGTAAACTATCTCAACCATCCTCTAGACTTATAGGTTACTATCTAAATCACCTCAAGAATTACACCCCCCACTCAATAGACTTAAATTATCACCTAGACTGAACTATATAAACCATCCCCTAGACTTATAGTTACTATCTAAATCACCTCAAGAATTACACCCCCCACTCAATAGACTTAAATTATCACCTAGACTGAACTATATAAACCATCCCCTAGACTTATAGTTACTATCTAAATCACCTCAAGACTTACACCACTCAATAGACTTAAATTATCACCTAGACTGAACTATCTAAACCATCCCCTAGACTTATAGGTTACTATCTCAATCACCTCAAGAATTACACCCCCCACTCAATAGACTTAAATTATCACCTAGACTGAACTATATAAACCATCCCCTAGACTTATAGGTTACTATCTCAATCACCTCAAGACTTACACCACTCAATAGACTTAAATTATCACCTAGACTGAACTATTTAAACCATTCCCTAGACTTATAGGTTACTATCTAAATCACCTCAAGACTTACACCACTCAATAGACTTAGATTATCACCTAGACTGAACTATATAAACCATCCCCTAGACTTATAGGTTACTATCTAAATCACCTCAAGACTTAAACCACTCAATAGACTTAAATTATCACCTAGACTGAACTATATAAACCGTTTCCTAGACTTAAGACTATATATTATTATTATTATTATTAGCACCGCGTCTTACTACCCGTTCGGGTTATACGCACTTACGCTAATGTGTAATGGTAGGGTGATTGTGAGATGAAATGGAGGACCTACAGTTTAACGTGGAATCCGAACCACGGTGGAGGCCTGGCATTCCTCACATTCACAAATTGTGATTAATTCACATCTTGTCAGAGGTGAAGGAAGAGTTTGGCAATCAGATAAATCTGTGCCGAGACCAAGGATTGAACCCCGGACCCTCAGCACAGAAGTCTGACACCTTACCCCTAGACCACCAGGTCACCTACAAGACTATATAAATCATCGAGTCTTAACAGGGGGTCTGGGGGCTGCGAAAGGTTTTTTGAGGGCTCTCGAAAAAAAAATAATTAAAAATTGTTTTTGCTTATTACTGAAGTCAATTTATCTTAAATGTTACGTTTTGGAAGAAAGAATTTGATGATCGTAAACAAGTAAATTCAGTAGAGACTCGATTTTCCGGGGTAATGGAGGGCGAGAGTAATAGATCTCACAGATAGTACAAATAATCCCCATCTGTTTACCATCGCCATTCAAAATTTGCTGCACTTTGTTTCTACTTATTTATGTGAAAAGGGATTTTCCACACACGGTAAATATTAAAACGAAGCAGCAAAATCGACTCCGAATCGACTCCTGCATGCGAATAGTATTAGGTAATACAATTGAAACAAGAATAGACAAATTAGTGGGAAGTGTTCAACAGCAGAGGTCCAGTTAAACACATATAGGTAAGCTAATTTCTGTTTTATTATTTGTTTGTTATTATAATCAGTAAATAAAGCCACTATTTTAGAATAAATCTTAATGACTAATATGTTAGTAAGAAACTAGGAGGCCGCGAAAATACTTTAGGATATTTAGGGCTTGCGAGTAATAAAAGGTTAATAACCACTGATAGACCCGCCTCGGTGGCGTAGTTGGCTAACGCGCTAGTCGTGTTAAGCCCGACTGCCGAGGACGGGGAGATCGAGGTTCGAATCTCGGTCGGGTGAACTGAGGGTGGTTTTTCCTAAATGGTTTTCCACTCTCCCTCCACGCAAATGCGGGTTCACTTCCTCTAGAGTCAACCTTCCCAATTCCTAATCCATTAGCGTAATTAGTACTTAAGCGTATAACCCGAATGGGTAGTAAGACGCGGTGCTAAATAATAATAAAATAACCACTGATCTAAATCACCTCGAGACTTAACAATATAAACCAACTTCTAGATAGCCATATAATAGAACATTTAGACTTCAACCATCTACATCCCCTTTTGAATAAACTAGTATAAACAATCGTTTTAGATTTTTCTACCCGCCTCGGTGGCGTAGTTGGCTAACGCGCTACTCGTGTTGAGCTCGACCGCCGAGGACGGGGAGATCGAGGTTCGAATCTCGGTCGGGTGAACTGGGAGTGGTTTTTCCTAAATGGTTTTCCACTCTCCCTCCACGTAAATGCGGGTTCACTTCCTCTAAATTCAACCCTCCCAATTCCTAATCCATTAGAGTAATTAGTACTTAAGCGTATAACCCGAACGGGTAGTAAGACGCGGTGCTAAATATTATTATTATTATTATAGATTTTTCTCTCCCATTTAATTGAGGTATTTGACGTGCACTGTTTGAACCGACCGATTATATCAAAACACGACTTGAAAACTAACTTAAATCTAGAACAGACGCAACATCCAGTCCCCGGCAGTTAATCATTATTATTATTATTAGCACCGCGTCTTACTACCCGTTCGGGTTATACGCACTTACGCTTATGTGTAATGGTAGGGTGATTGTGAGATGAAATGAAGGACCTACAGCTTAACGTGGAATCCGAACCACGGTGGAGGCCTGGCATTCCTCACATTCACAAGTTGTGATTAATACACGTCTTGTCAGAGGTGAAGGAAGGGTTTGTTAATCAGATAAATCTGTGCCGGGACCGAGGATTGAACCCCGGACTCCAGCACAGAAGTCTGACACCTTACCCCTAGACCACCAGGTCACCGACAGTTAATCCTTCACTGTGAAAGGGGAAACACTAATTTCACCACTGATACTTTTTTCTGCAATGCCAGGAATTGAACCCGAGACCCTTAGATCAGTAGTTAGACACGCTACCGACTGAGCTAAGGCGTCGGTCTATATATTGGATTGAATCCATCTTCACCAAAAGGCTTATACATTCTGAAACTATTTTTAGTGGTGCGCATTTTACTGCCTGTCCTTGCAATCCGTTATTTTTATACGACTAGTCGTACGGATGAGTAAGGTATAGTTTAAAATAAATGTACCTGCATCAGAATGGAGGGAGAGTGGTACACAATTTAGATAAAAAAAACTCCCAGTGTACACCCGATTTAGGCTCGAACCCCGATCTCCCCATTACCAGCAAACAAGTCCATTACTAGAGTGATGAGATATACCATGCTACCACGGATGAGGGGCGCAAAGTGCTTATCCAAAGTCATCAGACTTACCAGTGTCGTATCGTGAAGTGTTGCCATGGTAAGCAGAGATTTATAAAGCTATATCTATGACAATACGTTCTAACTCACTCGCTCCCCATTTGACAAATCTTAAATAGATTCTGCTCTACATACCTTATTTTGGAGTGGACTCCCACTGAAAACCTGCCCATTGAATGCTCTACTGAGTGATGAGAACAAGTCACTAGTACAGTTTCAATTAACTCTGCTTATCCTGACAACACTACGACACGCCACCTAAAAAAAACACCCCATATTCGCCAAGGGGGAAATATTTGTGTATCCCAGAACAAGTGTGAACAGATGGAAGTAACAGCCAGCCAATAACGAGCATCCCACCTGGCCTGTAATTGCAGTTCTTAAGCTAGTAAGATTACAATCCCACGGGTAGTAACTATAAAATGTAAGATAGACGCGCCAAATGGAGCGACCCGATCAAGGTTTCGGCAAGCCTCGAGTAGACCGGCGCCAATATACCTCTTGTCTCCAATCTTCTCGTCGTATTGTGTAGAGGGAGTAGGACGACAATGATCAAGGTCACTAAGTACCGTCCAATACCAGGGTCTCGACGATTAAAGACGTCCGTCTAGCATAGCCAGGAGGTCACACACACATGACAATCCTCCTAAGACACATTGAATAGTAGGATTTTGATGGGAAGGAACTTTTTAGAAAATACAAACCTTTTATATTTATTAAAATGGACAGTAACCGATCACATGACCTGACGAATGGACACATGAAGTTGATCTAGTAACTTTTCTACCCGTACTGTAAAATAAAATTCTTTCCAAGAAAATTGTACTGTTCATCACACTATACTTAAATGCTTTATTAATATTTATTTAAAATTTAAAAAAACTATAAATATCCACACATACTGAAACTTTAATGTAATCCAGTTTACTTATTTACTTTATGACACTAGGAACTCGAAAGTTCATTGCCACACTTACAAAAGAGCGCTACCTATCTTTATCTAGAGCTAGTTCTATCCAATCCATTTCATTACACCCTATCCCTATCTTGAGCCAGTTCTATCCAGTCCACCTCATTACATCCTATCCCTATATTGAGCTAGTTTTATCCAGTCCACCTCATTACACCCTATCCCTATCTTGAGCTAGTTCTATCCAGTCCACCTCATTACATCCCAACCCTATCTTGAGCTAGTTTTATTCAGTCCACCTCATTACAATCTATACCTATCTTGAGCCAGTTCTATCCAGTCCAACTCATTACATCCTATCCCTATCTTGAGTTAGTTCTATCCACTCCACTTCATTACATCCTATCCTTATATTGAGCTAGTTCTATCCAATCCACCTCATTACACCCTATCTCTATCTTGAGCCAGTTCTATCCAATGCACCTCATTACATCCTATCCCTATCTTGAGCCAGTTCTATCCATTCTACCTCATTACATCCTATTCCTATCTTGAGCTAGTTCTATCCAATCCACCTCATTACACCCTATACATATCTTGAGCTAGTTCTATCCAGTCTATCTCATTACACCCTATCCTTATATTGAGCTAGTTCTATCCAATCCACCTCATTACACCCTATACATATCTTGAGCTAGTTCTATCCAGTCTATCTCATTACACCCTATCCTTATATTGAGCTAGTTCTATCCAATCCACCTCATTACACCCTATCTCTATCTTGAGCCAGTTCTATCCAATCCACCTCATTACACCCTATCTCTATCTTGAGCCAGTTCTATCCAATCCACCTCATTACACCCTATCTCTATCTTGAGCCAGTTCTATCCAATCCACCTCATTATACCCCATCCCTACCTTGAGCCAGTTCTATTCAGTCCACCTCACTACATCCAATTCCTATCTTTAACTAGTTCTATCCAGTTCATTTCATTACACCCTATCTCTTTCAGGTCCATTCTAATGCTATCCTCCCATCTGTATTTAGATCTTCCCATTGGTCTGTATTACTCAGTACAGTATACAGTCCATTTTATATTATTTGAAATAGAGTATGATGCACCGTGGTTCCTAAGAGTGGATGGGGACTAGTGGTTGGATAAGGAGGGGTATATTTTCAAAACAGGTTTCACAAGCTTGGGATGGAGAGGAACGCACTTTTAAAGTATATATTTTTATAGTTTTTATAACAAAACACTTTTGTTTTAAAATTTATTATTATTATTATTATTATTATTATTACAATTATTAATATACTTATCACCTCATCTTACTAGCCGTTCGGGTTAAACGCTTAAATAATAATTACTTTAATGGGTTAGGAGTTGGTAAGGTTGAATATAGAGAAAGTGAAACCGCATTTGCGTGGTGGTAGAGTGGAAAGCCATTTAGAAAAAACTAATCCCATTTCACCTGAGTGAACCTCAACCTCCCCGTCCTCTGCAGTATATCTCAACACGAAGCTAACGCGTTAGCTAACTAAGCCAACGAGGTGGGTGTTAAAACGAATACAATATTGCTTTAGTAGACGCGTTTCGTTAAAAATGTACACATAGTAATCTCAACAATTCTTGAATATCTGTCAAGAGCAAAGTGGCATTTTAAAATAAACTTTTTAAATGGATAGGAAATATCTTATTCTAATTTCGCGATAGCTATGATAAAAATATTCAATAACTATTGAGAATGCTATATTTAGAAAACTAAAATAATTCTATTTATCAAAACTTTTTTATTTTGGCCAAAAGGTTTTTGCTAAAATAACTGTGAAAATATAGATTATCTCGTATTCCCTTCCAACCCACCCTAAGCAAGAGTACTGTTTCTGAAAATATATTTGATACATTATTAGTTTTGTAGCTCTGATATTTGTGTACAGCTAATTTTTTTTAAAGAAAATTATCATTCCATGCTTCTGTCCCAATAATAAATAAATGGTACGGCACACCGCACAGACTTTCTCTCTCTTTCTATAAACTCGTAAGATTTCTGAACAGAATAATGTACATTGTATCATCACCACTCCACATAAGAACACGCATAAAATAATATACAATGATATAGAATCAATGAGAAAAGAGGCGCATCTTTGTCCATCTAAGAGCATTTAAACAGTTTAATGTCTTCCACAAGGGTCAACACTTCGTATTAAAATTTCGATTTCTGGTTAAAATTTTAACATTTTATAAGGTGTTGCAGATCTTCAAGTCATCGCATTGATATTTAATTATTCATTTATACATTTTGACCAATAAAAAATGTAAATATTGACTATTGAGTCTAAAATGGAGATAGATCATTGCTATGCAAACATTTCTCCTAAGAGATTTAAGGAAAAATAACATACTTTTTTAGATACTTATATTTAATTACTCTATGGCATTGGAGTATTATTGCGTTAAGACTTAAGTAGTATATATTTACAACTAAAGCTCACAAAATTGTATTAATACATTTGCAAATATCTCAGAAACTGCTGCTTTTATAAAAATATATGTCAAATAAAAGTTTTTTATTTCTGATAGTCCTACAATTTTGCAATGATAAGTTGTTTAGTTTCTCCAATAGTTGTGGAGATACGGAAATTAACGCTTCTGTAAAGTACCCTAAAAATCATTTTCATAGGAAAATGAAAATAGCCAGTTTATTTATAATCTTAATCAACGCCTAGATACGAATTTTAATCAAAATCGTTTGAGTAGATTTTGAGAAAACCAAATTTTTCTCTTTTCGCCCTTCAGTAAACTACCCTTAATTTTAAGTTTTTATAGACACACAGACAGACGGCATTGCAAAGACTATTTTTTAGGGTTTGGGGGGTCATGAGACGTTGAAATCCATCAACATTTCAGGTTAGTTTTTTTTTACGGTCGCAATACTTAAACTTTAATGTCCAAAAAGTTAAAAAAATTCATATAATTGCGTATATATTGAAAGTTATTGATTTTATAAAAATATGTTTCGGATAAAATATCTGTATTATAAATATATATACATATTTGTAATGCTAAGTAATTTCATATCTCAAATAGTTTCGGAGCTATTATAAAAAATGTTAATTTACGCATCAGACCGGAGCCCTTAAAGCGATTTTGCCGAAATATTGAGAGTAGCCATTTTGTTTGGAATATTTATTAATGTTCATAAATGAAATTTAATCAAAATCGTTGGAGCCAATTATGAGAAAATCGACTTTTTCTCTTTTTGCCCTTCAGTAAACTACCCTTAATTTTAAGTTTTTATAGACACACAGACAGACGGCATTGCAAAGACTATTTTTTAGGGTTCGGGGGGGTCATGAGACGTCGAAATCCATCAACATTTCAGGATAGTTTTTTTTACGATCGCAATACTTAAGCTTTAATGTCCAAAAAGCTAAATATATATATATATAATTGCGTATAGATTAAAAATTATTGATTTTATAAAAATATGTTTCGAATAAAATATTTGTATTATAAATATATATACATATTTGTAATGCTAAGTAATTTCATATCTCAAATAGTTTCGGAGCTATTATAAAAAATGTTAATTTACGCATCAGACCGGAGCCCTTAAAGTGATTTTGCCGAAATATTGAGAGTAGCCATTTTGTTTGGAATATTTATTAATGTTCATAAATGAAATTTAATCAAAATCGTTAGAGCCGATTTTGAGAAAATCGACTTTTTCTCTTTTTGCCCTTCAGTAAACTACCCTTAATTTTAAGTTTTAATAGACACACAGACAGACGGCATTGCAAAGACTATTTTTTAGGGTTCGGGGGGTCATGAGACGTCGAAATCCATCAACATTTCAGGTTAGTTTTTTACTTTCTCTCTATCTTACAGGTAGAGAAAGTATTGTGATCGTCAAAAAAATCGAACTCGAGATTTTGATGAATTTTGACGTTTCATGACTTCCTGAATCCGAAAAAGTGGTTTTTGAATTTCCGTCTGTCTGTCTGTCTGTCTGTCTGTACCTCCAACTAGAGCCTAAACTATTTTACCGATTGAGCTGAAACTTGATATCTAGGGTTTTCATAGGGTTGCCCCGAGGGGTTTTTGGAATTGTATATCTACCCCTAAAATTAAGGGTAGTTTACTGAAGGGCAAAAAGAGAAAAAGTCGATTTTCTCAAAATCGGCTCTAACGATTTTGATTAAATTTCATTTATGAACATTAAAAAATATTCCAAACAAAATGGCTACTCTCAATATTTCGGCAAAATCGTTTTAAGGGCTCCGGTCTGATGCGTAAATTAACATTTTTTATAATAGCTCCGAAACTATTTGAGATATGAAATTACTTAGCATTACAAATATGTATATATATTTATAATACAAATATTTTATTCGAAACATATTTTTATAAAATCAATAACTTTCAATATATACGCAATTTATATATATATTTTTAACTTTTTGGGCATTAAAGCTTAAGTATTGCGACCGTAAGAAAAACTAACCTGAAATGTTGATGGATGTCGACGTCTCATGACCCCCCGAATCCTTAAAAATAGTCTTTGCAATGCCGTCTGTCTGTGTGTCTATTAAAACTTAAAATTAAGTGTAGTTTACTGAATGGCAAAAAGAGAAAAAGTCGATTTTCTCAAAATCGGCTCCAACGATTTTGATTAAATTTCATTTATAAACATTAATAAATATTCCAAACAAAATGGCTACCCTCAATATTTCGGCAAAATGGATTTAAGGGCTCCGGTCTGATGCGTAAATTAACATTTTTTTAAATAGCTCCGAAACTATTTGAGATATGAAATTACTTATCATTACAAATATGTATATATATTTATAATACAGATATTTTATCCGAAACATATTTTTATAAAATCAATAACTTTCAATATATACGCAATTATATGAATTTTTTTTAACTTTTTGGACATTAAAGTTTAAGTATTGCGACCGTAAAAAAAAAAACTAACCTGAAATGTTGATGGATGTCGACGTCTCATGACCCCCCGAACCCTAAAAAATAGTCTTTGCAATGCCGTCTGTCTGTGTGTCTATAAAAACTTAAAATTAAGGGTAGTTTACTGAAGGACGAAAAGAGAAAAATTTGGTTTTCTCAAAATCTGCTTAAACGATTTTGATTAAAATTCGTATCTAGGCGTTGATTAAGATTATAAATAAACTGGCTATTTTCATTTTCCTATGAAAATGATTTTTAGGGTACATTACAGAAGCGTTAATTTCCGTATCTCCACAACTATTGGAGAAACTAAACAACTTATCATTGCAAAATTGTAGGACTATTAGAAATAAAAAACTTTTATTTGACATATATTTTTATAAAAACATCAATTTCTGAGATATTTGCAAATATATTAATACAATTTTGTGAGCTTTAGTTGTAAACATATACTACTTAAGTCTTAACGCAATAATACTCCAATGCCATAGAGTAATTAAATATAAGTAAGTATCTAAAAAAAGTATGTTATTTTTCCTTAAATCTCTTAGGAGAAATGTTTGCATAGCAATGATCTATCTCCATTTTAGACTCAATAGTCAACATTTACATTTTTTATTGGTAAAAATGTATAAATGAATAATTAAATATCAATGCGATGACTTGAAGATCTGCAACACCTTATAAAATGTTAAAATTTTAACCAGAAATCGAAATTTTAAAACGAAGTGTTGACCCTTGTGGAAGACATTAAACTGTTTGAAATGTTCTTAGGTGGACAAAGATGCGCCTCTTTTCTCATTGATTCTATATCATTGTATATTATTTTATGCGTGTTCTTATGTGGAGTGGTGATGATACAATGTACATTATTCCGTTCAGAAATCTTACGAGTTTATAGAAAGAGAGAGAAAGTCTGTGCGGTGTGCCGTACCATTTATTTTACGATCGCAATACTTAAGCTTTAATGTCCAAAAAGCTAAAAATATATATATAATTGCGTATAGATTAAAAATTATTGATTTTATAAAAATATGTTTCGAATAAAATATTTGTATTATAAATATATATACATATTTGTAATGCTAAGTAATTTCATATCTCAAATAGTTTCGGAGCTATTATAAAAAATGTTAATTTACGCATCAGACCGGAGCCCTTAAAGCGATTTTGCCGAAATATTGAGAGTAGCCATTTTGTTTGGAATATTTATTAATGTTCATAAATGAAATTTAATCAAAATCGTTAGAGCCGATTTTGAGAAAATCGACTTTTTCTGTTTTTTCCCTTCAGTAAACTACCCTTAATTTTAGGGGTAGATGTCCAATTCCAAAAACCCCTCGGGGCAACCCTATGAAAACCCAAGATATCAAGTTTCAGCTCAATCGGTAAAATAGTTTAGGCTCTAGTTGGAGGTACAGACAGACAGACAGACAGACAGACAGACAGACAGACAGACAGACGGAAATTCAAAAACCACTTTTTCGGATTCAGGAAGTCATGAAACGTCAAAATTCATCAAAATCTCGACTTCGATTTTTTTGACGATCACCATACTTTCTCTACCTATAAGATAGAGAGAAAGTAAAAATGTTTACTAAACCATTCCATTCTAAACAATAAGTTTTGTATATGGTTTTTACGAGCACTAAAAAGTTTCGCTACCGGTGTACATACGATAGCAAAACCTCACGTTAACTTTACGATATTATTTTGTTACATTTTAGTTATGATATAAAATTATTCTTACTGACAAAATTGTATCAGTTATGACAGTAAAAATAAAGTTTTTTAACGGTTTCTAAATGAAAGTAACAACGCCGATGGTTTCAAAATGACAATCCAATCTGAGTATATTTAACATTTTATTTAAGAGCTGCTTCGGAGGTCCTATGGTCTTCTATTAGGCGTCACTCTCGCAATAGATCGGATTGCCGATAACGGGAATATTGGAGTTATAATCCTGCTACGGTGTACTGAGAGAGTTTTTTTTCCCTAAAGTTCTTACAACTCTCCCTTCACGAAAGTGTGAATACTTTTACTCTCAGTTCATCCTTCCCCAACTCTAACCCATTTGTGTAGACAAAGACGCGATGCCCTAAAAAAAATATTTTTCAGTAAAAATTAAAAATTATTTTAGGTAAAATAATAGTATTTATTTGAGGTATTTAACGTGCATTTTCTAAACCGACTGATGGTATCAGCATACGAGAATTTCTCTGAGCGAGAGTGAAAGGGGCTACCAATTTTTACAGGAAAGCTACTTTCACAGGTTCTTTTGCAAGCCACAATCGACATGGGACCGACGGCTTTATTTCCCCTCCGAAGGAAATCGTGATATGGATTTTTATCGCTCAAGGAAAATCCGTCGACACCGGCTGGGTGAGAACCCACGAACATTGGGTCCTTAGACGAGCATTTTACCTCAAGACTACTGAGGTCAACAACATAATAGGGGCACTGACTCCAAGAGATTCTCTCAACGCCTACTGTACCAGCTTATTTTGTTTTTGTATTTCACTTTGACGATCTCCCTGGCTTACGTCATTAAAAAGTCACAGTGTGGGTACTTATTTGACTTCACGTGTCCTTTAGGCGTTCACCAAAAATAGAGAGCATAATCTGCTTTAGTGCTGCAGAAATTCACACTGTATGTTTATCCATGATGCATTCCAACGCAAACTTAAAACAAATGAATATCAACATATTATATTTTCTAATGGGTAAAAACATGTTAGATCATTATCACGATGGATGTTTTTCAAATTATAACGCTGCGTCTTGACACTATCTGAATCATCGATACACATGTTTTACATTAACGGGTTATTTCAAATCTCCTCATAACAGCCAACTAAGCTGTCTGCTTGCTTCTAGCTCCACGACGCATGCGCGCTTTAAAGTGCGTATGCGCAGTGATTAGAGGTGGTTGTTTTTGAGATTTGATTAGGTCTGTAATGCTGAAGATCTCAGGCAGAGCGGACGAAGTAAAGATGAGTCGGACTTTAGCAAAAAAGCTCAAGCCGATAAGGCAGACATCTTGTGATTGTTTTAGAGATAATCACGTGAACACGTTTCTGTTTTTTGTTTTTTTTGGGCACACCCAGTTAAACTATTGGCCATGCCTGTAAAGCTGTGCGCTATCAAGGTCAAAAGTATTTTACTGGTTTTGAGATAGTACTGTAGATAACCACCCTCAATACACCATAACTGGATTTGAAACCCGACCTCCCTGATATTGGCAAACCAAACTAGACCAGCTTGAAGCCTCAGTCCCCCTGCCCATCGATGCGGGTTAACAAATACTTTAAATTTAGATAGATCAAGTGTTTTGAGCGGCCAACCCTGTTTAAACTCATTGTATTTGATCTAATTAATACATTTATGTGTGAGAGAAGTGAATTTACTACTTTATTTAACTAACCCTTGATATAGTATTTCTTCTTATAAATGAGGAGGGAGGATACGGTTCAATTTTCATAGGATATTGTTATCTGAAGATGTACATGTTTAATATTATCAATATCAAAAACTAATGCTAGTAACTTAGTGAAATGTTATCAAGTTTGGCCTCAAAAAATACTTTTTTTTTTTTAAAGAACCTTCCTACAAAAATGGGACTGTAGCTATCCAAATGTAGGGCCATTAAACTTCTGAGTTAAACGAATTCCCCTCAATCCTCCCCATATACAACACAGTGCGAAATAAACCTTAGTGTCACCGTCTGTAGACTCATCCTCGCTAAATGAAGACGTCATGAATAGAAACTTTCCAAGAAAATCTATTAGCGTGCTAAATTAGCCAATAAAAGTATACGCACGCCGGTTAATTACCTGTATCGCCCACACGTTGAATTAACTCAAGTAATTAATGTTCTCGCGTTTCCCAGGGAAGAAAGGAAGCTACGAAAGACCATTGCCCATTGGCAGAACGCGCGTTAGCCGATAAGGTAGCTTCTTGCTATTACCTATTCAAGGTAGCTTGTTCCTTTTGTTTTTCTGACAGTAAAAACGGGAACGGGAATACAGATGAGAGGAATAATCATTTATTCAACTATTATACATATAATTATTTCAAATCAAATTTTCAAATCAATTTAACCTCCCAGATTAATTTAATTTTCTACTTGATTTCACAAGTTAGAACAGGTTTAGCCCCCAAAACAATAATATAAATATTTGTCTAGCATCATTCACATGCCTAAATATAATATTATAAAAAAATTAAACAATTTAATACCAACCCTTATAAAGAATCATTATACATTTTATTTAATAAGAGCCGGTTTTCTCATGTTTTAATATATTATAATATGTTTGTTATTTAACAAGGGCTCTTTAACTTGTATGTTTATTTGTACGACTTTAAAATATTTTATATTACTGTAGTTCCCGTTTTATTATTTTTAATTGCTTGTTAATTACCATACGACCATTTATTAACAAGCTTTATTAAAATTAGTATATTTTATACCTTCGATTGATTGACTTCTTACAGCATCATACAAATAAATATCCTTTTAGCAGATACGTTTTGGTCACTTTGACAAGTTTAGAGGATGAGTGTGGATCGAGTTACGAAGCAAATATATGAAGGTAGAGTGTGTGTATGTGTGTGGATCAAAAGAAAGGAATAGGCTATGTAAGACGTGGCTAAATGTTATAGACGAATGTGTAAAAAAGAGAAACATTAAGAGTTTTAACGTTAAATGTATATATTAAATATATATACATTTTATGGTTTTAATAATAAAAGAGCATACATGACTCGGTGTATGGATGTTGTTGAAGCGAAGGAAATATTATGCAAGGAAAGGGAAGTGTGGAGAAAGCTAGTGAGGATAGATTAAGTACAGAGTTGTTTTTTGAGCTAGATGCACAGTTTCTTGGCTACCCCATAATGGAACGGCGTGATTAGGTACGTATATATAATATAGGGGTCTGCAACTATTCGATCGCGATCGACCGGTCGATTTCACGGCAATTTTCTGTCGATCGCGTAATAAAATTACACCGTCATTTAAAGTCGATCTTTGAGTCTTATAAACTAGCAAATATAATAAGTACTTTCAGATAATATTTGAGCGTAACCAACATAACCTTGATCGGTTATAATCGTTAATGCCATAAGAAATTTAAATGATTTAATATGAAAATGTATATTCTATTTCTAGAAAAGTGGGACTATAAGTATTTGAGTAAAGAATTAATTCAAGGAATAAAACAAGATTTATAGACAAGAAAATTAAATCCAAAGAAGAGTGTAGAAGCTATGGGTGATCGCAGTACCTTTGATACGTTTCGAAGTTGATCTGAGCCCAAAAAGGTTGCCGACCACTGATTTAAATCGATTTCACTTGACGAAGTGTTATAGAGTTCCGTTTCGTTGATAAGTTTCAAGCTACTTTTCGACCGGCACAAGAACCAAAGCTACCGTGAGCCGACTATAGCTCTGACACAATGGCTCGAGGCCAGACTATACTGGTTCATATCTCAACTCTCTTTATAGTTGATAATATTTTTTTCCTATCGCGTCTCTCCCATCCTTACCCCCTCACTTTCCATCATAGGGCTATAATCTAGCTACACTAATAAGATAAGGACGAGTAATTAGATGTGTAGAAAATGTACCCGCATTTACGTATAAGAAGCGAGGGAAAACATTCAGGAAAAACCACCCTCAGTACATCAGGTCAGGCAGGTTTTGAACTCCGACCTCCATGTAACTGGGAAACAAAACTGAACGAGCTTGACGTTTAGTCTGCGTCCTCACCGATGCAGTTTTATGGATGCTACCGGTGACATAGTAAAACAAAATTGGAACTAATGAAAGGGACTATTCTTTTAACATCGTGGTACAAGACTTCAAGTATACAGTTTAATGGACGCCCCAAAGTTATCCTAACTCAGTATTTTGATAAAACGTATAGCTTAACTTTCCATTGAACGAGGGGAAAAATATTTTAAGGCACCAGCCGAGATCGAACTAGGGTCCCCATAGTCGAGCCTTGTAACCACTTGGTCACACGGAAAGAACCCCAGGCATCAGTTCCATCTCACTCCAGATGTCATCGCACAAGCATACGCCGTACATGTTTTTTTATTATTATTAACCACGATGCGTGCCCAAGCGCAGGCAGTGACCCTGAACTATTAAAACAATGCAGGTCGACGACATCTTCTACCTCGGATGGATGTGACTTGTTTATCATCTTCCTTTGGGACCTTATGGATGCACCAGATCTATCAAGGTGTGACTCACTCCACAGGGTCGGTGACGTCAACCTTATTTATTAGCCGGCTCACCTGGAAATATGGCGCATGCGCCTCGTAGACGCAGACTCACCAGTTTGGGTAGAAATGTTCAAATTTAACCAGCAGGCCTGGCGTATTGGTTTGCACTCATTAATCTGATTTTAGAGCTTGGGACTCGATCCCAACTGAGTACACTAGGAATATTTTCAATTCACGGTTTTCCATTATTTATGCAGGAGGATGCTGGTGCATTATCTTAAGATTCATCCTCCTAAAATTGTTTACCTGGATTAATTTGATTAATTTATGAAAACCAGAAGTTTAGGTAAAACGCGTAACAAACACTCAAACACAAATCAACCATAATATTAAAAAAAACAATTCTAACGCAAAGTAAGTTCTAAGTTAAGAAACACGAAAAAAAGTAAAATCATATAATATGATTGATTTTTTTATAATTTAAAAAATTAAGTTTGCCACTATTTCCAAGAGTTACTATACTCCGCTGTCTTCTAAAAGATGTCAAATTGGCACTAGGCCCCCTACTTATGTTAAAAATTACAGCTTCATATCATTTTATTGGGCATTATGAGGCAAAGTCTCACCCAGTGCGTCAGGTTGGGATTCAAACTTGGACCTCCCTCTCAAAGGTGACCCATTGCAAGTGTAACGCTTTAGACTGCGTGGCCACCAGTACCAGGATACCAATAATAATAATAATAATAATAATAATAATAATAATAATAATAATAATAATAATAATAATAATAATACAATGTGTTTACAAATTTTTAAGCACTATCTTTTACTACCCGTTCAGATTATACGTTTAGGTACTAATTACGCTAATAGTTTTAGAGATGAGGAATTTTATATTCACAGGAAGTGTACCCGCATTTGCATGGAGGGAGAGTGGAATACCATTTAGGAAAAATACCTCAGCACACCTGACGGAGATTCGAACCTCGATCTCCCCGTCATTGGCAGTCTAGTCTACTGAAAAAGCAGCGTGTTAGACCACGTGGTAACCGAAGCGGGTAGTTTTCTTTATTAAAGAGCTTACCAACAGTCAATATGACCTTGATAATGTCAACAATTTGAAAATATAAATTTATATGGAATGAAATTTAATTAAAATTAATAAGTTATATTTGATAAATTTAGAGATAAAAATTATATTAAAAAAATCATTGCCTCTACTTTCCGTTCGGGCTATATGCAAACATATTTATTACGTTAATGTGCTAAGGACGAGGGTGGTAGAGTTTAAAGTAAACGTATCCAAATTCGCGTAGAGGAATAGTGGAAAAAACATTTAGAAAACAAACTCGATACACCTGAACGAGAATCGAGCCCCAACCTCCCCGTCACCAGACAACCTGAGACATCTTGACCACGTGCCCACCGACGTGGCTTTACGTAGCCCTACAAAGATACAACGGAATTCTACGAATAATTGGCTTTAGAGTAAGTAATACATACAAAACGTTAAAGCTATATTAAAATTACATAAATAACAAGCAATGACAAGTCGGTTAATCTTAACCTTGAATAACTATCTAAGTTTGGGGTTTTATTTTACAAAAATATCAAACTTCGGAAATGTAGAATTTGTGATACTTACACTACGGCTTAGAGGGCAAAGTCGAAATGTATTATTCACGCCAAATATTTTTGAACTATAGGACACACGATGCAGTAATTAATTATAATGCTGACTCTTAATAATTCATGCTATTTAACCACAATTCGTTTACTCTGGAAGGTAGCAAGCAATCTTACCTTAGCCGATTACATTATGATTTATGAGTCTATCTTTATATGTACTACAATGCAACCCGTAGGGGTAAGATTACTATTATAGTTAGCACCGCGTCTTACTACCCGTTCGGGTTATACGCTTAAGTACTAATTACGCTAATGGATTAGGAAATTGGGAAGGTAGAATTTAGAAGAAGTGAACCCACATTTGCGTGGAGGGAGAGTGGAAAACCATTTAGGAAAACCAACCCCAGTTCACCCGACCGAGATTCGAACCTCGATCTCCCCGTCCTCGGTGGTCGAGCTCAACACGACAAGCGCGTTAGCCAACTACGCCACCGAGGCGGGTGTAAGATTACTAACTTTTAGGGTAAACGAAGGGTACATCTCAGAATAATCACCCCTTCACGACAACTTTAACTCCATGGTGTGAGTCCGCAAGTGAGCTATACCGACCAAGCGGCCGCCGCCGCCGCTAGCGATTATATTGTCAACATTTATTGATAGAGGCTGTCATGTGGTCAGCACAACGGGACGTAAATATCAATTTTTCTAGGCCAGAGCTGCTAGTTATTTATTCAAGTAGCTCCTCATATGTCCTCACGAGGTTGAGTTGGACCCCGTTACAGACCTATTGTTTCAGAGAAAAATTCTGGAACAGTCGGGGATCGAACCCACGACCTATTTAGCTGTAGTCAGTAACTCTGGCCACTAGACCACAAACCCCTTTATGTTTTAATTATGATTTACTTGGCACACTTCATGACTCCTGAGATATCAATTAACGAATGGTATGTGGTTCGACTTTTTCCAAGACGGATCCCTGACGCCACAAAGACTCGAACGCACCCTATAGTTTGATTTTCCCTCCTTTCCACAGAATTTTAATATGGAATGTGATAGTTTGGTTAAAGGTTCAAAGTTCGTTGCGTCCGGGAAACGTGCATCATCCTACGAGCAAACAACCTTTTTTATATATAATTTCTTATTGTCAACATTTAACGCTACATCATCTATCCTTGCGGCTTGGGTTACAAATCTAGAAGACTCTTACTTGAGTCCAAATGGTAAATAAGTAATTAATTCAAATTAACATCAGTGTACATATAATTCTCTTGATATTCACAAATTTAAAATCCACACGATTGGATTGGCTATTTAGTGCTAAATGTGTTGTCTTAAGTTAGGCTAATTTTGGAAGTAGTCTACTAATACTGTGTGCTATATTTAGAATGTATACGTTAAATACCTAAAATCACTATATTTATAAAATATGTCTACCTTAGCTAATGCATTGCTCTATCCAACCGACAATAAATATTCACATGTTTAATGCAGGGATACGAGATTTATAATTATTCGTCGATAAAAAATAATTACACTTTGTAAGGAGTCATCATCTTGCTTTTACAGTTAGTTTTAATTACCTTCAACCTTTAAGTTAATATTAATAAATTGTCATTTTATACTTGTTACTCGAGTTTTAGGATCTGAAATCATTAGTCAGCGCAAGCTTGAATGATTATTGCCGCCAAATAAGGCGCGCTTTGCCGCCACAAGATGGTAGGACTCTTAGTTTAATGGAGTTTATCTGTAGAAACGGTTTATTTAAATTTTCTTCTTTTGTTTATAGGTTCTTTACTGATAACTAATGCCACAAATACATTAGTGTGATAGGATTTTCTTTTTTTCCATGGCAAGTAAATGTTCAATAGTCGATCCGCGGAGTGAAGAATCTTTTTTGACAACTCAAAACTTACTGTCTGGCGTTCCATCTTAATTAAAAGGTTTTCCCCCATTTCACGTCTGACTACCGTTTGAGGCCATCCGATTTAACGTGATTGATACCCGCCTTGGTGGCGTAGTTAGCTAACGCGCCAGTCATGTTGAGCTAGACCACAAGGACGGGAAGATCGAGGTTCGAATCTCGGTCGGGTGAACTGGGGGTGGTTTTTCCTAAATTGTTTTCCACTCTCCATCCACGCAAATGTGGGCTCACTTCCTCTAAATTCAACCTTCCAAATTCATAATCGATTAGTGTAATTAGTACCCGAACGGGTAGTAAGACGCGGTATAATATAATAATATAATAATAATAATAATAATAATAATAATAATAATATAACATGAATGATGAATAGGAAAACGAAGGTAGAATTTTAAGAAATATATTCTCATTTGCTTGGATGGTGAAAAAAAAAAGGGGGGGGTTTAACTACCCTTAGTACACCTAGCCGTGATTCGAGCCCTGACTTCCTGCCCACTTGCAAACCAAACTAGACTAGCTTGACATTTATTCCGTATGCACAATGATTCGGATTATTTGAGAGTAAAAGAAGGCCCTAAAAAAAAGGAGAGAGAGAGAGAGAGAGAAAAAAAAAGCTTTGATAATCGGCACACTCTCGCCGCATTTTACTCTATCCCTTTTAAATGTCACTAATCAATGTATTAAATATATATACATGTAATTATGGAAACGTTTTAATATGTTTTAATAAACTAGTAAATTCATTATGTGTATAGAATACTAACATGATTGGCAATACTCGCGGCTGAGGGATGCGTTTAATTTAATGGAACAGCTTCTTATTTTGGTGGCTGGCAGTTTCCAAAATAATGTCCTCTTATACAACTTGTGAATGTGAGGAATGCCAGGCCTCTACGTGGTTCGGATTCCACGTTAAACTGTAGGTCCTCCATTTCATCTCACAATCACCTACCATTACACATTAGCGTAAGTGCGTAAAACCGAACGGGTAGTAAGATGCGGTGCTAATAATAATAATATAATAATAATAATAATAATAATAATAATAATAATAATAATAATAATATAATAATATAATTAATATAATAATAACAATAATAATAATAATAATAATAATAATAATAATAATAATAATAATAATGTCCTCTTATGGTGTGAGAAGCGGAGTAGTGATAGACAATTTTATATATTTTGAAATGTGTGTAAAAATGTTATTTTGAACTCAAATATCGTTTTAAAAAAGTGGACAAGTCGGGCGAAATTAAAGATACATGTTTTTGTAAAAATATAGGTTTGACAGGGAGTAAGGAGTTGATTGTTTACTTTAAGTGTCAAATAAGAGGAGACAACGATACACATCTATTCATATACTTTTATACTCTTCGATAGTACATTGGTGTAGATCTTACCTTTGACAGATGGCAGCTAAATATAATGAGCCGTTGACAACTCAATATTATTTTTTATATTTTTTACAAGATTCTTTGCGGCATGGGCAAGGTGTAGTAAAAATATCTGATTTGGATTTCTCATAGCTCCTTTTTTCCCCCTTTAATATTCCTTCTTTCGTAAATTACTTTTTACACTTAAGTTCACTGTGACGTTCTATACTAAGGCTTATTTTAGGGGAGAATGTTATTTTGTATTACAGTAGTAATTTACTATAACTAAACTATCACTAGCATAAATTTAGCAAACTTTGAAAAATAAGTGGAAAAATAATTTCAAAATTGTAATATGAATTACTGTTGCCGCTTGTTATAGATCTTCGCCTACATGATCATGAACTTAAAGCCCTTGGCCCTGTCAATTGCAAGTCTAAAACCTATTTTGTGGGATGGTGGGCGGAGGGGGGTAAAAGGAGTGGCATGGCTTCACAATCGAGCAAAGTATCCTTCCGCGCCAACAAGAACAGATGGATCACGGAAACAGATGGCGCTAGCTACCGGAGAGGTCTTGCGGAAAAATCATACGTTTGGAAATATCAGTTTTCTCGAGAACAAGTGCAATTTTTTATAGTAATATTTTAAACACCTCTTCTAAGATAATGTTTCAATGTTTATTAAGTGTTACATTTTCTCTTTTTTTGTCATGCAGCCAGCAGTTTTCTATTGAAAAATGTCAAACTTATTCATATTTGATCACTGTTAAAATCATAGAAGAGGTGTGTACATAAAAAGTAAAACTTAATCAACATGCTTCTTTTCTTGAACAAACCATTTCCGAAAAGAAAATTGCAAAACAATTTTTTCTTGTTGAAGATAACCGTTTTTCTCATGGCTTTGCAATTCCACGCCAAATTAAAAGGGCCAATCGTCTTAAAGCTGTATTCACATACTATTTTTTTTAATAGGTAAAGTTTGTTTTCTTATTTTGTTTTTGATAGAGTTTTATGAATTTGAGCTATCTCAAACACTTAATATTTTAAAAAACTATTTAGGTGTATTTAATTAGTAAGTTAAACAATGTTGTTAATTACCTAATCTAAAGGGGTAAGGGTGTAGGAATAAAGAGGACAGCTAGAAAGTAAGGCATCAATTTTTTGCTGGAGAAAACATGAAAACCCTCAATGTGTGAAATCGCCTTATGGCACCGCTAACCTTTAATTACAGTCTGGCAGATAATTTGCAATTCCCCCCAGGTTTATTAAAATATAAAATACATACTTTTATCTAACTTTCAATTAAATTAAAATATATAACTTAGTTGAAAAATGGCATCCAGATACGCTTGTATCCATAACCAAAGTTAATTCCCACCTTCATAATTTAAACATCATTAATTTATTATAACCCCTTTCAAAGAAATTTTAAAAAAATCAGAAAAGGTTCACTTAGCTTGCAAACAACGCGACAAAATAAATCAAGTGAACGATTGTAAGCGTGGCATGCGTGTCAAATTTCAAGGTTTGATCCTGGGGGTTTATAAATAAAGTGCATAGAATGAACCGCCAAGGCATGACGCCGCAAAACTATTTTTTTATTGTGTTTTTTCCTTTAGCTTTTTAAAATCGTCCGCGAGCCTTATAATCAGCCAGAGCTAAACAAGTGAAGAACCGGCCAGACGTTTTGTTTGTTCTCATGAGAGTTGACGCTTAGGAGAGCGAGAGAGAGAGGAATAGAGAACCAAGAATTCCTCCTTCCCAACACCGCACGTCTTTTGTATAAGTTTTTAATATCCTCGGCGGGACGTGGTTGTCCCCGAGACTGGACCATCCGTCGAAAGAAAGAGGTAAGTCAGGGGGAAGGCGTTTATTTCAAGCAAATGACCATTGTATACCTCTGATCGTTTTTTCTTCTTATACTGTCGTTACCTTGTGATTGTTGTGTCCCGCGGCGAGGTATGCCACGAGGAATAAAGCACCAACTACAAGTGCTTTTGACTTGTCTCGCAGAACACAAGGCTCGAGTAAGAATCGGCGGGACTAGTACTTGTGTCTTGTCTTATTTGTAATAAGCTCTTTACGATATTATATGTAACTGCAACAAACAAAAAAATATTAAAAAAATCATAGCAAGGGTCTTTATTAACAGTTGAAAAAGTTACCATAGTTTTTTTTTAGCACTGTATCTTACTACCCGTTTGGCTATACGAATATGTACTAACTACGATAATGTTTTAGGGATGAGAAAGGTTGAATTTAGAAGAAGTGAACCTATGTTTGCCTGGAATTATAGTGAAAAACCATTTATGAAAAATCACCCTCAGTACACCCGACCGTGATTCGAACACTGCTCTTCCTGTCAGTTACTAGAGTTACTTTTATCTATTCATACTTCAAGTCATGTGATCTGAACTAGTCACCTTTGGTAGATAGTATTAATACCTATAAAATAACACTAATAATATAGTAAATGTTATCAATGTTGACAGCATAATAATTGTATATGATAAAAACTTCTTTATATCAAAATATGACTGTATCACTACCATACAAATACGTGTGAGGAAATAATGTATAGGAATATCTATGGCATGTCACTATTTTTCGGTGCTTGTATTCCAAATACAATGAATCAAAAATTAATAATTAAAGAACCAATTATATGAAACACTTTTTAAAATTCTATTGACAAACGGGATAAAAATAGACATTTTAACGTGTTTTTTTTTATCACTGTACGAAAAGCTACAAATCACAAGTGTAATAAATAGAAAGTGATATTCTCATTTGCAATATGTAAAATTATTTAACCGTAGCCGTAATGAATTTTGTCGAATAGTTTTGGTTCCAGAAAGGAATAAGTTAAACTACGATAGTCTTTTTTTTTATCACTGCATCTTACTACACGTTCAGCTTATACGCAGATAATTACTATAATGGGGTAGGGATGAGGAATGAAAGGAGAGTGGGGAAACATTTAGGAAAAACCACCTTCAGTAGACTCAAACGAGATTTGAACCCCGATCTCACCGTCATCAGCAGACCAGTCCAAAATGAGAGTAACTCCTTAGACCGTTCTGCCATTAAAGTGGGTTACAATAGCTGTTCTACTCTGAATAACAAATTTACATAAATAACTTATTTGAATTTATTATTTAAAACACAAATAATTATTTTATTCGCCTAATAAAGTAAATCATTTACCTTGTATACCTAACTAAAGGTTTCAATAATATTAATTATTATGAATGGATTATAAGAAACTATGGGTGACCTGGTGGTCTAGGGGTAAGGTGTCAGACTTCTGTGCTGAGGGTCCGGGGTTCAATCCTCGGTCCCGGCACAGATTTATCTGATTGCCAAACCCTTCCTTCACCTCTGACAAAATGTGTATTAATCATAACTTGTGAATGTGAGGAATGCCAGGACTCTACCGTGGTTCGGATCCCACGTTAAACTGTAGGTCCTCCATTTCATCTCACAATCACCCTACCATTGCACATTAGCGTAAGTGCGTATAACCCGAACGGGTAGTAAGACGCGGTGCTAATAATAATAATAATAATAATAATAATATCGTGTTTTAAATAAACATCAAAAGTAAAGCTGATAGGGATCGAACTCCACCCATCTGGAGTTTTAAATAGGGATGTACTATCCACTAACACGACCTCACAGGATGTTTTCAAGGCCATTTCATACAGGCATCCGCGGTGTCCACGGTAACCATGGACGAAATAAATGTCCACGGACGTGCCAATTCACACTGCAACCAAATGCCCGTGGACATTTTTGATGCCTACAAACTTGAGTTGCTATACTTTAGTGTAGTGTAGGCGACCACGTGCTCTTCAAACCGCCAATGCGCATGCTCAATCCAAAACGTCCACGAGGACGCCCTACTGATCGCTCGGAGAGTGATCTGAAAACGTCCGTACCGCGGACACCCCGGTCGTTCTGTGACACCGTGGACGTCAGTGTGAATTGCCCCATTTGATAAGCTGGGAAGCGATTTCTACAAAACGTCCAACCACGTATTCCACGGACACCACGGATGCCAGTGTGAAATGGCCTTTAGTCGCTCGGGCTACACACATTTTGTTCAAAATATTCTATTAAAAGGTTTAATGACCACATTGCAACTGTAAGCAGCAGATTATTTAGATAATTAACAAATGTTTGATAGAAGCAGATTTTTTAACGTCGATTTGTGGTTTTCCGGATGCCACTTCCAGCGGCGCAGGAACGCGGGAAAAGGGGGAGGGGGTATAGATTGTATAACTTGTATACAGCTACATTCGAAGCTAAATACAGTTTAATATTCATAAGAAAATCCTTTGAAAAACCCAACTTTTTTTTTGCGAACAGTAATGATATGTTAACATATTATAGTGTCATTTTATTTAAAGGTATTGATATTATATATAAAAAATTACCACTGACGATCACATAATTTGAGCTATGAATACGTGGAAGTGGATCTAGTAGCTTTTCTAGCTGTCAAATAAGGCTTTTTCTATAAAAACTAGGCTGTAGATTTAGCTTAAAGATAAAATACTTAATTTAAGTTATACATTTGTGTAAATTTGGTGTATATCTGTTAAAAAACTATTTTTACTTCGAGAAAATACCTCTAATTACTATAAAAACATTTTTAAAATAGCTTATAGAGACACCCAATTTTCCAAAATGTGTCTATGGTTCCCCTTCTTTCTTACGAAGCCTTGTCAGACATCCAAATAATTTCCACAACACCCTCTTGGGTGGTCAAAAGGTCAAAATTAATATTCTAAGGCGTCATTCACGTAATAGACTTGACTGCCGATGACGAGGAGAATGGAGTTCGAATCCCGATTGGGTGTGCTGAGTGTGGTTTTTCCTAAATTATTCCACTTTACTCCCACTCAAATGTGGGAACACTTAATCTAAATCCAACCTTTATCATACATGACACATTATGGTAATTAGTACATATTCGTATAAGTGTATATTACGAACATGTAGTAAACCGCTGTGAAAAAACAATAGGCCTATATATAATAATTCAGCAACAATTCACACTTGTTTTCTTTTCCTACATCTTATCCCGCTCATGAACTTGCCATATTTGTTTTGGCGGACCTATATTTCAGCTTGACAAAAACCTCCGACACTTGTCCAGGGAAAGAGAGCTAATTGAGTGAGCGCGGAAGAGGCTACCAATTTTGCCGTTAAGGTACTTTCACATACCTTCCAGGGACACATTCCACAATTGACATGAAACTGACGGCCTTATCTCACCTACGAAGGAAGCTGTTGGTCGTTCAAGAAAAATCCGTTGGTCTCGGTTAGATTTGAACCCACGAACATTGGGTTCTGAGGCGAGCACTTTACCCCAAGACCACCGAGGTCGCCAATTTTACACTGGTACTCCCCAAATCTTTTTTTTTCCAAACGAATCTTTTGCCTGTGACCACTTCAGGCGAATTTCAACCACACTTTACAGTTTTCTAAAAGTCACGACTGTTTCTAGATGGTGATAGATTAATTAGCTAAGCCTTTCAGATCTGTTTAGAAATGAGGGGTCACCGCCTCACTCTAGTCGATGCACTCTCTCGCGGAGAAAAACACCGTGTCCTATATTTAGCTAGCGGGACAGTTTGTGAGAAGAAACTTAAGGACGGAAAAGAGCCGGGGGGAGGGGAAAGAGTTGGAAAGGGAGAAGACCCCCCAGAGGAAAATTGTCGTGAAATTAGATTCGCTCCTTGCCTGGGGATTCTAAGAAATTCGTCGTCCTCACCTGAACTGGGCGCCAGCGCCTCTCTCTGACTACATTAGGGTGTTGAGAAGCAGAACATACCAACCCACTCTCTATACCCGTCGCCAATGTTGAAGGTAAATGTGAACCAAAATTACGGTCCAATTTTTATAGGAAGGGCCTTTACTCACAGCTAGAAAAGCCACTATATCTACTTTCATCAATATACGTCAAGCCAAGAGGTATGCAGCTGTCACTTTCGATATATATTATTAATGCCTGTAAAATAACATTAATAAAATAGTAAAATGTTATCAATGTCGGCAGCAAAAAAATTGTATTCTCTAAAAGGTCCTTACTTTGAAAATTGGACTATAGATGTGACCGACGCGCCCAATGTTGAGTTCAGTTGATAACGACTATAATTTTAGCTCATGCGCAGACTTTAGCCCGCTTCCAACAAAAAAATAAAGCTATTCACCAAGTACGGTATACAAAAAAATTGTTTAGCTTTTTTTTTATCGCTGTTCATCAACCGCGGCGAGTATTATACTCAGACAAATGTGAAGTTAAGATGGATTAGAAACTTCTCTAGTAAAGAGACATCTTTTCACGATATACGTTGTAAACATTGAGTATTCCTTAGTAGCCCATCTCATCCACATCGGTGGTCGCATGGTCTAACGCGCCACTCTAGTGTTGGACTGAATTGCAGATGATTGTAGATCGGATTTCGAATCCCGTGAGAGTTTACTGAGGGTGGAATTTCCTAATTGGTCTCCCACTTTTCCCCACGCAAGTACAGATCTTATATTTCCTCTCAATTTATACCTCTCTAATTCCTACCTAATTAGAGTTATTAATGTACGCGTATAGCCCTAACGGGTACTAAGAAGCAAGGGAAAAGATTTCCCCCCCATTAATTGGGAAATTAAATAGACCACACAGTTAGCAATCATATTCAAGTTTAGTTTTATATAGAGGATGTTTCAGTGAAAGCGTGCAAAAGTTAAACAGGACTTAGGGGATGCTCTACCGAACATTTTTAAATAGGGAACATGTGGTCTGTGAAGCCAGCTAAAGGGATATTGGCCTACACATGTGGGGGAAAGCCTGAAGGCTATATTGTATGGGAATATCTCAAATCACTTGTGTATGAGACCCCAGTGGACACAGACTTGGAGTTGGTTGCCAGGATTGTCGTCGCCTGTGATGTGATTCGCAAAACACATGGGATATTTTAACGTGTGCGGCAGAATCTCGTACGCCGATGTCATGCTTACATTGGGGTTGGTGGCCGTCATTTTGGGCAAATATTGTGAGGTACGAAATGGTAGGTTTTCTCCATTTTGTCAATGATAAGGTATACTGTACAGTACTACCTGTACGTAATGTTACAAACAAATGTAAATAAATTAAATGTAATGATTAGCTGTAAATCAACCGGGCATCAATAACAGTGATATACATGTTTAGGCCCATTTACTTCTTAGCTGGCTTCGCAGACCACATGTTCCCTATCTCAAAATGTTCGGTATAACATCTCCTATGTCCTGTTTAATTTTTGCACGCTTTCACTGAAACATCCTGCATACAGTAATTCATTTTACAACCGTGAAGTAGGGCTCAGTTTGATATTTTTTAAAAAAATTTAAATGTTTAATTATGTTTTAGTATTTGTTGAAATATTTTAAAATGATTACTATAGTTTTATTTCCACTATTTTTTTTTAAAAAAAAAGAAGCTTAAAACAACCGCATAATGATGTAACGTCTGATACAAGTTGTATTACTTACCTAACCAGGTATCATACGTGAAGTGAGGTTTCTTAGATTACAGCACCTTCGTTTCATGCACTTCCGAATCTATTTAACTGAATTGAATTTTGTAGTAAATGTCAAAAGTTAATAATTATTCAGCCTGGTGGTTATAATAATAACAACAACAGTAATAATGATTGCAGTAAAATTCATTATTTGACCATTTTGCTAAAATTATTTTTTATTAGAAGTGCATTTGACACCAAGATTGATACTCCTTATACTAAGGCGTAAGGATTATGCGAGTAGTTTTAGAAGAAGTACACCGTCATTAGCGTGGAGAGAAGATGAATAAACGTGTGGTTGTTGATTGAGGACTTTTAATATAATAGATTGGTGGATTGGGTGCCGTCGATTAGATTAAAAGGAGTGTTGAATCTAATTTGGGATGGAGCGGGTGGTGTTGGTGTTAGTCTGGGGTTTAAAACAATGCCCTGTCCACCTACGCTAGAGTAAACCACATGGGGAGCACCATCACCAGTGCACTCGGCCGAAATTTGAACGCCGTCACTGAAAACCTAGTTAATTAAGAACCGGATGCCTTAGAGCGCTTGACCACCGGATTACCGTGAACTTCATCATCAGACATTTGGTTTATAGGGTTCAGGGCGGTATGCAAAGAACGTATAGTGAATGCTTAGTGGGCCGATAGTGTGGTCCCGAGTAAACTATCGTTCCATCTTTTAACCTCTGATGACGCAAGCAAACCCACGCTGGTGTCCAACAAAGCATCCACTTAGTCAAGTTCTTGCATACGGCCCTCAGTCCCCGAACAAGTACATTAAAGGTGATATTTCTATTTATTTCTTCAGGTAAATGTTATTACATTTACTTACCATTCATCCTTCTAATTATGTTTCCTGAAATGATATAATTTAAAAAAAACTAATAGTAACATTAGATCCTTCAACAAAATAGTAAAATTCTAAGCTCGCAAACTGATCAAAATCACTGCAATTGTGTGTACAGTCTCGCTGACATGACACCTAAAACTAATTCAACCCACTTCACATTAAGAGCCAGCGCATTGATATTTAATAATTGGATACTGAGATGAAACCGTTATAGTAAATATATTTGTCATCCCCAATCAGAGTCGGAACTAGAATCCCCGCCTCTAAATCCTCCTCCGGTAGACAATTGGTCGGGGCCACACTAATTACCTCAACGCGGATATAGGTGTGATCCTCTATACAATACAGATCTAGTCGTCCACATTCAAACGTGGACTGGCGCCCGTATAGTGGCGGAACGGCCAACCTACCTCAGCCCTGTATCTGTCTAGCACTTCTCAAAGAATGATTAGTTTCCCATCGATGAGTCTGTATACGGTCAACAATATGGTCGACCCGGTAACTCGGGACATTCAGAATGATAATATTGTATTGTGTTTTTATTTCATCCGTAAGTGGGTGATGACTATTGTGTTCAGGAAATGATCTGCCTACACGAACTAGTCTGGACTCCAGATAAGATCAATGACTATCCCTTCATAGTTTCTAACTAGTCTATATCAAACTGATTATTAATTATAATTTTTTTATGCCTCGTGTCTTACTATCCGTTCGTCTAGACGCATATTTACGATAATGGGTTAGCGATACGTAAAGTAGAATCTATAGAAATGTACCTGCATTTGAATTGAGGGAAAACACACCCTAAATAATAATAATAATATTTAGCACCGCGTCTTACTACCCGTTCGGGTTATACGCTTAAGTACTAATTACTCTAATGGATTAGGAATTGGGAAGGTTGAATTTAGAGGAAGTGAACCCGCATTTGCGTGGAAGGAGAGTGGAAAACCATTTAGGAAAAACCACCCCCAGTTCACCCGACCGAGATTCGAACCTCGATCTCCCCGTCCTCAGTGATCGAGCTCAACACGACTAGCGCGTTAGTCAACTACGCCACCGAGGCGGGTCACACCCTAAATAAACCTTACAAGGAATCGAACCGGCAATTCACTCTAACACGAGAGGTAAGGGTTAAGAGTGAGTTAAGTAGATTATAGTAACTGCACTCGCATTAGTGTGTGAAGAGAATGAGAAAATCACAGCTATGTATCGCATATGTACCCAATCAAGATTTGAACCTAGACCTCTACGTTAGCAACGACTGAGTGCAATGCGAGTTGGTCACCTGAGACCACGTGACCACCGAAGCCAGTAGTAAAACAGGGGTTATTAACGACTTAATTTAAGGGATTAGGATGAATATAATATCTAAGATAAAACGCACTTGCTTGAAGAGGGATGATAAAATTGCTTGTGGAAAACCACTTTCTGAGCGCCCAGCCAAGATTCTAACCCCGACCTCTTAGTCAACGACCATTCAGTTCATGGCGCTCCTGATGTATTTGGTCTTCCGCCCATGGGGATAATCAAATGAGACTCCAAGTGATGGGAGTTAAACCTAAATTACCAACCAGTAGCTTGAGCGCCACTGCTAATAGCAGTCAGCACACTGTTTAACCGGCTTACGCGTCCGTGATTAGTCAATGGAAACTCAACATGCTAGTCTCTACCTCAGTTACAAACTCAATCATCATGAATGAACAATTATTGGACATTTAATGTAATATTCATGGTAATAATAATAATAATAATAATAATAATAATAATAATAATAATAATAATAATAATATAATAATAATGTGTTGTTTATATTCTTTGAATTGTATGGATGCATCTTTGGTTAATTATTTGGATATTCTTTTGTTAAGTCTATTATATCTGTAATGATAACAGAAAACCAAATACTCCTTTGTACTCTAGTTACTAGACATTATACTAATAAATATTAAATATTCTATAAGCCCGAAGAAGGTGCATGCGACTAGATAGTAGTACGAGACTGCCACTTTGGCGTAGTACCGTGTGCGAAACATAAGTAACAACCAGTTACTGACCAATTTATGACTTCAATCACTAACCAGTCCAATCATAGTTGAGTAGTACCGTGTGCGAAACATAAGTAACAACCAGTTACTGACCAATTTATGACTTCAATCACTAACCAGTCCAATCATAGTTGAGTAGTTCCGTGGATGAAAGGCCTTAGACTACATGTCTATCTTTGTGGATCGTTATTTAACGACTTTTTCGTCAATGGATGGAATACTCTACTTTTAAATATCGCAACCTTTCACGGGATTTTTTTATATATTTTTATCATCAAGCAGTTAACCCATTTTTCTTGTGTTATTTCCAGTCAGTAGCCCACAGTAACGCCGCTTTTTTTTTTATTTTTTATTAAAGTGTCGATACTCTTTAAAATCTGTAGCTCCAGTTTCTATCGTGCTGACATAGTACGCCCTATCGGCCTATAACTAAATGTCACACTGACATTCAGAATTGTTTTCAACATTGCCTTTTTTTACTATTATTTCTCTACCACTCGTAAAAAACGACAGCAGCTTTTTTTAGCGCTAGTGTTCTGGTACCGTGCTGACATTTTCTTGCACAATTGTTTTTAGGCTACTCCAGGTTAAGGACGCCGCCTACTTTAAAAAATCTTTCTTTGTGATATTTAATATTAGAATATCAATTTTGAAGCTTTAAAATCACCAAAACAATCTGCAATCATATTAGAATTTTATTTTGGGACCCTGCTAAAACAATGGTTTTATTTGTATTAGAAAAGCTAGATTACATTTACGGTGGTCTTATGGTCTTATACATACAACATTTAGCGTAAAACGTCGTTGAAAAAGATCTCATTTCACCATAACATATTTTTAAAATTATAAAACCTAAAATGTAAGGTTTTTAATCCTATAGGGGTATGTTGATACCTTTCTCCTTCGCTTTGGCTTGAACCAAATTTTAAAATAACACACAACTTATTAAATAAGGTGAGATTTCTGATTGTCTGAATCTTGTCGTCTCAGCACTTTGGTAGATGATCCCCCTTGTGAATGGATTATATTCATATTAGCACCGCGTCTTACTACCTGTTCCGGCTATGCGCACTTACTCTAATGTGTAATGGTAGGGTGATTGTGAGAGGAAATGGAGGACCTACAGTTTAACGTGGGATCCGAACCACGGTGGAGGGAGGCCTGGCATTCCTCATATTCACAAGTTGTGATTAATACACGTGTTGTCAGAGGGGAAGGAAGGGTTTGGCAATCAGATAAATCTGTGCCGGGACCGGGGATTGAACCCCGGACCCTCAGCATACAAGTCCGACACCTTACCCCTAGACCACGAGGTCACCAATGGATTATAGTTTATCGTAAATAATGACGCGCTTTCCTTTGGCTAAACTGGTTAGGAGGGAGGGATGATCTAGGGCGTCACTCTCGTGCTAGACATGCTTGCTGATTACGGTGAGACTGGGGTTCAAATCTTGGTCGGGTGAACTGAGGGTGGTTTTACCTTAATGATTTCTCACTCTCCTTCCACGTAACTACTGATATATTACCTCTAAAATGCTTCCTTCATCATACCTACTCCATTAGAGTAATTATAATATAAGCGTTTAACCTGAAGGTGGCGATTAAAAATCTGTTTAGGGAGATTGTTCACAACTTTACACTACTTTGTTTCGGTTTCAGGCGATGTCTAAATTATTTTAGTATTTGTGTGTGGGTTTAACTTAATTCTGTTATTGGAGTGCTTAACATACACTTGCCTGCTTCGGTGGCCGCATGGTCTAAGGCGTTAAACTCGCAGTTGACTAGACTGCCGATGACGGGGAGACTGAGGATCGAATCTTGGTCGGGTGAACTGTAGGTGGTTTTTCCAAAACGATAGTCCACTCTCTCTCTCCACGCAAATGCGGCCACAATTACTCTAAATATAACCCTTCTAACCCCTAAAATAATTAGCGTAATTAGTACATAGGCCTAAGCGTATAGCTCGAACGGGTAGCAAGAAACGGTGCTAAAAAAACTTCCTGATCGCAATCAGAACAGAACATGCAAACTAACATAACTTAGGGCGATAATCTAATATTACATACTCAATCCTAAAGATGAATATATATATAAAAGACAGCAAGGCGAACACGTGTTTAAATATTAAATATCTTCGTCGATGCCACATGGATTCAAACCAGAGTTTCCTTCCTCTGCGATATGATTTGTTAGATCTGATGTGCTATTATATTTAATATTTGGAATGTTCACTTCAAATAACCTTGATAATAAAATCAAGAAAAGTTTTTAAAAAGTTCATTTTAATATTATTAATTATAGTCTTGGCTTTCATATACTGTAACGCGATCGGAAAGGAAACAAATGGAATTGGCGGGCTTTAAGGAACAAACCCAGTATGCCTCACTTCCCTAAAGAGAGGGTATGAACCCATTCTCTTTCAGCCGGTTAGCACTGAACTCCAGATCTCCCGATCAAAGTCATTCGTGCCAACCACTTGTGGATTAAAATTTCTTTGTCCGCTTCAAACTGCCTGCGTCTATTTGTTTATCTCCGCGTCTTACTAACCGTCCAGGATAAACGCATTTAATTACACACGTTTAATAGGGAAACTAAAGGTAGAATGTAGAGGAAATATACCTGAATTTGTTATAATAATAATAATAATAATAATAATAATAGCACCGCGTCTTACTACCCGTTCGGGTTATACGCTTAAGTACTAATTACACGAATGGATTAGGAATTAGGAAGGTTGAATTTAAAGGAAGTGAACCCGCATTTGCGTGGAGGGAGAGTGGAAAACCATTTAGGAAAAACCACCCTCAGTTCACCCGACCGAGATTCGAACCTCGATCTCCCCGTCCTCTGCGGTCTAGCTCAACACGACTGGCGCATTAGCTAACTACGCCACCGAGGCGGGTCCGCATTTGTTACAGGCAAATTTGAACATGTTTAGGAAAAACTACCCTCAGTACACCCGGCTGGGATTCAAACCACGACCTCCACGTTATCGTCAAACTAGACCTTATAAGCTTGTAATTCATTCTGCGTTATCTATTATAAGTGCCTCCAACGTTTGCTGTCATATTATGTTTCGTTTTTAACTTTAAAAGGGTCTTACCATCCTGAAACTCCTCTATCTGGTGGTAACCTACCCACCCCTTGCGCGAGTAATCAAGCAACTTTCTCGACACCTGATACATTGTCACACTCTCGTGAGGGTGGAAGGTATAAATGTTAATATTTTATTTGGCGCGGCACGCCGCCCCACACCAGCGCATTTCATCAACCCGTGTTAGATTACCTGCTGTAACCCTTCCGAGAATAAACCACACAACTCTAACAAACACGACACAACACAAATACGAAGCATGGAGGAATAATTATTTAACGGACTTTTAGGCCACAAATTAAAAAAAATCATCCGCCCGAAATAATTTGGTTGTTTCGTGAACTCATTGAAATTAATGTAATATTCCTTGGATTAAAAACGATATGCAGACAATAATTTGAAAAACTTGCCTGGAACAACGGATTTTAATATTGGACCTGTTTTTCACACCAAGTATTATTAATTACGATATTATCGTGCACTTTCCATATATATATAATTATATATAATACACATTATTATACGAGCACCTAACTTACAAAGTAGTTTTCTCTAGGACAGTATTTATTAAACTTCAAACCCAGCCCTATCCCTCAAATATTTACTATTTGGATAGCAGAACGAACCTTGGTAGATATTTTTGTCAGAATCACTCAAATAATCGAAAAGTTTTTTCTTAAAGTTATGGTTGACCACACACTTTCTCTTTCTCTCTTAACGTTTGATGGTACGTGACCCGATTGCAATCTCACGCCGAGATGTGAACAGATAATTAACAGAACAGTTTATTAATTGGAATGATTCGCGTAATTTACCTTTGCTATCATTGAGGTGATTAAGTAGATTTACGTAGTCAATTGCCTTGTTCGATTGAGAGTGGTGACAACGAGCATTTTTACTATAATTGGTATAATAGTTTGTTCTGTTATCCAATTAGTTATATATCTCCAACTAGTGTATATATATTATTAATATCCAATTAGTAGACCAATATATATAGATTCATTTTCGGAAATAAAATATTTCCGCCCAATCCTTAAAATATAGACTATAAATATATAATATACGTACATATAAATAAATATATATATAATATAAATAAATATATTATAGTATATATATATATATATTTAGAGATGGTTGGAATCATATTGTCTTCGAATCTGAATCTCTAATCTAAATAAACGATTTTATTTAGAATCTCGAATTCAAATACAAATTTAAATAAAACTATCAAAAACTTAATGACCTGAAATAAAACAAGGTTTTTTAGAGAATTATTATGAAAATAATTTCTTGTTTAGAGGTATTGAATAGCTATTGCTCTGTTTATTTAATATATATATATAATTACGTTACCTGCTTCAGTGGCCGCATGGTCTTAGGCGTCACTCTCGTATTGGACTAGACTGGCGATGAAAGCGAGATCGGGGTTCGAATCGCAGTCGGGTGTATTGAGGGTGGTTTTTACAAAATTGTTTCCCACTCTCCCTCCACGCAAATGCGGGTACACTTCCTCTGAACCTTTAAATTCAACATTTCTCATTTCTAGCTCATTAGCGTAATTTAAGTATAACCTGAACAGGTAGTTAGACGGTATGATAAAAAAATTATTTTACCTTATAAATAACAAATATGTTTTTTTTTACATTTTCAATTATGTGTATAAGGGTTTTTACCTATATTGTGAATTTGTTATTTAATATTTTTATGTAAACTAAAATATTGTTCTATCCCACTCATTTTTCCTCATATGAGAACTCGAGATATAACTGCGTGCTACTCCTTAATTTTAAGAAATATCGCACGCAACATGTACATATTTAAATACCTAGTAAGGCTTGGAGTGCTTGCCTTGGATCCAGAAGACAGGGCTGCCATTCCCGATCATGTTAAATACGTGTGTTTTTCATCCTTATTGTTTCCATTCTCTTATCCAGGCAACATTCTGCTAAATTTATTTCTTTAAAATCCATCCTCGTTCCTTAAATTTAATAGATAATAGTGTTTACCCACTTACAGATGAGCTAGAAACTTGAAATTTGGCAAACTTATAGCTTCTATTCTGTAACCGATGAAATTTTTTTTTTAATTCTTAACCCCAGAAGAAAATTCAAAATGGCGGAGCAACTTTAAAGTAGGTGCGGACCTTTATTTGGAGGTCTCTTGTGGCTAAACGGTAAGACCTATCAAAAAACGGATTGGACCAGCAGTCACGGACTTGGGGAGATCCACAAGTTTGATTCTGTTACTTTTTGTCGTATTTCCATCGGTTATACCTTAGATAGAGCTAGATTTTTTGATTTTAGGTAAATTTTGCACATTTTCCACACATTTTTTAATTTCAAAACAACGCTGGAATTACATTAGAGCCCCCAACGAACAAAGCGAGTACTGATATAAAAATATAAATATTAAAATGTATATATTCATTCTTAAAGTTTCCTTATTTAAACAAAACTTAAAGTGATATTAGTGAGTGGTATCGCTCTTGCAATGAGCTCCGAACCAGCTTATAAAGCAGAACAAGGAACTGTGAAGTTGTGAGGTAAGCATATTCTACCAGTAAATTTGGGGGCGTATCAACACCAAGGTAATTAGTGGACTCATTGGGGAAGGAAGGGAGATGCAGGGAGGAGGTTCCAAAATTGCCTACGACGGGTTTATGCTGATCGCTATCTCCAAGCGTTTTAATCGCTTACTGAAGTAATCGAAGCGTGAAAGTAAAAAAATAAAATAAAAAAGGCCACGAAAGTGCTAAACTCGTCATAAAATAAAATGTAATTAATATATTACATAATAGCTGTAAGGTTAATTTGACCAAAGAAGTGTTAAAATTGAAAACAAGAAATTATGTTGTTTTTTCCTTATAGCCCGAGAGGGCTAGTCACAAATTTACACTAATGTAATAGAGAGGAAGAAGGTATAACTTGTAAGGAGGAATTTAGATGGGAAAACAGTGAAAAACCATTCAGGAATAAACCATCGGTACGCTCAACCGGGATTCAAATCCCGACCTCATTGGAAAGGTGGACAAGAGTAGACAAGACAAGACTGGTGCCTTAAGGTATGTGCCCACTGTTTTGGATATGGACGGTTAGATATTAACACAACAGGGTATACAGTCTAATTTTTTAAAATATAGAAATTACTTTTTAGAAAACAAACAAATATTTTTTTGCTGGCAAAATTGATCCAATTTTACTATGGACTGATATTAATTTTTTGATAGGCATCGACCATATCTATTCACAGTAACAACTGCAGATAACATGACCTGACGTATTAATACGTGAAAGTAGATCAACACCAAATATAATTGCTGAGGTAACTGCAGGTCTTATGGAGAAAAGCTTTATCTTCGCTCTCTCTCACTTAACTATTGCCAAATCTCCTCGCTCTCAGTTATGTCGGAAGGTGGTGTGACGGGGTAAGAAGGAGCTACTGGCAACCTCGACTAACCAGCGTTGCAAAACTTATCTTATATTTGAGGGGAGAATGACCACACAAAAACTAGAAAATGACAACGCTGTTTCTCAATAGTAACCATGCAGTTTACCTCAGCGATAATATCCACTGTAGTAACTTTTCTAGCTGTCAGAACTAATTAAAATGGGATTTTACGTGGAATGATTCGCAAGTTATAGGTTTAAGGTTATTTCGTTCAATGAGTAGATACCCGCCATCTAGATGAGCTGTTTAAGTTGTTAGAGGCGTGTAAAATGCTAATTAAATGTGAAGGAAGCTCACTATCTATCAATTTATAGCATTACTCTAGGAAGGAATGTTAGCTTTCATTGACTGGTGCACAGCTTATAAACCCCGTCTTTTTCAATAATCGAGACCGCAAAGGAGGAGTGGTCTAACTCCGTTTTCCAGGCCTATAATACATTTTATTTAATATCATTGATGGGGCGATCGGGACTCGAATACGTATTTTTAGCTTTTTAGCTTTTTATATACTAATTACACTAGTGGTTTTATGGATTAGGAAAGCAATATTTAGAGAAATTGTATCAACATTTGCGTGGATAGAAAGAGAGTGGAAAACCATTTTGAAAAACCACCCTTAGTACACCTGACCGAGGTTTGAACCTTGATCATTTGATCACCCCGTTATCGGCAGCCTAGTCTACTGCGAGAGTAGTGTCTTAGACCATACGGTCACCGAAGTGGTTGACTCGAATATTGGTAGGGTGTATTGAGGGAGTTTCCTCCTAAATGGCTTACCACTCTTTCTCCACACAAATACTGATACAAATTCTTAAAAATTATACCGGCCTATTCACTATTCCATTAGTGTAGTTAATGTATACGCACAGCCCGTTACCCGCCTTGGTGACGTAGTTAGCTAACACACTAGTTTCGTGTTGAGCTAGATTGCTGAGGACGGGGAGATCGAGGTTTGAATCTCGCTCGGGGAAACTGGGAGTGGTTTTCCTAAATGGTTTTTTACTCCACTTCCACGCAAATGCGGGTTCACTTCCTCTATATTCAACCTTCCCAATTTCTAACCCATTAGTGTAACTAGTACTTAAGCGTATAACCCGAACGGGTAGTAAGACGTGGTGCTAAATAATAATATAACCCGACTGGTTATTAATACGTGGTAGAAACAAATATAAAAAATTTAGATAAAAAAATAATATTTTTCTCAATGATTGTATGAACTTCAGCGAGTCTAAGAACTTCATCGGTGGGCACGTGAATCAATATGGTCTCCTGTTCCGAACAGTTTTGATTGCGAACATGAGATTTTTGATACATGAGGAGAAGTCCAGATTGTGGACACGCCATGTTGCTATGCCATCTCGCCCCTAATTTGATAATAGGGGCGGCCCACGGGGCCTAGCAGTCGTACGTTCTTTCAGATTCACCAATCTTAATTTAACTAAATTACATACACGAGTATTTCTAGGTTAGGTTAGACTAGTTTAGCTTGTCTTGGCTGGCATACTGAGATGCTTTCTCCAAATTGGTTTTCAACTTCCCTCCACAAATACGGATACATTTCGCCTCAATTTTACCATCCTCATTCCCACTCCATTATTGTTATTATTATTATTAGCACCGCGTCTTACTACCCGTTCGGGTTATACGCACTTACGCTAATGTATAATGGTAGGGTGATTGTGAGATGAAATGGAGGACCTACAGTTTAACGTGGAATCTGAACCACGGTGGAGGCCTGGCATTCCTCACATTCACAAGTTGTAATTAATACACATCTTGTCAGAGGTGAAGGAAGGGTTTGGCATTCAGATAAATCTGTGCCGGGTTCGAGGATTGAACCCCGGAACCCCAACACAGAAGTCTGACACCTTACCCCTAGACTGCCAGGCCACCCTCATTAGTGTTAATATGCCAATAGCGATGTACGTCTGCTATTTGGATTGACTGTTTTGTATACGTTGTTAAATTAAAACCCACGCTGGTGCGTTGATCACGTGGTCTAAGGCGTCAAGTTCATAATAAACTGGATTTCCTGGAATGGGGAGGTTGAAATTTGAATCTCGGACGGGTGCACTAATAGTGGTCGTCCATACGTGATGTATCTATTTTGTATTACCGACCCTTATCTAAGCTAATGCTGGTACATTTTCTATAAGATACTCTGTTTCCCTACGCCTTGGATCAAACAGTTGACTTTGACATAATAGATTAAAAAATATAAACAAAAATGTTGTTTTAAAACTTTTAATTAGTGGTGCTGTTAGAGCCAGGGTTTGGACTTAAGACAGTTTTTTTCTCGGTGTCTGCTGGGCATTGAAGGACGTGAAATGAATCCTTGTGTTCAGGGGTGTATCTATAGATACTGCTGAGTGTTGAACGTGAAATGAATCCCTCTGCTCAGAGGTGTATCTATAGAGTCTGCTGAGTGATGAAAGTGAAATGAATCCTTGCGTTCAGGGGTGTATCTGTAGATTAGTCACATCATACTATCACATCCAAACAAATGGACGTCCAGCCCTTTGCCGTGATATTATGCTTGGCTGACATAATTTTCATTTAGCAGTAAAATAGATTTATGTAGTGGAAGAGGGGGAGAGGTCGTTAAATTTATCTGTGCTAAGTTTATCTCTGTAAGTACCAAGGTAAACTTGCTACCTTATATGGTAAACAGTGTGTATGTACCATACAACCCTTTTTCTTCTTTTAAATACGCTATGCACATTCTTACCAGCTAAAAGTACACTCAAATTTAGGCAGTAAGATAAGATTTTTGACATTCATAAAATTTACCAAGCAATAATCATATATTCATCCATAAAATCCTGTGATTTGCATCTGTCAGTTTTAATAGATAAAATAACTATAATAATATATCAAATTAATATCAATGTTAACAAAAAAAGTTTTTGTTTTCTAAATATATCTTTATCTTAAAATCCTACTTTAAGTGTGTGTTTTGTGTGTTACAGGATAACGGCGGTGGTGTGTGTTATGGGGGTTGCAGCAGGCAAGGCGTCTCAGCCTTCCTCCCCAGCTCTGGTCGCCAAGAACTACCCCAAGGAGGTGAGTCCACTTCTCCTAGTTTAACTTCTTGGTTTGTAATCGACTTACAAGCATAATGCCAATGGTGTTATCATTTTATGATTTTTTTTTAGAGAGAAAGCACTTGCAGATGCAGGAAAAGATTATGATAAACCCCAACGATTCGAACCCCCCAACCTCTCCATCAACAGTGACCAAGTGAAATGTGATTTTAGCTCTCTTATACCACATTGCCACCTTTGAGGTACACTTTAGTTCTGCTACTGGATATCGATAACTTGAGCTATCTTACTGGATGGGAAAGGCATATATATTATTATTATTATTATTAGCGTTCAGAGGCACTTCTACAGAAACACTATTAGCGAAAGGCTTATTTTAAGGAAATGCACTAACGTTCTCTTGAGAAATGAAAAAAGAAACCACATTGATCTAAAAGAAGTGTAGCCCAGAACAAATTACGATCGGCTGATCTAGGTTTTTCTTTCTTCACAGTGGTGTTAAATCCTCTTCTTTTCTCGGGTGTGAGTCCTTTAAATTCACACTTTTAGTCCTATCCTCGGTTGTCAGTTATTGCTTAGGGATGAATACAATAAGTAAGGGTTCGGCCAGACTGACAAGCGTGCGAGCGAGCGCGCAAGCGACTGGGTGGCCAGACTGGCGAGCGAGCAGATAGCTCTCGATAGTTGTTGACGAGGAGGCTTTGAATCTTGGCTCAGTGAATTGAAGGTGTTTTTTTTAACAAGGGATTTATTGTTATGGTTTTCTCATCCTCTCTCCACGCTAATGGTGATTCTTTTTTTAAAGGCCTACTTTTATAATATTGAAGTATTTTAACATATCAGTTTTACATATATATATTAAAAAGTCGTGTGAGCCGACACTTCATTCACATTAAACCAATATATTATCACAAGTTTAAAGAACCCGGACATGAGAAGAAAGAAGAAGAATTCACACGTCCAAAACAAACATATGAAACTGGCTAATAAATTGTAAACAAAATTTAATCTTGCATTGTCTTGTTTTGTTTTGGTGACAATGCTCATCTTATCTCCTGTACAAGAAAAGCTAATTTCTTCTCTCGCTTGAAACATGACCTACGAATAAATCCCTTGGGTTAAAGTGTTTTATTTACTCGTGAATCCGCACCGGTCGGTCACGTGGCCCGAAAATGCAGTCTCATCTAGTCTAGTTAGCCAGAAAAGAGGCGATCGGGGCTTGAATCCCTGACGAGGTGGTTTTTACTAAACGGTATTGAGGCTAGTTTTGAATAGTTCTTTTTGTTGTTGTTGGGAAACAATATTTACTCCTTTGAATAACAAATATTTGTTTCAAAATAAACAATACTGTGGTCCTTCCCTTATACAGCATGGCCCCCGTATCCGCGGTTAATACATTCCTATATCTACCGCGGTTACGTGAAACAGTGGATAGTACCGAACTATTAAATAACGTGGTATTAAGGGGATGGATCACCATGAGAGATGAGCGCGGCCGGTTTCTAAGGCGATTTCTCTGTACATGATTACTAAGAAAACTATTATACATATTTTAATCAGATTTTTACTACTGTAAATATCAATTCATTTACATGGTTTATAGTTTATTCCTATCTACCCAGCCAATTCAAATTTAAGTTTTAAAAAATAATTTAAAGATCACTGCATGAAACAAACTGGGCTTGTTATTTAAATGTGGGAAGACTTAGGCTAAAACAGTTTTCATTGTATTACAATAAACACATTTCTCTATCATTTAGTATAATTTAACGCCAGTTAAAAGTTAAATATTTGTAAGCAGCTTTGTTTAAATAATTTTTGCATGATCGTATTTTCTTGGTTTAGTGTGTTTTTTTTTTAAATCTGCAGACAAAGTATAAACCGAGTAAATATGATTGAGAATAATTATCCATTCATTTTTCAGCATACATATTGTTCTAAACTAAAATAAAGTGGTACAGTTTTATTTTGATTCAAAAAAGTGTTGTGGTGCAGTAGCCTGTGACCTAGCGGTGTAATGTTGAACAAAATGAACCTCTCGAGAAAACTCATGGCAGTGATGCCAAGCGTTGCACGGTGACGAGCAGATGTTCTCAGGAAAAATATCAACTCGACTGCGTTCATTTATTAAATCAGTTGTGTGAATACCACGTGTTTTGCAATGGAAGCCGTTTCTGTAAAAAGAGATCGAAGAAAATAAAATAAAAAACTACTTTATCTCTCAACCAGACGAAAGAAAAATAAATGTTCTACTCTTGTGAATTGGATAAAAAAAAGTGTCATGAATTTATTATCATTTCTGCATGAAAAATACAATTTTAATACTGTAGTTTAAAATCCATCCATTAATTTCAAATAATGTGCGTAGAATACCTAATTAATATAATTACAGGACCCGTTTTGGTGACCTCATGATTTAAGGCACTACTCTTGCAAAAAACTGGACTGCTGAGGACGGGGATTGGTGTTCGATCCCAGTTTGGTGCTATGAGGTTATTATTCCTAAAATGTTTTCCACTCACCCTCCCGCAAATGTGAGTGTAAGTCATCTAAAAGCAACCTTACCCTTCTCTGACACATTAGCTTAATTAGTACATCGGCGTAAAACCCACACGGGCTCGGTTCACTTTGGTGTACCAATCAAACACTTTGGCCCTACCTTTGGTAATCTGATCTGTAAACAGAGTCAATAATTTGGTATCGATAATACGGGGCTAACTAAATCATTTTGGACTACAGTATTGACAATTTGAACAAGAAATACACTTGTCACAATAGATAAATATCTTGAAACTATTTTGCTATCAATTGTAAAGGTGGATAATGAAACGGGGTGGGGGGACTATTGAACATGCCTTGACCACCGCGCTTTTAAAATTAATAACATTAACACAGATACATATTTAATTTTGACAATTATTATTTTACAAAATAGTTTCATCACAAATATAATTTTTACTTTCTCGCACCCCTCGCGTGCGTGATGAGCAATCACGAGGAAAAACACCTCAATTCACGCGGTCGGAATTCAACCAAAATTTGTAGCACAGGTCCCTAATAAAATTAAAAACGTTGTGTTCATTGCAGAAGTTTTGATGAAGGACTTTGAATGTATAAAGTTGTAGAATGGATGTATTATTATTATTATATAATGTGTGTAGCTAAAATTATAAAATAGCTAGTGATGTGTATATATTTTATGAACGTCCCTGACACAAAAGTGATTGATAAGGGAGAAATAGATTATAAAATGATCATGCTTCAATGTAAAACTTGTGTTCAAGCCTATCAAATTTGGTCAAAATCGATGGATGGATATTTTCTATACAATTGGGTGAAAAACATTTTCTTGCAGTATATTTCTCTATGTTTTATTGTAATTTCAAATACTTTTTTTAGAGTTAGTGTTTATAATTTTTGAAGTACAGGCAATAAGTGTAATATTTATTCTATAAAAATTATACATTTTTAAAAATAAAATCTTTCTTTTTGCAGAAAATTGTTCTACATGCTATCTTCAAATTTGAATATATATATATATATATATAAAATATATTTATTTATTTATATAGATATATAATATTTATTTAATAATATAATATAATATTTTTATATATATTATAATATAATATTATATTATATTTTGATTTACATCATATTATATATAAATATATATGTATATAATATTATTTAATCTGGTCAAAATATTTTCTTTCAGTTCCTGAGGTAAATGGTCGGATTAAAATTTTTGTCAAATAAACAGAGAATTTGTGAATAGATTTTTTTTCAAAAATTGTTTAGTGGTTTTATGGATCAGGAAGGTTATAATCATAGAAATTGTACCTGCATTTGCGTGGAGGGAGCGTGGAAAACCAGTTTGGAGAAACTAACTTTAGTACACCCGACCGAGATTAGAACCTTGATCTCCCCATCATTGGCAGTCTAGTCTACTGTAAGAGTAGCGCGTTAGACCATGAGGCCATCAAAGCGAGTGTTATACATGTTAAAATATGTATAAACGTATAAAGCTATATTTGATTATCGAATATAATTAATAAAAAAATAGGTTAATAGAGTTTGAAATTCTTGATAGCTACAAGTTCATTGGTGTAATTATAGGGTGATGGCAGAATGCCACAGGCCCACGCTCAAAATAAGGCCCATCACGCAGGTCCACCCACCCAAAATTAATTTGGTAATATATGAAAGCGTTGTCTTTCAGACCTATAATTGTTTCGTAAAGATCTCATTATTCAATAAAAAATTACTCAATAGTTATTTTATTGTGCATAATTTATGCTGTACAAAAATGTATGTACATATTTTTCTGTAAAATCAATAGAAACAGCTGTCAGGTCATTTTCAAAACTTTACTAAAAATTATTTAAGAAGCACATGAATCAATAAAGGCTGCAGGGATTAGATATGTTGACTGTTGAGCTACTACCCGTAGCTTGACCTTGGAGGAAAGTGTAGACAATTTCACAGAGATCAATGTTTGTTTAGCCTCTATAAGTGTTAATATTGATAATTGACTATAGATTTGTTTATAATATTTATTAATATTGTTTTATTCAATTCAGATTAAGTTTTTTACATTATATTGAAACTTTTCAGCAAAAATTTTATCAAATATTATGGCTGTATGGTAATGCACTTAGAGTGGTTTTTCCTCAATGGGTTTACACTCTTATCTCTCCACGCAAATGTGGGTACACTTCCTCTAAATTTAACCTACCCACTCTATATTATTACGTATTATAAAATAATTCCAATAATAAATGTATAAATATTTTTTAATGATCTACAATTATTCATAAGATTTGGAGACGGTGGTGTATTTTTTCCTTGGGGGCACCCATCGTGGGTCAATTACTGCATAGTTATGTCTTTGTACTTGTTACAAGCTAATGTAGGTCAAGCTAGTTTTACAATAGGAGATTTTAGTGCGTCTTTAAGTTTATATTAAAATTATTATTATTAGTAGTATCTGGATGATGTAATATAAGAAACTAAAGTAAATAATAAAGTAAAAAAACACAATTTCTTATTTATGTTTTATACATATGTGTGTGGCCCCCCTGCCTTTTAAGGGTTCTAACACTTTTAAAGAAGGGTACATCTCTGACCCCCAATTTTCTGCGTCCATGAAAAAAGATATAAAAAAATAAACACTTTTTATGTTAATTGATAAGATATCTCTATCACCATTATTATTATTATTATTATTATTATTATTATTATTATTATTATTATTATTATTATCAGACACTGTCCTCACCCCTCATAGCTTGGGTTAAGTCAGATGCTGAGGAAATGATCTACATTCTACGATGTGTCTGTCGATAGTTTTATATCCAATGTTACTCATTGAGGGTGAACTGGGAAGGGGGGAGGTTTGATAGGGCGGGGTATTACCACCAATTTCTTCTCCACCCTTCCCCCCATCAAAATGTGTCTTCCTCCAGTTTGTTTGGTTCCCTCTGATATACTCTAGTTTGAAGATGAAAGATGGTTTGCATCAAATTTCAAATAGATTCTATAACAATCTATTATTATTTTTAAATGCTTAAGGGCCACCCCAAATAGCTTTTAGTGGCATTCCATTTTCAAACATTTTCCATTGGCTTTGAGTCATTCCCCTAAAAACTCCTCAAAAATATATTTCTTTACAACTGCCTTGCCCGAAACTAATAAAGTTTCGCCGACACTCTTGGTAGTCATCACAATAGTTTTTTTTTCATTGTGACTTACTTCCATTTTGAGTTGTACACATGCATGAACTTGGAATGAGGAAGGTAACATTTTAGATTTAATGTACCCACATTTGCGTAGAGTGAGATTGGGAACCATTTTAGGGAAAAATACCCTTATTGCACACAACTGGGATTTGAATTTCAATCTCCCCACCACCAGCAATCAAGTCCAATAGTATGTGCTACTCACCGTGTTCAACTGACATGTTTAAGACGGGGAGATCATGGTTCGATTCCGGTCGGGTGCTCACAGGTGGTTTTTCCTTAATAGTTTTCTGCTCTCACTCCACGAAAATATGGATGCACCTCCTCTTAATTTAACCTTCCTGATGCCTAACACATTATAGTAATTAGTACATAAGTGTACAGCCCGAACGGATAGTAAGACGTGGTGACATAAATAAATAATAATAGCGTGTTTAAAACCGTTTTAAAAAAACACCCTCAGTATACACTACTGGGATTTGAACCCCAAACTCGTCACCAGCAAACCAGTCTAATACGAGAACGTCAAATTAAAAATGTTTTCTTCCGCTAGGTAAGAAATATTAAGAAAACCATACTACTGATTATATTAGTTCAAGCTAAAAATAAAGCAGCAGATTTCTGCATAGTGTGGTCTTTGATAAAAGCCGCACTCTTGCCTGCCTTTCCCTTCCAAGAAACTTGACCCATGTAAACAACAGATTAGCTCGCTCCCCCTCACTCTTTTAGACCAAATTTGACAGATATGACAACACTGTAACTCAAGTTCGGTGTCGGCTAAACAGTCCAAATAGTTCAATATATGGACGTTTCTTAGGAGTTGCGCTGATAGCGCTTCTCAAGTTTTACAAGGTAGTCCATCCACTTAATGTAACCTACATAAATACGGTAACATCTTTTTGGATAAAGTATTCACAATAAGGCATTACCAACATTAAAATAAATAATAACGTGTACTTACTATTCTCCATTCTTGTTGCGACGATCACTGATGATGATCGTGATGATGAGTCAAGTAATTTACATAGTAGGCGCGTTTGTGCTGCCGATAGTACGGCCGGCTCAAGCTTGGCGCGTGACTCCTCATTTCTCTAGTACACCTCTTCAGTGCTGCCTAACCTTTACAGAAGACTGTAGAACTGTCGAGTGTACAACCACCCTTCGGGTCGAGTACTGTACATACACACAAGAAAATACACATAGTTTCCAAGAAAAAAAAAAGAAAGTTTTATCAACAATTCAAAATGTTTGCTTTAATACCCCAAGCTACCTCCACGCAATGCGGATGCGTTTCTTCTTAATTATACCTTTATCATACCCACTCCATTAATGCAAATATGGTGATATCCAGGACAAGTTTAGTAGGCATCTGAAAGGAAAGGCCATATCTGACAGTTTTAGCTACTTTAATTTATCCATACTTCAAGTCATAGGATTCTCAGCTATTACTTTAGGTAGAGAGTATCAATACCTATAGAATAACACTAGTAATATAGTAAAATGTTATCAATGCTGACAGCAAAAAAAATGTGTTTGCAATTTGGTAAGGTTCTCCTAATGACAATCCAGGAACCTCCTTTCCTCGGCGTAACACGTGAGCGGTGTAGCCTGTGGGTAGTGTCACGTGAAGCCAACAAGCGCCATTGTTCCACTCATACACAATGAAAGATGACGTCCAATGACATAATCAAAAGACCGTGAACCAGATCTGACTCACACATTCAGATTCTCCGAGAGCTCTTCTCTTTCTCTCGTACAGTCACTCACAAACAATAACAACAAATTCTGTATTGACTATAAAAGGGGATAGCGAAGGACCGAACAGGTTAGGCCAACATCGACGCACCTCTGACAAGAAAGGCCAAGGTTTAGGATGGGAAGGAAAGAAACGCGATTTAAGGCTCTTTTTTTTTTTTTCAGTTTTCATGATAAAAAATGGGGTGTGGCTGTGTCATGGACACGGCCGTGTGTTGTACGTGAATACGTTTATGTAACGGGTTATATTTTCCCCTCCACCGTGCGCGATGCGTCACTGTTCTCGCTTATCATAATTAATTCTTTGATCCTTTAGCTATCCAGTGGTATAATTTAATTTTGGATGTAGAGGATAGATTCGAAACTACAACGCCAAACTGTATTTTTGATAATATTTTTTTATTCTAACACCTTATTATATTCACTGTCACTACTTTAAACTAATGTTTTATATACAATCGATAGATTTTGACGATCGCTGACGATTAAAACCTAAACGAACATCGTAGCTTCTCCGAGTCAAAAGTTATACTAATTGCAAATCTCGATACGCAGCAAAATAACCTCAAAATGGCGACGCTTCCCCCTCCACCGCGCGCGATGCGTCACTGTTCTCGCTTATCGTAATGAATTCTTTGATCCTTTAGCTATCCAGTGGTATAATTTAATTTTGGATGTAGAGGAAAGATTCGAAACTACAACACCAAACTGTATCCCCCGATTTTGTTATCATTAAGTTTTTTGGATTGCCCCCGTATGGTAGCAAATTTAAAGACGTATTCACGTCAAAAAATTGTTTCCTCAAAATAAATAAAATATTTCTTCATTAGATGCATTTAGTTTTATTTTCTTCCCATGGTAATCTCAACAGTTCTTTAATATCTTTCACGGACATCGTATAATTTGACCAATTTTTTCTCTTCATTTAAAAAGTTTCTGGTCAATTGCCTCGATACTCATGACAAACATTCCAGAACATGTATAAATATATATGTATAAAATCAAATTAAATGAATAAATACTGGAGCAATATTTTATTAATTTTAGCCAACAATTTTTTTTTCCATAAAAATTGAAATAATATAGTTCTTAGCTCGATTTCCTTTCCACACAGTGGGAACGGTTTTCCTAGATTGAAGTTTATGATCGTATTCACCCTCCACACTAAAGCTTAAGTCACTAATAGTCAGAATCACCCGCTTCGGTGGACATATGGTCTAAGGCGCTACTCTCTCAGTAGACTAGACTGCCGATGATGGGGAGATTGATGGTCAAATCTCGGCTGGGTGTACTGAGGGTAGTTTTTTCAAAAGGATTTTCTAATATCCCTCAACGTAAATGTGGTTTCACTTCTCATAAATATAACCATTAGAGTAATTAGTACATAAACGTATAACCCAAACGGGTAGTAAGGCGTGGTGCTAAAATCAGAATCATACAAATAATAACTAGTTTTCTGCCGATTTATACAGTTATTACTTTAACAGCTCCTATAGAAAGTCGGTTATTTCAACGAATTCGGTGTTACCGATACGAAAAGTGCATTTTTATGTTGACAGTCAAGCTTTAGTTTAAAAAATGAATACGAAACTGAAACATAGTTTGAATCTTGAATGTGTGTGTGTGTGTGTGCGTTCGCGCGCGTGCTAATCTTCTTGCTTCCCGTCTGAGCTATCCGCAACCTACACTCATTTTAGGACACATTATTGAGCCGGATGATTTTTAATGGAATTGTATCATATTTCATCTTTAGAGAGAATAATAAAATCGCAGCCTGAATATCATCTGAGAAGTCTGCTGACAAAGGATGCCTACTGAAGCAAGGAAATTAGATCGAGGATCGCTATGTTCAAGGAAGCTTTGAACAAGAAGAGGTTACTGCTGACCAGCAAGTTGAGTTTGGGACTGGGGGGAAAACTTATGAAACTCTACATTTGGAGCACTGCATTGTATGGAGCAGAAACTTTAACTCTCAGTAAGATGGAAAAGAAATACTTGGAACGCTTTGAAATGTGGTTCTGGAGAATACTATCGAGAAATTTAGAGAGACATACAGGATGACAAATGAAGAAGTCCTAAGAAATGTGGGTGAGAAGAGAACCATTTTAGATGTAATTCTTCTGCACAAAGTAAACTGAATTGGACACATTCTTAGGGGAACTGTCTTCTGCACGATGTCATAGAAGGAAAGGTTGAGGTAAAGAGGAAGAAGAAGGATTCAAATATTGAATGTCTTGAAGGAAAGAAGAAAATTCTGTTGGCTTAAGGAGCGGGCAGAGAACAGGGTGCATTTGCGGTCTAAGTTCACTGACTAAAGGAATGGACCTGTCGTAAGACAGAACACATAATAATAATCACATAAACCATCTCTCAGAGTACAGTGTACATCTTCTGGATTAGAACCGGAACAGGATCAGATTTGAGAATGCCAGTTGACGCTGAACCATTCCTACAGTTATACACACTAGTAGAAGCATGTTATTTAGAATGAGATGTGTCACTCCAAGAGAATATAGTCCAATTTTCAAATGAAGAGCAATTTAGAAAATAAAAACATATTTTTTTGCAGTCAATGGCGATAACATTTTACTATATTATTAATATTATTTTAAAGATACTGCTCATATTTATCAAAAGTGACAATTGCAGATCACATGACTTGACGTATTACAATTGGTTTAGTAACTTTTGTAACTGTTAAATAGTGTTCTCCCTAGCAGAATCTTACTATACATCGTCTTTGAATCCAAGAATCAAGTGGTACATCACCAAATAGTCCTCCATCCGATCTGATCTTGTTAAAATGTTTTCTAATCATGTTTGTAGCCGGACAGTGACAGTGACAATTCTTCGAAATGGTCCATTGTTCGAGCCTTCTTTTGACCAAGACATCCCCAAGATCTTAAAAGCTTATGTTTTCAACCGGTGTATTCAAATAAACCGGGGACAATGGTCCATTACTTCATGTTTTGGTAGCCGCCACTCTCTCAACCTACTTTGGGCGCAGGTGACCGTATTACGTAGACATTATGTGGCTTTATATAAGTCTTAAACAACTTTTTAGATAACAAATGATTGTAGAGTATCCAACATCTACAAAAGCTTCCATCTTTCAAAATCGACACCATCTGTCAAAAGTGTAAGGTGTTAAACACATCCTATAAATGGATAACAGACAATAACTTTTTTGACAGTCAGAAAAGTTTCTTTAACTAGTGGATCGACTATATCTTATATCTAGATTTTTTTGACACTGCTTGTTAAGGTACATTTTTAAGAGTAATCTTTATTTTGGATATTATTATTATATTATTATTATTATTATTATGTGTTCTGTCCTACTACAGGTTCATTTCTTTTGTCAGTGAACTTAGACCGCCAATTTACCCTATTCTCTACCTCCTTCTTCTGCCTCCAGGTTGTGTCTTCTTTCCTTCACGTCATAAAATATTTAAATCCTCCTTCTTCCTAAGTTCTTCTTTACCTCAACTCTGTGTTCTATGACGTCATGTAGAAGATAGTTCCTCCTAAGTATGTGTCCGATCCATTTGGTTTGTACCGAAGAATCAGATCCAAAATGGTTCCCTTCTCACCCACTCTGCTTAGGACTTTTTATTTGTCACCCTGTAAATCCACCTGATCTTCTCAAGTCTTCTCCAGTAGCATATTTCAAAGCTCTCCGAGTATTTACTCAAACTGGTAGAGTTTATGTGGTAGTTTTCACTCCAATGTTTTGAACTCGTAAAGTCAGGGTGCAAAGCTGTACTGAGAATATTAATTTCTCAATGTTAATTTTCATCCCCCCTTCCCGCCCTCCCCACAGTGAGTGTTAATTTATTTACTTTAAAATTCACCTATCTTATTCTATGTTTAGTTAGTATAAATGGAAGTTAAGACACACAACAGGTTATTTAAATAAACACTTTTAAACCTCATTGAAGGTAACCCATTGTTTTAATATTTATTTTTAAAAGAGGATAAAAACCATTCTTAGAAAAGAAGCTAGTCCGTACTTAGAGCTTACAACGTGTTGTCCCAGACTGTACCGGGAGGGGGTGCGGAGGGGCCCCGCCCCCAGATCTGCCTGCATGAGGCCCCGCTTTACATATTCATAACCACCCGGAGACCGTACATCTGGGTACAATAACATTCATCCAGCGCCACCACATTACACTGCACTCTACACCATCGTCATCGGAGCAGAGCCACTTCCCTAGTCGAGCAACGTTATAACACCAACTTTACCATTCATTGAAGAAACCAGGTGGATCTTCCCGCGGCTGGTGGATATCTCAGCAGCTTGCTACTGAAACGTGTGCAAATATGTTACATACGAGTCACTTTTCCACGTTGATATAACCCCAGGAGGCTGTACTCAGGGTCGCCACCTGTACAATACGGATACTATAATTTTACCACCCTTGCATTCGTACGAAACAATCTTAGGCTATAAAAATATCCTGGGGATTTGGTATAAAGTAATAGTAAAATACATTAACTTATTAATTTGTTATGAACATATACCGATTGCTTAATGCATTGCGTTGGTCGGGTACACAATTTTCGGCTGCAGGTTAGTTGCGGCTGGACGAGTTGTTTACCTCTAAAGAGACAGTTGAATTGCGGCCCCACATTTTTAGAGCCACGTATGAATTTCGGCCCGGACTGTTGACCTAACGTAACCTAACAAACCTCCAAATTTCTGCCTAAACCATTGAACGACAAGAACTGAAGAAGTTTGGACATTACGACGGATGTCAACATGAGACGATGATAATTTCTTTCTGAAATTTAAGACAGCATGTTAGAAAACACACTGCTAATTATATGGACGCAACTCATACCTCTCTCTCTCAAAAAGCCGGGCCGCAACTCTTACACGATTTCAAGATTAGGCCGCAACTCACACATAAATTATCCTTGCTCATACCTAAAGCTAAGTGTGGTTTGAGTGGTCGTAAACAAGTCAAGCGTATTCGGGTTCGACTTAAGGTGTAATAATAATAATAATAATAATAATAATAATAATAATAATAATAATACTTAGCACCGCGTCTTACTACCTGTTCGGGTTATACGCTTAAGTACTAATTACACTAATGGGTTAGGAATTGGGAAGGTTGAATTTAGAGGAAGTGAACCCGCATTTGCGTGGAGGGAGAGTGGAAAACCATTTAGGAAAAACCACCCTCAGTTCACCCGACCGAGATTCGAACCTCGATCTACCCGTCCTCGGCAGTCGAGCTCAACATGACTGGCGCGTTAGCTAACTACGCCACCAAGGCGGGTATTAAGGTGTAGTTTAAGAAGATATTTACTAATTGCTTTCTAGAAATTCCTGCTATCCAATAGGTAATTATATAGGTACTACAGTAGGTGTCTAGTATTGGACATACTCTCCTATGTTATGTTAGTTTGTAAGTCATATTTTGGCACATTCTGTTACTTTTTTAAATAAAATGTGGGTTAAATACCCACTAAATGAAACGGAACATTCTACAAGTATAGTCTCAACAAGGAATCGGCAAATTGGTAAAACTCTTCAGATGGGTTTGTTTTTCTAGATGGTTGTATTATTTGTCGAGGCTTAATGCCTTAGAATCTAAATTTTAGATAGCAATTGACTTTGTCCCCTCTCTTCCCCCTTGCCACAAGAAACTTTGGTTTAAATTCCAGTGAAGTCGAAATTAATTTTGTGGGGCGATTTATTTTGAATAAAATATAATCGTAGACCTACGCGCTAGTATTGCCTTGTATAATATATTAAACGCCTGTTGGTTTATTTTTTTGTCAACCCTCGCAGTATCAAACTAACACCAATATCTCAGATGGCAATTGATTTTGCTATTTAGATTTAAAATTTTCATAAATATTAAGCAAAATTATTTTTATATTATGGATTCATTTAAAGCAAATAATTAAGAATCCCCTTTTCTTCACTTTTCTTTATGCCTTAATATCGCCTACATCACGCTTTCATGCATAGGCCTACTTTCTTCATGCATGATATAAATAAAGTTTGTCCAATACGCTATTTAATTGAGGGAATTTCCCGTGACTCACTGTGCAGGGTTGGTGACTATATTTTAGAAGATCTGACTAAATTTTAGAAAAGGCCTAAAATAATGTAGGATATGAGGAGGACCTCTTAACCAGATATTAATATTTCTGGAGCAGTATTTTGGTTGTTTTGTGATAAGACAGTGTTGGTTGTGTCCTAGGCGATGCTATTAAAAAAAAATTAATATACTGATGATACTCTATATTTAAAACATTAATGTCAAGTAACAAAAAATAAATAAATATCATTCTGGTACACCTTGTCTGATCGAATGGTTTAAGGTCTCATAATAGACTAGACTTCCAATGGGCAGATCAGTGTTTAAATTCCTGTCAGTTGTATAGTTTTTCTTTTCTAAATGGTTTTCCACTCTATCTCCACGTCAATTCGGGTAGACCTCCTCTAAATTAACCCTTCCTCAACACATTAGTGTAGTAAGTACATATGCTTTTAATACGAACGGGTAGTTTTTCTCTCCATAAATGAATATAATATTAACCGCCGAGAAGCGAATGACGATGAAACACTGGATGGACTTGAATTGTTAATTGGTGACAGTATAGCTTTTACAATACACAAGGCTCCGAGTTCAATTCTCATATCAAGCTATAATTTTTCAATTTGAATAAAGGGTGAAGTGCTCGCCTCAGGACCGATGTTCTTGGATTCAAACCCAGCTGAGGTCGATGGATTTTTCTTGTGCGATCAAAATCCGTAACACAACTTCCTTCAAAGGAAAGTAAAGCCGTTGGTTCCATGTCGATTGTGGCATGTAAAGAAACCCTGAGAAGTAAAATTGGTAGGCCTTTTTGCACTTGCTCATAGAAATTCAGTGTGAAAGAAAGGCAACGGGAAATCACGACACTTCCTGAACTTCCCTAATATATGGGATTTCTACCAGATTATGCAGGCAGTACTAACCAGCCGAAGGGCCGATTGAATGCCCAGCTCCGAATTGATGGAAATCCGATCAAACCAACTTTGGGGTTGTGGACTTAAGAATAAGATATATATTTACTAACTACAAGGACTAAAGTTACATGTCCAGAGATGAAACTTTGGCCCTTGTGACTCTTTCGCCGTCGTGTGGCTTGAACCTAGCTGTGAATATTTTGTAAGAGCATGTGGATAAAATCAGGCAAAGAGGTCGTCACACTAGCAAGAGGGATGGAAGGGGCAGATGGCTCGTAGCACTTAGGACATGGTCGACCCTTGACATGGGTGCTGTTAGCGAGGACACACTCTCCCCCGTTACCCTTCACAACACTTCTTAACTCCCCTCCCCCAAGAACGCGCACACACGCGTTATCTGAAGGTCACCGACCCTGGCTTCATTTCTCATTAGAAGTATGGGGAGGGGGGGACAGATTTTACACAAAATTCAACTGTTTGAATACAAAATACTGATTTTTGATCGTATGGTCGTATAACTAGTCTTTAGGGTCCGCCCTCTGGGTCGTTGAGACTCGTTGGGGGCGTTCAGTATTTTTAAAAAGTGGTTTGTTATTTAAAAATATAGTTTATGCCAAAACTGAAGTGAACAGTATCAACATATGAAAGGTGAAATTATCTCATTTTCAACGAAATTTCAAGTAAAATATCGGAATTCTAAGGCAAAAAAAGGGTTATAAACCTAAATCTAGCCCTCGTCAACCAAAATGAAGGTTTTAACAGGGTCACATCAGAAAATTCTAAGATAATTTTGGAGTGTGTTAGTGGTTTGGTTTGGAAGATTGATTGCCCTTCCTAAAAGAAATACCGCAGTGTGAAGATGTTCTCCTGATGTAGGCGGTGCCCTTAGTGAAGTTGTCTACTACAATTTTAGTGTCTACTAAGGGGAAAAAAAACCCAGATCAAACCAATGGCTAGATGGTCTAAGGCGTCTAGAATCACATTATTGAATTTGTCTGCCGTTGATGGTGAGGTTGAGACTTGAACCCTGAATTCCTCATCAATAAAGGCCAAAGCCAATGTGAGTTTAACGTCTTAGACGGCGCAGCTGTTGGTGTATGTTAAATGAATTACCTCACTGATTTAAAAAAATTTAGAATTTTGGTATAGCTTATTATAATATTATGTATTTATTTTTTTAGGGTACTGAATACTTAATGTGCAATATCTAAACATTACATTTCTAATTTGATTTTTAGGACTATTCTATACAAACCTAATACAGATCTTGATCAGAACCATTTGAAATCCAAACAATGTCCCCTAGATATGTGCTCGACCCCCTTAGCCACGGGAATGAACATTAATTATCTTATATATAAAATTATGAATCTAAACTTACCTTTGGTTGATATATTTTGTGCTTTGAAATATTCAAAATACTTTGGAAACGTTTTATTTTCTTACTAAAGGCCATGGGTTCGATTCCCGTGTCCACGGATAATTTTTAAATTTATTCAACTATGATTCAGGTACGCCTGATTCCCGTAATTCCAATTATTTATTCTCCAAGTTTCGGCCTTTCATATATAATTAATAATTGTATAGCGTTGCATTCTTTCAACTTCCTGAGTAAAGATGATATATTATATAAGGCTTATTTGACTATGATATTAAATTATATATAATAATATAATGTTTTGTTGGCTTTATTTTTGATTATAACTGTCGTTATAAAATTCTAAATTAATTTTAATTCTAGTTTGAATAACTAATCTAAATTAGTCTGATTATTTGTTGTTGTTAGATACAACAGTTGACATACGAGTATATAATTGGCTTCACTGAAACTACTTTCTGTCTCAATGCATCGTGACTTCGTACATTGTAAGCGACTGTGTGTGTTCCTGGGGCTATGAAGTCATCGTCCATTGGAATTTTTTTTTAAACTCAAAAGTGCTCTGTCGACGGTGATTCAACGAATAATTTATTAAATCTTTAAATGAAACAAGTGGGACCATTATTATTATTTTTTATAGCGCCTTTCCTCACTTCCTTTCAATTGTCTAGATTACATAACAGTTGACTCGAGTCTGTCAGCATATATAAATTTATATAAGTAATTTTTATAAAAAGTATTAAGAAATGACATTTCGTTCTGATGGGCTTGAGCGAGAAAAAGAGGGTAGGAGAGGAAGGGGATCCATTTCACCCACACACTGAGCAAGTAAGTAGAAGACAGTCTTTGTTACTTCTCCGGAGGAAAGGAGAGAATTAGTTTCCTTAGAGATCTCTTTCATTAAAAAAGAGTAGTGAAGTCTCATTCGTATGATCTTTGGAGTTGGTGGAGTTGAATTAAAAGTAGGGAAATACTAATCAAATTAGCTTTGAGGTTCATGGAAATCAGTTAAAAGAAGTGAAATATCAATCGTATGAGCTTTGAAGTTCATGAAGTTAAGTTAGCTAACAGAATATTATTTTATCACTAATATATTTGTTATAAATCATTTTATATATCGTAAAAATCAATCTCACTTGACGTAAAATAGGTCCTACCTGAATACGACCTTGGGCGTTGGACTAATCACTTTTGAAGTTTTTCAAGGTGGTGAGGAGGGGAACTCGAGCAGAGGTAGGTATTTTTGGAGTTTTTTTTTTAATAGCAAAACACTTTTCTTGGCGGAAATAAATAGCCTATAAAATTGCTCCAGTAGAAACATAGAGTTTAATTTTCTTCACAAAGTGATACCAACTTTTACTAATTATCTGTAATTAGAAAAGCGGAATTAAATGATAAACATTTTAAATTCCAGGATAGCCTTGACAGATATTCAATATTTGTATTTATTTAAAAAGACCTTTCAGAGAGTAATTCCTACCGTTAATGGAGTATACTTACCACCGCGCCTTTCTACTCGTTCGGGCTATACGCTTAAGTACTAATTGCACTAATGTGTTAGGAATTGGGAAGGTTGAATATAGAGAAAGTGAACCAGCATTTGCGTGGAGGGATAGTGGAAAACCATTTAGGAAAACCACCCTCAGTTCACCCGAGCGAGATTCGAACCTCATCTCCCGTCATCGGCAGTCTAGATCAACACGAAACTAGAGCGTTAGCCAACTACGCCACCAAGGCGGGTAGGTATTCAATAACTGTTGAAGAAAATTAAACCCTATGTTTCTACTGGATAATTATTTGTTTAATTTTGGCCAAAAAGAAAAATGTTTTGCTATAAAAACTGCAAAAGCACTTGCCCTTTATCATGTTCCCTTCCATCCCACCTTGATGTGTTCCATTTATACATTTAGATTGCGTGTGTTGAAAGAATATTTTGTGATGTGATGCACAATTTCAAGTAAATTATTCATTTAGCTACAAAAGCTTGTGGCCTCAAGGTAATCGATGCATATTAAACCAATAGCAATCCCGCACGGCGTTGCCCGTGACCAACAAAATTTTTGTTAAAAATAGCCTAATTAAAAAGCTAATTAAAATTTTAAAAAGCCGGCTTCGAGGTGCATTCGGACCCCCTTCCGTCCACCTATGTTAAAAATTTCAGATCTCTGCGTTCCATAGATTTGGCTGGGCATCCACACAAACAAACACACACCAGACACTTTCTTTTATTATTATAGATGGATAATATGTTTGTAACAATATACGTATATATATAAATTGTGTTAACATATCTATTAGCTATATTTAAATTAATTATAATTGCATTTAATATTACGAATGGATGGGAAATTGCAATTAAATCACTACATCAGAACAAGAACAGCCCAGTAGTTGCGTGGAAATCAATCATTTATTTTAATCGTATTTAAAAAAAAAAAATTATCTACATACCAACTCGTATCAGTGGTCGATTGGTCTAACGTGTCACTCTTGTGTGTGACTTTGTTTCCGGTGATGTAGAGTTCTGTTCGAATCCCGGTCGAGTGTACTAAGGATGTTCCCCCCCTTACCTTCAAATAGTTTCTCACTCTCTCTCTCCACGTAAATACTGTTACACTTACTCTCAAATTCTACCTTCCTAATTTATATTCCTCTAGCGTAATTAATGTATGCGTGATTTTAACACGAACGAGCTCTCATCTGCGGTGAAAAAATAAACAAGATATTACCCAAAGTGAATAGCCATATTTTGTGTAATTGATATTAAAAAAAATTAATGTGTATTCTTATCTTACTACCCGTTTTGGCTATCAGCAACATGTTTTTATTCCTTCCTACTAAAAAAAATAAAGTTTTGTGTATCATTTATAACTTTCTTTACATTTAGTTTCATAGCGTGTTATTTTATAAGCAACATAATAATTGTGTTAATATTTATTAGTTAAAAAAAAGCACAGTTAAACTAACAGCTTTGTTCAGGAAGGGATGGATTAAGGAAGAGGAGGAGTTGAGAGGAACTCCATTGGCATTCGATTAGAAGTACGATTGAAAATCAACATGCGTAAAACTCACTCTTTATGAAATTGGTCGGGATTTGAACCTTGCCCTCTCAGATCATAGTAAATAAGGCACACACTCTGTACGTCCATGTAGGATGGTTCCTTTAATTTTCCCCCCCGTACACTAGAATAAATAATTTTTTGACGGAATTTTTTGTTACAATTGTATTTTTTTTATAGCTATGTATGTGTTCGTCCTACAGTTCAATTTTCACAGAAATGGATTTATCTGATATATAGGAATGTTACTAGATCTTCTTACACGTATTCATACTTCAAGTCATGTGATATGTAGCATTTTGAGATTATCAATACCTATAAAGATAATAAAAATGTGAAATTTTATCAATGTTGACAGAATTATTTTTTATATTTTCTAAAGGCCTTTTCTAAGAAAAGTGAACTTTGTTAGTAATACATTTTGTTTCTTAATTTTATGAGTTGTGAGGGTAACTCAAAAGCAAGTCTTTCAAAATAAATCCCTCCGCAAGGAGTGTTTCCATCTGGGGAAGGAGGGAAGGGGGATGCACACGAGGTCGCGCAGTACCATATAACTCAGGAGGAAACTATCAGCTCGCGATCATGTGGCGCCGACAAAGGCGTCTTCTTTACTTCAATCTTCACTGTAATACATGGTCTAGAGATCGCGTAAGGTCGCGTCTTACTATCTTCATGATTCTTGAAACCTGTACCATTAGTTTCCACTAAAGATGTGGGGTGGAAAATGGTCTATATATATTTTTTCTCTCTCCTGGAAAATAAAGTTACATTTATTTAAATGGAAGGAATGCAATCGAAATATGCCAAGTATTAAAGTTTATACTTCAGTTTAATTCTTCCTAAGGACGTTAATCTAAGAAACATTCAAATAGTTCCAATAAAGCAATAAGGAGGCGGCCAGACTGAGCGACTAAAATATAAAATAGAACACATTGGTTGTAATGAGAGGTGGCCAGACTGGAGCGACTGAGCGCGCACGCTTGAAAGATAGAACTGGTTCTATTTTTCAAGCGCGCGCGCTCGACCCGGTACAGTCTAGCTTATAGGCTCTAGGCAATATTATTGTATGTTGGTTCATTGAGTGCTAGGAAAACTTCTCATTTTGACATTTTTATTGCTATCGATAGGTTTAGCACACTTGCTACTAACGGCCTAATTTAATTGGTAAGATCATAAACCACACTTATACGTATATATATATAAAACTGATGTGTTAAAATACTTCAATATTATCAAAGTAGGCCTTTACAAATAAGAATCACCATTAGCGTGGAGAGAGGATGAGAAAACCACAACAATAAATCACTTGTTAAAACCCCCCTCAGTTCAGTCAGCCAAGATTTGGAGCCTCCTCGTCAACAACTAACGAGAGCGATCTGCTAATCACGCGCTCGCTCGCCAGTCTGGCCACCCAGTCGCTCGCACGCTTGTCAGTCTGGCCGAGCACTAACAGCTATTCTTGTATTATTATTATTATTATTATTATTATTATTAGCACCGCGTCTTACTACCCGTTCAGGTTATACGCACTTACGCTAATGTGTAATGGTAGGGTGATTGTGAGATGAAATGGAGGACCTACAGTTTAACGTGGAATCCGAACACGGTGGAGGCCTGGCATTCCTCACATTCACAAGTTGTGATTAATACACGTCTTGTCAGAGGTGAAGGAAGGGTTTGGTAATCAGATAAATCTGTGCCGGGACGGGGATTATTCTTGTATTCTTCTCACACTCACTTATCGACTACAGCGCTTGGTGGTTGAATGAGTTATATTCGGGTCTACTGTAGACCACATATATTAATACTGCATAATTATTACAATCGATAACAAATACATCTTATTTCCCTGTGTTTCAAATATCTTAATTTTTTATTTCGAAAAATGTTTATCTTTGATTCTATTCTCAGGATGTCATAGATGAGATGATAAAAATAATTCAAGGTTGGCTTAAATGTTTGTTAAAACGTTTTATTTCTCTTTCTCCCCAATATATCTTCCCACAAGTCCATAACACATTATTCGATTTTTTTTGGTATATATTTAATAGACTCTAGGAGCCGCCTCACCCCACCCAGCTCCTTCACCTGTTTAGTGGGTCGCAAGCCGCTACTGTAAACATTTTGCTTCGCTAATGGCGGCGGCCGCTCGGTCGGTATATCTCGCTTGCGGGCTCACACCACGGATTTATGGGCATTTAAATATTTCCATAAGTAGATTCCTCAGAATCGAAACAAAATAAACTGCCTGCGTTTAATCCACGCCCGTCTTACGAAATTTAATTGGCCTTTTTATTCGTAAAGTAAGCTACGTCAACAAATATCAATCTAATCCCGAACTATTTGGTCGGAGTCAGAGCGGCCTGTTGAGTCGTCTTTGAAATATATTGGGAATCGATATCTTTGTAGAGTAGTTTATTTTAGCCCCCTTTTCATTTGATGTAATATATTTACTGTAGTTTTGTTTTTATATGTACTTCGTGAGTTACGCGCCATATTCAAAAGTTGGAAGGGGGCAAGTTTTTGTTGTTGTAGACAAGTGGTAAGAGAGTTGAGGTCGTGTGGTCACTCTGACGTGTGCAGACCGAAAGGGGCACGGGAAACCATCTAAACGATGGATGATTCTCGTGGGTTGATCGCCACACTCCTCAAAAGATCTTGGATTTTTTTAGCCGAGAAGTGCGTAAGTTCCAAAGGTTCAGTTAAAGAAACCTATTTTCTTATTCCTTCCCGTCCTAGCATGGTATCGTGTAAGGTATGCCTTAGCGTTGGCAAACCTCGATTTTGAAGAGGTAAGCCATTACAATTTCACTAAACAGTCTACTCGCTTTATTTTAATTCCTCTCGAACCTCTCGGAGAGAGAAGTATTGTGATCGGCAAAAAATATCGAAATCAATATTTTGATAAATATCGACGTTTTATGAACCTCTGAAACCGATAAAGGGATTTTGGCGATGCCATCTGTCTGTCTTTATGTCTCTATCTCGGTTTAGAGCCTAAACCATTTTAATGATCGGGCTAAAACTTGGTATCAAGGGTTTTCATAAGGTTCCTCCAAGGTTTAAAAAATATATATATATATAACCCTAAAATTAAGGGCAAAAAGAAACAAAGCTATTTTCTCAAAATCCACAAATGATTTTTTTATTAAATTTTGTATTTAGTCACTGTTACACAATACAAACAAAAAGGCAATCCTCATTTTCCATGAAAATGACTTTGAGGGTAATTTACATTAACATAAATTCCCAATTTTTATCATATCTCCGCAACTATTTGAGATAAGAAATAACTTGGCATTGCATTGTCAAGTTTTAGTACTATTACAAATAAAAATCTTTTACTTAAAATATATTTTTATAAAACTATTAACATCTGAGCTATAAGCGTAGATGTATTTTTATAGAAGTCTGAAAATTATTGAAATATTGATTGTTATGCTTTTTGATGGTCAGATTTCCTTTTTTCTCATAGTTTCTCTGATATAAAATACTACTTCATTTATACGCTTTGGTGGAGTATTTCTGCAACGATGTATTTTATTTCCTTTCACATAATCATGTGAGTTTTTTTTTAGTAAATGTTTATTTTGATATAAAAGACAAATTCTGTGTGATGCATTGTACAATTTATTCTGTCTTGCTTTGACGACTGAAACGAAAATGCTAGACTGAAAATATACTTTTATGTAAATTATACATCTAATTTTTTGAAAATGAGTGTGACTTTGTTAGACAAACAGCGTGGGAAGCCACCTCAAAGATATCTCATCACCTTGGCTCCTAATGCAACACTGCCATAACCCGGCTCATATTAAGATGAAAGAGGAGGGGAAACTTTCAACAAAAAGTTGTTAACATTGTCCTGTCCTACTGATAAGCCTCTCTTCTCAGTCATCTTCCCAGGCGGCCTTAACTTGAGCGCCTTTGGTATGGCCGGAGGCAAAACTGTGTTTATAAAAAACTATAACTAAATCAAATATAACACTTTATTTGTGTGTTAATCGATTAATTCTGTTGGACTTTCATAAAATGTCTTACAAATTTTTAGAATAAGAGGGGAAAATGTGTGTGATTTTCTTATCAAAAGTTAGATTGAAGTAAATTGTGGCAGTAGACTCATACGTTAAAAAAAATAGTTCATAGTTCATTCCCAACTAAATACGTTTATATTAGTTAATAATCTCCTGTCTACAATTATTAATACAAACATACATACGATTAGACAAGATTTGAGTCTATGAAAAGCGAGAAAAGTGCTATTTAACAACAACCAAATTAATACAAATTAATGTGTATTTTTGTTGTTGTAATACTTTATAAGTAAAGTAGATCCAACCCGCATTGGTAGGAACGCAGGTTAAGGTGTTGAACCTCGTCTAGAGTGGGCTAGGTCGAGGTTTAAATCACGGACCGGTGTACTGGGGTCGGTTTTGTCCTACATGGCACTGCGCACTCCCCCTATGCGGGCATATTTATTCTAAAGTCTGTCAAACTTATCCCTACACATCAGTGTAAATATGCGGGTAGGCCGGTTGGGTAGTAAGACATAGTGCCTAAAAAAATTTAAGTCATAATAATTAGGATACAATAGTAGAAGGCCTAAATATGCATTACGTTTTAATAGTTTTGGAATAGTGTTTTACACACTTTTTAAGAGAAACTATGCTGGATTACATTTTGATTTGGGGATACTTTTCTAAGGGCTGAAGATTTTAACAGTTCAACTCCCGCGACTCCAACAAAGAAGGTCACCGCGTTTGTTGGCAGTCTGACTGGTGACCTGGTGGTCTAGGGGTAAGGTGACAGACTTCTGTGCTGGGGGTCCGAGGTTCAATCCTCGGTCCCGGCACAAATTCATTTGATTGACAAACCCTTCCTTCATCTCTGACAACACATATATTAATCACAACTTATGAATGTGTGGAATGCCAGGCCTCCACCGTGGTTCGGATCCCACGTTAAACTGTAGGCCCTCCATTTCATCTCACAAATTAGCGTAAGTGCATATAATCCGAACGGGTAGTAAGACGCGGTGCTAATAATAATAATAAATATAATAAAATAGTAATATAATATAATATAATAATTAATAATAATGATGATGATAATAATAGAAATGGCAGTCTGAAAATGCAGTGGTGCAACATATATACTCCGCGTATCAAAAGCGCTTTTATTTGTAGCTTCGTGCGGAGGTGCGAAATTAACTCCGTATGTAAGAATCTGGGTCGAGGTTTACTAATTTCTAATATTATAAAGTATAAACTGATTTGATAAGTTAGAGTTAATTAATCTGAACTCTATTTAAAACCAAGATAACTTATCGATAAGAAATCCAACAACTAACACCCGATCCTAATATAAAAATACTAGTGGATCGTTGCAGCGGTGACTGCAAATTGTAGCGCTAAAATTTATTCAAAGCTTATTTTACTGGGAAACTTTCTATAGAATGAAGCCTCACTCGACTGTATAGTTAAAAGTTTACTCGTCAAAGGCAACTTTCCAATGGTTTTAATCTTTCTGTGTTTAATTTTAAGGAAAAAGTAAGTTTTTCCTCTTCACCCTACGATTCAAACTTTAAAACTACCTCTCCCACATATATCTCTATTTCTTTGTCGTACCTTACCACTTGAGTAATAATAATAATAATAATACATTGAGTTATTATCTTTAACGAAATATAAATATTTTACTTACCAATATAAATCATAGAAAAAACAGGGTTTCCATGGTGATGTAAACAAAGAATGATTTTACAGATGAGCCACTGAGCGCACAGAAGAAAATCTGTAAATTATTTAGGAAAGTTGGGATTTCTTTGGAGGCTACTATTTTTGCCAACATCCTGAACCCCGAGCCTTTAACATGAGTGAAAGTTTGTCAAAGTTGGTTCAGGTTTTTAAAAATAATTTCAGTTATCGGAAATGGGATTATAAAATAATTTAATTATACAGACAGAGGAAAAAAAGAGTAAAAATTTAGAAAATACGAGAGTGAGAATGAATATTTTAGTGTATGAGTGTGTGATTGTTTAAGATTGAGATTGAGATTGTCGAATTTATAAAGTTAGTGTGAGAGAGTAAATATGAGAAAGTAAATATGAGAGACTGAGTGTTAAAGAGTGAGTGTTAGAGATTTAAAGTGTGAGAAAGAGTGTGAGAAAGGGATGAAATGTGAAGGAGAGAGTGTTTGTATGAGAGAAAATGTAATATATAGAAGGTTTGAAAGAGAGTTTGAGAGATAAAGTGAGAGAGTGTGTGTGTGAGAGTGTGTATGAGTGTGTGTGTGTGTTGTGTGTGTGTGTGAGAGAGAGAGTATGTTAAAAGAGTTTGGGTGAAAGATTGCGTCTGTGAAAACAGTGTGTGTGAAAGAGTTTGTGAAACTTTGTGTGTGTGATAGATAGTGTTTGTGATAGAAAGTGTTTGAAAAAGAAAGTGACGGAGAAAAAGGGTTTGAGAGAAATAGTGTGTAAAAGGGGGGTGAGAAAGATTGCTTGAGAGAGATTGTGTGTGTGAAAGAGAAAGAGTGAGAAAGATTGTAAGAGAGAAATATAGATTGTGAGAGAGTGTGTATGCGGTGTTTGTATGTGACAGAGAGCGAACGAGAAGGATTTTGAGAGAGGTAGTGAGAGTGTGAGAAAGACTGAATGTGAGAGAGAGCTAGAGTGTTTTAGAAAATGTGTGAAAGATAGTGTGAGAAATACCGTGAGAGAGAAAGAGAGAGTGTGTGAGAAATATTGTGTGAGAGAGAGAGAGTGTGTGTGTGTGATATAAAATAGATGGGGTGCGCCAAACATTACCCTGAAATATTATTTACCCAAACTAAAGTCGTAACATGGAAACATAATTTAACTTATTTGTATTGAAATATTATTGGAAAAAATAAACAAAAACTTATTGGCTACTTAGATCATAAGATAAATAGGATGTATAAAATACGACCTTGAATTACCATCAACATGCATTCAAAATTAATTGGTAGCTACCAAAATATATTCAAACATAATTGTATCGTTTCATGTGCGAAATGAAACGTGAGAAAATATTTTGCCAAATTGTCAAACTATTTTTTAATTGGCGAATTATAGTCAATATTAGTGGGTCGTTGCAGCGATGACTACAGATTATTTCATTAAAATGTATTTTAAACTTTTTTATTGGGAAAAGCTCTAAATAATAAACCCTCACTGACTTTTTAGCTAAAAGTTTACTCTTCAAAGGCTATTAACTTTACTTAAATATTTAGTTTTCGGTGTGTAATTTGAATCAAAGTTTATATTTTCCCCGTTCACGCCCCGATGGGAACTTTAAGATGACCCCTCTCTAAGATGTCTATCTATTTGTTGCACCAAACCACTAAGTAACGATCGAGCTGATATTATTTTTAAACAATAACAAAATATTCTATTTACCAACATACAGATATACACAAATCATAGTTTCCATGGTGATGTAAACAAATAATGATTGTACAGATGAACCACTGCCCACACAGAAGAAAAAGATGGGAAATTCGGTAGGACAATTGGGTTTTAGTTTTAGGCCACTATCTTTACCGGCATCCTGATTCCCTAATCTTTAAAATGAATGTTTGTTTGTTAAAATCTGTTCTCGTAGTTTCTATTACTGGAAATGGGCTTATCAAATAATATATATTAATAAATAATATGATAGAGTGTGATAACATGTGATAGTGAAAATGAGAATGTAAGTTTTTGAGTGTATGATTGTGTAAGTGTGTGGGTAAGTGTGAAAATGAGAGTGGGAGTGTGAGAAAGTGAGTGTAAGAGAATGAGAATGAGCAAGCAATTGAGAGAGATCGAGTGTGAGCGAGTGATAGTGAAAGTATGTGAATGTGTTAGTTAGAGGAATACTGGGAGAAGAGAAAAAGAGTGTGTTTAGGAGGAGAGAGAATATGTGGGAGAGAAAGAGTGTGTGAGAGAATGTGTGAGAGAGAAAGAGAATATGTAAGAGAGAATGCGTGATAAAGTGTGAACGAGAGAGTGTAAAATTTTGGGACATATATTGTGTGAAAGAGAGAGAAAATGTGAGGGCGTGTGAGAGAGTTTGAGAGAGAAAGTTAGAGAGGGAGAGATTATTTTAAGTAGGGAAACTTGGATTGAGAGATAGAGTTAAAGAAAGAGTTAGATAAATAAATTAAGAAAGCAAGTTTGAGAGAGAATGGGTTTGAAAAAGAGAATGAGTTTGAGATGAAGAGTGAGATTGAGATAGAGAGAGAGTTTGAGATAGAGGGAGTTTGAGAGAGAGCGATCGTTTGTGAGAGAGTGTTAAAGAGATAGAACGTTCGAGAGAAAGAGAACGTTTGAGAGAAAGCTTAAGAGAGAGAGTATAATAAAGAAATTGTGTGATAAAGAGTGTATGTGAAGGTAGAAAGTGTGTGTGAGAGAGGGAAAAGTGTGAGAGAAGAGAGTGAGAAAAGATTATATTAGAGAAGAGAGTTTTACAAAGTCCTTGCAAAATATTATTTTACAGAGTGAGTGAGTGAGTGTGGGGTGTGTTTGTGTGTGTGTGTGAGGGGAGAGAGTGTGAGAAAATGTGTGAGAGCGTGGAGAGATTTTGATAGAGGTAGCGAATGCGAGAATATTTGGTGGTATTCAAACATTACTCTACTTTGAAATATCATTCCCTCAAAATCAAGTTCATCATGGAAACATAACTGAGCTTACTGTATTTGTAAGAATGTGAAAAGATACATGAGGTACACAAAACATTACTTTTAAATATCATATCCTAAAAATCAAGTGGTAAAATGAAAACCTAGCTTAACATTTGTATTGTGTTATTATTTGCTAATATGATCATCAAAACCCATTATTTGAATAAAATGAACATCAAAACCTAATATTTGAAAAAAATGAACACACAAACTCATACTTAGATAGTTAAAATGACTATTTTTTTCAAACATTATTCAAGATCATTTTTTAGTTTTTTAGCTAATAATACATACCTAAACATATTTAAACATCATATCATGCGCGAAACAAAACGTATACAATATTTTCACGAGCTTAACAACTTAATCCTTTAATTTTCGAACTATGCTCAATATTATTTATATAAAAGCGAATTAACGATAACAACATTCCAATAAAAAATAAATGTTTTCCCAATTTATGAATCTCAATTTAGATGTGTTATGACAGGCATCCAAAGAGAAATATTCATCCAAAGAGAAATTGGTGATGTGTTCGGACCAACAAATAAAGATTGAGCTATTATTTTTAGCCAAAGAGAATTTATTTAGAGATTTACTGCCATGCAGCAAATCACGGTTTCCATGGTGATTAAATAAAGATTGAAAAACTGAACATTCTCTGTGTAAATTAGGTTTTAATGGAAAACTACTATTTTCCCCGACATCCTGGACTCCTAACCTTTAAAATGAGTGTTCGTTTGTCAAAATCTGTTCAGTCATTTCCTCGTAATTTCTATTAATGAAAACGGGCTTATCAAATTATATATAAGATAGCAGTGGAGACACATAAATGCAGGGTATATTTAAATTCTCATATTAATTCGGTGGTGTCAAAGTCAAGCAAGCACAACGGTGATTTCAACGACTTTGACCACCCGTGCACAGCTGTGGTTATGATTAGGTCTGATCCTACAAGAAAAAAGAGACAAAGTAGTCGTTTTATCCCATATTTTGTTCTTCTCGGAGTTATTCCACTACATCCCTTAATTTTAGAAAGCTAAGTGCAACCATAATTTTGAACTCCATCATTCTAATATACGTTACACGTTTTCCTCATTTGGAGATTGGAAGAAAAGAAAAGGGACTCTTAATGCATAAAATAAGTTATGGGGTGAGGGACTTTCTTTAAGATGGAATGGAGACATAATTCTACATTACTTTGTTAAGCGAAGATCCTTTACTTTCTTCTTTTTTTTGAATGGCTTTATTTTATGTGTGTTTAATATAGTACAATGAAAACATTTCAAACCCTAGTAGTGATACAGAGCAATTAAATTACAATCATTCGTCTTACAAGTAGGGGAGTAATTTTTTTCATTTAATAGTGACATAATAAACACGTCAATTGTAGCAGAAGTAAAATAAAGCATTATTAAACCCCCTCCCTCCGTCTTCTTCTAAACGATACACAGTTGCGTATTTCCTTCATGAAAAAAAAAAAGTGAGCTGTAAATTATCAAACTCATGACATCAATTTTATTTGAGCAATTAAATGTTTACGTCTAGGCGGAAAGAAATTACCCGCTGCATTCTTTCTTTACTCGAATACGACAGTTGATATATGTTTTATGAGGACTTGGATGCGATGTTTTTTTGTTTGTTTTGTGTTTACGAATTACTTGCGTACCATTGAGCACGGTCGACCCCCATTCAGCTGAATAATTCAGTCTCGAGGAAGACCTAATTTGACCTCCTACATATGCCATAAGGACAGGTTAAGTCTTATTTACTGCATGTGTAAATACATTAGCAAACAAAAATATGCTATTAGTGAAGTGTGATATACCTATTTTAGCATAATATTACACTAAATTATTCGAAATGTGTAGACAAATAATCAAAGTTAAAAAAGTTTCTTAGAAAACTCCTCAATACCCTGAACGATACAATTTTTCTTTTCCACTTAATTATAACAATTTGTTATAGTTAAAATGAAGCAGTGAGCAATTTTTTCCAATGTGTTCCACGTCTTTCTACCCGCCCAGGTCATCCCTATATTTACACAAAAAGGGTATAGAGGAGGAAAGTAAAATGTTGAGTAGATTTACTCGCATTTGCTTTGAGGAAGGATGAGAAACTACTTAGGGAAAACCATCCTCAGCGCACTTGTCCGAAATTCAAACCCCGACCTATTTTTCGCCAATAATTCAGTCACGAGGGTGACATCCTAGACCATGTGACCACATAGGGATATTTTAACTTTCTAAACATCCAGCAAACAACTTACAAACTTATTTAAACTCACTGTAATGGCCAACTTGGTTTAGAGGCGTTTGACTCACGCTGAGCTTTGTCATTCCCTGAAGGGAAAGTCGTAGTTCGAATACCGGATGAGTGTTGGTTTTCCACGCGTGATTCATCACTTTGATTTTGCCATCCACTTTACATTATATTTGTGGTGCATTTATTCCTAGCTGCCCTTATCAGCCCAACCCCTTAGAGCAATGTTTTTCAAAGTTTTGGGTGGAGGCCCACAAAATGGAAGCTATATGCGTTGAGGGACCAATGAGGCCCTGGGAGTAAATTTTAACTTAAAAAATATTTGAAGGGAAGAATACTAAATCTGGGATTTAAATTAGAATAGGAATATACATTCTACCTAGATCAATTAAATCTACAATTTATAGTAGTACATTATAAAGGCTATGTTTGAGAGCTCCCAATGCAAAATTGATGCATGATGCGTAAACGGGCCAGTTATATATTATAATAGTTAAATAATAGGGTTAACCCACACATCTATTAGATTACTTAACCCTCCGCTTAAAATTAAACTAGTTCCTCTTATACACTTAGTGTACATCTCTGGCCACTTGACCACAGGCGCGGGTAGTAATTTGATGCGTTTGGGTCATTCATTTTCCAAATTGCTTGACGATGCTACTCCTCAACGTTCAATTAAACGGGTGAACAGGGCAATAATTTGTAGGAGGTGTGTGGCGGACGGCCCACCGGCGAGGTCTAGTTTATCGTCCCGTCCCCACCTCACCCCCCTTTGCGCAAGAAGTGCTGGAGCTTGAGTTAATGTGTTCGTGTGCGTGTAATAATTTAATGAGAGGTGTAGCGTTGGCTCTGCGTGTAAACAATGGCTGACCGGAGTAAGAGCAAGGGGGGGAAGCTTGTAATTAGTAATTATTGGGGCGCAATTTGCGGACGGAAGCTGTGGATGGACCACGCCCCCCTCCGACCTTGAGGGTGCGGCGCCCCTCCTGTCAACAGGGGGAAAGGTGGGGTTGAGGGAAAGTCACGCTTCATGGGAGTCACGGCCCCTAGTAGGTTTGTATACCGCTAGATTGTTTCCTACAGTCACTGATAGAGAGAGGAGAGAGAGAGAGAGAGAGAGAGAGAGAGAGAGAGAGAGAGAGAGAGAGAGAGAGAGAGGGGGGGTTAAGCGCTAATAAATCCCAAGGCATAGAGAGACTCGATAAGGGTCCTCCAAACTGTTGACGGCTTTACCGTTAATTGACGTGACAGGGCTTTTTCTTAGTACGCTCAATACAAGACGAAACAAACTGCTGAGTCGGATTTTTTTTTACGTGCTACGTATCTTACTACTCGTCCGGTGAGACTAACGCCCTTTACTGCGTGCTACCGGTATATGTTGGCTTACTGTAAGGGAAAAGGATGATAAATCTTGCTTAGTGGAGATGCACGCTCATTGACATAGGGAAAGTTTGGGAAATAGCATAGGAAAAAACTATACACGTCAAGAGTTTGGATCCTGATCTGATGCATCCGGAGGGTGCTTTTCCGCAGGATATTTATCATTGTGGTTTTTACATCCTCTCACCACGCTTATGTGGGTGCTCTTCCTCTAAATTACCTTACTTATCCCTACCCTTTAGATGATCCGTTAATATAGCTTGAATTGAAACAACCAATCAAAAAGGTTATGTAAAATAAGTATATAGTTAATTACGTCAACATTATTTGCTAAACAACTGTTTCAAGTAAATCAATATGACTAATTTATATAAATAATATAATCGTATTTGTTTTCTGTATTTCTCTAAAAAAAGCATAATTTTCAATTACCCCATTGCTAATGTCTGGGATCATATCGTGGTTGTCTAAAACGAATTCAATTATATTATTAACCACTTATGGGGGCCGCGTGATCTGACGCGCTACTATCGTGTTGGACTAATCTGTCGAAGACGAGGAGATCGGGGTTCGATCCCAGTAGGGGGGACTTAAGTTGTTGTTTCCTAAATGGTTTTCAACTCTTCTCCAAGCAAATACGTGTACATTTTCTATAAATTAAACTTTCCTAATCCCTAACCCATTAGTCTAATTAGTACATAGGCGTATAACCCGAACGAGTAGTAAGACGTGGTGCTTAAAAAATATATTGATCATGCAGATATCAACATCTATGTTTTTATTTTAAAATATAGGCCTTTCAATTTTCCAACAAAGTTGAAAAAGCCCTCTTCAAATGCGCATAAAGTTAATATTTCCTCGCGTCATTAGGATTAATTATTAGACTTTAGGGACCTACTGATTTAGTGAACACCAAACCATACATATACTACCTGATAAATCTACAATCAAAATACCTAACCAGAGTTCGAACATGAGTCCATTGAAAACTAGGACTCTCAATGCACCGCGATGGTCAGCGAGGATCAGTGGAGGCTAATCTATCATTTGCTGTTGGTGGAATTAGGTCAGTGCTGCCACCAGTGATCATGAAGAGGAACTGTGCCTATTGCAGATGTAAGTGCACAACACCCATACTTTGACCCGCTTCTGTCGGCCGTGGCATTGTCTCACGAAGGAAGATGGACCACTTCCTCGCAGACGTGTTGCACCCAGAAGTTCGAGGGCAGGCGCCACGGAAATGCAACAGCCAAAGCGTGCAGGCAAGACTTGTGATCACTAACATACTGCTAGTGAAACACGAACGTATGAAGATCCGCCGATAAACGCGTCTCTGCGATTGTTAAACTAGGAGCGAAACTATTAAATTGTCATATTTTATGATTATTATAATACATCCCAACAATGACAACATTTTACTATATTAGTAGTGTTATTTTATAGATATTGATAATATCTATCAGAAATTACAGCTGCAATTCACATGACTTGACGTATGAATACGTCAAATAATCTCCAGTAACTTTGGTGAGATAATGCCCTTCCTATTAAAATTGAACTGTAACGTATCCCAGCCTTCCTTTAATATATTATATCACCGCGTCTTACTACCTATTCAAGTTATACGCATAGGCCAGTGGCGTCGCGTCAGGGCAAGCAAGGCAAGCACTTGCTTGAAGATTAGTAATTATTTTTTATTCATTTTTAAAATATTCTTCAAGCATCAATGTGTTTGAAATAAATTTTCCCGCACATGCCAGTAGTGACCGTAACATACATGCAAGACATGCACTAGTCCATCATATCGTGGTTGAAAGTCTATATAATATTTCCGTCTTCACCCCATAGCTCTCTTTAGCTAGTGTTTTTCTTATTTGTGACGTCATAGATCTCGGAGGAGAAGGAGGGGAAGAGCTGTGGGACTCGGGTAGGAATGCAAACAACCAAGTTGCGATTTTTCAACAACCGAAGCTATGCCCGAAGGTTAACGACTATAACCGAAGAAACTGAAAGATACCATCGCATACCCCTCACTACCCCTTTCATAACAAAGAAGTGACAAAAGTAGAAATTTAAGGGGGTGGGAATAGAATTAGGGGAGTTTTGCCTAAATGGAGAAAAATTGATAAATCACTGACCCCGGCACGTGCTTACACATCTTTTGTGAAGTTTGTGGCAACAGGTGCTTTTGTTTTGATGTGTGTCAGTGAAAGCTAACAAACTAAAGTTAATGTTTTATATACATATAATAACACAATGAGTGAAGTTAGTGGAGTGAGTGGCTCTAGGAATAAGTGCAAGTGCGTTATTTGTAGCATAAAATATACATCTTTTACCGTAAGAAGTTTTGAAGAACGTGTCGAAATAGTGGGTATTGGAAGAGCCATTCCTAAGCTAATTAAAGCCACATTAATAAAAACGGTTGGTTTTATTAGGCATTTTAATAAACACATTTATTAAAATCATTATTGGCTAACTGGGTGTGGTTCAGAAAATAAATTGTACTGTTGGCCTTGTTTGCTGTTTGCCAGAACGGACAAAACTACGTGGACAAAGAGTGGCTACATTGATCTAAACAATCTTTGCAATGCAGTTCAAAGGCACGAAAGATCAGAATCGCATATAAATGCATTTATTACCTTAAAAGAATTTGGAAAAAATAGGGTAGATCTTACACTGGACAGGTAAAAAAAATCGTGAAGTTTTGAAGCGCCTAATAGAAGCTCTATGTTATTTGAGTACTCAAGAACGAACTAGCATCTCGTGGTCATGTCGAGTCATTTAATTCTAAAAATAAGGGAAATTATGTTGAGATCCTAAAATTGATTTCTGATTACGATTCAATTTTATCTCAGCATTTAGAATCGTCTACTCTACTGTATTCACTGGGCTATCAGCTGAAATACAAAATGATCTCATTAAATCAATTAAAACTGTTTTAATAAATGAAATCATAAAAGAAATTCAAAATGTAAAATTTGTGTCTATTTTATTAGATTAAACATCAGACATCTCAAAACTATCACAACTATCGACTATATTTCGATATGTGTCCTCTGATGGTGAAATTATGGAACGATTTTTTGGTTTCACAGACGTTTCTGCTAACAAATCTGCCACTGCTTTGGCTAATCATGTTAAACAGGTAGTGACAGATGTATGGATGCGGGGACAAGCTTGTTGCACAATGCTATGATGGGGCTGCAGTAATGTCTGGGGAAATAAATGGTACTCAGAAACTTGTTCGCGATAGGTTTCCAGCACGTTGTTTGTTCATTGTCTAACTCATGTCCTTAACCTTGTTTTAACTCAGTCAGTAAATAATATTAGTGAGTGCAAGGTGTTTTTTTAGTACATTAGGTGGACTTGCATTTTTTTCCCCATTCTAGTAAGCGAACTTCATTCTTCGATAAAATTGTTAGAAAAAGACTACCCAGTGTTGCACCAACTCGATGGAACTATAGTGAAAGACTTGCACATATTGTGATGAACTATCGGGAAAGCCTGATAGAAATGTTTGAAACAATAATAGAGTACCCACAAGAATGGGATAGTGAAACTATTGCTGTTGCTAAAGGGTTGGTCCACTCTCTAGAAGATATTCAGAGCATATATTTGCTAATTTTTATTCACCCAGATTTTTGACCACACTGAGCATCTTTTCAAAATTTTGCAAACAAAACAAATGAACATCGTTTTCTGTAAAACTGAGATTGAAGAAACTAAAAAGAGCTTGTCAAATATTAGATTTATATCTGATGACATTTATTCTAAAACACTACAAATGGGGCTAGAACCAGACAAAAGTGGACGCAAACGTAATTTAAATCAAGATACTAAATTGAAATTAAGACAAGTTCATTGTGAAGTAAATGATAACATTGACATGTAAATACAAACACGCTTTGAGCAAATTAACAATCTAAAATGTTTCGAACTGTTAAATTCATCAAAATTTAATGAATACAAACAATCATTTCCTAATGAAACACAGTGGTTTACTCAAGGGAAGCAATAAATATAAAACTGTAGTGGATATGGTTAAGTAAATCAGTGAAAATAATCTTAGATGAAGCATTACAGGAGTTTTAAAAAAAACTGTGTGAACTTGTGGCAACGATCACGCTACAACATCATTAGTTGAGAGATCATTTTCAACATTGAAAAGAATAAAAAATATTCCAGAAATACTATGACAAAATATACTTTCTGGTTTATGGCACTCTTTTCGATTGAAAAGGGTCTGCTTTTTAAATTGAAGCAAGGAAATAGACTTCCATGAAAGAGTAATAGCAGAGTTCGTTAAAAAGGAGCGGAGGATGGACTTTATTTACAAACACTAGAAAAAATATGGTGAGTAAAAAGATCATTGATATATGTATATAAAAATTCATTTAATAAATAAAAATAATCAAATACACTAAATAAGCTGCAAGTTGCAATAGAAGTGAATTAAAAAAATTTTTTATTAATTATATTTATATTTAACGTAGTTAATTAACACAGATATAGTTGGTTTACATTTAATTATAAACCTAAAATCTTTTTATGTATACTTAATGTAAACATTGTCAGCTTTAGGCGTGGCAGAACCGGGGTGGGGGTTACAGGGGGAATTTCTCCTAGCTTGTTGAAATTAAAGGGAAGCTAGATATGTTATCCCTCCCCCCTCCCACCCCACATCCTTTTGGATATGCACTATAGCTTCTAGTGTGTCTTGTGTAAACCACGGAACAGAAGTACGCCCGAACCCACAATTATAAAAAACACTCCAATAGCTTCTTGAAGCATATAATATTTTTTTTTAATCGTAGGGGGTACCTGTGACAACAACAAATATTTTATCTTCGAGACTTCGCTTTACTTCGCATGCTTCAAGCTTCACTTAGATTTTCCTTCGGATGCCTATCTGTGACGTCACGGCATGTCAAGATAGGATTTCCCATATTAATGAATTTACGTTCTTATTCAACGAATTTTAAAGATATAACGTTGAAACAAAAACCACAAATCCTTAAATAATTTAAAAAAAGTACTACACTGCTTTTTTTTTTTGTAAATGAATTTTTTTAGAAATAATCTAAAACTTAGGATAGTAATTAGGTAAGTCACGAAAATGGCTTGTAGGAGGCATCCTGTCTGATGTAGATAAAAAAAAAATCAGTGGAAACATATGTCTATCTATAGGAAACAAGAAAATAGTAATTTTAAAAAGCAAGTAAATGTTTTCAAGGTGCGAATAGTTTAGTGACTGTGTAAGCTCGTCAGAGGAATAGGGAAAGTATTACAATTAGATGAACAAGAGCCCTCACAGGGTGAATTGTTCATTTCCCTTCCCTCTATTTCTATTTCTATATTGCTGTCTAAGTGTGATAATGCCTAGTGTGTCAAGTTAAGATGCAACCCGCTTCGCAAAATAGCTTTGAAATCTCCAACTAGACAACGTCGTTAAAAAGTGACCTTCGCATAAACCTACTGGTAGCCAAGCCGATGTGTTTTGGTGTGAGAATAATCCCCGGGCGGCACCCAATAACCTAATATGGATCCTTGTGCGGCAATAAAAGCGGTATGCTAATTCTCAGAGCCTCCCGGAGTTAAAAAGAAAAGGTAATATGTCACGGTGATCTCCGTATAACCTCAACCTGACCCGGGAAGTGGTCTCATCGTTAACCTTCCTCCTAGCGGTGCGCTGAATAATGATCGGCCCCCATGTTTGTGTGGGTCCAGAAGATACATTGTGCGAATCACATACAGGTCCCTCCACCCTCGTACGATATATCACGCTGTGCACGTCATTTAGTGCAGGACACAGTCGCATTAACGTCATATAGGCCACACCCAGGATTGTTGCAAGATGACATCTCTGCTTTCAGTGGGAAGTGAAGAGGTTTGCTGAGCTACCTTCGGGATTATATATTTTATACAAGATATGTTTTATGGTGGACAAGTCTTTTAACTTACCTTTTATCTGTGGTAACAGAAAACGTTATTATTTGTATACTCTTTTCAATACCTTCTAGACCCCTTCACACTAGACAACGGGGCGTTAATATTGAAGCATTATTTGCAAACACAGTCGCCTATTGTCATAGTAGCCCTGGCGTAGTATTATTAAGTGTTCTTGAACGACCCCGGCGACTCGATCGACCGGGGCCTCCCATCTCTCTTTTTTCTCTTTTTCGTCCTCGTCTAGCTCCCTATCCTTCTTTGTTTTCTGTTATACGTTCTATATGTACATTATGTATGTTTATAAAGGTCCTTTTACTGACCCCATACAGGCGATAGGGCGGGTTTTTATAATATTTTCCCGCCCCTAGCCCTAAGAATAATACCAATCAGCCCGCCAGGGCGCTAAAAGTATGTCATAATGTTTAATTTATTTTTTCTATACCTGTTTGTTTCCGAGAGCCCCACGGGGCTGGTGTTAACTGTTTGTTCAAAATGTTTCCTGTCTTTTCATGTATATATTTGTGATGTTAAAATTAAAAACGCTTACAAACAAACAAACAAACAAACACAGTCGCCTTAGCTCAGTCGGTAGTGCGTATGCCTACTGACCTAGGGTCCCGGGCTTGATTCCTGGCACGGACGAAAATTGGATCACTGGTGAAATGTGGGTGTCACCTTTCAAAGTGATGAATTAACGGCTGGGGGCTGGATGCTGTGCATTTTCTAATTTTAAGTTAGTTTATAGTCGTGTGCTGATATAAGCAATAAATTCATATAGTGCACGTTAATATCTCCGTTTTTCTTTAAATATTTAAAAAATATGAGTGTTCTAGGGGACAATCAGTCTACATGGGCGCCAATTTATGATGTGCTGAGGTCTCCTAATAGATTTTTCGCTATTCATGCGGCTCTCTGTGATTAAAGTTTCTAAATACATTTTACTAAGCTCTTTGCCTGAACTAATTTCTTAGTAATATTGATCATTGATGAGTTTAGAGGAGCCTAGTTCAATTTTAGAGGGAGCTTGATATAGTTTATTAATAGTGCTCAATTCATGGCGCTTTGGTTGACTGTTTTGTGCCAACAATCACTTCCCTTAGCTTGTAAGCCGTTTGTTTATACGTCCTTGTGTTCATAAAGTGGAAACATACTTGACGTGAAATGATCTTATGTTTTTACGGATAGCATTTAGATGAGTGGTTGACACGACTGAAGCGTCTTCTTTATGGTGTTTCAGGTGCATCAGATGTTCCAAGAGAGACTGAACGGCCGCGGTAAGACACCCAGTCTGGGCTCTTGGGCATCCTGGTCCCAGTGGAGCTCCTGCAGCAGGTCGTGTGGGGGTGGGGTGGCCACCCAGACCAGGGAGTGTCGACGCAGAGGCCGGGGGTGAGTCATTCCTTGCACCGCACGCACTTGGAGAACACTCGTGCAATGTACACTTAGTTACCCTGAACGGCAGCAGTATCACCTTGACCGATTACACTATGACCCTACCTTATAAGTTGCACCATAGTGTAATATGTCAAGATAAGACTGCCATCTTTCAGGGTGCAAGGGAATATCTTCAATACAAGCGCTTTTATGTCCCTACAGAGAAATGCCATTACCACGTACCTGGAAAACAGGAAAATCATGGGGAATTCCTAGTGTTTGGATAAAACAAGGAAAACATGATGAATTTCACACACAAAATAAAACCTTTTTAAAACTCTGGAATAATTGTGAATTTGGAACACTTAAGGGTGCCACATATTGGAAAAGCACTGGGTGCGTTGCGCACTTTTATAAATCCCGCATTATTTAAGAAGTGGTTTGATATTTTTTTTAGTAATCTAATCAACAAAATGGAGGTGAAAATTATTAGGGGGCTTCTGACCAGTTAAAAAGTTGAACTTTTTAGTTTAAAGTTTAAAAAAAATTCAATAAAGCTTTACGCAAAAATGTGTACTTAAGATAATGTGGGATTATTTAGGGTTTTATGTAAGCTATCACACATTTTTTAAAACCCTTTAAACTTGAATTTTTTTAACATGTCAGAACTTTCGCCTACATTTTGGTGAAAACAATATTTCAAAATATCAAACCACTTCATAAATAATTCGTGATTTCTAAACGTCTGTCTGAAACGATTCTCGGTGCTCTACCATGTAGCACTCTTAAGTGGAAGTTTTAGATAATAGGGCTTTCCATGGGAGGAAAAACGACCTGAAGAACTAAATATGTAGATTAGAACACTGGAGGTAAAATCATCCTGTAATAAACATCAATTGCATGACTTCACAAATGTCACTTTTATTACAAATTAAATTTCATTCACCTATAATTTTTTTTGCTAAAAGGTCTTGAAAAATGGGAATTCTTTCAGTAAAACCTAGAATACAATGGGAAGTTTGTGTTGAAATAGTGTCAGCCTTGAAATATAATAAAAACAGAGACAAGAAAGCTTCTAATTTACATTCACATTTTCATACGTCAAGTCTTGTTGACTGCAAAAAACAGTATGTTTGTAATTTCTAAAAGAATCTTCCTAAGAAAATTGTACTGTATTTTATAAACATCCAAGAGGACTATACCATTGTAAACATTTTTAAGGATTTATATTTGATACGACAACGATCCACTTTCAAAATATTTTTGTTCGAACACTTGTGGAGTCAACATTTTGTATTTATATTAAAAACAACAAATTATTCTCTAGAACTTCCATTTCAGCTACTAGTAATATTCATTTTACAAAAGGCCAACCTATAAAACTATTAGCTAAAGATAATAACGAAGGCAGCAGTCCAACTTCTTATATTTGGAAACAAAAATATTTAATCATGACTGAAATCTTATCTCAGTTGTTAGAGCTTTTCTCTATTGGTTCGAAGGTTTCGGGTTTAATTCCCAGTAAAACCGGAGAATAGATGATCGGTGAAGGCCCACATTTTATGTAGCATCCAGAACCAAACCCCAGATTCCCGAGTCAAAGCCAATCTTACAGCTGCTCTCCCAAATTTATCAGTTATTTTCTCATTTACAAAGAAGGTTCCACTATACATTGAACTCTGTTATTGTAGGTCAATGCTACCGTTTTAATAATTAGGTCATAGACCTACCTATAGATGAAAGTAATCGATAGAATATTTATAATTCCTTTTGTACTTCACAGTCCGACGGATAAAATCTAAAATAATACGACCACTAAGAGTACGACATTAAAATGTCTCAACTAATTTATCATTGTCGTGCGTTTGGATACCAGTCATAATGAGACAGATCATGATGCTTTAATGGGAAGATACCCCGGGGCATTTCTTGTATTGGTGGCAACACCTGGTAGCAAGCAGTCTGTTACAGATATATGTTTAACTCCAGGGATGTACAGCAACCCTTTGGGAGAGCACTCTGAGAGGCGTTACAGACGCTTAGAAATTTCGGATTATTTATTAAGTAGCCTGATATTTTTTAAATATTGTTTTCACCAAAATGTAGGTGAAAGCTCTGACCATTTAACGAGTTTAAACTGTTTTTTAAAAAAATATGTGATTACTTTCATAAAGCTCTATTAGCTTAAAATGTTCTGTTATGATCCTATATAAACATAACTTTATTTGATAGAATAAAATCAGGTATATGTTTCTAACCTTTAACTTTAATCTCAAAAATACACATTTTTGCTTAAATTGTCGTTGAATTAAAAAAATCTTTTAACTCGAAATTTAAACTTTTTTTTAACTGATCAGAAACTTGCTGATAGTTTTCGCCTGCATTAGTTGGAAACTATATTAAAATATATCAACCAACTTCTTAAATCTACCATGTAGCACACTTAGGAGAGCATATCACGGCAGAATAACTGGAATATTTGATTAGGCTTAAACTTGAACCTGAAAACGTGTCTAAGTACGGTTTAATTCGTTATGCTATTGACAGTAGCTAATTTGTGATACATTTATTATTTTTTTCCTTTTAAAATACTTATTTTTACAATTTTGTTGTAATTTTTAAATATGGTAGAACCAGTTCACCGGTCTCGATTCCACTGTAGCGAATTTCTTCGGTTGCCATTACAAACACTTTGTCGTTAAAATCTTGTACGCATAAAACTTTTTCTTTTCTTGGATTAATGAGGCTACATTCTTGTTGGGCTTGGAGTGGATGTGCTGTACTGGGTTGTAACCCAAATCTTAGTTCCAGCTCTAGGGACCTGAGCGCTCCCTCCCCTAGCTATATCGGCATGGCAATTAATATCTCACCATGCGAGACTGCTTGTTTACCTCTTGTTAACTTCATTTTATTAAATTCATGGGATCTGAGCGTTCCCTTTCTTCACTATAACTGTTCGATAACTAATATTTTGCCCTACCAGGGTGGTTGTTTACCCCCTCCCCCTATTTTTTCTCTCTTCCATACACACAGCGCAATAGCTTAAATTAATATTTTTTCTCTATTCAGTTAAAAAATAGTTTCATTTAATTTTTAAAATCTTCTTGCTCCCAAAGATATTTTCATAGTCCAGTAATGTGGAGCTGCTCATTTTAGTAAGTGCTCAAAATGGCCACCTTTAGCCCGAATGCAAAACTGCAGTCGCCATGTCGTAGAATACCGCACTCTTTCAAAAACACCAGGTGCTTAGGATAACCAGGAACAACCCATAGAAAATAAATAGTCATTAGGTTGAAAGATATCGAGTTTGGTATGCAAACAGTTTAGTGGAATCGCTTGGCTGTAGCTCGAGAAAAAAGTTCAAATGGAGAAGTGTTTTTATGAACTTTCTTCACTGTTTTGGTGTCTCTTGTCCGCCGCTAAAGTGTTCCTACATGTTACGGTACACCCTGTGTACAAATTAATATTGGTAAATTTTTAAGGCAATTTTTTAAAATCATTTCATAAAAGTGCTTTTTGTTTCACTGTTATGAATATAAAAACTGGTCGAGTTAAAGTGAAAAATATGAGCTTGGGAAATTCTATCTTGACTTGTCACTCCACCGCTTTTGTGTCAAGGGCTTGTAGGAAATGGAAACAGCAAGTAGCTTGACACCACTTTCTGTAACATTTAAAACAACAATAATGTTATGTCTTGGAAATATTAACACGTTGTGATTTTACGTCATAACGTTTTAGATGAATTATAAAATGTCCCATAATTTTGTAACCTTAAGCCATCTTATTTCGTGAAAAATATTTATTATAATATAAAAAGGTTATTAATACATAGATAGTAAATGGATGTGTGTAGAAAATTTAATGTTATGTTGATACACATATTATAAACTGTGTGTTGTACTTTGTCTTTTGTTGAGATTCTAGTTTTGGTTTAAATGCGTTTAAAAACAAAATACTGAGGAATGAAATGAGAAACAAACGTATCGAAATTTTATTACCTTATTTTAAATGTCAAGCAGGTACTGTTTTCTAACTTTTTCAACTGCTACCTTTTAATAAAAGAGTTAATTTAACGACTTATATTAAGGGTTAAGGATGAGAAAAACAGTTTAGATAAAACGCACTCTTATTAGTAGTGAGATGTAACGGGTAAGCCACCTCCAGTGACCTTACCTAGATTCAAATCGTTACCTCTCCATCACCAGTTCTCTATTATATTTGGACATGGCACCCTAGACCGTGTGACAGCAGATGCTAATGTTTTAAAACCTATAAACGTAACACGAAACCTATATAATATATTTCAAATACAATTTTCTTTAAAATCGGTTTCAACAGAACTTGTGTAAAATAATTAAAATCAATATGTGTGTTTATTTATTGACGTATTAGTTTATTGGTGGCCAGTTCTATTTGATTTACTGTATGGCGTCAAACTTAAAAATTATTACAAATGCAATACGACTATCTTTCTAATATGTGTATTTATAGAAATACATAATTTTTAATCTCAGCACTTGCTTACACCCATCAGATTCTTGCATTTGTAATTGGAGGATTCAAATCTTTGTACCTTGATGAATAGTTTGACGAAATTGTTGATTAAGGTTACTACGTGGAAGAGCACTGAGAGTTGTTGCACACGTTTGTAATCCCGCATTATTTAAGAAGTTGTTTGATATTTATGTAATTTTTTTAAAACCATGTAAACTTAAAATTTTAACTTTTTAACAAGTTAGAAAATTCGCCTACATTTTGGTGAAAACAATATTAAAAATATCAAACACTTCATAAATATGGGATTTCTAAACGTCTGCAACGCTCTTCAGTGCTCTCTCATGCAACACCCTTAAGGCGGATACTATTTCATATAATTAAAGGTTTATATGACAAGAATGTACTGTACTAATAGGAAGAGTCCATCTCACGGCCAAATTAATTACTTACCAATTATATATTCGAATTTACTGGTATAGACACAAAAACGTTTCAAATTGCTGTTTTCTGCATCCTTCTTTTGACAGTTTTTCTTAATTCTTTTTCAATTTTACCGTATTTTTAAAATTAAGTCAAAATTGTTTCACAAGTAACACTAACTAAAGAAGACATAAAACTTAAACACATGGGTTGAAGTGTGTTGGACACACCTGCGTTAAACCGAGGATCGTACAAAGATCGATCATCGCAGGTGACGGTGCTTGCACCTGTGATTTTACACGTTTTTTTAAAGATTCTCAAGAGAAGTTTAGGGTTGACGGGACAAACGCACGCACCCCGATAACACCCAATTCTTGATATTCTCGTACAGTTCCTTTCGACGCGTCAAGTACATCCTCCTTTGTTCTTCCCAAATCAACTTTTATCCTATCTTCTTCATTGGCTGAATGGTTTAAGGCGTTGACCTGCTGAAGATGGGCAGATTGAGGTTAGAATCCCGGTTGGGTCTACTGAGGTCGGGTCTACTGAGGGTGGATTTTTCTAAATGATTTCACACTGTCCTTTCCACGCAAATGCGGGTATGGTCCCGAAAATGCTTTCTTCTTCATCTCCTATCCAATTGAGTAATTATCATATATACCTATAACCTGAACAGGTATTTAGACGCGGCTGAAAAAAAACACTCTTATCCTTCCTCGTTTGTTTTTACTAAAGCGAGAGAATATTTACTAAAGTCCATTTTGATAGGAAGGAACTTTTTGAACACTTATAACATATAATAAAACCATTTTAATATATTTATACTTAAATTCTGAAACTGTCACTTTTGAGACATAATATAAGTACCTATGAAACGCTACTACTAACAAAGTAAAATGTTTTAGATGTTGACGGAAAAAAATGCTAATATTTTTAAAAAGTTTACTTCCTACCAGAATCCAGTTGAAAGGACGAGAGACACAAGTTGACGTCCAATTTTTATTATTCACCATCCAATTTGGAATACATCTGCATACATCCAACGCGAGAAAGATATATCGGGATTTGTGCTTCAAACGTTTTTCAACAATCCCTATAAGAAATTAGTTTTAGTCCTGTGGAAAATAATTATTCGTTTATCATCTGAACGATTTATTTTGTGAGAAATATAGGAAAGCATCGAAACTGGGGCTAGACGCCAGACAGTATGGTGGATTTGTCACAATATTATTACATACATGAATACAAAATATTTGGAAACTGGTGGCAGTCCACAACATTAAAATATTATAAGTATAAAGTCTAGAGGCCAGGGTTCTTTAGGAGTCGTAAATAAATAAAACAGGCCTACCGCTTTACGATTGCCGCTGAAGTTCGGAGCTAGGATCTGTTCGCAAAGAGGATGCAGATGAAACCTGTCAGCTGTCACTGGTCAATAATGCAGTATATGTATGTATGTATATAGTTCATCATCTGAAGACGAGTTTTTACTTCTTGACACATGACTGTACTTACATCCGACCCCTGTAGTGTAGTGGTGAGTGCACCTGGCTACGAACCCGGTGGTACCAGGTTTGATTCCCGGCTGGTACCTAGGTAATTTTATCTTAATAGGAATTATCCTAACAGTCGTCAAGGAGTTGGTAAACTTATGCTTAAGTTAGGCTTAAGACTTCACTGCTCACAACTCCATTTTAATATCATCACATCATCTCATTACGGGTACGTGTAGATAACTTCCATATGTGTACCCTGGGCAACGTTCTGTGCCACCAGAGCACCCAATAGTTTACCTACAGGTGACCGAACTGGATGTCATGTCTTTCCCGCTCATAATACTATACGATAAAAAAAAACTTGTGCTTACAAAGTACACTTTTAAATCAATCTGAGATTTTACAGCTTTTTTTTTTACATTTTTTCTAATATTATTGGAGCCATTGATAGCAAACATGCTCGTGTAATACACCACCAAAATAGAGGATATATTATTTTTAATTATATATGTATATTGGTCCTGCAAGTTGTTTCAAACACAGATACAAATTTCAACAATAGAAAATAAGTAGGTTATGGCAGTGTTGCCAACAGATAAGTCTCATGCGATAGTACTGGGACCTGAATGGAGTGTATTTCTACGGTAGGATATACTTTCTGACATAATATTAATAACCCCACCGATTTTTCTTTAAAAATTATAAATTTATGTAAAATTTGTTACTTTATAGCAAAGGCCACAGATTTTTACTTTTAGAAAAAATCCTAAATTGATTGTACAGGTGATGAAATTAAAATTCAAAATAGTATCCAGATTGTACAGTTGACAACCCCTGAGGTATGGTAATAAAAGTGATGTCACCTAAGAGCACATTTGTTGGCAGCGGCAGCCAAGAAGAACTAAATGTTCATTCCGGAAAACCTGTCTGGGCCTGGTACGCGCGCTGACGAGCGCGGGCCTGAGTCATCTATGAACGGAAGAATAAATGGGGACTGTTTTCTCCATGATTAAAAATTCAACTCCCCCAGACTTCTTGAATTTTCTGGGTGTCAACGGGTTCTAGACTCTAATAATCCAAATGTATTTACTACCTTAAAACATTATTAATAGAACATCGACGATCTATTTTCATCTTTAATTTGTGCTGTAAAAAACTTGAAAAGATCGGATTGGCATACAGGATGACAAATCAAGATGTCCTAAGAAAAGTTGGTGAGTCGAGAACCATTTTAGATGTGATTATTTGGTACAAAGCAAACTGGATCGGAAACATCCTTAGGAGGGACTGTCTTCTGCACGACGTCATTGAAGGCAAGGTTGTGGGAAAGAGGAGCTTAGGAAGAAGGAGGATTCAAATATTAGATGACTTGAAGGAAAAAATAAAATCCTGGGAGTTGAAGGAGGTGAGAGAAGACGGGGCAAATTTGCGGTCTAAGATCACTGACAAAAGACAAAAGGAATAAACCGGTCGTAAGATAGAATACATAATAATAATAATAATAATAATAATAATAATAATAATAATAATAATAATAATAATAATTTGTAAGTAATATATACATAAACGTTTGAAACAAAGGGTGTAAATGCTGCCATACCTATACTTAAAACTAAAACAAAACCCATGCAATGTTAATGTTTAGTGATACCAACTTGTGATCAAACCAAGACTGTTATGAGCCTTGTTGCATGTAAGGCAAAGTGCTCTTGAAGCGTCTCGTCACAGCGGCGTCTGTTTAGCGCCGTACGGGCACAGCCCATTAACACGTCTGGCCAATATCGAATCGCTCATAAATCAAAGACAGCTTCTCTACACTTATCACCGCGGCTGAGTCTGACCACGTCCACTAATTTGTGATGCATATTATAATATCTTTCTCCCAGAGAGAGTCCTTCCTGCTTAAGACATGAAGTTTCCATGGAATTTGTGTTCCTTGGGAAAATGGGGTAAGCACGTTCTCGGCCAGTAGTGCCAAGTGTTTTAAGAAGAGATATATGTGTTTTTGCACGTGCTAATGTGAGGCCTAGCAGGAACATCTAAGTGATCACTATGAGGAGGGTGAATTATAAGGACCTGTAATAGTACCAGTTGAAATTCATCCTTAATGCAGTCAGTCGGGATTGAACCTTGGCCTTATTTCCGATGTGATCAGTATTTAATTGGCTAGCGAGCTAACACTTTATTTTGTTCCAGCTCTCTGCATCTTACTACCCGTCTGGGGTAGTCACATTGCTAAAAATAATGTAGGGACGAGTAAGCTAGAATTTCAAAGAATGTGTACTCACATTTGGGTGAAGAAAAACACACTTTGGTACATTCAGCTGTGGGCTGAGTTTTGAATCCTGACCTCCCCATCACCTAGGCTACAAACCAGATAATACGGAATGATGTCTTTGACTGCAGGCGGGTGATACAATTTTTTTAAAGCTTTTGTTATTTTCACCGTATCTTAGTACCCTTTCGGGTTCTACTCATACACTAGTTACGTTAGTGAAATAAGGATAAGTTAAGTACACTTTGGAGGATATGTACTCGCATTATCGTGAAGAAATAATGGAAAAACATTTAGGGAAAACCACCCTCAGTACACCCGACTAGGATTAAAACCCCGATGTCCTCGTCACTGACGATCCAATCTAATACGAGAGCGACATGGGTAAGTTTCTCTTGAATTTATTAAAACAAATTTTTATCTTAAACAGATAGCTCAATTAAATTGTCGATTTGCTCAGTTTTCACCCTCCTACATTTAGGGTAGCTTTGATTTTATTCTATTTTGTGGGGTAGATAAATCCCATGTGGTTCGTCAGCATAAGCCGACCCGGAAGCCGGCTCCGAAGGTCCAACCAATAAAAAGGGTCATTCCATACCAATGTGTCGTAGATGTCCAGCTAACAGTTTAACTGCTCGTACGTAGAGGCGGGATCGTTTATTTAACTGTCAGGTACTTGAGTAGCTCTGCTAGTAGCAGTTTGGTCCAGACCTTCTCTCACTCAGCGCTTCAGGGAGATCTGGCAGCTGGGAGTGTTTTATCGGACAGGGTGTTCCGAGGTGGGTCTCGACTAACACGACGGGGAGTAAGGAAGGTTATTTGATCATTTGGAGGGGTATTCGGCGCCTACTTTCCTGGCAAATGGTTACATCGGATCTCAGTTTACAAACTATCTTAGTATATATAGTCGTATTTGGGTGTGAGCTGGCGTTCTAGAATTTGATTTGGGAGACTAGAGTTCAATCCCCTGGCGCGTACAATGACGGTAGTCTATTTTTTCTACAAATTGTTTCCCACCCTTTCTTCAAGGAAGTGCGGTTACGTTTAGTGAAAATTCACCTTTATGCCTACAGTAAATTTGTGTTAGATACAATCCTCACCAGTTAGCACACGGAAAAAGGTATCAATCTCGTTTATTCAGGTTTGTTGGTCACGTAAAAGATCAGATTCGAATTTCGGCCATTTATTTTCCTGAATGGTTTCCTATTCTATCACTATATGCAAATGCAGTTACACTTTCTATAAATTTTATCTGCATCATTTCTATCGTGTTAGTGTTATTAAATGCGAGTAGCTCTTTCTAGCACCCTTAAATCGAATCGTTAATTATTATATTTTCATGAGTACGTTTAAACACCAAGGTACTAACGACATAATCTTAGGGGTAGGAATAATAAAGGTAGTTTTAGAGAAAGCGCTCTCCCGCATTAGCGCGGAGATGGAATTAGATAAATAAATCACAGATGTAAATCACACGCGGGGAAAAATTTCAGTGCAGCTGGTCAAAATTCGAACGAAGACCTCTCCGTTGGCGAGGATCCATTCTATTGCGGACTTGGTGACTTAGAGCGAGCTAACACCGATCCGTGTGAGTCGTTAAGGTGAAGTGGAAGGTAACGTGAGTTAAAAATAGTGTTTTATCAATTGTTATTACAAGAAAACTTTTTTGACCAAAATAAATAGAATATTGCTTCAGTAGCTACATTTAGTTTAATTTTCTACACATGGTAATCTCAACAGTTCTGGGATATTTGTCATGGACAGTGCGTAATTTGATCTTATTATTTTTCTTTTTATTAAAAAAAAGTTTCTGTTAAATTCCCGATACTCATAACAAGTATTAAGAAATTGTGGGATTTGAAGAAAATTAAATTATATTTATTTACTGAATTATTATATAATATTTTAGCCCAAACAAATGATACAAAACAAATAGTTTTACCATTTGTTCAAATGGTTTTGAAACGTGTATCTACCTTACATGACGAAATGAAATCTAGAATGTTCGAAAACAAGGTGCTAAGGAAGATATTTGATTTAAAAAAGATTAAGACACGGGGGAGTGGAGGAGGTTACATAATGATGATTAAATACCCTGTAATTATCACAATGCATTGTTAGGATAATCAATTCTAGTAGATTAAGGTGGGCAGGATATGCAGCGTGAATTGAAAAAAAATCTATAACCGTGTTCAGAGTATTGGCTAGCAAACCCGATGGAAGAAACCTTTGGGAAGTAGCTGGACGCAGATGGGAGGATAACATTATAATGGACCTGAAAGATATAGTGTGTAATGAGATGGACTAGATAGAAGTAGCGCAAGATAAAGATAGAGTTTAAAAAGGTGGACTGGATATAAACTAGCTCAAGATAAGGAAAGGTGGCGTACGTTTGTAGGTGTGGCAATGAACTTTCGACTTCCTAAGGCCATAGAGAAAGGCAAGCAATTTGTTTTCGCATAAAAAGGAAAAATATGGACTTTTAACTCAGGCTCTTTTCCACCCTATCTTAATAATACGGGTTTAAATCGTACACATTTAGTAGAACACTTAGCTTTGGGCCCACCCTGTGGAACAGTCAATCGAGTGTGTGGTATACATTAGTGGTGCCATTAATTGCTCTAGTAAACATACATGAAATGACTGGGCCTGTAGCTCCCGACTTAATAATACTCAATGTGCGAAAACATAATAACCACACTAACTGTTCGCGTGGGCGATAACACTTATATGACTGAATTGTGGTGAGATGGATCAAACGTGGTAGGCGGCGATTTAAAATGATTTAGGTTTGGACCATCATAACTAGCTCAAGATAAGGAAAGGTGGCGTACGTTTGTAGGTGGGCAATGAACTTTCGACTTCCTAAGGCCATAGAGAAAGGCAAGCAATTTGTTTTCGCATAAAAAGGAAAAATATGTGACTTTTAACTCAGGCTCTTTTCCACCCTATCTTAATAATACGGGTTTAAATCGTACACATTTAGTAGAACACTTAGCTTTGGGCCCACCCTGTGGAACAGTCAATCGAGTGTGTGGTATACATTAGTGGTGCCATTAATTGCTCTAGTAAAACATACTGAAATGACTGGGCCTGTAGCTCCCGACTTAATAATACTCAATGTGCGAAAACATAATAACCACACTAACTGTTCGCGTGGGCGCTACGACTCGGTATGATGACTGAATTCGGGTGATTGCCCCGCATCAAACTGTTGGTGGGGGCGTTATTAATAATGATTATGTTTACCACTCGGGAGTGTGTTCACACATCATGTGCTAGTGGAACCTTATCGTCTTGGATACAAACAAATTAAATCAAATCGGATATTCAAAACATGGCATTCATTTAAACGTGCTTGGCAAAGTGGATTGATGCTTTTGGTAATCGCAGGGATATAGGGCTATATTCCTTGTAGGAGTCCTTTTTAGTTAGATATAATTTTTGGCGCTAAGGTTAGACGTTTAGTAACGAATATTGCCGTTAGGCTAAGCTAGTTTCTAGATGTAACCTAGTGTTAGTAAAGTGCGTGTCGGACACCCTGAGGCTAACACTAAACTTATAGTGTAAAATAGGTCAATTAATCTTGTAACACAGTGTTTATTATTGAACGCGCATTAATTTAGCACGGTTGCCACCTATAGCCGCAGAATGTAAAGTTTTGGCGTGGCTGCTACTGTCTTTAAACATATTGTTTTAGGAATTAAATAGCCAAAGCTATTATTTATGCTTTTAGTGGGAATTACTCCATCTAGATATCATATTCTGAAAATTGAAAAATGACACCTGGACACGGAATCAAACCCGGGAGCATTGGCGTACTAAGCCAAAGGTTCCCGGTTCGATTCCCGTGTCCCAGGTGTCATTTTTCAATTTTCAGAATACGATATATTGTCTTTACTTGCAGCGCGCACTATCAAAAGAGCTGTTGAGATCCCGGTTTTTTTTATTTTTCATCACCACGGCTTACTAACTGTTCAGGCTATACGCATATATTATTTAATTACTCTGATAAGGAAGGAAGCATTTTAAAGGTATTAAACCCGCATTTTCTTTTAGGGAAAGTGGAAACCATTTAAGAAAAATACCCTCAGTAGATCCGACTGGAATTCGAACCCCGTTCTCCCCGCCAACAGAAGGCCAGTATAACACGAGAGAATCGTCTTAGACTGTTCGGCTACTGAAGCAAGAGCTCATCTTATCCCACGGATAACACCTAACTTAGCTCGAACTAGACGTCACATGGTGTAGTGTGGAGTCTTCCTTAGAAACAAGTGTAACTGAGACCATGAAACAGGTTTAAATAATAAAAAATATTTTTTTAAATACAAATTTTAAAAGGAAAAATATCTATTAAATGGATCCCAATTACGTAGTTGTCAAATAAAGGCAGCCCGATGCCATTTTTGGTTCGATCGTAAGCCTGCATCTAATTGCTCAATTAGTCAGCCGTGAGCCGGGCTTTAATGGGACGAAAGGTTAAATGACAAACTCATGAATTTGGATTTTTTTAAATTAAGATCTGAATAAATTAACAAGTTTATCGACTGCATTAACCGGCATAAGTATACTATTGTGTCTTAGTTAATTTAATAGACAATGAAATCAATTCAAATTTGTTATTGTTTATTTTCAGCGGCTTACTCAATGTCTTCATTTTAGTTTTCACCTTTTAGTAACTAAAATAACACACAACATTCATTTCATGATTGATAAACAAATGGTGGAACCGGCGTGTTTAAACAAGATAGTGAAAAAGTCACATCTGGTGACCGCGACATCCTTCGGTTATCTACCACAAACGTGGCGCTAAACCCAATTTTAAAAGGGGCCAACCTACCGGAGCACTGAAACGCGTTGCAGATGTACAGAGACCCTGCGTTATTTCAGAAATTTTGTTATTTTAAAATATTGTTTCAACATTTTATAAGTGAAAGGTATCTCTATGTCTCCATAACAGGGGTTTCAAAAAAAACGTTAGTAGCGTACCTCCTTCGGTGCCAAGACCTGACCAAAGTACCCCTTCCAGCTTTTCATAAAAAAAATAATAAACACATATCTGTTGTATTGTAAAGTATAAACGGTAATTCCAAATGATAAAAAAAAAAAGCCTTAGTTGTAAGTTAAACAAATCCGCTACAAGAGGGATTATATAAATCCATGGCATAACAATCTGAGTTAGTTTGTTTACTAGAAAATATGTTATGATTAATAAAACTAGGTGGTATGTCGCGTACTCCCTGAAGTACTTGGTGTATTTTTGGAGGCACGCGTACCACAGTTTGGGGGAACACTGCTACAGTAGCCCCATGGCTTCTTTGGTGCTGACTGACAGTTCACAGCTGACTTCTGACAGACACAGTTATGTATATACCTAAATTTTGACTGTCAGAAATGATAGCTGCTAATCACATGTTTTTTGCAGATCATATGGTTCGGCGTAGGGATACATAATTTAGTCTGGTAGCTTTTTAAAGCCGTCAGAAGTCAGCTGTGAGCTGTCAGTCAGCACCAAAGAAGCCATGGGGCTACTGTAGATAAGCTTAGAAACCTTATAAAAGATTAAATTATTATGCCCTCAGCTACGTTTATCGCGAATCGTTGAAGCTATAATATTAAGCTAGGCTTCCCCGAAACAAATATGGGGCTCGATACCGGTTGGGTGCACTGAGACTGGTTTTCCTAAATGGTTTTCCACTCTCCCTCCACGCAAATGTGGGTGCAGTTCCTCTCAATTAAGCTTCCTAATCCCTAACCCATTAGTGTAATAAGTATAAAGGCGTACAACCCGAACAGATAGTGAGACGTGGTGATAAAAAAAAAGTTACCACTGACCGTTCCAAGATAATTGTGCTTTTTAAGCTTCAGAACTACCGTTATCCTAACAAAATATCATAGCGTGAGGATATTACACCCTCAAGTTTTTTTGTTTTACCCAAACATCACGTCTTGCTAACCGTTCAGGTTATACGCCTATGTACTAATTACGCTAGAGGATTAGGGATTAATAAGGTTTAATTTAGAGTAATTGTACCCGCATTTGCGTGGAAGCAGAGTGTAAAACAATTTTTGAAAAATAACTCTCAGTGCACCCGAATGGAATTCGAGCTCTGATCTCCCCCATTATTGGCAGTCTAGTCTAGTCCAACGCTCAAGTAGAAGGCAGTCCTAATAGGCTACTTCATCTTGGATTTAGTGATCTGAGGGACGTTATTTATAATAAGAATGTTCTCATCCAACACATAACTCTTCGCGAGATAGATTAAACAAGGTTTTATTTTTCTTACATCCCCTAAACTCTTACAGCTTTCAGCAACAGTTTCACGGTTGAAAGCTACGATCACTATTTCGATGGCCACAAAGAGAATATAAATAGACCGGCGTGAAACGCGTCACGCACAAAAACGAAGGGAATTCGCAGGATATCAACAATTCTCTAACGACGCCGATGCGTCAAGGTCAACATACCAGACTCGGCACTAGTACGGGCCAGGATATTGCCTACGAAAGTGGGGAACTTATAAATTTAAAGCCGATGGACTGTTTCTCCTACTCCGCGCAAAAACGGTATTTGTGAATCAAATACAGTACAGTCTAATTTATACATGAATGAACTTTTTGAGCATTAATAAAAGTTAACCCGCTTCGGTGGTCGTATGGTCTAGCGCGCTACTCTCGCAGTAGACTAGACTGCCAATGACGGAGAGATAGAAGTTCTAATATTGGTCTTGTGTACTGAGGGCTATTTTTCCAAAATTGTTTTCTACTCTCTCTCCACGCAAATGTGATAACACTTTCTTTAAATATAATTGTCCTAATCCCTAAAATCATTAGCGTAATTAGTACATAAGCGTATAACCCGAGACGGTGCTTAAAAAAACAAAAGTAAAATCAGGTTTTCCACACTTGTGGAAAACCGGGAAAACGCAGGGAATGTTTTTTGTCTGGAATAAACAAATATTCTAGAATTTTTTACCAAATTTTGCAAAATTTGGTAAAAAATACTAGAATATTTGTTAATTTGGGACATTTAACTGAAAGCTTAAATTGGTAGGTCTTTGGATAGACAAAAAAGCGGACTGAAGAATAATTAAGCACGCTGATTCAATCATGTTTGAGGCATATTCTCTTGTGAGCCTCGTATATGTATTGTATATGAAGCAAAGTTGTGTTTTAAAGTGCTACAGGTCCTCGTGGTTAGCGTGTTAAACCATCATTCTCATTTTCAATTACTATGCTTAGCACTAATTTTTTTTTTTGTTGGGATGGTAAAAGTATTTTAGAGGAAGTTCACCTACATTTGCGTAGGGATGATAGTCATTGTATACGACTGTGATGTAAACCTTGACCTCCCTCTCCCTGGGATTAAAAAAAAAAATCACCGCGTCTCACTACCTGTTCAGGTTATATGGGTATATGATAATTACTCTAATAGGGTAGGGATGAGGAAGGAAGCATTTTAGAGGTAATCTACAAGTATTTGCTTGGAAAGAGAGTTGGAAACCATTTAAGAAATACTACCCTCTGTAGACCCGGCTGGGGGTTGAACCCCGACCTCTCAATCAGCAGGCCAATCAAACACGATAGTGACGCCTTAGACTGTTCAGCCACTGAATCGGGCTTCTCACCAGTAAGTCAGTGCACAGCCATCTTAATGCCTTATACCATCTGACCACCGATTCATGTAGACCTTGTGGTATCCTTTCGAATATAGTAAAGATAATAATAATAAAAATATAGCTCCTGTGAGTGTTCAAATAGCTGTAATATCCTCTCAGAACTTTCACTTTAAATCACTAGCGCAAATATTCCTTTCAGCATCAAAAGGGATATTTCTGTTACGCTCACCATTCTTACGGATTAACCGTGTATTTACACTAATTTGATATGTATTAGAAAGGTAGAATTTATAAGAAATATACCTGCATTTATGTGGAAGAAGAGTGGGAAAACATTTAAAAATACATCTCGCTACATCCAGCTGAGATTTGAACCTTGAGCCCTCAGTGACCGGAAAACTAGACTAGACTAGACGAGATAGATGCCCGACTGATATGAGTCCACGTGCCCACCGGTTTGGTTTTTTTTTAATGTTTCAATGATACCCGTTTTTTGTGTGTTATTTTTTTTAGGAAGGGGTGAGAACCTAGCGGTTAAGGGGAGCAAACGTGATCGCGTCCTAAACAAATGAATGCTCCCCGCAGAGGCCTGGAACATCCTTCCCACGGCGAGTAAACACAATTCAATTCCCTGGGACACGTACCACATTTACATTGTATCGCTAGTTACGACTGGCCGGCTTCGTGGAACAGTCGGCCAAGTCACGTCTTTGGGACCGATTGATTAGTTTTACAGGTCCGAGGGATCCATGGTTCTTTGGCCGTCAGAGAGAACAAATACATTCGGTATTTATTATAGCTTGTCCTCATAATAACCATCTCTTACAATCACTGGGTTTGTGCGAGGTGAGTTATCAATATTTAAGTTAGTTTGTAATTCGTGAACTGCTAAATTCGCGTGTGTATATAAATATAAAGTACATGCTATTTACAAAATGTAATAAATGTAATAACCCTCCAAGTCTATAACCAAATATAGTTTTTCAATTATTAAAAAAAAAAATCTTAATTCACTGAGCATGCTTGCTCTTGATTCTTGGAACCGTCTGACTATGTTTGGCTTTTATCCACTCGTACCCGATAAATCTTCTTTTTCAAAATTTCCAGCCGGTTTATTGACGTTTTGTGGATCCCTAGGCCAGCATCGCCATTATTATAGTCGTGTTTGTGTTAACGTGTTCCACGTCTGGGGAGAGCGTGGTTCGATTCACGACTGGGTGAACTAGAGGTGACTCTTCACACACATTGATGAGCTATCTTCTTGCCTAAGGGAAGCTAATATGTTTCTTAAAAATACAACCCTTCGTAATAAGGTGAGGAGCATCGATTTTGAGGAAATGCACCAGTATTTTCCGCAAGAGAAGATGAGATACCCCAATATGAAAAAAAAATCACACAATCTGTGATTGAACTGTTACCGTTAGGGTAAAAGTCAAAAGTCCGCTAAAGGACATCTCTCACTGTTGGGGATGCTTATAATAAAGATTTAAACTGCACTTGTTGAACCATACTGGCAGATAATTTTTCAGCTAACTCAACCTAATGCAACACAACGAACTATGTCTTCGGAAATTCGAACATCTCTATAATGATTCTAAAAAGTGGAAAATATCTACCTAGACCCACGTTGAGGTTGACATATATTACTATTTGAAGAAATTTAGTCTATCTACATTCTACAGTATAATTTTCAAGGGAAACCCCGTGTCTTACTACTAATAAGGCTATTAGATCTACTTTCACGCATTTATACATAAAATCAAGTTAAATTGAGAAGTGAATATATTTAAAAAAAAATACAAGTGGTGCTTTGCTCCCACTCAGTAAAATTACAAGCGTGTTCCAACACCACAATTCCCAGCATCCAAAAACCATCCATACAGAATACGAATAACACTAAAAGAAATAGTATTCTAGAAAGTGCGTTAAATGTAAGAGTTGGATTACAGGGTTGATAAAAGAGAAAAATTATATAGATGAACAAACGAGTGCAATGTTTTTACTTTATTATATGAAGAGAGAATATTGTAATCGTGAATATTTTCTACCTTGATATTATGACGAATCTTATTTTGTGTGTGTCCGAAACCCAAAAAAGTGGATTTTATAATTCTTTCTGTCTTAACGCCTATCTGTCTCTTTATCCCTGGTCACAGATCTGAAATGGTTTTATTGATTTTATTAAATTTGAAATTTAGATATGATATGGAAATACCTTGTATTTTTTTTATTTTGACCCTAACCTTTAAATTAAGGTAACTATAAGTGATTTTTGAAAATATTAACTATTTCATAAATTACCCTAACAATTTTGTTTAAAATGTATATCTAGGGAGTGTTTGACTTGACAAATTAAACACTACATTATACTTGATTTTCGGCAAAAAAAATCGTTAAATGCTGGTTTAGTATGACTTAAAAAAATTGAAATATTTTAAAATGGCTCTAGCGCTTTAGTCCAAAATGTGTGTCTGCTAAGCTTTTTAATATACCTAATTTTCTTTAAAAAATCAGTTTATAATAATTTAATGATAAACTGTTTTTACTTTCTCGCTACCTTACAGGTAGAGAAAGTATTGTGATCGTCAAAAAATCGAACTCGAGATTTTGATGGATGTCGACATTATGACCCCCCGAACCCTAAAATGTGTTTTTCGCAATGCCATCTGTCTTTGTGATTGTCTAACCCTAAAATTAAGAATGGATTACTGAAGGGCGAAAAGAGAAAAAAATTCTCAAAATCATCTCCAACGATTTTAATTAAAATTCGTATCCAAGCGTTGATTAAGATTATAAAAAAGAGACTATTTTAATTTTCCATAAAATATTTTTAGGGTACTTTACAAAAACGGAAATTTCCATATCTCCGCAACTATTTGAAATACTAAATAACTTATCATTGCAAAATTGTAGTACTATTAAAAATAAAAAAAAACATTATTTGAAATATATTTTTATAAAACCAATAGTTTCTGAGATATTGGAAGTATATTAATATAATTTTTTTAACTTTAGTTGAGAGATACTACTTAAGTTTTAACGCAATAATTCTTTAATGCTAAATTTATTCATTTATTTAGCACCGCGTCTTACTACCCGTTTGGGTTATACGCTTCTAATGTCATAGAGTAAGTAAATAACTAATTCTCTCAAAAAGTATATGTTTTTTTCCCTTAACCTCTTAGGGAAATTATTTTTACAGCAATGATCTATCTCTATCATTTTAGAGTCAATAGTCAATATTTACTTATTTAAATTGGTCAACATTTATAAATTAGGAATTTAATAGCAATGCGATAACCAAAAGATGTGCAACCCCTAATAAAATGTCAATTTTTTTTAACTGGAAGTAGAAATTTTAATACGAAGTTTTGACCCTTGTGGACCCAATATCATCACTTTTATTGGTCCAAAATATACAAATGAGGACTTTAAGTTTTTAAAAATAAAATTATAAAATTTAAAACCGGGAGTCAAAAAATGTCTTACCTAAGCATAGCGCAATTTTTGCTTGGGTTTGCTAGTGTGTATTATTTATTTTCACATATATTATGAGTTTAGATTAGATATCTCCACTTTTAAACAATGGAGTGAGAAATTCCGTGTGGAGATCCGTACCATATATTTTTAATTGGATTAAAAAAAATAGTTACAACTATGTTGGTCGAAATTGTTATCTGGGATCTATTTTACACTATAATATATGTTTATTTTTCTAAAGTAAATTAATTTAATATTAGTTTATTTGTAAAAAATTAGAAAATTTAAAATTTATCGGAATTAGCCTGTAAGATTTAGTTCAAAATTTTATTTTCATAATAACAAGAATATATTTTTATTTTTAGATATTAATATTAATTTGAGAGTCGTTTACAAATAACTGATTTTTGAAAATTAGAAATTTGTTAAATATTCAAACAATTTTGCTTAAAATTTATACACCCTATTTAATGTCAAGATAATGTGTTTGTTTTTCCGAGGAAAACTTAAGGGTAATTTACTGAAATCCAATTTAAAAAAAAATCCAAGTTATACACTACATGATAAATTTTGTGCGATTGTGTCGTACCATTTATTTTTAGATACTATCAGGGATTGAGTCAAGGTCTTCTCAATTAACTCTCTAATCACAAGATCGTCCTATCCAAGAAAGGGCATTATTATTTTCTGAACAGAATTTTACATATGTCTCCAATATGAACATTCCTATAGTCTAGTCTAGTCCTGGAGTCCTGTTCCTATCCAAGAGAGGACATTATTGTTTTCTTCACAGAGTTTTACAAATGTCTCCCTTATGAACAAGTCCCTAGTTTACTCCTGGAATCCGGTTACCATCCAAGAGAGGACATTATTATTTTCTTCACAGTGTTTTACAAATGTATCCCTTATGAACAAGACCCTAGTTTACTCCTGGATTCCGGTTATTATCCGAGAGAGGACATTATTAGTTTCTGCACTGAGCTGTTAAGATGTCTCCAACATGAACAAGCCTCTAGTCTAGTCATTCGATCGTGTGAGATGGAACTAAATAAGAGTTCTTACACTCCTCTCCACGGGGTAACAGAATTGAAATCGTGACCCTCTGAATTCTCACCACAAGGCGACAAGTCAAGTATTGGTCACTCTAAATTACCCTCCCAACACTGAACACACTCTACTCGGTCAGTACTAAATGGTTGTCGGTGATGGCATCGGTAATCGGGGTAAGATACTTGGGACAAGAATAGTGACATACATTTTTGACATAATAAAACAGTTCTAAAAGCTTTTTTAACAAATGGTGTTTTTTTAAGTACGTATCTTACTGCCCGTTTGGAAAACCATATGTATTAATTATGCTAATGTGTTTGACCCTAGGAAGGTTGAATTTTGTGGAATTGTACCCACATTTGTGTAGAGGGAAAGTGACTAAATATTATATAAAAACCACCCTCTTGCACTCGACCGGGGTTCTAAATACGATCTTACCGTATTGGTAGAGCGAGTGTATTATTTAGATATTCGAGCACCAGAGGGTTGCGAATTTCAGCTGAAAGATAAATATAGGTCTAATTACTTATTTATACATTTTGGCTACATGCATTATTTATCTTTTATCCTCGTTGATTGGTAGTATAATCTAAACACAGTGGTTCATTATTATTTTGGCGATTTCTTCTAAATTTTGACCAATTTACTTAATAAAGTTACATAATATCCGCCTGAAAAATATGTTTTGTATGCGTGACAAATTATGAAAATTGCCCAGGTCCATCCAGGGGATTCGGTGGTTTGGGACCTAGGGAATTGTAATTTCGAGAAACAAAATAATTACTAAATATACAATATCATGTTTTAATGTATGTGTTTTATTAATTTTTGCTAACATGATATTTCATTAGTGTGCACTCCGTTTTCCTGAAAGGTAGTAGCGATATTTGACCAATACACTATGGTCATATTATAAGCTTTACCCGCCAGGTAAGCTTCTTTCATGATGAACGAAGTTTCCTTACATTACTATTTATTTTACAAAGCTTAACGAATTAAAATGTATGGGTCCTTATAAAATAAGTAAACAACATAATTTCCATTTATGCACGTGTTTGTGACTGCAGCAATATTTTAAGATAAAGAGGGATGTTGGGTATTTTATTGCCCCTAAAGTAGCTGGGGACTAGGGCAAACTGCCCAATTTGTCCCCCATCCCCCAATGGGAAACCCAGAAATGGGCTTCAATCATCTCTTAACTTGACAAAGAGTATTTTCAATGTGGGTGAATCCAGAATTGTTTTTAGTAACTACATTTCAAAACAATAGTTGATGACTATTTTCATTGGTTGGGGGAGAGGGGGAATTATCTAGGCGCTCTTCCTTTCAATATAGTGTTTTTTGTGTGTTTTTTTGCCTACTTACATCTCCAATTAGACAAAGACCCGCTAGCATAGAATATCCAAAAATTATTTGTTAAAATATTCGTGACTATATTCATGTTGGGGTAGAGGGGATTATCTAGGCGCTCTTCTTTAATTATATTGTGTCTGTTTTTTTGTTGTTGTTGTTGTTGTTGCCTACTGCATCTACAATTAGACAAAGACCCGCTAGCGATAGATATATCAAAAATTTATTTGTATAAAAATTAAGGCCTACAAGTTCATTCTGTAGTATTTAAATGTTACAGTTCTGGCTTTAGATTACTATGTTTAGGCTTAGGTGTGCTGTCATAGGTTAATTTAGTCTTAAACTAGTGTTTTATATAACTTTGTTTTCAAACTAGGGGCGTCAGGTGGTTGCAGTCTATGAATAGCCTGGAAGCCGTTAGTTTCAAGAGGTCCCAAGCACCTCAACTGGCACAGTGTATTTAAATACAATATTGTTGATTTTTAACCTCGTTGTTCCCCTGAAGGCGTTGCTAGTTCAATCACTCTGAGACACTATGTGGGTGGCCTGACCTAGGTCTAGTGCCCTTGGAAAAGGTTGAGAACAAGGGTTGGTTGCCCTTTCTCAAGTGAAGCTGTGTCGTCGAGCGCATCTGGCGCAACCGCTGCCGACTGACACATAACCCTAATAAATTGATTTACCAACAAATTGGTTAATTTATTGCCTTAAAATCCAAGATTGGTTTTATTTGTTGCATTTATCAATTTATTTATAGACGTGGCTAAAATTTGTCTTCAAACTCTGCCCAAACTACTTTTAAGAGGATTTTTTAGATCAAATCTAGAGAAGGAGTGGAATATGTGCGGTCTAATTTTCATAGAATGGTCTAATCTGACAGATATAAAAGTTAATGGATTTACTTTCACGTATTCATTCGTTGGGCTGTGCTGTCTGCAACTATAACTTTATTATCATTAAAATTAATAATATAGTAAAATGTTATCAATTTTGGTCGCAAAAGGTTTTTAGTTTTTTAAATGTCCCTTCCAATGAAAATTGAACTGTAGTCATCGCGTGATGCAAAAAGTAGGTGAGGGTAGAGTAGATCGGAGCTTCACCATTAATAGAGGTCATAGACGTTTTAAATTATATTTGCTTCAATATCTTTACTACATCTCCATGATTTAGTGATTCGAGAGGCCCTCATTTGGACCCAGATGGTGTCTTAAATAAATAATTATCGGTGGTTACTTACATTCAGATTCATAGAGAAAGAAATTTATTTTACAATACAAAGTTATAACTAAAACTAAAGTGTTAATATATATATATATATATAAAACACTTAGTTTAAAATATATATATATATATATATATATATAACACTTTAGTTTATTTATATTATATATATACTTATTAGACATGTGATTAATATAAGACATGTGACTTTAATATAATATAAAAGTGACTTTATATATATATAATATATAAGACATTATTTAAGTATTAATTTAATAGATTGTCCAATACCAATGAAATGTAATAATATTGTGTGTCTGGGCTACATCATTCGTAGACCAGTAGTGGAAAGATTAGCCAGTACTAACGTACCGTTTCCCAGTGGACGTCCGAATGTAATAATCGTACATCCTTTCCGTGGAGGCTCTTTCCGTGAATCGATGAGATGAAGGGATGGTGATAGTGAGTATGAGGCTGTCGAACCAGTGGGAAAAACTTAAACCTAACTTAAGTCTAATTAACTAAACCCTGGTGACCGTTGGGGTAATTCCCCTTTTGGAAAAAATACTCAAGGTGCCAGCCGGGTATCGTACCCGGTACCCCTAGACTCGTAGCCAGGTGAACTGGCCACTACACTACTGGGCTGGTTACCTATAAAATTATATTAATACTATGGTAAAATTATATCGATATTGACTACAGTAAAATTAGTTCATTTTTTTTCTAAATTGTATCTTCTTTTAGAATCCTGCCATAGGACTTAAGTCCTATTATTATATACGGTATTAACATAAAACCCGTTTTAAAACCAACCGCTTCATTTTTGGTCGTATAATTTGTGGCATTGGTTGGACAATTTATTGCGATTGAGAATAATTTGTTAGTGACACTCTTAATCTGGGAGGTGCATTTCAATCAAAGATTATAGTAGATTAAATATTTACTTCAATGAAAGTGTGAAACTGTTCTTCAATTTAAGATCAAATTATGAACTTTTTTTGTATTTATACTTTTTCGTTTTTTGGAGAGCCCCATGTGAATTCTCGGTCATATTATATATATATATATATATATATATCCTGCAAGTAAGGCTAGGTGTTTAGTATTAGTTAGGCGGCTCTATATTAAGTTAGTTTGTAATTTTAAGGGTAATTTTAATGTGTGTAACGATAAAACATTTAAATAAATCAGTCTTTTAGTAATATTTAGCCTATAGACTCGACACATCTTCAGTTCCCTATATTATACTAGTACTTTGTATGCTTTAAGCTTTTACTACAACTATTGGGGTCTTGAAGTACTGGGAAAATTATCCGCCGGAAAAAAAAGGGGTCAATATATATACACGTATAAAAGCCTTACTGGCTAAAGTCTTAATAACATTTTCTAGCCCTATAGAAAAATTGGCTTTATACGCTCTTGTCCTCTTCCTCCCATGATCTGCCACTGTGTGCTATGAAGGTTAAGTAGGATTTTTGAGGAAATAAAATTTGCAATAATACAAACTTTTTTTTTTGTGGTCAAAATTAATAACATTTTTTTATACATTAGTGTTATTTTATAGGGATTGCTAATAAAGATCAAAAGTGATAGCGTAAGATCCACATGACTTGACCTATGAATACGTAAAAGAAAATCTAGTAACTTTTATAACTGTCAGATAAGGTTCTTTCTATGAAAATGGGACGGTAATACTAAGGCCTATTCAAATACCAATATAATTAAAACTACACAGGATGGAAATCTTCTTAGAAGACTCAAGCGTCCTTTATTCTAGCAAGGTAAACAAAAGAAAGTGCTATTTGTAACCCACTTTGGCTGCTCTAACTGGGAGGCGTGTTCCAATTATGGAGATGAGCGAATATCATGTTGTGGAGGGCCTTGCGATATGACGCTTACATTGGACAAATTGTTCGACCCTCCCTTTCCCGCGAGCCTGGGTGTTGTCGGTTAACAAGACCAGTCGATGCAGTACTTGTCGACACTAGCTAAGTATTATAATAAGAGATGACTTGTCTAACTGCCACCCTCGTTGTTCTCTAGAGAATGAAGAGTATCACCTTAACTCCAATAGTGTAAGAGAAATAAATGGTACGGTGCACCGCACAATTCGAAGCCATTTTCCGAAGTGGGTTGCATCTTAACTTGATGCACCTTAGCGGTCTAAGAACCATCACACTTAGACGCCAATGCACAAAATAGAAAAAGAGGTAAGAAAATGAACAACTAACCCTGCGGAGCCTCTTGTATTTCTGATGATAGAACTTCCCCTTTTACTTTAACGATAGTATTTGCGCCTTGGAAACATTTGACTTGCTTTTTTAAAATAACCTTTTCCTTGTTACCCGCCTCGGTGGTGTAGTTGGCTAACGCGCCAGTCGTGTTGAGCTAGACCACCAAGGACGGGGAGATCGAGGTTCGAATCTCGGTCGGGTGAACTGGGGGTGGTTTTTCCTAAATGGTTTTCCACTCTCCCTCCACGCAAATGCGGGTTCACTTCCTCTAAATTCAACCTCCCCAATTCCTAATCCATTAGTGTAATTAGTACTTAAGCGTATAACCCGAACGGGTAGTAAGACACGGTGCTAAATTAAATTAAAATTTTCCTTGTTTCCTATTCTAGATAGACAAATACTTCCACGGAATCTTTTTAATCTGCATCCTGTCAGGAAGACGCCTACTGGACTTTAATGACTAAGCCAAATAGCCTGAGCTGTAGATGATTTATATGAAAAAAATACGTTTACAAAATAATCACTTTAAGATGTGTGACACTATAAGACTATTTTTTTAGAATAATTTTAGAAGGTGTGGTTTTTGGTTTGAACGTTATATCTTTAAAACTCACCGAATAAAACGTAAATTCATTAGCATAGGAAATCCTAACTTGACCTGTTGTGACGTCACAGGTAGGCAACGTCAATTTGTCAGCTAGTTGAGGAGATAGCGTGACAACTGAAGGACCCCGCTTAGCCCGGGGCGACCCTATCTTGACATCAAAAGTGCATAAGGTACTTTCATAGTGACATCATAGAGCGTCGCGGTCCAAAGAAGATTCAGATTTATGGTCCATACTGATGCGGCCCTGGCGTCGATAAAAGAGATGTATAAAAAAAACTTCGTGTCCTTCGTTGTCAAATTACAGGCCTCCTCAAGTTCAATGTTCTAGGGTTCATTGACTAGAACTTCACGAGGTATTTAATTTCAATCACGGAGGTCAAGATGGTAATAGTTTGTTTGAAAAATGATTACTGAAACGTTTTGATCAAAGACTATAGGTCAAGGTCATTATCAGATGTTATATTAATATTGTTCTTAAGAATGTGTGCTTTATTAACTACTCTATTGGACTACGTTATAGCATTAATAAAAATATGACATTTCGACCTACAACAGAGAGATTTTATTTTTGACTGCGCCTTACCACTCGTACGAACAATACGCATTTAACTACGCTAATGAGGTAAGGATGAGCTAGATAAAATTTAGATGAAGTATACCAGCATTATTGCGTGGAAGAGAAGGACAGACCATCAGTAAACCCAGCGGTTATCTGACCCATAACTTCCACCGTCACTGGATAACCAGTAATGACGAGCTTAGCGTTTAGTTCGAATGCCCATCAATACGATTAGTAAATAGTGAAATAATATCTTAAAATGAATTATGTTTATCAGCCTCAAACTAAATCCGAATAAGTTTTAAATGATCTGACATCTGTGGCTCAGTCGGTAACACCTCTTTCCGTTAGCCTAAGAAGTTCTGGTTTTATTTACGATTAGGGCAATATAAATTGATGTGATATATTTTTTAAAAGAGCTAAGTGGTCAATATAATACACCTTTTGAATCTTAGTTGAGTTAGAACTAAGATAAGCTTAGCCTGTAAACATATCAAACGCGAACAAAGTCTATTAGAGCATTTAATATACAAGAAAGTCTGAATGATATTATTTTAGTTAAAGATACACTTATTAACATTTGATATCAAACGGCAAAATTAAATCCAGAGCGAATTGTTAAAACCCGTAGAAAGTAATTTTTTATGGGTATTTAACCTTCACTTTACAAACACAGAGCACGTGAATTTAAAAACTAAATCAACTAAAGACACCACAAATTATTAAACGTCCAAATACCAGCATATATGTCTCCCTCCCCTCCTCCTCTTTCCTCCAAACTCGGTCACGAGGGTGATTGAAAATGAATCCAGAGGTGAAAGGATGGGGTCCACCTATGGATGAGCCGACCGACCTACTCTTGTCCTGCTGGAAGGAAAATAACTCTTGAGAAATACCGAATATTTATGCTATTTAGCGGCTCGGGATATTCCAAGAACGATTAAGCTCTCGCCCTTGGGTGGGTGATATAACTTTGAAACCAAAATGTGTTTCAATACTATACTGTTTTATGAGATATATAAAGAAACGACTTTTTTTTTTGGTACGTGTTATGTGTGTGAGATATTATATGAAGACAAACAAAAGACAAAACCGCAGTAAATCATTTTTTTTAATGCACAATACTTTTGTTTTGTTTTTAAATCCACATTACTGTTCGTATAACCTTTCGTGTTCGAGAGGGCCATGAATTAAACAACCGTTTTCACGGTAGAGTACGAGACCATTCTAAACAGTCGCCACTAGCACCGATAAAAAAAACTCCGGCGCACGTGATTGTATTGTCTTAGATCACACCACCTTAACAACATTAGTGCGTGCCCACCTGTTTCGCAACGCATCGCACGGTGATAAAAGGTAACACTCCAGGCTAATAAAACGATGTGTACAGCCAGGAGTATGAGCAGGTAGGGATGTGGAATAAAAATTATCGATACTTTACTAATATTGATATTTTCCTTTAGATACTAGTATTTTTTTATTCGATACTTTTACTGATATTAGTACTCCACATTCCCGTATCGAAAGGAAACAATTAATTATTCATCTTCACTAATCCTTGGATTAAATGTTTACTAGGGTGGACTGTGGAGGAAGAACAAATGAATGATACTATTTCTCAATTCTCACTCATTTTCTGATTGACAAGCAAGAAACAACTGAAGATGGTTGGCAGCTATGAGCGGTTCTTTAATAACTTTATTTTATTTTTGCATATTTTTTTTTGTGTTATTGGTTCAGAGGCCAAGCAAGTAAAGTTCATCAACTTTAATTGCTAAAGAAGGGTATAAAATAGATTTTAAAAATATAGAATATTACTAATCATATTTAGCTATTAAATAAATTTCCATCAGCTACATTTTCATAGAAAGCTGGTATGGTAAAACTTTTTATAAACTCCACCATACAATACTATCTATCATACCCTCCAAGTTCCAGCACATAACATAGACGCGAAAGACATAAGTTTATTAAAATATGGTTAAATCATTATAATTTTCCGTGTTTAAATAAATATGAAAATACAATTATTATGTTGCAAAAGTTGAAATTATTATTACTAGATAAAAAAACAATTTTACAGATTAAAATTTCCATATCGATACCTAGTGTTATCAATAGGCCTACTTTTCTTTCGATACTTTTAATGAATATAAAATAGATACTGTTTTCTTTCGATTACACATCTCTATGAGCAGATATTCCTAAAAGGGAGGGAAGAGGACGGATGAGGGGGGAGGGGGAGGGATCACAACTTATTGGATTTTATTGTACTTTATTAAAGTTCTAGTTTTCTCAGAGGAATTAACGAAGCAGGAGCTTATTGCTTTATCATATTGATAAAGTATTGTAACAGTGATAATTTTTAAGCCATGAGACTATGATGAATCTTGACATTTTACGCCCACTCCACACGATCTAAAGTGTCTTACAATTCGGTCTGTTTGGGCTACAGCCCAAATGGTTTGATGGATTTTGTACAAACTCTATATTTATTTGTTATATGGCCATACCTCTAAGTCGAATTGTGAATTTTTCTAGCCCTAAAATTAAGATTTACAAATTACTGATTTTTGAAATTTTAAATTTTTATGAAAATGTCTTTACCAAGTTTGTTAAAAAGAAGCGTTCATCGGGTGTATTTTACATGATAAATAAGAATATAACTTAATTTTTCTTAACAAATTCTTAGTTTAACTATGAGTAATCTTAAATAATTAAAAACCATAAACATTTTCGAATAAATTGAAAAATGACACTTCGACATAGAAATCTAACCCGGGACGGCTGGTTTCAGTAATTTTATTCTTTCATCCTCTTAGCTTCACCTTTCATATATATACTTAATTGTATAGCGTTGCTTTCTTCTATCCATATAGGCTACACATTCTGTTTAAAATTAACATCTGAAAAGGGATCAAAATAATGTGGTTTTCTTCTGAGAAAAGTTATTTAACGGTCGTTTAAGTTTCTTTGTTCCTTATGACAATATACAATTTGGGTAACTGTATGTTTGTACCGTAACATGTATTTATTTAATTAGTAAGTCGAACATCCAAGCTACTATCGATTTGATCTAATGGGTAGAGATTAGGAAGTATTTTTTTCAATTAAGCGCATCCGCGTTAACGTGTGAGGAGGATCTTAGAACCAACGATGAAAACTCACATATGGAAAGCCAGCACCCGTTCGATTCGAGCCTCAACCTCCACGTCACTGGTAATTATCTTTATAGTGAGGCAGATACCAAATACCGTGTGATCACCAGTCTGGTTGGTTGTTCATTTATTTTTAGCACTGGGTCTTACTACCTGTTCAGGTTGTATGTACATGTACTAATTACGCAAATGAGTTAGGGAAGAAGAAGTTTGAATTTGAAGTAAATGTACCCGCATTTGTGTGAAGGAAGAGTGAAAAACTATTTTGGAAAAAAAAAACCACCCTCAGTAAACTCGACTGAGATTCTAAATCCGATCTCCATGTCATCGGCAGTCTAGTCCAACAAAAGAGTGTCGTCTTAGACCACGTGGCCACCGAAGCAGGTTTGGTGTCAATTCACGAATAGCTTTACCTTTAATCTAATATTAATAGGACGGGCCTTCTATAAAATACAAATATATTTGTTTGTGACCAAAATGGATAACATTTTAACATTTAACTATTGTATCAGTGTTATGTTATAGGTATTGATAATATCTATCAAAATTGATAGCTACACATCCCATGACTTAACGTATAAATACTTAACAGTAGATCTAGTAACGTTTGTAGCTGTTAGATAAGGCCCTTCCTATGAAAATTACACTAAAACTTACTAGGTAGCTACAATTCTTAAATTCACCGGACAGTGTCAATTAAATTTCACGTTGGTACCCGAAGCGTAACTCGGAATCGAATCGTGGACGTCCTGACATTGCTCCGGACATGTCAGTGAATGTGGGACCACCTTGACTAATCTAAACTCTCGCCCTGCTGGGAATCCCGCTGTGAACATTCATACTGTGCTAAGAGCATTAAATCCAATCTTACCTTGAAATTCAGCCTTAACTCCAAGTTTTCACCACTAGCACCGATGTTAGTATATTTAGTATTATTTAAAATCCACGCTGGTACACACAAAATAATTGATGAATAAGATAAAATTACTTAACTTTCTTAAGATAGCTGTTAACTAGACTTAAATACACATAAAAGTTAAACATTTTTGGAATTATTTAACGTGCACTTAAAGGGTAGCCTCGGTAAGCGAGAATTTGCCGTGCATTCATTCAACTCTAACTAGATATTTAATTCTATGATGCTTTATTTCATAAAATGGTTCAAGCCAAAATATTCTCGAAAGATTCCCCCAGGGCTCTTTTTCCTTAACAGACCTAGCTTTTGAGTTTTATTAATAGAACAAAAATTAGTAAAAATGTAACATTAGCTCATTTTCAATACGTTTTAAGCATATTTGTGGATCATTGAGACTAGGCTCGATAAAAAAAAGGTTCTATTTCTAGCCTTCCTCTAAAACAAATACTATGATTATTTTCTAGGCTTTCAACAGAAAATTCTAAGATATTGGAGAACTAGCATTGAGCCTTCCTCTTTACCGTGAGATATGAAGTTTCCACTACTTTATTATTGATATGCCAAAGGGTGGTTGTAGGTGAAGGGCTAAAGTGAGTATAAGCTTGTACAGAATAGAAGTAGCTCCAGAAGTCAATACAGACCATTGTTTTTTAAGTCGTGTAGCCTGAGAACGATTGATATTTTCGTGCTGATCGAGGAGGTCAAATAATATAATTTAACATTAATAATTGTACTACTAATATATCACTGTGTACACCTCATATGAATGTCTAGTTACAGTAAAACCTTGGATTGCGAGTAACTTGGTCTGCGAGTGTTTTGTAAGACGAGCAAAAATTTTCAATAAATTTTAACTTGATAAACGAGCGATATCTTGCAAAACGAGTAGTACTATGGGTACGCTTTGTCTGCCGAGCAGTGTCATTGGATAGGTTCTTTGTTAAAGTCGCACAAAAAGAAAAATATTCCAGTGATCCAACATATAGCGGTGATTCCGTTAGTGACAATGAAAGTTGTCCTAAACAATAACACACCTCCTTATCCTATCTCTCTCGTCCACCTCACACCAGCCACTATTAAATTTAATTAATAAATTTGATTACAGTACAGTTACATTTAAATAACGAAAAAAAAAGAAGGTATTAATCATTCTTAGATTAAATATTTTTGGGTTGTGGGACGAATCATCTGAGTTTCCATTATTTCTTATGGGGGAAATTCACTTTGATATACGAGTGCTTTGTATTACGAACACGTTTACGAAACGAATTATGCTCGCAATTCAAGGTTTTACTGTATATTACATTTTAACCCCATACATTAAATACCTACGCAAAACGCATAAAATATCAAATTTGACTAGCTATTAAACTCGTGAACTGTAATGATTTGAGATAATCAAATCGCTATTTATAAATTATTATTATACACTTGTTTAAATTGTGCAGTAAAATTTTTATTCCAGAATGACCTTAAGATATATTTAAACATTCTTTTAACTTTAAATTATAAACGGCCTAATACAAGGGGTAAAACATTAGATTGGAGAATAAAAGACACTTCACCGGACATTTGTCAGAAGGGATGATATAAAAACACGTTATAGAAAAATCGTCATCAGCCTAGTCCTTGGAGATTGAACTCTGACCTCTCGAGTCAATTATGTCAGTGGATAGGCGTTATACCTTGTCCTGGTACGCCATGGAACTGGCCCTGATCACTGACATACTGCGATATTCATCATCTAGGATACGAAGGTTTCGGGGCTTACTTTTTTTTAAGAAGTCCTACCCAGGCGCTCAATAACTGAAACAAAAATAAAAATATAAAATGAGAGGGATAAAAATTATTTTAATTATTTACTTTGGGGTATTTAACATGCACTTTCTAAACAAAATTATATCGGCACAGTATTTAATATAGTAACTTAACTCTCCGTCATACGTAATCCTCCATTCGTTAATTTATCAATGTGAGAAAGTAAGCCCACATTTCACCAATGATAATATTTTCAGCAATGTCCGGGATCAAACCTTGGACTCCTACTTGTTAGTTCAGTAGACAGACGCGTTAACGTCTGAGCTTAGGTGTTAAGCTGGCAGGGCAATAATTGTACGTCTAACGCTAGACCTGACAAGTCGATGTTATGTATCTGGTTGGGTGCACTGAGGGATGTATTTTATCCTATGTCCTTGGGCTGGTTATCATAACTAACTGATAGCCTGTCCAGGTACTTGACTAAACTAAGAGATTATAAATTAATATTAATAAGATCCCGCTTAGGTGGTCACGCGATTTAATTATTGATTTTATTTATTTATTTGAGGTAATTAACGTGCACTTTCTGAACCAACTGATTATATGAGCACAAGAGAATTTCTATGAGTGCAAGCGAAAGGGCTTACCAATTTTGCCAGGAAAGGTATTTTCACATACCTTCCAGGGTTCTTTTATATACCACAATCAACATGGGACCGACGGACTTACTTCCCCTCCGAAGTAAATTGTGCTACGGATTTTTATCACTCAAGAAAAATCCATCGATCCCAGCTGGGTTTGAGAAAAAGCAAACATCGGGTCCTGAGGCGGGCACTTTATTTCAAGGCCACCGAGGTTGACACATGTTTTAAGGCGTCACACTCACAATAGATGAGATTTCCATTGAAGGGTAGATAAGGCTTCGAACTCTGGTCGGGTGGACTCGAGTTGGTTTTTCCTCGATAGAGTCTCTCACGCTCCCTTCACGCAAATCCTAGAACATTTCCTCTAAATCATACCTTCCTCATTCCTACCACATTTGCGTAAATAATATATATATATATATATATGTGTGTGTATGAAAACCCCGGACATTTATTGGAACGCGGTGATAAAGAACCAGTAATAATAGAAGTATGCCAAGGTAGGGCTGCTCCACTCCAAGCAGCGGATTCCCTAGGGGGCGCTTCTCCGTGTAGTTGAGGTGTTGTCGTGTACGGTGTGACGGGGTGTGCCAGGGTTACACCCTCCTGTTCCCCGGCCTGAGTGCGTGACCTACGCCCCACTGATCCGACATGCGTGGCTTACACACACACAGATTAGTGAAGAAGGGGGGTCATCAGTCTACCGGGCTGCTTGGCGAGTTAATCAGGCGGCACGATGCTCTCTCCCTCACTCTATTAAGGTGGGAGTGTAGGGGACGCTAGTTAAGGGCAGTGTTTTTTTTTTCCGTTTTTATAGCTAAATTTTTTTTGGAGCGAAATAAATCAAATAGTTCTCCAGTAGAAACAAAGAGTTTAATTTTCTTCACATGGTGACATCAATAATTCTTGTATATCTGTCAAGGGTGTCCTGTGATTTAATGACAACCTTTTCTTTTAGTTTAAAAAGTTTGTTGTCTAATTACGCTCTACTTATGACATATAGTCTACAACAGTTGCTAAAGTTACTAAAACTTCTTTAATATGTTCATACTTCAAGTAATGTTGACCGCAAAAAATATGTTTGTATTTTATGAAAGTTTCTTGTTATCAGAATCCTATTATATATATATAATATTATTATTATTATATATAATATATATAATATTATATATATAATATAATATTTATATATATAAATATATATATAATATAGAAATATATAATAGGATAAGTGGTGCTATATATGTATATATATAGTAAAAGGTTCATGTTCATGTTCATGTTGTGTACATATGTACTGATTGTGCTAATGTGCTAGGGAGGAGAACGGTTTAATTGAGAGAAAGTGTAGCCATATTTGCGTGGGAGGAAGTGGAAAATAATAAATTATTTAATATAATACACCCTTAATACACTTAACCGGGATTTGAACCCTGATCTACCTGTCATCCGCAGTCTAGTCTATTGCGAGAGTAACTTAGACCGTGCAGCCAATGATGGAGGTTACTTTATTGTTACCCTCAGGCTTAGAATATACAACAGATTTGCTTTGGAAAAAGAATAGGAAACATTTGAAAATATAAGTTAAACAGCTCCGACTTAGTGGAAGATCGAACCCGACCATTTAAGGTAATAGTCAAGTATACTAGCAACTACTGTAAAGTGTGTATCTGATAGGAAGGGTGATATTTAATATTTACAAGAGTTAAAAGCCATGTTCATACACTCCTTCTTCAAGTCATAGGATCTGCATCAGTCACTATTAATAGATACCATACTAATAATATGATAAAATGTTATCAATGTTGAGCGCATGGAAAGTTTGAATTTCCCAAACTTTTTCTTCTACCAGAATACTACTATACCTAACCCATATTTTGGTAAGAATTTTTTTCTGGAAGGGCTTATTTGTTACCAGAATCCTAGTGTATTTTGGTAGGATAAAAAGGCCTTCTAGAACGAACTTCCTACTACCGTTCTGGAAGGCCTTATATATTACTAAAATACTACCAAACAGTAGGATTCTGGTACGAAATAAGAGCTTCCAGAACGGGCTTCTTACCTAAATTAAGGTATAGCCCTGCCGGTCTTGACACTGATGTTGTTGACATTTCAAAGGAGATGAACGTCAATCAGTATTTCAGTAGCTTTTCCTGATTACCTCTTTTAAGCTCACCGACTTTATAGTACCAAGAATGCTTCAATGGATTGGGGGTGATAAAATAACTCATTAATCTTATTCCTATGAAATGAAAGAAACTATGAAAGAATTACCACATCATAATTTCTTAAAAACCCATTAAGTTAAATAAAATAAAACTATAAATAATATTATCTGTGGTACTTAATGTATCTACTTAAATACAGCGTTATATAAGCTGATGAATTACAAACAAACAAACAAATAAACAAACTAGGACAGTGACTTAATCAATCTCAGCACCACTTTTTGTAAGCATTCCCGTCTTTGTGGTTTAGGGTTTGTTCTCATACCTTAACTTGTACACTCTGATTACCCTGAAAGGTAAGAAGTCTCTCCTTGGCAGATTACAATGTGGTCCTATCTAAGCTATGTCATAGTGGAAAAATACAAGCTAAGCTTGCTGTCTTTCAGGGTAAACGGTGTGTACCTTGTAAGAATGAGCTTTTTTTCTCTACTATATGCCCCACCCCACGTCTTACTAACTGCCCAGTCTATCCGACCATATGTATATATATAAATTAATGAGGAATGTAGATTTTAAAGGGAGTGTACCTGCCCTTACGTTGAGGTAGAGTAAAAACAAATCATTTAGTTATAATAATCTCATTAATCCAGATAAGATTCGGATCCCGACTTCCTCGCCACAGACATACCAGACAATACGGGACTGACGCCTTTGTCTGCGTGCCCAGCGTTGCGGGTGAGCTATTTGAAAATTAGTTTTGATTTTTTGTTCCCTTTTAAATCTTTTCCTTTAGCAATTGGAGTATAAACCCCCCACTGGGGGTAGCTCACTCCCTCCTTCTACCGTACGTAGCTGCATGAAGGCCTCCGCTCGCGTGCGCTGACGTTGATTGCATTTCCTTGGGGGAGGTCGGGATGTCGTCCTCCCCCCTCCCCCATGCTGCGTGCCGAATGCTCGTAGCTTCCTGGGAACTTCGAGTCTTGACTTATTATCACACAAACAGCATGTGAAGGGATGGGAACGCGAGTTTGACTTACACGCTGTCAGACTCTCGCATGAATCATGTCTTCCGGTCGGTCCAACCGACTGTGAGCTTCTTCAAAAATACGAATAAGATTAATCACACATTCTTTGAATTTTTTTTTTTTTTAGAAAAATATCGACACTTTGACTCTGGCGCTAACGTATTCACCTACTATCACCGAATTACATTCTCGGAAAGAAAGAGGTTTGATTTTGGTTGTGTATGGCTCTTAGATTCCCATCGGAGCTATTTGAATATTTACACTGATGGGATAGGGATGAAGAGTATAGAGTTTTAGAAGAACTGTACCCTCATTTACTTATAAGGAGGTCGAGAAAAATATTAGAGTAAAACCACTTCTGTACTCCTGACCAGTATTCTATACCAGGCAGAACGAAGCTGAAATTGTGTCCGCGTACCCGATGATGTAGGTTGGCATAATTTAAAAATTGGATTTGTTCCATGGTGACCTGGTGGTCTAGGGTAAGGTGTCAGACTTCTGTGCTGAGGGTCCGGGTTCAATCCTCGGTCCCGCACAGATTTATCTGATTTCCTTCACCTCTGACAAGACGTGTATTAATCACAACTTGTGAATGTGAGGAATGCCAGGCCTCCACCGTGGTTCGGATTCCACGTTAAACTGTAGGTCCTCATTTCATCTCACAATCACCCTACCATTACACATGAGCGTAAGTGCGTATAACCCGAACGGTTAGTAAGACGCGGTGCTAATAATAATAATAATAATAATAATAATAATAATAATAATAATAATAATAATAGATTTGTTCCAGTTTACAAGCTAACCGTGGTTCTATTTTTGGCAGTGTTTACGAATATATACAATATTTGTCTACGAGTTCTTCATGATCAATCATTAAATAGCTAAGCTAGCTATAGCTAGCTAGGCATATATTTGAGGCTTATGCCCTATATTAAGTGAGTTTGTAAGTATTGTGCTGATATGATCTGTACCTTTTTATAAAAGATATGTCAAAAACTGCGATGAAAAAACAACACACTCTTCAGAGTTCAAACCCTAGACTAGAAGATGTTCTCTCTAACCGTCCGGCTAAGGGGAAAAGGGCTCGCCACCAGTCGTGTTCATACAAAGATATTTGGTACGTGCCCTGTAGGGCTTCTTGAGAGGAGTGATGTAGTGTTAGGTCACATTGTGTTTTGTTAGTGAATCGTGCCGGGGAAGTTTCCATTCTCCTAATTAGAGTACGTGAACACCATGTTGTCTGTCTGCCGGTAGCAACACAACAGATTCAACAGTACCACACTTTGAAGATCGTATCAATCCTCCACTTCTGACTTTCTAGCGCTGATGAAAGACTCGGGAGAGGCAGGTGATCTAATTAGTCGCGCGAACAATTCAGTCGTAATTAATTACCCTGCTGACTAATGAGTGAAAGGAAGCCGCCGGGCTCAAGCTGAAGTCGGTAGATTCCGATGGGACGATTACAATAAAGTCGTGATTGCAAGTTTTCTAGCGCGAGATCGGTCTTTGTTTGAACCTCCCTTTTGTCATTGTTTTGCTTAGCCTTGCCGTATTTTCTTGAGTCAGGAGTTGGAGCTTTATTCACTACCTAGTAGCATTCTTGACGAAATATCCAGAAATCACGTACTCTGGTAAGTCTCCGATAAAAATCTACATCGATATTTCGAAATATCGATTATCAAAAACAACTTACGCGAGATGTCCTAGTTGTTCCATGAAAAGGTATCTGGTTGAGATGAGCGACTCGTCCAAAGTCTTGGGAACTATGCGATGGACCCAGGAGGGCCCCGCAAATGTCCTAGAACCCTCCCCGGATAAGCGTCATGTTGCTCATCAGTGGCCCATGAGCAGGGTTGCCACGCACCTATAAAACCGGAAGAACCGGTCATACACGGGGCATTTTTTTGTACTCAGGAAAAAAAAATACCCAGGAAGTCTTACATACAAAAACTAAAATAATCACTTGAATAGTTGTGGTTTTGGAATTTAACTGATAGATTTAAATTGTAGGCTTTTCCGTGGAAGAAAAAGTGAACTGAATATCTAAGCTCGCTGATAAAAACATGGGTATTATGTTTCTCTTTTACCACCTGAAACATTGGGTTACGTAGTGACAGCATGTATTTTTTAACTTTAAATCTAATTATGCTATTAACACAGATTACATGCCCCCCACACTTATAAATGCTATTATAAATTTAATTTATCTATACTTCTCTCTAAAATACCTATAAAAATGGATATTCTTTCTGAAAAAAATAAGAAATCTTTGTAAATATGAAAATAATGGCAACCTTGACGGGAGACTCTCAACCAGTAGTGCATTGTTTCTCAATTTTTTTTTCCAATATAGATCCATTTGAGAATCGTTAAAAGCATGGTTTGAACTATCTCCCTTAATATATCTCCAACCTGTCACCTTTCCGAAACAGGAACACATTTTATTTATCAAGCAGTAAATGACAGAATTTTTATTTGACTTTGTTTTTTATGCACATTCATATGTAATACTAGTTCTTTATCGTTGACTTAGTGGGCTTAGCCGGTCTACCTGGTACTCTTAACTCTTTCACAAAATATGTACTTTCCCTCCATGGTCCCATCTGCGAGCCAACTGGAAAACCACCGTGGACAACAATTTGAGAACCACTACCTTAGAGAATGTGACGCACATACCTCTACAAGCTATCGTGGTAATAGTTTTTTAATTGCATAAACTTAAACTTATGATAATGTTGAAGATTTGTTTACCGTTTGGTTACAATTTATATTTGCTTGGTTCTTCCAAGTCGCTACTTTTATAGTATTTCCTCGACTTACGTGGTTAATTTTTCACGAAGGTTTCCGCGCAAGTTGAAAAAGCGCCAAATTAAAAAAAAACTTTTAGAAACAGAAACCTTAGTCAAAAAAAATAAAATACTGATGGCATTATCATCTGTACCTAAGCCTACAAGAAACGCCATCAATTATGTTTCAATGTTTCAAACCGTGCTTATTAGATGATATTGACAGTCTAAGTCAAAGTACCATAACAGCTTATCTACAAATCCGTGTAACTCGAATTTGTGTAAGTAAAGGATTCACTGTTTCCCGTGTAATACGCGTCCTTGCGGCTAGCCGAATAGTTACACTAATAGGATAAGGATGGAAAAAAAGACGAATTTTGATTAATTCTAAGCATTTGTTTGGAAGGAGATTGTAAACCCCATCTAGGAAAAAAAATACCTTCAATAAACCTATTAGAATTCATAACCCCCGAACTTCCCGTCAACTGAAAACCAGGCCGGGTAAGACTGATGCCTTAATCCGTGTATCCACCGATGGAGGCTGAGTATGTAGTTAATTGGATTTTTTTTTAAACAGAATAACATAGTAAAATATCTCGATAATACACCAGGAGTACGATTAATGAGGGCTGAATTAAAATAAGCCAACCTCAAAAAGATTCTCACAAACGCGTTAAATAAAATATGGCCAAATTAAGAAATTAACTTTTTTGAGAAGTTTATTTAACTTTTTACTAGCCTAAATAATATTTACAAAATCATATTACAAACGTAGTGTTTTTCTTTGTTTGTTTTTAAAGTATTTTTCGAATGAACTAATATAAACAAAGGGTTTTGTGAGATGGCCATAGATTTTTCTTAGAAATTAGTCCCTTTGACATGGTTTATTGAACCGACCAAGTGGTGTAGTGGTCAATGCACCTGGCTACGAGTATAGGGGTCCTGGGTTCAATTCCCGGCTGATACTTTGGGTATTTTCCCCTAAAGGTGAACTACCCCAACGGTCATCAGGGTTTGTTTGACTAGGCTTAAGCTAGGTTAAAAGTTTCTACTGGTTTCACAACCTCATACTCACCATCACCTCATCTCATCGGGACATGGAAAGACTCTCCACTTAAAGGATACACGATTATACATTCGGACATCCCCTGGGAAACGGTACATTAGTACTGACTAATCTTTCCACAGACTGACCATGATTGATGTAGTCCAGATGTGCAATATTATTATAATGGACATCTTGTGAATACTTATTTTCATTTTAAACACAAAATAGTACTAACTACACATAAACTCATCAGGAGACATGTTTTAATTAATCTCCAACAGACAACCCTATTTCCAGTTCATAATCACTAGTCTATATCAACTCAAATAAAACGTAATTTTTCTAGATAGTTAAAAGAGGTGCTAACCCACATTTACAACCCAAACCTGAAACTGATTATACCTGCCTCTAAAGACTTTCTCTTTGTTGGGATCTATAAATGACGGCGGATGCTAAAACCCACACTTTTAGTACAGTTATTTGTTTAACCAGAGTGTAATTAAATTGTTCACTAAAATGTAACGGTTTGACATAACTCTACTGTCAAAAACATATTGAACATTTTAATGGTAAACTTTTTTTTCTCTATCTCACTACCCGCTGTATATATATATATATATATTATAAAATTATGATAGTATAGTAGTGCTGAGGAAGGTATAAACATAATAAATGCACCATCATTTGCGTGGAGGGAAATCATTTAGGAAAAAAACCAATCGGTACACCCGGCCAGGATTCAAACCCCGGTCTCCCTGTCAGCCGCAAACCAGAATAAATGATCTTGACACTTAAACCACGTGTCCACCGGTACGGGTGAAAGGTAATCTTATTTTATTGACCTAGTCTTTGTTATTACTTCTATAGTTAATCTTACGCTGGGACAAAACGCTTTTTACTTTCTAGCGACCCCTCTAAGAGAGACGGTATTAAACGCCTGAAAAATATTACTCTATACTTTGATGGAGTTCGATGTTTCAGGACCCGCTGAACCCGAAAAGGTTTTTGTGCGTGTGTGGTTTGTGTGTCTGAATATCGGCCTAGAGCCGAAACTATTTTACCGATTGGGCTAAAATTTTATATCTAGGTTTTTCATAAGGTTCCCCGAATTATTTTGGGAATTAGATTTTTAACTCTAGAATTAATGGTAGTTTACTTAAGGACGAAAGGAGAAAAAATCATTTTTTTAAATTAAAATCTGTTCTAAGAATTTTGATTAAAATTTGTATCCAGGTTTAACATTAAAAACAAAATCGAGATTCTCATTTTCCCGTGAAAATGACCGATGGTACATTAAGAACTAGATGTCAAATTTAGATCAAAGCTACATAACTGCTTGAGATAAGAAAAGGACTTATCATGGAAAAATTGTAGGATTATTAAAAATGTAAATCTTTTATTTGAAATATATTTTTATAGAACCAATAATTTCCTAGCTATAAACAATGTTTTTAATGAGACTGTCAAATTGGTAGTCGATTGATATGCTCTTTGGTGGAATGTCATTCTCTTTTTTCCGTTAATTTTCTGCAAAAAATTTATATTATTTATTTACTTTTGAAAGAAGTCTTCAGGTGGTTTTTTTTCGCTCACGTCCTAGTCTCACTCAAATCTATACGCATTTAATTACATTAAAGTGATTGAGATGATGAAGATAGAACGTGGAGAAAATGTATCTGAATTTTGCATGAGAATAGAATGTGAATTAACTTGGAAAATATTTTCCTAGGTATGTCCATTTGGGACTCGAACCCTTACCTCCCAGTCAAAGACGAACCAGACTAGACGAGCTTGACCTTAGTCCACGTGACCAGTTATGTAACACATAAGTATTTTTTTATCACGGTGTCTTACTGCCTGTTTAGGCTATACGTATACGTACTAATTGCGCTAGTAAAGCTAGAAACGGAAAATTTTAATTTAAGGAAAGCGTACCTACATTTGCCTGTATGGAGGGTGGAAACTCATCCTCAGTATATCCTATTGGGATTTGAGTCCTGATCTCCCAGTCATCAACAGGCCAATCTAACGCGAGAGTAACGCCATAGACCATGGGGCCGCCGAAGCAGGTAACACATAGGTTATTAATGAGTTAATATAAGTAGGAGAGGACGATAAGGGTGACTTGGAAGAAATGAAAAAAATATGTAATCTGGATATAAGAAGGAAAAGCGAGAGGGAAAAATTCACACGGAAAACTACACTGTTTACATTTATTTTAAAGCCTTTAACCACCTGACAACCTCTGTTGGAAAATGGGGATATAAAATATTACTTTTAATCCCTTGCCCGCCCCCTGTAAAGAATAAACCCTGACCCCACCGGGATTCAAACATAAAACTCTTAACTCTTATGGTCTGAAGCACAACGCCTTGACGACCTTGCACAGGGACCAGTGATCTACTCGGTACTTACAAGGGCATGTTCATGAGTACATTGAAACAAAGTTCCACGCCATTTTATTAAGACTAATAGCCAGGTCATTTTAAGAGTTCGTAAACCAAGATGACGTTCCATAAACAGCGCAAATCAAATTGAGCATAAATATATTCCAATTTTCTTAAGAAGGGTCTTATCTGACAGCTAGAAAAGTTAATAGATCTACTTTTACATATTCATACATCAGGTCATTTAATATACCGCTGTCGCTTTTGATAGATATTGTCAATTACCTGTAAAATAACATTCACAACAAACTAAAATGTTATCAATTCTGGCCGCAAAAAAATATGTTATTATTTTCTAAAAGACCTTCCTATGGAAATTTGACTTACACGACATTCCTGTCGGCACGAGCCCGTGATACGTGTGACGTCACCAGCATCTTGAGGCGAACCTATAAATAGAACGGACACATAAGTAGCCGTCAACAACGGTTAAGTGCGGTGACAACTTTATGTGATTTTAATTATATTAGACCGTTTTGTAAGATTTTGATCTCTCCTTGTTTGTTATAAAAAGGTTTTGTGGCGCTTTGAATAATTTCCACTGGAGTTATTCATGTGCCAAGGTCAAAGCAATGGAGAGAAGTTGCATGGATGAAGGGTCGTAAAACGAGTACGATGAATTCTAAATGAAGATCTGATCTAAGGCGAAAAAAAAAAAGCTTCATGCGAATTGTTCCGATAATTTATAGGCATAAAAAATAATTTGTGGTTGTGCTTTAGAGCTTGGATGTGGACAAAACAGAACAAGAAATTAACTTTCGCAAATCAGAATTGAAACGTAGTCACACGTTTAAAAAGTTATTTAAATTATTGTTAACTTAGTTCGAGTGGTGTCAAAACGCAAGCGCCTTATATTGGCTATATGTGAAACATAGCTGTTCGGCGGGACAATATACGTACACTATTCAGGCGCTTATGTTTCGCACTTGAGAAGGTAAGCCGTTATAGCTTTATCATATACTTTTTTTTTTAGTAATTTAATATTTAACATAAAATAAATAAATCTAATAGCAAATTAATTTTGTTATATTATATCATGTTGTTTTTACGTCAAAGATGGTAAATACAATTGGGTCAAAAAGTTTAGTTTAAAAGTATAATGTATAATAAATATCATGCAATGTTTTACTCAGTCGCCCCAGAAGCTTCTTACCAAAAAATTAATTGTTGTTTATTTGAGGTATTTAACGTGTACTTTCTTAACCGACTTAAATCTAGCACAGACAAACCATCCATTCTCCAGCTGTTAATCTATCACTGCGAAAGAGGAAAGCCACATTACACCAATAATAATTTTGTCAGCCATACCGGGAATTTAACCCTCATCCTTTTATCTGTAGACAATCACGTTACCGAGTGAGATAAGGTATCGTAACAATTATAATTCATTCAAAAATATTAATATTTTGATTTTCTATGGAATGAATTGTACAGAATTTTATGTTTATGGATATTATTTCTTAATGGATTTGTTGAGTTGCTAATTGTTTCACTTCTCTTCACCCACAAAATTATGATAACGTTTCCACACTTGTATCAGCCGCCCGATGTAAGTTTTACCGAGAATAGACTGCCAACTATAATCGTTCCTAAGCTCCGTCGCTTACCAACTTACCTGTCCAGATGTCCTTCGGTTTCGTTTATTTATGCAGCATTGATTGATAATGTCAAGGTCTATAACGGTGTATTAAAATTCAATGACTCTTCACTGTGATCAGAGTGGTTGACCACAGATTTAAGCTAACGAATTGAATCCAGCGTGTAGTTGTGTATGGGTTCTTCTACAATCCAATTGGTAAATAGGGTGACCTGGTGGTCTAGGGGTAAGGTTTCAGACTTCTGTGCTGAGGGTCCGGGGTTTAATCCCCGGTCCCGGCACAGATTTATCTGATTGCCAAACCCTTCCTTCCTTCACCTCTGACAAGACGTGTATTAATCACAACTTGTGAATGTGAGGAATGCCAGGCCTCCACCTGGTTCGGATCCACGTTAAACTGTAGGTCCTCCATTTCATCTCACAATCACCCTACCATACACATTATCGTACGTAGCGTATAACCGAACGGTTAGTAAAGCGTGGTGCTAATAAATAATAATAATAATAATAATAATAATAATAATAATAATAATAAATAGTTAAATAGCTAGGTGCTAAGACTGCTGCTTTATCCTAAGTCGAGTTAGTTAATTCATTTAAGGTAATTAACGTGCACTTTATGAACCGACCAATTATATCAGGACAAAACTTATAAACTAACCTAAAACTAGAATAGGCACAACAACTAGCCCCAGGCCGTTAATTCTTCACGGTTGGAGGATAGACCACATTTATCCAATGATACATTTTTTGGCCATTCCAAGAATCGAGCCCGGGACCTTTAACTTATCAGACAAAAGCACGCTACTGACTGAGATAAGGTGTTGGATGTGATTTGAGTACATTTTGTGCTTGTACGATGATGACGATGATAATAATACTAATAGCCTCTATTTATCTGGTGAAGTTAATTATATTATTTATGTATTTTTAAAAAGGCTAAATAAGTTTTTAGAAACATTTTAACGCGTGTTCATGCACTCATTCAAAGCTAAAAATATTTCAGGAATTAATTTTAGTTTATTTGACCAAATATGTATGTTCAGAAAATTCACGTAAGATACCCCACTAATAACAGCATTTAGGTTAAACCGCTAAGCGGGCTGTGTGTTGGTGTGCCCTAAAAACCTCCAAAATATAATAATATAACGGCTATCCGCACAGGTGTATTCATGGACAAAAATGTCAGTCTCATCTTGTTTGGTTGTATTGTAGCGGGTAGGTTGTGAATTAAAACCCGGTCGGCTTTATTGACGTGCTTTTTCCTGGATGATTTCTACCGCTCTCTCCACAGAAATGCGGCTAAATTTCCTAAAAATTATATATTTTTCATTTCTACTCCAAAGGTGTAAAATTTGGATAGCCAGGGTGGATAGTAAGACGTAGTTTACAAAATATAGATAGTATGGCTGTAGATATTGGAGGAGGTTACATAATTATGAGTTACATAACCTCTATTTATCACAGGACATTGTTAGGATAATCAAGTCTCGCAGATTACGGTGGGCAGGTCATGCAACGAGAATGATAGATTCTATAACTTTGTTCAAGGCACTGACTGGCTAACCCAATGGGAAATACCATTGTGAAGACCTAGACGCAAGTGGGAGGTTACCATTAGAATGAACTTAAAAGAGATAGGGGTGTAATGAGGTGGACTGGATAGAACTAGCTCAAGATAGGGATGGGTGGCGTATTTTGTAAGTGCGGCAATGAGCTTTTGCGCTCTTAATTTCAAAAATAAGTAACAGGTTTGGTTATTTCACTCAAGAAGGCCTTTTAAAAACCTGGCGCTAATAGTGAACGTTAGGTTTAGATAAACCCAATTTTTCTTAAGAATGGACATATTATTATCTGACAACTAGAAAAAGCTACTAGATTTAATTTCACGTATCCATACTTCAATCATGTTATCTGCAGCTAGCACTTTTGATAGATATTATCAATACTTAAATAATAATAATAATAATAATAATAATAATAATAATACTCTGCACCCTGTCTTACTACCCGTTCGGGTTATACGCTTATAAGTAATAATTACTCTAATAGGTTAGGAATTGAAAGGTTGGATATAGAGGAAATGAACCAGCATTTTTGTGGAGGGAGAGTGGAAAAACATTTAGGTAAAACCACCCCCAGTTCACTCGAGCATGATTCAAACCTTGATCTCCCCATCCTCGGCAGTCTAGCTCAACACGAAACCAGTGCGTTAGCTAACTACGCCACATCAATACTTAAAATAGCACTAATAAAATAGTAAAATGTTATTAATGTTGACTGTAAAAAATATATATTTGTATTTTCTATAAAGTGCTTCAAATGTCCATTCTTAATAAAATCAAGGTATAGTTTATCCATGGTGCGCTTATTATCATATATCTAGAGAGTTTGTGCTAAATCATTTATTTTCCCAAGTGTCAAAGCAGTTTGAAAACTATGAAGAAAAGCTAGAAGTTTCCGTGAAAAGGCCCTGAAATTTCACAATATTTAAAAACCTAAGGAAAAAAAAATCTCAATTTTAACATAAATATAACTTGATTTACGTTGCTAAATAAAAATAACCTAAAATGATGTACCTTGACAACCGTAATATTTAGCTACGTTTTATTTTTTCTTGCAGACATGTCATAAAAATCCACAATTTTTTAAAAAGATAAAGTGCAAAAATATCTTGTTTATGATTAAACTGAGGGTATTACTGTTTCTCCGTGAAAAATGATATGCTCTATTCAGCCTAAAAAAAACCCTGTATAAATCAAGTAATTCTCAAACCTTCTTTTAGCTGACCACTATAATGATTTTATTAATATTATTACTATTACTACCTCATCTTTTTTTTTTGTCTTGCATGTTTTTTTTTCCTGAATACAGATTACACTTGTTCTGCTAACACCCGCCTTCTTTTTCTTTCTCTTTCTTCAAAGTCGTGTGTAGACGTTCAGTTTTGCCAAATTGCTTCGTTTTTATCTTTCATCTCCATCATAAGGCAACATGTCTACCCCCTTTCCTCTCCCTTATCCCCCCTCACCCGTACTGGCATAAAACTCTGCGGGAGAATGTAGAGAAGTGCGGGCGGGCGCACATTAGCAACATCATTTGCATTTTAATAGACTTGTAAATGGACTTGTTGAAGGGGGAGGGGGGTGAAGGGAGGCTGAGAAAGGCTGGTGTTTTGTGGGGCTTTTATCTCGATCATGTTGGTATTATGAAGATGAATGAACGACCACGGTTTGGTTTTTACTTTACGCCTAAGGGGGTGCTTACGACATTGAAATTCGCCAGTAGTTTAATGGATCAGTAGTAATTTCTGACTCTGGGAGTCTCTTTGGCCCACACAAACTTAACATCTCTGGAGGTGGCTTTGTAGGCAGTCTACGCATAATACTTGTTTATGGCAAATCAAAGAGTTTTAACCCGCTTCGGTGGACGCATGATCTAAGGCGTCACTCTCACAATAGGCGTTACTGCAGATGACGGTGAGATCGGGTTTACCAAGGACGGCTTTTTATAATTGATTTTCCATTTTCCCTCCACGCAAATGTGAGTACACTTATTTTAAATTCAAGCTTTCTCATCCCTAACACATGATAGTGCATATGTGTATAGCCAAAGTGGCTAGTAACAGGTAGTGCTATAAGAATAAAAAGTATTTACACTTAAATAAATGAATACAGTTGACTTATAGAAACACTGCACATAAATATGCTATATTTTATCAATTTTAAAATGCCTTTTCAGCTTCAGCTGCCAGCATTTGATATTTCTTGAAAAAATTGACATTTAAAATAAAATAATAAAATAAAACTACGCAGAAGGGTTTGCATGATATCTACAAGTTAGATGATAATCTCACGCGTCCATCACAGGCTCTGCCTTAAGCTATGAGTGTAAATGGCCTTGAGCACGGAACAGATCTGAATTAATCAGTAGTAGAGTATCGAGGCGATGAACCCAGTGTAGCCAGCTATAATTTTTCAACCAAATTTAAATGAACTATAATAAAATTCTATAAATGCTAACAAATATTGTAAATGTAAAAAAAAATTCAATAAAAAATCGATTTGTCATAAGACCAAATTTTATATCTTAAATATTATATTTTTAAACTGGGATGATCTATTTTAAATACATTAAAAGAACAGTATTATAACATACTAAATCGAGTAACGGGGTTTTAATATAACTTTTAAATTAATGTCAAATCGAATTAATTAAGAAAAGGAAGCTAAAACTCACCTCAAAAAATATGCACAAGAGTGTTACAAGCCTTTTATAAATGGTGAGACTTTAGGGGTGACCACGGTGGTTGACTGCAGGTCTAGGAGTCCCTAGTTCTAATCTAAAAACACTTATTCTAGGTCACTAGAATAATTGAATAGATGCATGTATATTAATATACATAGATAGTAAAAGTCCGTCGGTAGGATTGGGTGTGTAATAGTAGGATTATGTGCTCCTATTTACTCGAGGCTAAGTTGGTCCGTAAGACGTTTGTCTTTGACAAATGCTATTTAAATACACACAAACTATTTTTTGTAATACAATTCTAAGTATGGAATTTCTAAGCCTTATTACTTTTGAAGTGTTTTGCTTTTAAAAAAAATATTGGGATACATCTCAAAATTACTCCATTCTCACTTTTTTTTATGCCGTTGCATTGAGCTTAGATACTAATCAAATAAATATCCCACATAATTAATACCGAAAAAGTCTCATTAAAAAAAGTTTAGTAACCATTTTATGGCTGAATTTTAAGGTAGTATGTAGGACTAAGCTTAAATATGATCGTATTTGCGTGAAGGAAATAGTGTGGAGCACTTAATAAATGCTTACCCGGCTTCGATTTGGACCCTGACCTCTACGTCGCTGGAAAACCAAAACTATATGAGCTTTACATTTAACCCGCGTACCCATCGATACGGTAGTAATTTAATCTTAAAAATAAAACCGTCGATACTCGTCTTTTCACATAGCTGTAGCTTTTACCACGTACGTCCTTGTTGCTCGACAGTGCCAGTAAGAGATGAAAAATTGTTAAAAGGAAAGGGTGGGGGGGGGGGGGGGGGTTCAGTGCTAGTAATAATTACCACGGGTTCATATTGAGCTTGAACACACAAGTTATTAACAAATACGTCCGAGCGTTATGTCCAACTCAAGGATAGCAAGTGGCACCTGCACCTCCCGGCTTATTTACAGACACGTGTTGGCTTGTAGTGTTACATAAACTATAAGACATGAATGTCTTGTCCAAACCCGAACCCTTAAGATTTCGCCCCCTGGTCAAGCACTTGATGAGAGTTTGGATCGTTTACGGTGACAGATTTAAATATTCGTCGATGTAGTATTATTTTATTCATAGAAGGCTCTGGTGGGGGGGAATTTAATAAAGGAGCATATGCACCCCTCCGATTTATTTCTACGTAGGACCCACTTTTCGTCTTAATAACCGTTCGGGCTACTCGCATAACCATACACTAATAGGGAAAGGACAAATAAGGTAGAACTATAGGAAGTGTATTACAGGAAGGAAGATGAAAATTTGTCGGTAAATTTTCATTCGGAAAATTTCTGGTACATTTTCGAAGGTGTTGTTACGGCCTACTTAGTAGGTGAAGGGCCAGATAAGCTTAGCTGGTATGTCACCTATATTCTATCACATATACACATAAAGCCATCAAATATCTATTTTGTAGACAAGTTGAAAGCGGGTAAGTGAAACGATTTCGGTAAAATTTACAGATCAGAGGGAAAAGGAATGTATTCGTTAACGTAACTGGTCTACAGTAGACCCAACGTTAGTGATAATTTAGACCACCAAGCACTGTAGTCGATACGTGAGTGCGAGAAGAGAATTGGAATCACGTTTATCACTTTATTGTCACTCATTTGGTAACGTTTCTGCTGTTGATGTCCCGAGGAGAAATTAAACTTCGACTGTCTCGGTTGCAATTGTTCCATTTAAATAGCTGGAGTTTTTTTTTTCAGAGATAAATAATTGAAAATCTTCCGGAGAAAATTAAAGAAATATTTCATATTAAAAAAAAAAAAGTGTTTCCCCGGAAAAAAATGTTCCTGTTGATTTTTCAAAACGGAGAACTTTCCATCTCACATCTATCTAAAGTGTATTCGCATTTGCTTGGCGGAAAAGTGCATTTAGCTAAAATCCACCTAAGCACATTCGGCCGGGATTCTAACCTTGACCTTTTTGGCTGCGATCTCATTAATGCGTGTCTGATTTTGTTAAAAATACCTAAGCATATTTCCATATGTTTTAAAATTCAACATTAAAAACATAATTGAGCAACGTTTTACTTTGGCACAAGTTGCTTCTCAATACATTTTTAACCCGTTTTGGTGGCCGTATAGTCTAAGGCGTCATTCTAGAACTATACTATACTGCCGATGAAGAGGAGATTGGGGTGTGAATCTTGGTCGGGTGTACTGAGGGTGGTTTTTTCCACTCATCCTCCACGAAAATGCTGTAACACTTCCTCTAAATTCAACCTTAATTATTTCTAGCCTACTAGCTCAATTAGTATGTAGGCTTATAACCCGAATGGGTAGTGAGACGCGATGCTAAAAATAAATACATTTGGACGTTTTAATATAAAACGGAATAGGAAGGGGATAAAAGTAACTACACCAGCAGTTAGCATCAAGGAAGAAGATCTTAATGTAATTAGCCTGAAGGGAACTCCAACTTCATATATCAATGTCAGGTATAGTTGGTTAAAGGCAACATAAAAACTTTTCTGACAATTTTCATCCTCTTCTAAAAGATATTTTGTTTTTCTAATAAGTAATGCCAAAAAACATATTTTGTAAAAGTGGGAAAATATTTTCAAGGTTGGGGAATATATTGATTAGATTAGATATTTTACTCAAAGATAAAGTAAAATATAAAATAAATAGGGGATGTTTTTAACGATGTAGTGTAAAGATAGCTTTAAAAAATCAACTATATATTAAAAACTTGTCGTACTATCTATCATCGCTAGGAATGTTTTAAAAATCATTGCTTCTTGAACTAAACAACTTTTAAAATGTTTGATAGCTTATAATTTGTTCTTGCACAAAACATTGTTAAAACCGTTTAAAACTTATTCTTCTTACAAAAAACACCGTTAGAGCCGTTTAATATCTCATAATTCCTTCTTACACAAAACACCATTAAAACTGTTTAACCATCTTCGGTTACCACATGGTCTGAGGCGTCACTCTTGCAATTGACTAGACTGCTGATGACAGGTTAAGACAGTGTAAAATCTTATAATTCCATCTTAAACAAAACACCTTTAAAACCGTTTAATAACGTTGCACAAAGCACCACTAAAACACTTTACTAACTCTTAATTTTTTCTGGTATATAAAACCGTTGGAAATGTTTTATAAGTTACAATTCCTGACCGACACCTTAGCTCTGTCGGTATTGTGTCTCTCTACTGAGCAGGGGTACAGGGTTCGATTCCTGGCATAGTTGAAAAAAAATATCGTTGGTAAAATGCGAGTTTCCTCTTTCACAGTGAAGAATTAACGGTCGGGAGTTGAGTGTTGTGTCTTTTCTCGATTTAATTAGTTTATAAGTCATTTGATGATATAGGCAATTAAGAAAGTGCACATTAAACAATTAAATGAACAAAAGAATAAATAATTACCCACCTCGGTGGCGTAGTTAGCTAACGCGCTAGTCGTGTTGAGCTTGACTACCGAGGACGGGGAGATCGAGGTTCGAATCTTGGTCGGGTGAACTGGGGGTGGTTTTTCCTAAATGGTTTTCCACTTTCCCTCCACGCAAATACAGGTTCACTTTCCAATCCCTAACCCATTAGCGTAATTAGTACTTAAGCGTATAATCCGAACGGGTAGTAAGACGCGGTGCTAAATAAATAAATAAATAAATAAATAATTCCTTACTATATAAAACTAAGTTGAAATGTTTTATGACACATAATTCCTTCTTGGACAAAACAGTTTACAATTATACAGAATATTAATTCTTTAAAATGTTCTGGCTATGGCGAGTCACAAGAGTGCTATAAATAATTGATATGGTAGCGCTGCGCGCGCAATCAAGATCATGTCCGCAAGTTTGTTCACGTGGAATTGTAGGACGTGAGTTCTGGTGGAGTGTATCTTCGTCAGTTCTCAATGCATGAACCGAGTAACGTCGATTTTATTTTTAATTCGGGTTATTTGGCGTGCACTTTCTAAACACACTTAAAACAAACTTAATTTTAAAATGACATAACATCTAATCCTTCAGCTGTCAATTCATTCTTGGAAAAAGGGAAGCCTTAATAATTTAACCTATGATAATTATTTTTTGATTATGCCAGAAATTGAACTCGGGAGTCCTAGTTTAGTGGTAAGACGTGCTATTGACTTGAGCTAGTGTTTCAGGTTAACGTCTAAAGTAATCTGAAGGCTATAAAGTAAAGTTAACTTCTTACAACCAAGCCATCATGTAAATATACATATTTTAGATTTCATCTAGAGTGATAAACGTGTAATTTAAAGAAACACATTACAAATTAACTCAAAGTAAAAAAAAAGCACTTATTCAGCATTTTAACTTTAAAGATCATGATGCTCAGGTGAGAGAAAACAAACCCAGACAGAATTAGTATGTTATTTTCTTAGCCACCTGGGATCGAACCAAACTATACTATGTATCTTGTTATAAATGGTCGAAATAAATTTATTTGCGGTCAAAAGTGATCACAATTTACTATATTATTAGCGTTATTTTAATATCTATCAAAAGTGACAGTTTCAAATAATATTACTTGACGTATGATTACGTTACAGTAGATTTTGTAACTTTTATAACTGTCAGATAAGGTCCTTCTTAAACAAATTTGAATATAAAAGGCCCTTCTTATTACTATTGGACTGTAGTAAGAAGCGTTGGGGAAAAAATTGGCTGAACTTCTCAACCAGTTTCGTTGGTCAAATGGTCTAAGCTAAGGCGTAACTTTCGCAATATACTAGACTGCCCATGAAAGGGAGATAGGGGTTCGAATCCCTCCCAGGTATACCGATAGTTTTTTTCTTAAATTGTTTTCACCTCTCCCTACACGCAAATTCGATTATATTTCCTCTTAAGTTTCAACTTACTCATTCCTAACTTAATAACGTAATTAGTTCATATTTGTATAATCCGAACGCGTATAGTAAAAAGTGGTGCTAAAAAAATTATCTGGTGCGTTAGTCAAAAAGCAAATCTAGGTGGTGTTTGGCTCTATCTTGCAGGGAATCCCGCTCCCCTATGGACTCGCGGAGAGGTGTGGAAGTCTGCTCGAACGTCCCAGTAAATTTCCTTGTTCCAATAAATGCGAGGGCATGAACCGGGGAGTAAGGCGTGCATATGTTTTAATCAGGGGGTACATGTGTACATTGTTCCGATATTCTGAAAACTAATGAACCCCAACGTTGCGTAACAGTGTTCTCTAGTTGGGATGCAACAACCGGTAGCTGTCGTGGTTTGTTTTACTGGCCGAAAAAAACAACAAAAAAACCCGGCCAGGACCACCAACCAAGGATCACCAGCATTGGATTAGTAGATAAGGTTGTCTATTCGTCCCAAGAATGAGACCTCTGTCTTGAACTGATTTTGTCTTCAATATGTTAAATAGATTAATTTAATTTGAGAATTGTATTGATTAAATAAAATGTTTTATTTCATTTTACTTGAGGGATTCGAAGTGTACTTTTTTAATCGAATGCTTATGTCAACACACCAGAAGTTCTATGCGCGAGAGCGCCTACCAATTTTGCCGGTAAAGGTATCTAGACATACCTTCCAGGGTTATTTTGCATGTCACAATCGACATGGGACCGACTGCTTAACTTCTTCTCCGAAGGAAGTTGTGCTACAGATTTTTATCGCTCAAGAAATATCCGTCATCCTCAGCTGGATTTGAACCCACGTGCATCAGGTCCTGAGGCGAGCATTTTACCCCAAGAATATCGAGGTTGACAATCAAACATGATATAATCAATTAATTATTAAGGTGACCTCGCGGTCTAGGGGTAAGGTGTCAGACCTATGTGCTGGAGGTTCGGGGTTCAATCTTCGGTCCCGGCACAGATTTATTTGATTGCCAAACCCTTCCTTCACCTCTGACAAGACGTGTATTAATCACAACTTGTGAATGTGTGGAATGCCATACCTCCACCGTGGTTCGGATCTCACGTTAAACTGTAGGTCCTCCATTTTATCTCACAATCACCCGACCATTACACATTAGCGTAAGTGCTTATAACCCGAACGGGTAGTAAGACGCGGTGCTAATAATAATAATAATAATAATAATAATATAAAATAATAATATAATAATAATAATAATAATATAATAATAATAATAATAAACTATTGCTAAAGAGCTTAAATGTCACATCAGTCAAAAATGCACATCATAGCCAATGACGAGTATTTCACACCAACTCTGGCATTTTCATGACTTTTGGCTCTAACTGTACTTACTATTTTCATGCAACTTATATTATTACTTTCATTGTATCGCTACATTCCATAGAACTAATTTACTGACACTGTCAAATAACACGAATATAAAGAAACATGATTAGAGGGTGTATTATGTAGGTCCTTTGAATGTATATCTGTCATGAGTATAGCGGCATTAAATGAGGAGCTTTTTAACTGAAGAGAAAATTTCATTAAATTCCGGGACACCTTGACAGATATTCAACAGCTGTTAATACCACCATTTGAAGAAAATTAAACTCTGTGTATTACTGGAGAAATATTTGATTTTTTTTTTATCAAAACATGTTTTGGGTTTAAAAGCTGCAAAATCCCTTGAGTTTTTTTTCGCATCCCTTGAATGGCAACTTCCCTTTAAAGCTCCCATTAGTTATTTTAGTGTGACTATCCGCGAAAATAGAGAAAAAAGTTCATACTATTAATAGACGAAGGAAAGAAACAAACATTATTTGGTAAAATAAATGTCAGTAAATGGCGTTTTGAGTGTCCTTCGATTTTAATCTGATATGATAGTGGTTATTAGCTGCTTGGGCCTAGTTGTGGATTAGGGTGATTCATTCTGACTTGGTAAACAGGGTTAGATTGTTTAATGTATATATCCACACTGGTGGCCACACGGCTTAAGGCGCCAATCTCACAATATACTGGCTAACCGGTCATGGGGAGGTCGAAGCTAGGACATCGATCGGATGTACTGGGAGTAGTTCTTCCAAATATGATTTTATATTCTATCTTCAAGCTAGATCGGGTGCATTTCCTTAAAGTTACCCTTTCAATTCCTATCTCTTAAAATAAGTCGTTAGTAACTATGGTTTTGAATGTAAAAATTAAAAATCAATCAAACGACAACTGTTTATTTTTAATTTTTCAATATGGCTGCTTAATATTTTTTCTAGATATACAGGGTTATTTACTTAAAACTTACTCTTTTTCCTCCTGTTTTCTTGGAGGATTATGATATCCAACTCAGCTGGATCAAAGATTATTAATACAAAATAAAATTATATAAAATTGGATGTTTAATTGTTAAGACAGTAGGACTACACGTGTATGAAAATTAGTAAACGCTTTGCGAAAAAAAAAAGATAATACTTTTTTACAACGTCTAAGTACTCGTTTGGGTTATACGCATAAATTAATTACGCTTATGGAGAAGGATTGAAAGTAGAATTTTAAAGGAAATGTACTCACATATGCGTTGAGGGAGAGGGAAAAATCTTAAAGTTAAAACAAGCCTCGGGATTTGAACCCTAGTCTCCACATCCCCGTCAATCTAGTACAACACCAGAGTGACGTCTTAGAGCATACGACAATCGATACAGGTTAGAAAAAAAGTTAAATATTAAATACGCTATATGTAACATTTCTGTTGGATGTGAACATATTATAATCTGTCCGGTCTTATGAATGTTTCCTAAACTCTTCCCACTTTCCTCGGTCCATCCGTCATCCCTGTTTAATTGGGCGACTAATAAGAGGGCGACCTACCGCGGGTGAACCAAACTAACTTTCCCTCAACGCTTCATGAAATATATCTCTCTTCTCCGAGGGGATAGAGGGGGGACTCGGATCTCGAAAAGGAAGAAGAAGCGTCAGAGGAAATCCGTGTTAACAACGATTCATGATGTTTCTCTCCCGACTCTCAATCAAATGTCTTAATATATCTCCCTAGCGTGTTCATACCTCCTACCTCAGGGGCTCAAGGATGGAAAGGGGGGGTAGGGGGACTTGGGGATTCGAAAGCCCGAGGGAAGGCCTCTAAAAAAATATCAAACTGGTGACGTGTTGTGAAAGATTTCTGTCTCGAGAGCTTTTTTTATTTTTTATTTTCACCACGTCTTACTACCGGTTCAGATTATACACATATATGATAATTACTCTGACGGGATAGGAATGAGGAAGGAATCAAATTAAAGGTAATACATCCGCAATTGCTTAGGAGGAGAGTGGGAAATTATTTCAGAAAAAATCACCCTCAGTAGACCCGACCGGGATCCGAACACCGATCTCCCCGTCATCATCAGGCCAGTCTTACACAAGAGTGACACCGTAGACCATTCGAGCACTGAATTGGGTGGCTCAAAAGCTACCGATTTTACAACACATCGTTTAGTACACCTTTTTAAGCCACCCCCTTCTTTTTTTTTTACATATCCCCGATCACTTTTACCCCTATTCCTTCACGAATCACTAATTTGACAGGATCGGCGGGTAAAGCTCATCCATTATGGACGGGTAGTAAGATACGCAAAAAAAAAAATTAACTTACTTGAAGTGTAGTAAAACATATTCAGGGCTTAAAATATGATTATAAAAATGTATATTTATACCCGGTAAATTAATGTAGACGTGAAACAGCTGAAAAATGTTCCGACGTTTCGCCATATATCGTTCCATGTCTGTTTTATATTCTCTTAGTTTTACTTGTGTGTGTGTGTGTGTGTGTGTGTATGTATATGTGTGTCAAGAAGTAGCTTGCAGACTATAATTAAAATTAAGTTTTACGGCATAGCATTTTTCTTATGCTTTTTTCTTAGTGGGTTCTACTTTCTGGGTGGGTGGGTCTCTTGAATTCGTGTAAAACAGTTATCTTACTTCAAACGGTTCATTTGTTTGTGCGTGAAAAGAGGTTACAATTTTTTAAAGAGCGTACGTAATCCTCAACTTCTTGGATAGTTATCTTATAATTTACTGCTCTAAATGCTTCATCAAGAAAAAGCCGCGTTAACAGTTTAACAATTTTTTTTGTACCTTTTATTTTTAGATTTATCTGTTCCAGCCCTACTAATTGCTAAGCATGTGTAGGTATAAAGCATTTTATTTCCAACCGAATAACTTTGGCGTAGTGTATGGGTGCTATAGTCCACTTTCCGTCGGAAGAGCCTTTTCCGACAGCTATAAAATTATGCTCTTTTGCATTTATACGCGAAGTAGTTTGTTCTGTAGCTCTGGATTTTGACAGATGGCGTTAATATCTATAGTTTGAAGCTAAATGTGGTGAACTCTTGTCAATGATGACTTTTTTTTTTTTTTTTTTTTACAAAGTAGAGCCTTAGGGCCAGTTTCATAGTCAAATTTAGTACGCCTCAAGTGCGGCGCTATACTAAATACAAGACGTCACTTACCTGAAATTGAATGGAATGGGCCAGTTTCATATGCGAAACTGGCCCATTCTATTTTGGTCTAGGTAGGTGTCGTCCTGTATTTAGTATCGACTCGCACTTTAGGCGTACTAAATTTGACTATGAAACTGGCCCTTAGACTCAAGCGTGTTCGGATTAGCGAAAATTCGGTTTAAGCAGGAAAATACGGAAGGGTCTACGCGAGAATACAGAATATTTTTGCAAATTTAAAATTACATTTCGCAAATGCACATTTCCTATAAATATAACCTCCATCATCACAAAAAAAAATTAACGTAATTAGTACATAAGCGTTCAAACCGATCGGGTAGTAAAATGCAGTGCTAAAAATAAAAATATAATTTGAATGAATCATAAAATTTCCCTTTCATTTGACTGATGGGTATCACGTAGTACTATTTTACATTTACAGTATAAATATTTACAATGCTCTAATTATTTTTAGTTACATGAAAACACATTTTGTTGTCTATATGCTTGTAAATATTAAGTTATTTACAATCGCTGTTCCTTACAATCCTTTTTAAATTTTGTTATACAAAAAAATACATTTCATTTAAATAAATTTTTTTTATCCCCGTTTTCATAAAATTATTTTCTGGTTATCTAAAATTTCGGACTATCGGGGTTCAATTTAACGGGTTTTCGCTGTACTCTCAAACATTGTCCATAAAGGTGGAGGACAATAAGATTGTTTACTTCGGTTTTTTAACTTCAAGTTACATTTTCAATATTCCTTGAGATGTAATTTTATTTTTATCTAAAATTATTGAAGCATGGTGGTTTGTGATAGTGCTACCTTTAAGTAAAAGTCAATAAAGTATAAACAAATTAGTTCTATTTAAAGAAATTATCAGAACCTACTAAGAAAATAATATCTTCTAATTTTAAAGATAGGAATGTTTTATTTCAACGTAGTATAATGAATCGTGCTGTAATGAAACATGCCTTGTAATATTTGAAAATTCAGTTATTATTTTTAAACAACTTAGTTTTTCGTGAGACAGTTCAAAAGTTACCAAATATAGTTTTTCACCCATCCCTAAGAAAAAATCATCTGTACTTCAGCTGTCACTTTTGAAAGTTGGTGTCAAATTTAATGGATCTAAGATTAATATTGTAAAAGGCTTTTAATATAATCCATCCTGAATTTATGGTTTTTTTTTAATGTTCTTCCAAGAAGATACGACTGTATAGTATGACTCGCTTCGCTCGTTGGGGGCTCCGCCCCCAAACCCCCATTGTGTTTTCTTTGCAAGTGGATGTAAACTAATGTAATTCCAGCGTTGTTTTGAACGTAACAACTTATTATTATTATTATTATTATTATTATTATTATTATTAATAATATACCGCGTCTTACTACCCGTTCGGGCTATACGCACTTACGCTAATGTGCAATGGTAGAGTGATTGTGAGATGAAATGAAGGACCTACAGTTTAACGTGGAATCCGAACCACGATGGAGGCCTGGCATTCCTCACCTTCACAAGTCGTGATTAATAGTTACTATATTATTTACTCCTTGAAAACATTGAATTGCTCTTTAATTTTACCTTTTTCTTGTTTCCTATTCTAGATAGACATATGCCCCCACGGACTTTCTTAATCTACATCCTGGCAGGAAGACTCCTACAACACATTTTTGTGACCAAGCCAAATAGCCTAAGTTGTAGAGGATTTATAAAATAATACGTCTAAAAAAAATACTTCAGGACCAAAATAATAATTTAGTGAAATGGTAAGACCATTATTTAGAATTATTTAAGAATTTATGTTTTTTGTTTAAACGTTATATCTTTAAAACTCGCTGAATAAAATGTAAATTCATAAACATGGGAAATCATATCTAGATCTGCCGTGACGTCACAGGCAGGTAACGTCCTTAATAATTTTTGGGAAATGTAACCTAGGAAAAAAAAACTTGATGATTTACGGTCCAAGCTATGAACGACTCTTTCCCATTCATACGCCCGTTGTGACAGGGGCTACTTGAGTATTGCGCTTGACTAATTCAAGTGCCTGGTGTCCAATACCATTCAAATACATTTACTTTTATTTATCTACCTACATCCTTTCTGCAAGTAAACACCACTGTTCTTATTTACAACTAACCACCCTGTTCGTGTATTACTTAATAAGTTATATTCTATGCGCGTTTTAAAAGACTTTACAAACCATTATAAGATGACTTTAAATGAACACTAGGACAATACCAACACACATATACCCAAATCCTTATTTTACCCATCGTGATAAACGTTCGTTTCTCATTGGGACTCAAACCCGGGGCCCTTGGATTTTAAGTAAGACCTTCTACTAACTGAGTCAAGATGTCGAATACTTGTATCGGTGGCCACATGGATTAAATGTTGGATTTATATAGGTTGTTTGTCCAGTAATGAGGAGTTTGGGATTCGAATACCAGATGGATGTATTGTATTTATTTTACCTAAATGGTTTTCCACTTTCTTTCCATGCGAATACGGGTACTATTTCCTTTAAACTTTAACTTATTCAATTCAACCACATTGCTTGAGTTAAAACTAGTATAGTCTATAGGGGTAGTAAGACACTATGGTTTTTTTTGTGTAAGATTTTAATCACCTTTCCTGTATGCGTTTAATTAATAAATATACCCATTTCGGTGGCTGTATTGTCTAAGCGTCTCTCACAATAGACTGGAATTCCGATGACGGGGAGATTGGGATTCAAATCCCAATCGGGTGTACTTAGGGTGGTTTTTCCTAAATGGTTTTCCACTATCCCTCAACACAAATGCAAGTACACTTCCTCTAAATTAAACTTTCCTTATCCCCAACATAATAGCGTAATTATTAGGCCTTCAAATGCATAAACCCCAAATAAGCAGAAAGCCGTGGTGCTAAATAAATAAATTATAAAATTCCCGCGAAACCCTGCAACAAATAATATTTTGATGAAGGAACTAGCAAGAGCCGTCCTTGGTGTCTTGCATAACTTTGCGCTGTGGTGTGACCTGATAAACAATTTATAAACAAGTCTGCATAGTTCTAATTTTATAACGTTTAAATATACATCAGCCGTGACTCCATTTAAAAAGAAACTACTGTTTTTATAACGTGGTTTATTAGTTGACCGTTTTATGGGTTCTGCTCTTAACGAAACTTCCGCCTTACAAAATCCGTGACGTGAAGACTGCTGTTTTTGTCTGACATCTTAGGTCTCTCTGTCTGTGCCGAAAATCTCTGGTTGTATTTCCCAACGCGGCCTAAAATGTTATCACTGGCTAATTTGGAGTTTACCCTTCTACAGTAATGGATTTACGGTCGAATTAAAGTGTGCTTTGTCTTTTATAAAACATATTTTTACACCGTGTCTTACTACCCGTCCGGGCTACACGCCTATGTACTAATTACGACAATATGTTAGGGATAGGGAAGGTTATATTTATATAAAGTGTACCCAAATTTGTGTGGAGGGAGATAGTAAAACCATATAGTAAAACCACCAAAAATACACCCAACCGGGATTTGAACCATTATCTCCCATATATATATATATATACAACCTAGTCTATTACAAAAGTGACGCCTTTTAGACCATGTGGGCGTTTTTAAAAAATTATGTTAGTTTGTAAGTCGTTAGCTTAAATAGTCTATTGGTTTCAGGAATGTTAAATGCTAATAATAGTGACACTATTTTCTTAATATTAACATTTACCCTTCTTATTATTATATTCCTGCATAGTAGTTTGCTTTTGTTAAAGTATTTTTTCTAATAAACTATAATAGTCCATATATTCCGCTTCAAATTATCAAGGGAATCCTGAAACAGTTTTTAAGTTTCTCACTAAAAATGAATGAAATCGCTTTCCGTACCTAACTTTAATAATTTTCTAGCTAATATCTCACAAGTCATAACACATATTTATTTTGGATTTTACTCAAAGAGTAAAAGATGTAGAGAATAAATTAGAGAAATTGTATTGATATTCTTCTAGACGTAGGAAGTAATACGTAAATACAAATATAAAAAAAACTGTGCAGCTATTTACATTAATATTATTTATGAGGTTTTTTTTTTAAAATCCAAGTTGCACCGTTTTTGCCAAAAGCTTACAAATAAAAGTGATGCACTAAGCTTTTGTATCTATATATAATATAAATTTGGATTGTAAATAGAAATTCGTGAGAGATAAAAGGTCAAAGAAGCAGTGGAAAGCCAATGCGGGTCGCGTATCCAACCACCCTTAATTGCTTTGAAAAATTACTTTTAAATCCCCTGCATTGGTAGCCGCATACTTTAATGTAGTGGTATTTAACCAGGGTTGTACAAAAAACCTATTCTGAGGTACGTAAAATTAAAAAAACTATGTAAACATATAAATTGCTCATTTAAAACTTATTATTTAATACATTATTTTATGCACCAACAACTTTGAGGATATAAAGTTGAAGATACACTATATCTGGGGGTACGCAAGCAAAAATAGTTTGAATACACCCCTGTTCAAGTGAGTCACTTTCGTGTTTGAGATATTAGGGTTGGAATAACGATCAGGTATTTGTATGGTAGTTTTTATCAATAGGTTTACCACTATCTCTCCACGCAAACGTGGGTACATTTAGTCTAAAATTCTATCTTCCTCGTCCTATTAACGTAATTAATGTATGCGTATAACCCAAACGGGTACTAATTTGCAGTGGAAAAAACTCTAAAATCCGATCAACGTCAGGTGACGTCAGACTTTCACATGACGTCATCACGATGATGTCACTCCACGTCTAAGAATCCCTCGCCTCTCCTAAAGCAGAAGGTACGGCCGCGTCGTTGCCGTTTTGGTCGTACAGGAAAGGATCCATAAAACTTTAATGTTGGAATTGTGCGTTTCGATTTTTCACGCACGACTTTCGGCGGACGTGCGTCGCATCGCGTCTCGGCGCCCGGTTAATGTAGGAAACGCAAATGTTTGTAACGTATGCTAACGGAATATAAATCCTGACACTGATAGGATAATCGATATATTTAGCGTTGTGACTTTGCAGGCTCAATGCTCAATACTAGTACCCATTGGCGAGGTAAGACGCTAAACTCTACTGCTAGGTAGAGGGGAGGCACACGGGCTGAGAAAATAATGTTTAGGTATTCTTTTCTCGTTTTGATATCAGGCATACGGCACCCACCACCTACAATAGCACACCCTACTTTCTCGTATTACAACCCTTCAACGCTGTCACAATATAGAACATTCTAAACTGGGAATACTTTTTTATTTTTATTTTTTTATAGGCAATAGTTACCATCGGCTCATTCGTGACTTTCTTATGTCGTACCTGCTAAGTATTACGTTCCTACAATATGTCTACGCATGCGCACATGCTCTTTGGACATTATTGAATCGTAGAATTTCATGTATAACTTCGCCAGAAGTAAATCTTTATATTTTTAAAAAGCAAATAATTTATTTTTATTTGATTAAAAGAAGAATGATTAAAATTTGATGTGAGTCTAGATGGGTGTGTGGCCACCACATTTTTGACACTACAGATTGAACGGATGTATCATACATCATCAAATTTCAGGGTAAAGTAAAGCTACATGGGAAGGTGAATCTTACAGTACAGAGAGATATTAGCAATACCTAATAACACCAATAATTTGGTACAGCTCACTTCAGTGGCCGAATAGTCTAAGGAATCACTCTCGCGTTAGACTGGTCTGATGAAAACGGGGAGATCGATGTTCGAACCCAGTTGGGTCTACTGAGGTTGGTTTTCCCTAAATGATTTCCCATCATCCTTCCACGCAAATGCGGTTAGATTACCTTTTAAAATGCTTCCCTCCTCATCCCTACCCTATTAGAGTAATCTCCATATATGAGTACAATCTGTACAGTGTACAGGTAGTAAGACGCGATGATTAAAAAAAAAATTAAATGAAATATTAATATTGGGCGCATTTTTAATTAATTTCTAAAAGTTTCTTCTTGGCAAATTTCTACTCTGAACTAGGTCCTATTTATGAGCGATATAATCTTTGCCTAGAAAAATTAAAAAGATTATCACTTAGCAAAAACATGTTTTTCTTTGATCTGATCCCCCAATAAAAGCGCTAGAACGTATAAAACAAGATCAATTTTTGAGTTGTATTAATGGTGTGTATTTATATTTTATTTAAATAATATATGCCTATTTATCTTCTTTCAGTGACTGTGAAGCATCATTGAGAAGTTTTGCATAGTACTTCTCCGAAAATTGAGCTTGTTTGATCATATTTAGCGCTTTTAATGGTTGAAGATGAACCAATGTATTTAAAATGAGTTCTTACGTGATTTAATTTGTAACAACTATTCTTCAAATAAATTGGCAATATTTTCTGCGTGTTAGTTGGTTTTTTCATCACCGCGTCATTATATCTGTTCAGGTTATATGATAATGAATCTAATTGGATAAGGATTAGTAAGGAAGTATTTTAGAGGTAGTATACCCGCACTTGCATGAAAGAAGGATTGAAAACAATTTAGGAAAATAACACCCTTAGTAGATCCGACCAGGACTCGAATCCCGATCTCCCCGTCTTCAGCAGGCCAGTCTTAACACGAGAGTGACGCTTTGTACCATTTGTTAATTGAAGTGGGTGTGATTATTGTTATTGTTGTTGTTACTACTGGAGTTTAAAGGCACATCAGCACAAGGCCTATTAGCGTCTATTCACACATACCCTAAAACACAATGGGCCGATTGTTGATGACTTACTTTGTAGATCAGTTTCGATTTTATAAAACTTACCATTGGGAGTCCCTCCATATCACATCATATAACATATCACTCCATTCGAGGATGGCATTTGTCTTTCAACCACTTTGTCCCATCCTGCAAGAGATTTCATCGTCGATATATCTGCATTCTTTGAAATTAACAAAAAAAAAAGCTTTGTAATTTACACAGTTATTTCATTTATATTTTCAAAATTGTTTTTCTTATCTATGTTTATACATTTGTACATCAAAGACGGGTTCATATGGTGAGAACCATCCCGGAAACGGTTACTTGACCCATGGATACTTGTCAACAGGTCAAGGAGGCGTCGGTCTCGGACGGATGCCGCTGACAACTCGACTCTTGGACCAGGTGACATGAAGAGCCAGTGCGTGGGTGTTTACAAGAGGTTCCACATCTGTAATGATCAGGTAAATATGATTTTTCATTTATGAAATTATTGTTTCCTGTGGATAGACCCAACAGGACGTTCATGTCGTGGAATTTTGCCAAGGTAAGCAGGGCTGTCTTAAATTATACTACCTGTGAATGCTCTTATGACTCAGAAGAACACTCATTGACCAGGTATCAATGGGGACATACTTCCATGGGTGTTACTTAGAATAGAGCCTATGTATGATTGGTTAAATGGGGAGTGAGTGGGCGAAAACGTATCATAGGTACAGTTTAAAACAAGCTCTGATTACTCTGGTAACAATCCACGACACGCCACTTACTAAATTATACACATAGGTAGAGCTAACTCAGTGTCAGCGTGTTCTACTGGTGGGACTGTCTGTAACTCAGGAGGTCGGGATACTAGTTCGAATCCTAGCCCGGTAAACTTGGTATATATTTTCCGTGAAAATGGTTTTCTATTCTCTATTTCGTAGAATATTAGTGAGTTTTTCTCTTGTGTAGCTTTTATAATTCTTTCACCATTAGATTAAATCGTTATTAGTGCCTAAACCTTGTGATAAGCGTGTCAATTAAAACAATCTTAAGAAATTGACTTTCATTTTAGCACCGAGTATTACTACCCTTTCAGGTTATACAATTAGGTACTAATCACGCTAATGATTTTAAGGATGAACAAGGTTATATTGGATTATTAGAATAAACCACTCTCAGTATACCTGACCGAGATTCAAACCTCAATCTCTCCGTCATCAGCATTATATTCTAATGCGAGAGTGATGCCTTAGACCATGCAGCTATCCAAGTGACAGACTTGATACCATGTGGTGTATCTTGTAATACAGACCATTATGCAATTTTACTAATTTTACTTTCTCAGCGTCTTTCTACCCGTCCTGGTTGTCAGCATGTAATTACACTAATGGGGTAGGGTGAATACGGTAGCAGTTATAGGAAATATACCTGCATTTTCGGGGAGAGAGTTGGAAATAATTTAAGAAAAAACAAACTCTGCCATGATCTGATTCCCAACATCTCCGCTGCTGGCAAAACAGACTAGATACGTTTGGCGCTCACCGATGTAGTTATTTTACCACCTCTTGTGACACAAACTGTTTGTACCGTGTGTTCCAGGCGTGTCCGGTCGGCACCAAAGACTTCAGACAGCTCCAGTGTGAGTCCTTTAACGGGAAACAGTTCATGGGAAGGGTGTACCTGTGGGAACCTTTTCTGGACGGTAAGTACGATATACGACCCTAATACGAACTTTATACTCTTTTTCTTTTTTAGGTGGAAGTGTAGGGATTGCGATAAAACGGCAGTGTGTTTGCTGAATTTATATCGACACATATTTTTGGTCAAAATAAATAAAATATTGCTCCGGTAGAAATATAGAGCTTAATTTTCTTTACAGTGATATCAACAGTTCCAAGGGTGTCCTGGAATTGAATTACTTTTCTCTTCATTTAAAATGTTTGTCAGCTAATGCTGCTATTGTATGCTAATGACAGATATTCAACATTTGTTGATATCACCATGTGAATAAAATTAAACTCTGCTTCTACTAGAGAAATATTCGATTTATTTTGACCAAAAAAGTGTTTTACGGTTAAAACTTGGGTTCTTTATATCTCCACCTTAAAGCCAACTTTCCATTGATTTCTGCAACGTTTAGTCAAACTACATATAGTATGATTTTGGTAGGAATGAACTTATGGGGGGAAAAAATGCGGAAAATATTTTTTAACATTTTACTCTGTTATTAGTAATATTTTTTAGGTATTAATAATATTTATAAAAAATTAAAGTTGCGTATTACATGAATACATATACATATATTTAAGTTGTTTTAGTGATAAATGTCAAAAACTTACTTCTTATCTAAATCAAACTATACTTTCGCTATTGTGGCTTAAAATAATAGTTGAGATGGCTAAATATATATACTATTATATACTATCTTAATTGCAATATTATATTAGTTATTAAAATATTTATGTAATATATCAACTAATCAAGTTGAAACTTTCACTGAGTAATCTCTTTATGTAAAATAAACGGTTAGATTTAATTTTTAAAATGTATTAGTCTTGTAATGAATTTAAAGTGCTAATTTATTAAACATATCAGAACAACAAACTTATAATAGGATTTTGGAAGTAAAGTAATAAACCTTTAGAAAAACACTAACATATACTTTTTGCTGTCACCATTGATAACATTTTACTATATTATTAGTGTTATTTTATATATAAAATATATTGTTATCTATATATATGTATATAGATAACAATATGTCAAAAGTGACACCTGCAGATCACATTACTTGTCCTATGAATAAGTTAAGTAGGTATAGTAACTTTCATAGCTCTCAGATAAGGTTTTATCCCTCTAAAAACATTAGATATGTAAAAGGGCTCGACAAGAACTGAAGTACACTCGAAATATATACAACGCCAAATAACACTACTAAAATTCTGTATTTTGTAGGAACCCCTTTCAAAAGAATACAACAAAATGCTATATTTATCTTTAAAAACTATCTACAAAGGACATTATATTGATTATATCAAATGTATATGAAATATTTTTAAAATACAAGAAATCTGGAATAAAAAGTATTTATGTGCACAAAGTTATTCACATTTCAAAGAAAAATTTAATAAAAAGCCCAGCAAACACAACCAAAAATTACCTACTTATTAACAAATATATATATCAACTAAAATTGCAGATGTGGTTTTATTTTAATCTTGTACACAAAATAGTTTGCAAATACAAACTAGTTAATATCAAGAAATTACGACAAGTATAATATCTTATGTCAAAGAAAATTAAATACGTACCTACAATATGTTTATATTTAATGTAAGTACTATAAAAAATGTTCAGTTTGCTAGTAACTTTAGAGTAAATAGAGCAGTATAAGGCCTTGTCGCTGACGGACTTCGGACCGTATTGATATATGCAAATTAGAATACACATGTTTTATGACATGTTATATACAAACGCCTAGCTCAAGTTTTGATTTAAAAAAAATATATAAGTTATATTGATTTTAATTTAATCTAATCACGATTTTGTCTGCGTAGCCCCCCTCCCTCCTCATAAATCAATATGGTGCGCCAAGCGCTCATAGGGAAATGGACCAGCAAGTGGTTCTTGCCACCTAAAAGCAGGGAGATGAATGTCAAGAGGTGGTTTGTTTGTCGGGAACATGTTCCGGCTCGGCAGCGAGGAACGTTTTCAAATATAGAACGTTATATATTTTCTCAGTGGCGCGCGGGGGTGTGGGAGGAAACCAAGGTGTAGGGATATCGGTGGGAGTGTAAGGTAGCTCCTCGGAGAGTGTCTGCAAGACTTTCCGTTAGCTGTTTGTTTCTATTTCTATGTGACACGTTTTTAGGACGTTGCCTACCTGTGACGTCATGGCAGGTAAATACAGGATTTCCCTTGTTAGTGAATTTAAGTTTTATTCAGAAAGTTTTAAATATATATATATATATATATATATATATAAAATTTAAGCTAAAACCATGAATTATTATATCATTCTAAAAATAGTCGTATTTTTATCTTGGTATAATTTTTGTTGTAGACTTTTTATTATAAATCATATAAAACCTAGTCTATTTGGCTTGGTCACGAAAATTGCCTGTAGGGTTCTTCCTATTAGGATGCAAATTAAAAAAGCCTGTGAAAGCATATATCTGTATAGAATAGGAAACAAGAAAAATGTAATTTTAAAAAGCAAGTCAACGTTTTCAAGGTGAACGTGTAAGCTCGTCAGAAGAAGAGGGAGTGTGTTATCAGTAGATGAACAATAGGCCCCACAGGGTGAATTGTTAATTTTCTTCCCTTTCTTTATATTTCATACATTAGTATCTAAGTGTGATAAAACCTAGACTGCTTAACTGAGTCAAGTTAAATGGAAAACCGCTTCGCAAAATAGCTTCTAAATCTCCAAACAGGCAACGTCGTTAAATACGATTATGGACTCTGTAGTATTCGGTACCACTAAGGCGTTGTGTTTTAATTGATGTGTTACTATTTATTAGTATCTCCGGTGAGTTCGTGTTCGTATCCCGGTCGGTAACTAATATACAAGCTTTATCAGGCGTTATAAGACGAATTCGGATTCCAATATAAGGACCAAGACTCTGGAGGTGACATGACTTCAACTGAAATCTTAAACAGTGGAATTGTGTTTGCATTATTTTACTTTACTATGCCCTGAGAAGCTTCCGTTCAGCATTTGACTTGACGCATTGCTAACCAAAACCCATGTGATCTCTTAGATCCTTGTAATTAAATCTACACTATGGTTGATATAAATTAAGCTCCTAATTCGTTCACATTGTCACTATTGCATTGTGGAATAAAACAATTAAAATCCTTTAATTTTCCTTCAACATGCGCGTGATACACAATGATGGTGACACGGCTTAAGGCGTCGGTTTCACAATAGGCTGTATTTATGATGACTGGTAGATTCAAAGTCCGAATTTTGGCCGAATGCACTGGGGGCGATTTATTTCTGTGGTTTTCCCTTCCTATCTCCTCAATAATGTGGATGTATTTCTACTAAACAACTTTACTCATCCTTTACCCTTAAACCAAGATGTTGATAACCATGGTAGCATCCTCTTCGACGGTCGCGTGGTCTAAAGAGTCACTCTCGCAATTAACTAGATTCTCGATGAAGGAGAGATCGGGGTTTGAAACCTGCTTGAGTTTAATGAGACTTTATAAAAAAAAATGTTTTCTGCTCTTTCTTCACGCAAATGTTTGACATTTTCTCTTAATTTTACCTTTATAATTCCTATATTATTAGTGTAAATGCACGGATATTCCGGTCAGGTGATGAGACCTATTTCACAGCAAATACATCATAGTGATCAATAACTATAGAGTAATTAAAAACATTGTCTCATGGTACAAACTGTGAGTCTCTAGACCTTGGTTCTTCACAGACACTAGAAACACGTGTTGCGTCGCTCCCCCAGCGGCGGCAGTCTCCTGACTAATAGCCCGCGTCTCCAGGGACAGCGTCCGCCAGAGTTACACCGCATCGATTCCAGGGACTTGTTCAAATAAATCAATGGCGGGCGTTGAAGTCGTTCCCGCGGCTTCTGACTCTAGAAGGAATGTAAATCTCTCTCTCAGCTCTCAGTCGAGGAGATGGGGGTGAGGGGCCCACTCTGTTAGACAACTTCTTAAACTGGCAGGGCGAGTATAACAGCTCGCCTCAAGCTGAACAAAATGGGTGGAGTTCGACCACAACCAGATGCATGGTTATACTTTTACTATCTTTTCTTTAAACGAATGTTGTTTTTTTTTTTTAAGATTTCACTCCAATATCCAGTTTGAATCATAATATCTTATCCTAATTTTAGCTTCTTGTAAGATATTAAGGGTTTTAATTTTGCTGTGTTGAGCTCGACCGCCGAGGACGGGGAGATCGAGGTTCTAATCTCGGTCGGGTGAACTGGGGGGGGGGGGGGTTCCTAAATGGTTTTCCACTCTCCCTCCACGCAAATGCGGTTCACTTCCTCTAGATTAAACCTTCCAATTCCTAATTCATTAGCGTAATTAGTACTTAGGCGTATAACCCGAACGGGTAGTAAGACGCGGTGTTAAATAATAAAATAAAATAAAATAAAAAAATAAATAAAATTTTTGCCTTTGTCATTATGGCTAGTAATAACTTTATCTAAAGAATCAGGTGTGAGTAGGGTAGCTTTAGTAGAAGAGCGCCCAAATTAGCTTGGAAAGAGGTTGGGAAAATAGAAGTGCTAGATTTTTTAATTAAATTATAACTGGGCGATATCAGCTAATGCCATTAAGTTTTAAAAACAAATAAAGATGTAGATTGTTAATATTTTAAACCGCTGTCAAATTCCATTATCTACTCTTAATTGTTTTTATGTTTAGAGATTTTTATCGGAAAGATTAGGCGAGCAGTTAGTTCTCTTCAATATGAATATTAAACTCGTCTAATTCTGATAGGTTCACTGAATGTGCTTTGCTATTAAAAATATTTCCTCTCTCAAGATCAATGTTGATTCAGTTATATATTCGTCTTTTTAAATGTGTATTCTTTTGATATAAATAGTTTGAAGACAATATTTACACTAAAGCAGATGCTATTTTTTCATATATTTAACATTCCCAGGCCTATTTACCAACAGATTAATTTAAAAGAAGCTACATTTTATTTTGGACACGAAAAATAAGAAAAATAACGTGTTCCATCTTTATCTTCTATCTATTAGGTTATTTCTAGAAATGGGTATAATCCACTATTTATAAATACAGATACTATTTGTTTTTATTACGAATCCCGAATCTTGAATTCGAAGATCAGAAAAAATGAAAAGCAATCTAGTTTTATTCTGCAACATTAATTCTTAAGTTGATAAAGAAAATTGAAATAAAACTCCATGCTTTGAGCCCACAATAAAGCTATACCGACCGACCGGCTGCCTCTGTTAGCGATGATAGTGCCATAATTTACGGTTAGAGATTGTCATGTTGTCAGCACAACAAAACCCTTCGGCCGTTAATTTCAGTTTTTTAGGCCGTATCTGTTATTTATTTATTCAAGTAACTTCTCATTTGTCGGTTGACCTGGTGGTCTAGGGTAAGGTGTCAGACTTCTGTGCTGAGGGTCCGGGTTTAATCCCCGGTCCCGGCACAGATTTATCTGATTGCCAAAACCTTCCTTCCTTCACCTCTGACAAGACGTGTATTAATCACAACTTGTGAATGTGAGAAATGCCAGTCCTCCACCGTGGTTCGGATCCACGTTAAACTGTAGGTCCTCCATTTCATCTCACAACCATCCTACCATTACACATTAGCGTAAGTGCGTATAACCCGAACGGATAGTAAGACGCGGTGCTAATAATAATAATAATAATAATAATAATAATAATAATATTAATTTGTTTCTCGCGAGGTTGAGCTAGACCCATTCTTGACCCACTGCTGCACAAAAACATAAAGTATTCTAAAAAAAAAAATTCAAATAGTAACACTAAATATTAAAGCTTTATGTTATAGCGCATGTATTATTCCATTCATATTTTCAGTCAAGTGGTGAATTATGTTCAAAATGTTGTTGTTTTGTTAAGTTTGTACCAGAATTATATTGGTAAATACCATTGATACGCAGCATAAGAGTTCTAAAACACAATCCTATTCAAAATGGGAAGATTTTAATATTTTTAACATCTCACATCCGATATTTTCTTTAAGCCTTGAGTATTGAATTTTCTTGAGAATCAGAAGATCATATTCCTAGTTAATTCTTATAAAACTAATGGCTCTAATACGTATGTTGAAAGCGTTCGTAACAGTAACATTGAACTTAACATATTGATGTCTAAGTCGGCCTTGGTGTTCTTGGGGTAAAATGCTCGCCTCAAGACCCGACGTTCATGGGTTCAAACCTATCCAGGTTTGACGAATTCTTTTAACGATAAAAATACCTAGCACAATTTCCTTCGGAGGGGAAGTAAAGTCATCGATTTCATGTATAGTGTGGCATATAAAAGAACTCTGAATATATGGAAAAATATATTTACTGGAAAAATTGATAGGCCCTTTCACTCTCGCTCATAGAAACTTTCGTGTGCTGATATAATCAGTCATTTCAGAAAGTGCAGGTTAAATACTTCAAATAAATAAAAACAGATAAATAATCTTGACATGTATGTGTCTCAGCCTGTGTTACTCTCTACTTAACTAACAGTACTGTCTAGCGGATAGTATAACCAGACCGGGGCTACAACCTCGGATTTCCAGCTACTAGCGTAGTCTCACGAGAACGAATAATACTGACACATGGTCGTGTTTTATTTGGTTTCATATTATAAACTCTCATCATTATAGCTAACACAGTAATATAGTGCCTGGCTTTGACTCGAGAGGATAGGAGGTGTAACCTGAGAGGATGCACACATGACTGGTATTAATTGCCTAAAACCTGTCAACCATTGATAGATCTGAATCACTTCTATTATAGTTACCTAAACTACCGGTTGGGTTTCAAACACTGTTGGAGAGAATATTAAGCTGGTAATTAAATGCAGAGGAGACTTAAGAGCCCGTTTCACTCCACGGATAACGCCTAGCTTAGGTAGGTAATACAGTACGAACCAAATATTGCCCCGTTGTGTATTTTTCTCTAATCTACTTTAGGCAACCGATGCATTTATCCAGTGAATCAGTTTTATAATATTTTCTTAATCACAACAAGATTTAAAAAAACAATTATTTTAAAATTAATAAACATTACTAAAGTGATACCAATTTCGTTGTTGCCAAATGAAGAATGCAAAAAACATTACTCCGATACGTTTTCTGATTTGATTGTAATCTTGTATATAATTCCCCGATCATTAAGCCGTGAGTTTGGATCTTAATGACTATAAGCACAGGATAAAAGCTTCTTTTTATAAAAACAAATTTCTTTAAAATTGATTAAAATAAAAAAGAAAATACTCTCAATATTTAGCAGTGAACATCTTTATTTCAATATTTTTCATTCCCATGGGATACCTATAAATTATATTTATTTTTTAAATATAATTCGTTTATTTTATTGCTTCATTAATATCTGTGCTTAATTTTCAGAATTATAAATTTGTAAATTTCTATTTAAAAAAAATATCTGCCACTGTTTTAGTACAAAATAGAGCTCAATTTGATTATATAAAATAATATATTATATTTTTGTTAAGTTATCACTGATACGGTTCTACAAAGAAATTAACTACTAAAACACAACACTGAAAGATGATTTTGTTTTTGTTTTTATCCCTGTGTTTTACTATCTGTTTAGGTTCTACACATATATGATAATTATTCTAATGGGCAGGGATGAGAAAGGGAGCATTTTAGAGGTAATATACACGCATTTGCTTGGAAGGAAATTGGGAAAACTATTTAGAAAAAAAAATCCTCAGTAGACCAGATCGGGATACGTACCCCATCTCCCCGTAATCAGCACGCTTAGTCTAATATGAGAGTGACGCTTTAGACGTTTGGCCACTGATGCGGGTAACATTCTAGTTGAAATTGTTCCTTAACCAAGACTTTTATCACATATTTTTGTCCTCCTCTCTTATAGACTGCGTCTTAGCGTTCTTGGACATGATACCTTGATAAAAAAAAAGTTGTCTCTTTTTATTGAAGTGAGAACGATGGGTGTTTTCAGCTCCGTCCCGGTGCGAGCTCAACTGCCGGGCCGTCGGGTTCCGGTTCTACGCGACGCTCAACCAGACGGTGGTGGACGGGACGCCTTGCAGGGGGGACTTCCCCGGACGCTGGGTGTGCGTCAGCGACATGTGCAAGGTAACCCGCATGACCTTTTGACAAGATTGTCTCTTCTTCACTGTGATGGAATGTTTATTCTTGATCTCCCCTTCTTTTTTTTTACTTTCTCATATCAAGATAAAGTGTTGTAATCGTGAAAATTTTCTGTCTCGAGATTATGATGAATTTTTACGTTTAATGTGTGTTCGAACCCAAAAAATTGGATTTTACAATTATTCTGTCTGTTTTTCCCTGGCCACATATTTTTGGGAAAGGTTTGATAGATTTTGTTCAAACTTGATATCTTGATATTTAAGGCAATGCCTAGGGAAGTTTTTTTTTTACCTTAGTCGTCAAATTAAGAGTAGTTTACTGATAAGTAATTCTTTTTTATTTTTTTGCATTCCAAATTTTTTCCAAAATGTCTCTTGACGATTTTGTTTAAAATGTTGATCTAGATTCTAGAATGTGTTTTACCTTCCAAATAACACTGTATACTTGGTTTTGTGGTAAAATTTCGTCTAAGGATAGGATATTTTGAAAATCCCTCTAACAATTCTGTTTAAAATGTGTATCTGCGGAGTGTTTTACATGACAAATAGAACTGTATATTAGTTTTTGGAGGTAAATTCATTTAAGGGTGGTTCTCAGACCGCGTGACTACCTGAGCTTCCGAATAAACACCTGGAGATTTGTGTGGGTCCCCGTGCCTCAGTTGGGGGAATCTCCCAGGAGAAGTCTAGAAGCGAAGTGACTCGAAGAGCGTGAACTCCGTACCCCACTGTTTGTGTTTCCCACGCCCCCCCCCCCTCCCACGTACCCATGGCCTGGCCAAGAATAGGCAGAGGAAGACCTCTCATTACTCGACATTTTATCTTGCCAATCTTCATTTTTCTTTATTTGTTTGTTTCCTACACCACATCTTGCTACCCGTCCGGGATATCCGCAGATTTACATTAAGGGATATGAAGGGGGAAGGAAATGTACCCATATACTGAATGAAAGGGGGGTATACAAACAATTTACTACTTCCAGTACCAGACAATATTTGAACCTTGACTCCCAATAACTAGAAAACTGGACAAAACGAGACTGATGCTTTGTTCTCCGATAATTATGGTGACTGAAAGGATCAAGATAAAGAATATACGGGCAGGTTACTATGGTTCTCCACCTGATAACAATATCTCGAGATAGTTGGTAAGTTCCCATGAGATCACCTCTATCTCTGAAATATTCCAGTTCAAATCCCGGAGGAGACGGAATTTTAAAATTCATCAAAAACAGGCTAAGCGCGAGTTATTCGCAGCTAATAATAATAAAATACTATTTTATTTTGTCATTAGTAACTATTTGTCTTATTTCATCCTCTGTCTGTCCAGTTTCTTTTTAAAATATGTATTTATTGTATTTACCTTTTCAGCCACATTTTTTATTCTGTCCCCACAAAATATTTTATTTATACAATAATATTTTTTAACCACTACATACTATTGTATTACTAAAAGGAATATGCTAAAGAAAACAATAAAAACTCATATTAAAAATAAAGTCAAATGCTAGGTGAGCGCCTATGTGTTCGACTTTCATCCGAAGAGGTTGGGTTTCGAATCCCGGACTTGATTTAGTAAAATGTGGTAGTAAGAATCTTACCTGACAGTTACATAAGTTACTAAAATTACTTACATACATTCATACATCGAGTCATATGATCTTTCAGTTGTCACTGATGGTTAGCATTGGTACCCATAAAATAATACTAATAATATAGGTTTTTTAGCACTGCGTCTTACTACCCATATGTGCTACAAGCATAAAAGTACTAAATACACTATTTATTTATGAATTAGGAAGGCTTAAATTAGAGGAAGTTTTTACCCGCAATTGCGTGTAAATAAAGTGGAAAACAATCTAGGAAAAAAACCCTCAGCATGCCTGACCGAGATTCGAACCCCGATCTATCCGTCATCGGCACTTCTAGTCTATTGCGAGAAAAATGGGGGGTCGATATCATGTCAATTCTCAGTCGATCGCGTTAGAAAACTACATTGTCATTAAAATTCGATTTTTGAGTCTTCTAAATTCCAAACAAATCAAGTACTTCCAGATAACTTTGGAGTATAACCAAAATTGTCTTGATCAGTCATAATCTTTTATGTAATGAGAAATTAAAATAGTTTAATATGAAAATTTTACCCGCCTCGGTGGGTAGTTGGCTAACGCGCCAGTCGTGTTGAGCTAGACCACAGAGGACGGGAGATCGAGGTTCGAATCTTGGTCGGGTGAACTGGGGGTGGGGGTTTTCCTAAGTGCTTTTCCACTCTCCCTCCTCGCAAATGCGGGTTCACTTCCTCTAAATTTAACCTTCCCAATTCCTAATCCATTAGTGTAATTAATACTTAAGCGTATAACCCGAACGGATAGTAAGACGCGGTGCTAAATAATAATAAAAAATATGAAAATTTAAATTTTATCTAGTCTATTAATTTTTTCTATAAGGCTGGGCATATGTATTCGAGAAAAGATTGGATCTAAGGAGTGAATGTGAAATTTAAGAGTAAAAAAATGTAGCAAACTTAAAGGGATAGACAATATATGATCGCGGGACTTTTGATAAGTTTATAAGTCGATCAGGGATCTAAAAGGTTGCTGACCATTTAAGTGAGTAATATAGTCAATTGCTATCAATATTAACCCAAAAACTTTGTTATTTTCTAACGTTTTCCTTCCTGTCAGAATCCTACTAGAGTCGAGGCCGTTACTGTGTGCTCTGTGGCAGACGGAGCCAGAGGTTTAGGAGGATCAGTAGCGTGAAATATGGGAGCACTGCTTGCTACGTCAACAAACAGTGGCCGGGGCGATGCCACGTGGGCGGTCAGGCTCTTAGGACACGGCACGGCAGCTTCTTCCTCACCCCCGAGCTGGGCAGGGACACACCCACGCTCTGCTCTCGGCCACGAACACAAGTGGGACGACACTATCGGAAAGCGTCACAGCGACTCACATCGGTGGACGACCAATAGCTCATCTGCAGTGCAATCTTCGTAGGAAGGGTATTTTATCTGACAACTAGAAAAGTTTTTTTAACACCGTGTCTTACTACCCGTTCGGATAATACACAAATAGTAGGCTACTGATTTTATCAATTTTATTTAGGATGAGAAAGTCTGTAGCTAGAGGCAGTGTAACCCGCATTGGGTGAAGGTAAAGTGGTAAATCACCCTCAGTACACCCGATTGGTATTGGTAGTCCAGTATATTGCGAGAGTGACGCCTTATACCACGTGGTCTCAAAACTCAAATTAGTTGAAGGGCCGGATTCCCAAAATCGGGGTGTGTTGCGGACCACAACCTACAGAAATTAGTAAATACTTTCGTTTTTTCCAGCGCGTCTTACTTACTACCCGTCTGAACTATACACTATTAAATTTAATCACGCTAGTGGGTAATGGACGAGAAAGCTATAATTTAGAGGAAATGTAACCGCATTTGAGTGAAGGCAATGTGAGAAACCATCTATGGAAAATATTTTCTGTACACCTAGCTGGAATTCAAACCGTGACCTTTCTGATACTGAAAAATAAGACCAGAAAAGCCTGACGTTTAAAAAAATAGATTTTTCCCAGGGGTTTATGTGGGTTTGCAAGTATTGAATCAATATTCATTAAATTATTTAATTAAAAATTCCCACAATCAAGTATTTAAAGTGACACAATTTGAAATAACTCGAGTTTTTTTTTTGTTATTCAATTATGCACACACAAATTAAATTGTATATATATATCATAATATAATATAAATATATATATATTAAATATATATATATTATATATACACAAAGTTTAATTTGTAATTTGTATTTAAATATATATATATATATATCAGTGAAACCTGCCTTAAACGGACCATTTATTAAGCGGAAACTTGTCTTGAACGAATATTTTATGGTCCCATGACTTTAGGGCTGAAAAACATGCTAAATTCCCTTGATTAAACGGAAACTGTCTATTGTGGAAACGGAATTCAAAATAAGCCTTTATTCATAAAATTTTCCAATGTTCCGGTGGACATAGTTAAGAAAAATTTTTTTTTGCATCCAATACATTCTACAGAATTTTGTTTCTCTCTAACGCTTCCTTTATATTAAAGGAAAGTCAGGTATTTCATCTCCTCTGTTCTTTACAGTACTTACAGAATTGTGAACTGTAATTCGCCTCTTGATTTTACTCTGTTCTTCCCAGTTTCCGCGCTATGACTTGTAATCACATTAGAATTCAACTTTTAACGGTGCAGCACTACTTGTATTAAAATTCAATTGTTTGTTCCTTTCCGAAATTTTATTCAATATGGACTCTAGGCCTGCATTTTTTACTTTAGTCTAGCAGTCTGTCATTATGACTTCAAAGACAAGATTGTGCTTGAGCCAACCAAACACGAGAAATGAAAGTTATTCATGCGAGTGAGCGAGATAAATTATCTGTTAAACAGATCGTGAATATGTTTATCCTCGGTAAAACTCAAGTGTACGAAATTTTAAAGAAGAAAACGGAAATTTTGAAGCTGTGGGAAAAATGTGCTAGTGGAAAAATAAAAAGAGAAATTAAGAAAACTGCAAACGAAGACATTAATGAAATAGTGTGGGAGTGGTTTGTCGGTGTTAGTGAGAAAAATCACCGCGTGTCTGGGTCCAATGGTACAGGAATACGCTAAATAGGTCGCTCATAAAACTGGGGAAAACTGAATTCAAACCATCTAACGAATGGCTGGAGTGTTTTCGCAAAATACATCGGATAGTTTTGAACGAACTTTTGGTGAATCAAGTGATGTAAATAGTGAAACCATTGAAGAGTGGTTGCTAAACTTCCCTCCATAATCGAGAGATATGAACTTGAAAACAGCGAATGGTGACGAGACTGGACTGTTCTTCCACGCGCTACCAATTAAATCGCTGTGTTTGAAAGTGAAAAATGTTCGGAGGAAAATTGTGCAAAGAAAGATTGACCATTTTTCTATGTTGTTTTCTGTCAGGTGAATTGGAGAAACCCTTAGTTATCGATAAGGCAGCAAAACCACGATGCTTCAGAAACAGGGACATACGGAAACTTCCCGTTGAGTGGAGATACAACAAAAAGGCATGGATGACCTCACAGATCATGGAGGAATTGTTAACGGCTTTTAATGGCAGAATTTAAACGCAAAACCGGCATGTTTTAGTTGTTTTTGGATAACATACATGCCACCCCCACATTGAACTTTCCAAGTGCGACTTGCTTGGTTCCCTCTAAACACCACAAGTCTTTCTCAACCAATGTATCAGGGTACCATTCAGAATGTTAAAGTGCTTTACCGTAAATTATTAATAATGCAATCTTTGTTCACTAATATGAATTCTACATCATCCGCCTCTGAGATTGCAATAACCGTCTCGGTTCTAGGTGTGGTTATTTGGATAAGTCAAGCTGTAAAGAACTTGTTGCCAGAAACTGTAACAAAGTGTTTTGAAAAAGCAGGATTTTCTATGAGTGAAGTTACTGCTAGTATAGAAAATGAGAATGACCAGCAGGACTTACAAAACTGCATGAATGAAACTGCTTTCAATAACTGCAATGCTAAAGACTATATAACATTGACAATAACGTGCAAACTGAACCAGACACAATGGAATATGATGCCTTAATGATAATTTTAAATAAGGTCGGAAAGGAAAAAAGGAAGAGAAATAAGAAGAGAAAAGGAAAATGACATTGTGTTGGAAGAAGAAAAGTGTAGCGTAAAGACTTATCAATATGTTGTCAAAAGCTTAAAGGAACTGCATCAATTTGCCCTACAACGGAATGATAATGATATGCTTAGTGTTATTTCTCAGGCTAAAGTGTTTGTGGAAAGTCAGGCAGACAAGAGAGTAAACTGTGTGCAGAAAATCCTGCTTGACTACTGGAAAAAATAAAGACAAATTGAGTAATTTTTTTGTTCATTTATAGTGTGAATAATGAATACTGTGTATTAATGATATTAATGAGTACGGTATTTTATTTTATGATTTTTATCCCAATTACGTGCATGTGTCTGCTTTAATTTTTATAGTACTCCTTCATTAAACAGAAACCTGGCTTTAGCGGGAAAATTTCTTGGACCCTTGCGATTCCGTTTAAGGCAGGTTTTACACACACACACACACACACACACACACATTCTCTCTCTCTTAATATATATAAATATATATATAAATGTATATATAAATATATAAATAACTGCAGGCTGGATAGTACTATGGCAATGGTAGTGGAACATTTCAAAAATATGAACTCTAACCTAACCTAACAAAACCTAACCAAACCTGGCCTAACATAACCTCACTTAACCTTATGTAACCTAACTCACTATGTAACATACCCTAACTGAAATGTTGACGTTCTCACTTATATCCAGTAATGCAACTTGATTGCACATATTAGGTTTTTTTAGGATAAATAGATAGAAGTGGTACCATTTGTCGCATCGTAAATGTTTTGAAGTTATTAGTAGACCCTTTTCAGGTAGGGTGATACGAAATGTCGTGAAAAATCGAGTGGTATGAAATGTCGCTGGTACCATTTGTCGGGACACCGTTTGGAAATATATGTTGTTGTTGATGACAGTTGACGGTCTGCTTTGGAATTATTTATATTACAGAAGAATTGGAGAAAAAGTCATCAAAAAATACTTCTGAAACGGTTACACATTGTTAAAATAAAAATAAAAGTTTGTGTTTTATCAAAGTCAATTTTAATGAATTTTTGGATTTACCAGAGCCTTTGAAAATCTTATTTCTAGGATGAATTGATAAATGCATGTTATATTTATTTATAGATCCGATAAACCTGGATCCTAGTGAATATATTTTATTTCTACTTTCTAATCTGGTGTTAAAATACTTGTAGTTGGAGGACCACGCCGTCTTTGAAATACAACGTGTGTGGTTGCTTTCAATAAAGTGGTTCGGAAAGGTGTTAGGAGGGGGGGGGGAGTAGAAGGAAATGAACATATCTCCTTCTTCTCTATTATATGTGATATGTTTTCTCCCTCTCTTAGAGATACATCTTCTTTCTCTTACCTGAGAAAACATAGCTCTTGTTACATTGAGAACAAAAGTTTACTGTTAGGTTCACATTTATCCCGGAAGTCGCTTCCTCCCTCAAAGGTAAAGAAATTGCGTTACTCGACCACTGAACCCTATTTCAAATAAGTTGATAAAGTAGGCAATCACCCCGTCTCCCCCTTCACTGGTTAAACCTTTCAACAGCAGCTGAGTTCAAACATATTATCGGTTTCGAAAACTTTTTTTGGATAATCACTAAACTTATACAAGCACGATTGTAATACCTACACATAAATAGTTAAACAATATTAGCACCATTCATTTAGAGCTAACATAGGGACTAGCATTTAAGTACCCGGCCTCGCCCGGGAGAAATAGGCCTATTTTAGGGTAAAAAGATGCTAAAAGTGCCAAAAGATTAAAAAGGGTAAAAAAGATAAAACTTTAAAATGAGCAAAAAGGGTGAAAAGGATTAAAAGGGTTTAAAAGTAAATATAATCACAATTTTAAAATTTCAGCTTCAGATGCACATTTTCACACAGGGGCTATCATAACCCACATTGTACATCTGTTAGGCCTATGAAATATAATACTACATTTATCTCGTAGCGTTAATACATATACTTTTTTTTTCGTTTTTAATTAATTTAAAAAGAATAAATACCAATTTAAAAAAATCCTGCTTCGTGATGCACATGTTCATGCACAGGGTCCACTAATTTCAAACATTTCTTTCCTCTGCTTGCAGTAGATATCGCGCAACGCTCATAACCGACAGACAAGCTCTACATTTAATTAATTACTATTATTATTATTATGGTTTTTGGCTCGTCGATACGATTATGTCTTTAGTGCCTTAAACAACATTAAAAACGTATTATTCTCCCCTAAATAATTCATTTGCTCGAATCAGCAGAAAAAAGCACTAAAATAAATTAGACAAATAATACAATTTCTAACCCGCCTCGGTGGCGTAGTTAGCTAACGCGCTAGTCGTGTTGAGCTCGACCGCCGAGGACGGGGAGATCGAGGTTCGAATCTAGGTCGGGTGAACTGGGGGTAGTTTTTCCTAAATGGTTTTCCACTCTCCCTCCACGCAAATGCGGGTTCACTTCCTCTAAATTCAACCCTCCCAATTCCTAATCCATTAGAATAATTAGTACTTAAGCGTATAACCCGAACGGGTAGTAAGACGCGATGCTATATAGTAATACAATTTTTGCTAAAATGTTTTAAATAAATTTCAATATGAGACAAGATTCATTAGAGCTACTCTATAAGAGTGTTACTCAAATTCAGTTTAAAAGACTCGACTGGCATATAAAACGGAGTAAACAAATATCTCCGTTCACAATGTCAATTAACCAAAAATGATCACCATTAAAGTCAAGAGCCAGGTGAATAGAGGCATACTTGCAACACTCCACCAAAATGTGGCACACACTAAGGGTTCGGCCAGACTGACAAGCGTGCGAGCGAGCGCGTAAGCGACTAGGTGGCCACACTGGCGAGCGCGCGAGCGAACGCGTGATTAGCTGATACCTCTCGTTATTTGTTGACGAGGAGGCTCCGAATTTTGGCTGAGTGAGTTGAGGGTGGTTTTAACAAGTGATTTATTGTTGTGGTTTTCTCCTCCTCTCTCCACGCTAATGGTGATTCTTATTTGTAAAGGCCTACTTTGATAATGTTGTGTTACACCGTCTCCATTGCCTTCTACTTAACGACCACAATTAAATAAAAGGGAGAAGGTGAATCTTCATAAGGGAAAATATAAGCAGAATTAAAAATATAACAATAATATGGTTTATTCAGTATAAACGTAGATAAAGCAAAGTACAGTGGTCTCATTATATCATTCTGAATAATGCTGAAAATAATAACGTGAAGCGCAGAATGTAAACATTCCATGTTTACATTTATTACAGGTCGTCTTTAAGAGACACAAAATTACGTAGATTTTAACATCAACAGAGAAGTTAAACTACCAAAAGTGAAGTGAAGTAAGATATCCACAAAATGAAACAAACATTAAATATTCTTGCCTGATGGGCTCCTCAAACAATTACAAGTTACAATACAAAATTTACAAAACATAACGCGAGAGTTTGACTTCCAGACTCAAGTCAAAACCTCCCGGGACTAACTATTTCTTAGAAAAAACTAAAGATGGAAATTTAGAACAAAATTAAATTATATAAAAAAAAATAACAAGCATGATTTTATTTCTACAGTCGCGTGAAATAGCAAAATACAAAAGTCCACACATTTTAACATTTTACATTTAAATTCACTCAATACAAAATTACCAATGGTGGATTTCAAACCAAACTAATAAACTAACAAACTAACCAACCGCGCCTAAGTGGCGGCATACAAGTTACATTTAAGCGACTGAGATAATAAAGAGAAAAGTTAAATATTAAGCAAAACACAAAATAAAGATTTTAACACGAAAATATTATAAGTCGAAAATGAATAGAGTTCTTTATAAGTAACAGCCATAGTTACGTTCCAATTTATTATGTATGAATGCTTATCCGATCATTGTCCAGGTCGATGACAATGATCCGTCCTCGTTCGTAGATTTTAGATAGTCAACATTTTTAGAAAATGTCAGCCTGTTTTATAGTGATTTTCGTTGCACGGAAAGAGGGGAGGTAATTTCTAGCACGTAGTTGCTAGCTGTCATCGGTCACGTAGGCACTTTGTAGGGTTGTTCCATCGGAAAATTAGAACAAGTCGGCGATCATTGGATGTTTGTGTTGTTTGGGGAAGTTCATCTGACATCCGTCAGAGGGCGGGTGGATTGTTGTCTTCTAGCGTACTCCATGTTATCATTCCTCAGTTTCAATCTGACTAGACGGAGAATGACCACGCGTTGATTGTAGACTTTCGTTTGCTCGGCCCATTCTTCACATTGGCTGCACGGTGTAGTTCAGCTTTGGTGGCGGCTAGTGATAGAAGATTTCAAAGGTAAGTTCATGAACAAATATGAGTGTAATATTACAGAAGATTGTACAGCATGAAATATACTGAGTCGTATTATCCTTCCGTATTAGCCTACAGGGACTACAACAGAGAATGGTACCATTGTAGGGATTCTATTTAGGTCGGAATTATTGAGCGGGTGGTATGAATTCTTGATAGTTACGTATCAACATTATAATGGGATGGATCCAATTGTAACTAACTGTAAGTAAACGTTACAGTTGAAGTATTTTAACATGTCAGTTTTATATATATAAATATATACATATAAGTATGGTTTTTGATCTTAACAATTAAATTAGGCCGTTAATAGCAAGTGTGCTAAAAATAAGAATTGAATAGTCAAACGGTGATCTGGTGGTCTAGGGGTAGGGTGTCTGACTTCTGTGCTGAGGATACGGGGCTCAATCCCCGGGCCCGACACAGATTTATCTGATTGCCAAACCCTTCCTTCACCTCTGACAAGACGTGTATTAATCACAACTTGTGAATGTGAGGAATGCCAGGCCTCCATCGTGGTTCGGATTCCACGTTAAACTGTAGGTCCTCCATTTCATCTCACAATCACCCTACCATTACACATTAGCGTAAGTGCGTATAACCCGAACGGGTAGTAAGACGCAGTGCTAATACTAATAATAATGAGTCAAAGCTATTATTTATGCTTTCAGTGAGGATTACTCCATCTAGATATCATATTCTGAAAATTGAAAAATGAAACCTGGACACGGGAATTGAACCCGGGACCATTGGCTTAGTACGCCAATGCTCTAACCATTGAGCTATCCAGGATTCGTCCCGTGTTCACTGTCATTCTTCACTCATATTTTAAGGCAGAGTCTATGATGGACGTGTGGAAATCGTTGGATACAATTATGTGATTATATTAATATCACGAGCTATCTATCAGATAACGCAGCCATCCTCGACTCGGTAGTTGGCTTATTGCTCCCATTTGTACAATTATTATAACTGTACGGGATTGCATATTAAGTATTAAATAGCCAATGCTATTATTTATGCTTTTAGTGAGGATTACTCCATCTAGATATCATATTCTGAAGATTGAAAATTGACACCTGGACACGGGAATTGAACCCAGGACCTTTGGCTTAGGAATAAAACAAATCTTACTAAATCCATGATCAACATGATTTTTAAAAACACAGCTATAAAGTAATTATTAATAATTAATAAGTATAAAAATAATGATTAGAATTTTAGCTATTGAACTTTTAAACACAATCTTAATACTCGTTATTTTAATGACAAAATTTCTCTTAAAAAAACTGATGATGGACCTTGACAATCTCAGCGCCTTGTTTAGTGTGCAGTGATTTGAAAAAGGTGGAAAATACTGCCTTAAGCTGGGGTTTCCTCGGGTAGCGGTGCGGTAATTTAGCGGCCGTCATATAGCGTTAGCCGTCTTCTGTGTGGCGGCCGTTCCGTGACGGTGGCCAGTTTATGTAAACCTAGCCCTTGTATGTCGTCGTGACGGTGTGAAAAGTATGAATTTGTAATTTGAAAATGGATGATCTTGATTTGGCATTACTAGTATTTTTGGAAGATGAAGGTCATCAGAAGACGACAACAAGAAACGTTCGGAGGAAAGTAAAATTTATAAAAGCCGTGCTACAGAAGGTGCATATGAAATTTTAATGCGTCGTCATCTGCACTGCACTCAAGAAAAATTCAGGGAATATTTTCGTTTAACACCAGTGTTGTTTGATTATGTACTGAATTACATAAGAGAAGACATAACTTCAAAGCCATACAACAGAAACAAGAAGCCAATATCCGCAGTTACTCCAATTTTGACTCATTTTTAGTGAAAAGTTCACCGCATGACTTCAAAAAACGGTACCAAATTGTTTGTGGCCGTAATGACGGCCGTGATACAAATGGCGGCACCGCTATTTGGCATGACGGTGGCAGTCAACGCTATCTAGGAAACCACGCTCGATTGTTTGTACGGACAACGTTTTTGTGATGTCATTCAACGTCATATTACGGCCGCTAGATTGCGGCACCGCTACCCGAGGAAACCCCAGCTTTAGACTATGCGACCGGGGATTAAAAAAAAGGGACAAAATTTTGGAGAGATTGTGTGACAAGTCCACTGGCTATTCCCTCCATACTTTGCTACTTTCACCCATTAGCTTAGTTGAATAGTGTCTCTCTTTGTTTTATTTTATAAAGAAAGTGACGACCTCAGTGGTCCCGGGTTAGTGTGCTCACTTCAGAACCCGATGTTTGTGGGTTCAAACGCGGCCGAGGTCAACAGATTTTTGCTGAACGATGAAAATCCGTAGTAAAATTTCCTTTGGTCCCATGTAAAAGATCCCTGGAAGGTATATGAGATACATTTCCGGCAAAATGTGTAGGCTTTATCTCGATCGCTCGTAGAATTCTTTGCGTAAAGCAACGGGAAACACCCGCATTTCAAGACGTCCCAATTAAATATACTTCTCTCAGATGGAGCGGGCGGGCGTCACTAACCGGCCGATTTGCTGAGTTAGTGAGCGATACTTTGAATGGATGAGATAGCACATCAGGACGAACTTATGGGTAGTATACTCACTTATTATTATAGATAAAATATTGTGATCGTGAAAATATTTGGAATCGAGATTCTTGATGAATTTGACTGATTGGTGAAAATTTGAATTTTTTAAAGAAATATTTATATCTAAAAACTTGTTATTATTGAGGAGCAACTTATTCAGTTTAGTTTACTTATGACAGAGTTTTTAAATTTTTGGTCATAAATTATAACAGACTACACGAGAAAGTACGTACGGTGCTGTCGTTTCATTTATGTTCGTGAACTGTTTGTGTGTTCTTCCTTCGTCTCTTCCTTGGTCAGAAGAAGAGAACCACACACGCACCTCCACAAGCGCAGTAAATTACCAGGGGAGGAAGTAAGGACAGACGATTAAAATCTTATCTGCCTTACACATCAAAACGCGCAGCTCTTGATTTTATTAGCCTTTAAGTTTGTCGCTATCAGATCTGTTGGTGTAAGTCCGTTGGTGTTCTAACTGCGGAGCTTCTTCATGTTTTGTTTTTTTAAATAAGTCGATGATTATTCAACTCATTGTTGCCAACCCTCCCGGATTATCCGTAATATTTTCTAAAATGTAACCTCTTTTACGACTTTACGATACCATTTGTTATTTTACGATTTTTACAAAAGTATTAAATACTATCCTAGGTCAGTCTCGTCTGGTATGCTGGTGGCGGGAAGTTATTGCAATCGTAAAAAAAGGAAAAAATCTAATTCAATATTTTGATAGCTGTAGCCAATCAGTGGTAAGAGCATTGGCTTACTAAGCCAAAAGTCCCGGGTTCGATTCTCGTGTCTATATGTCATTTTTCAATCTAAAGAATATGATATTTAGACGCGGCTATAAACTTACCTGACAACTATAATAGTTTGGCTATTTAATCTATTATATTATTTCAATTATGCTCTTTGCTAGAATATAATTATATTTTTTCCATTGTGTTTATGTATTATTTCTTTTAACATATCTTACGAGTTTTGAGTAAATATATCCATTTTTAGATAGAGTAGCGATAAAGTTTGTGCAGTTTACCTTATCATTTTTACTATATTTGCTGTAAAAATAGATTTTTTTATCTTCAAAGTGGAATGGAAGAGAAAACGAGCTGAGATCCGTTTTTGACAGATCCTTTTTGCGCCAAAAAACTTTTTTTATTATAAAAATGGCAAAAAAAGAATGGTCTTAAATAGTTATTTCTTCCATTCCATCTTAAATATTGGCAGAAATTCAATACTCCTCTATACCCCTTTGTCTCTCCCCTCCCTCTCTTTTATTGGCTTGGAAGTTGACGTATGATGACGTATGAACACTTTACGCTTATTCTTTACTTAATACTCGACCGCCGAGGATGGGGAGATCGAGGTTCAAATCTTGGTCGGGTGAACTGGGGGTGGTTTTTCCTAAATGGTTTTCACTCTCCCTCCACGCAAATGCGGTTCACTTCTTAAATTCAACCTCCCAATTCCTAATCCATTAGCGTATTAGTACTTCCATGCTATAACCCGAATGGTAGTAAGACGCGGTGCTAAATATTATTATACTTTACTAATAACATAAAAATTATGACTTGAGTTCCACCATTTGTGGGTTTAATAGGGATGATTCTCACTTGGTTGTTTTGTTTGTTGAGAAATGTCGAATGGAGACCATTAGATTCCTACGAGAGCTTCATTGAACCACACGCCTGGCAACTCTTTGAGTTAGCATTGCTTCGTTGCCTAGAACTCAATTTACAGGTACACCGGTACAATTTAGTGTCTCGCTTGAAAAACAGGCGTGTATCTATGGGTTGAATGGGAGGAAGGCGATGGTACGACTCACATACTCACGAGGTGAATAACGTCTCTTGGAAGGTTTTACACGTCGGTAAATGTCACTCAGTATTTAAATGAAGACGGCATGGAAGTGGCTGAAATGTGTGGGGGGAAAGGGGATAAGCGTATAGCGAGTACCTCTCGTGTCTCGAAACCTTTTCTAAACTTTTTATTTCCATTCCGTACGCTTCAATTATCATGTCATTCTGATGCCAGGCTGACCCTGCTGCTTGTCCGGGCCATGTCCTGGAGTATGAGACGGTCTCCGGAGACTAAAAGGACCAAGATCGGTTCCCATTCAACAGCTTCTTTAGTGAATATGACATAATATATAATATACTTATATTTTTAGTCACACGATCATATTTCATTTTTGATAGAGGCGCTGACTATAAGGGCCACTTGCACTTGGGTGTCATTTTAAAGTTTTAAAGGAAACCCAAAAAATGTTTTTTTTTTCTTGTTTTTTTTTTAGAGATATGTGCGTTACCACCATCGTTGGGAACACGGACTAAATGTCAAGCTCATCTAGTCTGGTTTGTCGGTGACGTGGAGGTCGGGATGGGATCTGAATCTCGGCCGGCTTTAAACTTACACCCGGTTGGAATTCAAACCCGCCAACCTCAGAGCTACCGATAAAACAAACTAGATGGGCTTGACGTTTCGTCCGAGTGCCTCCCGGTGCGTGTCAAGAATCTGTTACTCTATCATTATGTCTCGAGGATAGAATTTTTGATCAAGAAATAACGTCGACAGTGATCAAGATCTTAGAGGCATCGTACCTACAACATTTACACATCACATGTGAAAGACTTTGGTTTTAATCACCATATTGTTAAAAAAAAAATGTCATTTTCATGTACCGCAAGGGATTCTTAGTTCATCATAACAGCGCCACTGGAAGTAATAACCTCTCCTTGTGTTAAGGTGGGGATGCAGGGGACGCGAGAAAGGGTGTTTTTTAAGTTTTTATAGCAAAACATCTCTTTGGACAAAATAAATCAACTAAATCTCCAGTAGAAACATGGAATTTAGTTTTCTTCACATGATGACCTCTACAGTTCTTGAATTTCTATCACGGGTGTCTTGGAATTTAATGACAACTTTTTCTCTTCATTAAAAAAAGTTTGTCATCTAATGCCGCTATGTTCATGGCAGATATTCCAACAACTGTCGGTATCAACATGTGAAGAAAATTAGACTACATGCCAGTACCGATGTAAAATTTTACTAATTTTGGCAAAAAATGTTTTGATTAGAAAACTGTAAAAACAACTAGCCTTTTCTCACGTTCCGTGCACCTTAGGCTATTGTAAAAAAAAAAAATAGTAAGACATTTACCGTTCTAAAAATTACTCGTGAATGAAAATTCATCTTAAAAAGGAATTAAAGAAAAATCAAGTTGAATTTTTTTTATCTCAAATTTTGTACCTGTACCTCCTTTGTCTCGATGAATTTAAGAATACATAAAACGTTTGTAAGTGGGCGCTATGTACTCTGAAAGACCCATTAACTCACTGGTGTTGTATATTTCCCCCCTCGCAAGTAGGCAACTCTCTGCCCACGACCGTCAGTTTGACAAGTAGTTTTATTGCGCCGCGCCGGGGAATTGAACGGGCACGGGACGGGTGTTTGAAGCCACATTCTTGGTCTCACTCGGGGACTTTATGGGTCTGTGGACTTGTAACATCCGCAAACAAGCCGCCCTTCCCGTCCCCTTGCGGTAGATCGGTCTAACCGGCGACTAGTCTTCCGCGAAGGTCCGACAAATATTTAAACTTGTTCATGGGTTCAATTTGTGTAATATGGTAGGATTTTGGTAAGAAATAGCTTTTATAAAATAAAAACATTCTTCTTGTGGTAAACAGTGATAACATTTTATTTTATTAATACTTAGTATAATTTCGTACGTATTGTTACTGTCTATCAAAATATACATTTGCAGATCACATGACTTTACGTGTTTAAGTAACTTTTATAACTGACAAGAATTTTTATTTTAAAGAAATATAGATAGGATATATAGACATAACTTCTTCTTAAGTCATCAATTTAAAGGTTGGTTTGATGAGATTTCTATCCATCTGGAGCTGAGCATACACTCAGATCTTTGGATGGTTAGTGCTGCCTACACTATCTGGTAGAAATTAAATATACTAGGGGAGTCCAGGAAATGTGGGGCTCCCTGTTGCCTTACATGCTGTTTTTCTATGAGCAAGCGCGAAAATTCGAACAATTTTATCTGAAAGGTATTTTAATATTCCTTCCGGAGTTCTTTTAACTATCACACCACAATTGACATGAGACCAACGGCTTAACCTCCCCACCGAAGGAAATTATGGTACTGATTTTGACCGCTCAAGAAAACTCTTTTGACCTCGGCGGGGTTTGAATCAACGGACATCGGGTCCTGAGGAGACCCTAACCTAAGATCACTGAGGCAGTGACGGCTGGTGATGTAAAAGCTAGAGTGTTTACAAAATCAAAATTGTAGTGAATATTTTGGAAATATCTACATATTTAGGTTAATTATATCAAGACAATACAAACATAAATATATGGACCCATATAAATGTAATTAGATCAACGTAGCACATTCATGCGTTATACGTATAAATAGGCCTACATAAATTATTTATGCATCTATATATTCATACACATATTTAAGTAGTCCTACATACGTACTAAAAAAAGTTACTGTTTAGATCTACTTTCCACAAGGTTACACCATCGTGAACTAGACAAAGTAATTTCTCTATTCTTCTGGTTAAACGAAGATTATATACATTGACAATAATTGCATTCTTGTGGAAATGTGAATTTTCGTGTTTTTTAATTTTCCTCGCTTATTATTATGTAAATAGTCTTACCAGCCATGCTTGGTTCATGTATTTAGCCCCTTACATAACAGCAAGCAATGTAAACAACAGAGAAGATTAAATAGAATCCACATAGTCAAGAACATTTTTAGTAAATATCAACTAAAAATTTACTTTTTTTGTTTTGCAAACCTTTTCAATTAAATTTGGTTTATCAGATCCTAGCATGGCTGTAAGACTATTTACAGGTTAAATCTCCATAGGAGCTACGTAGTTCTGTCGTGCGCATGCGCATTAACACTTCAACTGTAGCAAATACTTCTATCGCTCACACCGTGCTGCCAAACTGCCCCAAATCCCCCACGCTCGCACACGAAGCAGTTGTTAACATTACACCAGAAAAGCGCTAATCTCAATAGAAGAACGAGATTGCTAAGGGTAAATAACTATCACATAAATTTAGAGAGGGTAATTAATTATTTAAAACTAAAATAGTATACAGTACGCTCGAAAACTCGTAGCCCAAACTGCACATATAGTTTTTTTGAACCAAAAGAAATACAAAATCCCTATCCACTTACATCCGGAAAACAACGCTAATACCATTAAATTGTGTTCAAAGTTTTGGCGTACAGCGCCGGGAGAGCAAAGCTGATCAAGCATGTGTGTACAACAAGTTGCATAGGAGTTAGGCGTGCGGCACTGCACATGTAATAATGGCAAGCACTTTCTGTGATGTAGGACCGTTAATGATAACCCTCAGAACGTATTCTCATTTCTAGATGGACTGGCGTGTTGTTTATTATTGGGTGACCTGGTGGTCTAGGGGTAAGGTGTCAGATTTCTGTGCTGGGGTCCGGGGTTCGATCCTCGGTCCCGGCACAGATTTATCTGATTGCCAAACCCTTCCTTCACCTCTGACAATACGTGTATTAATCACAACTTGTGAATGTGAGGAATGCCAGGCCTCCACCGTGGTTCGGATTCCACGTTAAACTGTAGGTCCTCCATTTCATCTCACAATCACCCTACCATTACACATTAGCGTAAGTGCGTATAACCCGAACGGATAGTAAGACGCGGTGCTAATAATAATAATAATAATAATAATAATAATAATGTTTATTATTAATGGTGGTACGTTCTGCTGCCGTGCTCTAAGATGTTGAGGTGTGTAATGCCACGCACCTAACTCCTATGGAACCTGTTGTACACGCATACTTGAACAGCTTTGCTCTCTCGGTGCTGTACGCCGAAACTTTGAACACAATTTAATGGTGCTATGGTGACCTGGCGGTCTAGGGGTAATGTGTCAGACTTCTCTGCTGGGGGTCTAGGGTTCAATCCTCAGTCCCGGCACAGATTTATCTGATTGCCAAAACCTTCCTTCCTTCACCTCTGACAAAACGTGTATTAATCACAACTTGTGAATGTGTGGAATGCCAGGCCTCCATCGTGGTTCGGATTCCACTCTAAGCTGTAGGTCCTCCATTTCATCTCACAATCACCCTACCACTACACATTAGCTTAAGTGTATATAACTCGAACGGGTAGTAAGACGCGGTGCTAATAATATTAATATTATTAATAATGGTACTAGCATAGTTTTCCGGTTGTAAGTGTACAAGGATTTTGTATTTTGTTTGGTTCAAACAAACTATATGTGCAGTTTGGGCTATGAGTTCCTGAACAGCCTGTATAATTGTAATCAAATTATTGGGTGTTCCCATGCACATGTGTCCAAATACATTAGCCGCCACTGCGCCGGGGTCGAGACAATTGTATCATAAAGGTGAATATTTTATCGCCATTCTCATCTGTATTTACTGCAGAATGACAACAAAAACAACAACAACAACAAAATCATCGCTGTCACTCAAGCTAATGCTTTCCCCCTGACCTCGGTAAATGCAGCAAGTCACGACACACACTTGTAAGCTGACGACGGGCCTCCCTCCTGATCCAATTAGAGAAGGACGTCGCGTGTTGATCGGGTCAAGGAAAAATCTCGAGACTCGGGACATCCCCCCTCGCTGTCGATCCTTGAGAGGGACATAACAAATGATGCGACACAGTCGGGGTGGAAGATGTTACGGATAGTGTTGAGGGTATTTTAGATTTGGGGATACGAGAGTCCCATCACTCATCGTAAGGCTCATTTTAAATATGGCTTACAGACAGGTACCAGTCTTTAATATTGGATTCAGAACGAGTCGATTTATAGTAGTGCACATAATTTGTTTAAAAACATGTTTTCATACAAATAAACTAAATATTTTATCATTAAATTAAATTAAATTAAATTAAATAGCCGATAGTTTAAAAATACACTTGGACACGGGAATAAAACCTGAACCTTTGGCTTAGATGGGCAATTCTCATGTGAGTGTGTGAGTGTGTGAGTGTGTGTGTGTGTGTGTGTGTGTGTGTGTGTGTGTGTGTGTGTGTGTAAGGCGACTTAAGAATTAATGTACAGTGAGTGCTCTTCGAGCCTTAAATTTAGAATACCTCAAAATAAATAAGATCAAAAATTGCATTCGCTTTTATGACAAAAAATATTAAGTGTTCTGGGTAAACAATCATTTTTCTAGTCGCCTATACTGTGGGAAGAACCTCAAATACTGTTTAAACGACCATTTATTAGAGTGGTAATTATTAGTAAAACATTTTGTGTGTGAGCCTAGGTTTCACATCTTATTACCCATCTGGGCCACTCTCATGTTTACATCTTTTTTTTACGACATATTTGACAGTGAGAGATGCACTATTTAGTTCGGCCGCCTGTATTTAGACTTTTAGTCTCTCTGTGGCAACAGAACGTACCCCAGGGCAAACCTTGAAGGTTGTCAACACGTCATACCCATAAAGAGATGATGTGATATTAGAGATTGTGAAGGTGTGGACCAGTGAAAACCTTAAACCTAACTTAAACCTAATCACCAGACCATGGTGACTATAGGAACAGTTCTCCTTTCGGGAAACATACCTATGGTAGCATCAGGAATAGAACCTGGGAGCTCTAAATCCGTAGCCAGGGGTACTAGCCACTAGACCAAGAGGCCGGTCACCAATAGGTTAAGGACGGGGAATGTAGAATTTAGAGGAAATGAAACTGCGTTTTCTAGGACAAAGAGTGGAAAAATCCTTAGACAACAAACTACTTTAGTATACCCGGTTGGAACTAAAGCCCCGACCTCCCCTTTTTTTGGTAAACCAAACAAGACGAGACTGATAACCAGGGCCCGAATCTTATGACAAGCCATATTTTTTTCTGGTATATCAAAGACAATGCTCATATGCACATAGATTCTGTTCATGATGCCCTGATTCTGTAAACGTGTTTTCTGTAAGTCATTATTTGGCCATTTTCTCTTACTTCGGATTTTTAAATATTTTATTGTTTCGCCGCATTTTAAGGCATTTTTGAGTAATTTCTTAGCCATTTATTTTTAGTAAGTATAATTTTTAATATTATCGTTATTTTAATAATACATAATAATCGATTATAATTTTTCAACTTAAAGTGGTCGGAATAAGAAGATTATTTAGACCATGATCTTTGTATCCTCTTTGCTTGTCTGGTTGTAAAATACGTATTCTTGGTGAAACAATGGAAATAAATGGGAGAGGGTTGCGTTGTAAGGAGGTAGATAATACTTCTGAAGAATAAATCAATATTATATTAAGAATAACGCAAGAGTTTAGTTCCTAAGTTATATATATATATAATATGTGTGTGTTATAGTTTCGATTTGTAAAGTGCTTGTTTGATTTAGTTTTTTGCATTCATTACGAGCCTTGATTGACATTTATAAGTCATTTTTTGTAAATTTAATGCAATGTTTTTATAATTTTTTGTTGTTTTATAGGTAATTTATTGATTATTTTTAGGTATTTTAAGTCCAGATCCTAGTTGTTAAAATATTACAAATTAGGGCCTAGTTATGAATCTAGCTCAATTCTTACTAATGCACCAACATATTTATAATAATATCATCAGAATGTGGATTGTATTATTAAAAAAACTCCATGGCGTCAGCCCACAAACGAGCTACACCGACCGAGCGGCTGCCGCCACATGTTGGCGGATAAAGGCTGTCATCTGGTCAGTGCAGTGAAACCTCCGGCCGCTAATCTCAGTTTTCTAGACCGTAGATACTACTTATTTAATCACGTAGCTCCTCATTTGTCCTCACGGAGCTAAGTTGCCCCTGTTCCGGACCCACTGCTTCACAGGTAAATCTATCAGAGCCGAGGATCGAACCCGGGACCTCCAGAACTGTAACTAGGAACTCAGGCCACTAGACAACGGAGACGGACAGATCACATTAGTAAGATAAATAAATGATAAACTAATGATTATTTATTTCTATGTCGATCCAATGCTTGGGCATAAGAACTAAGGTGAAAAGAAAATATTGGTATCAAAAGGAAGATATTAGTAAATTATCGATATTTTATAAACTTTGCTAGCTGCAACTTTCTGCTCCTTAATGAAAACTAAGTAAATGTGATGAGTTGATTATTTTTCGAGCACTGGTTGCTGTGAGTAATAAATCACAAATTTTAACTTTTCACGTAAATATATGAACTTTGCCACGCCGATGAGGGTGTCTGATAAGACGGCTTACATGCATATTCCGTTTACCTCGAAAGTATCAAACTTTGCATGACGGATTACGCTATGGTCCTAACTCATAAGCTACTCCATGGTGGAACTTTAGAAGGTATATATATTTACTTGACGGATTACGCTATGGTCCTAACTCATAAGCTACTCCATGGTGGAACTTTACAAGGTATATATATTTACTTGACGGATTACGCTATGGTCCTATCTCATAAGCTACTCCATGGTGGAACTTTACAAGGTATATATATTTACTTGACGGATTACGCTATGGCCCTATCTCATAAGCTACTCGATGGTGGAAATTTGCAAGGTATATATATTTACTTGACGGATTACACTATGGCCCTATCTCATAAGCTACTCGATGGTGGAACCTTACAAGTTATATATCTTTACATGACGGATTACACTAAGGCCCTATCTCATAAGCTACTCGATGGTGGAACTTTACAAGGTATATATATTTACTTGACGGATTACGCTATGGCCCTATCTTATAAGCTACTCCATGGTGGAACTTTACAAGGTATATATATTTACTTGACGGATTACACTATGGCCCTATCTCATAAGCTACTCGATGGTGGAACTTTGCAAGGTATATATATTTACTTGACGGATTACACTATGGCCCTATCTCATAAGCTACTCGATGGTGGAACTTTACAAGGTATATATATTTACTTGACGGATTACACTATGGCCCTAACTCATAAGCTACTCGATGGTGGAACTTTACAAGGTATATATCTTTACTTGACGGATTACACTATGGTCTTATCTTATAAGCTACTCGATGGTGGAACTTTGCAAGGTATATATCTTTACTTGACGGATTACACTATGGCCCTATCTCATAAGCTACTCCATGGTGGAACTTTACAAGATATATATCTTTACTTGACGGATTACACTATGGTCTTATCTTATAAGCTACTCGATGGTGGAACTTTGCAAGGTATATATCTTTACTTGACGGATTACACTATGGCCCTATCTCATAAGCTACTCCATGGTGGAACTTTACAAGATATATATCTTTACTTGACGGATTACACTATGGTCTTATCTTATAAGCTACTCCATGGTGGAACTTTACAAGATATATATCTTTACTTGACGGATTACACTATGGCCCTATCTCATAAGCTACTCCATGGTGGAACTTTACAAGGTATTTATCTTTACTTTACATATTACACTATGATACTATCTCATAAGCTACCTCATGGTGCAACTTTACTTGACGGATTGAACTCAGGCCCTATTTTATAAGCTACATCATAAGCTTACTATCTTGAGGGTAAACGAAGGGTACCCTCCCATCCCTCCCACACTTTCCTCCGGAGGGAGGGCAGTGACCCGAATACTTCCACCGATGGGAAGGGGCTCTCTCTCTGTTGAGAGTCAGCTAGTTACGTGTCGGTCTGTCATGTCAGGACTAATGGGGATATTATTGAGATGGGACCTCGTATCATGTCCCAAGACAGTGTCACCTCTACTCGATTGTTGTAGGTGGTGGTCAGGCTCTGTGATCAAGATTGGTACCGGTCCCACACCACCGGGGGTTTCATAAACAATCTCCTCAACACCCTCCCCATAAACGAGGTGACCCCATACGTGGAATATTTCTCTATTAATTCATTATTTTGCCTGAAACTTGGTGTAAACATACAGTTTTGGACATACGAGTATATTGTATTTGACTGAATTGGAAGGTCGGGTTTTATCCTGATCTGCTTTACTTTTTTCACCGTGTTGTTCACCATCCTCCTTCTAGATGAAAGCTGATGCAGTTTCTTAAAATCCACCCAGCCTTGAAGTTAGATAGTTCAAGTCGCCCGTACAATCAAATAATACAGTTGATGGTCTAAGGTGCCACTCCCGCATTTGACTAGACTGCCGATGACTGGCAGATCGGAGTTCAAATTCCAGTCGGGTGTCATGAAGGTGTTTCCACCTAAATGATTTTTCACCTCTCCTTCCACGAAAATGCGGACGCACTTAATCTAAATTCAACTTTCATCATCATGTCATCCCATTACATTAGCGTAATTATTTCATATGCGTACAACCCTGATGGTTAGTGAGGTGGGGTGCCCAAATAATAATAAAAATAATAATAATAATAATAACCCATTTCATTGACTGAACAGTCTAAGGCGTCACTCTCGTGTTAAACTGGTCTGCTGATGACGGGGAGGTTTGAGTTCGGATCCCGGTTGGTTCTACTGAGAGTGGTTTAACCTAAATGGTTTCCCACTCTCCTTCCGCGCAAATGCGGGTAGTTTACCTTTCTTCCCCATCCCTACCCTATTAGAGTAATTATTATATATATAAGGTAGTAGGTCGTGGTGAAGATAAAAAATACATTTGAATTTATAGGCATTCGATAGGAAGATTCTTGTAAAAAGGACCGCATGCGGCAATTACTAAAGTCATTAAAATTACTTTAATATATGTATACGTCAAGTCATTTGCGGCTGCCACATCTGATAGTGTTTTTATTATTATGATTTTATTTGAGCTTTTTAAAGTGAACTTTCTGAACAGACTGATTAAACTTAACTTAAATCTAGAACAAATACAACATCCAGCCTCCGGCCGTTAATACAGCACTGTGAACGGGGAACCCCTAATTTAATCAATTATACTATTTTAGGCCATTCCACGAATCGAGCCCAGGACCTTTAGCTCAGTAGACTGAGCTAAGGGGTTGGTTGGTATGTGCTAATTTTATGCTACTATTCCTCTTATTCTTTTAAGAAAATAACGCGTCTTACTAATATTTCGGGCTAACCGCATATTTAAACAAATAAAATAGGGAGGATGAAGGTAATATTTATCGGTAATGTGCTCGCATTTTCGTGTAGTAAATAGGGAAAACCATTTCGTAAAACAGCTCACCTCATTACACTCAGCCGGGATTAGAACCCCTACCTCTCCGTCATTGACATACCAGGCTAGACGAGACTGATGCTGCAATCCGCTTGCCCAAAGATGTTGGTTTCATCATCTCATTCTTTTCCTCCTAACGCTAGAAAATAATTGTTTACACTTTTTTTTATATATATGTTTCTGTTTAGAATACTAGACCTCTTCAGCACTGAGCGTGGCCAGTATTTGGATTCGTCACAGTCTGAGAGAAAAATCACGTTTATTGGCTTTGTAGTTCCGAAAACGCATTCCTCACGTCTAAACCCCTTTGTCTGTCCAAGTGTCTGTTCTCGTCCTGCCTTTCAACCGTCCATCAGTCTGTGTCATTCCTTGGTGTGTGTATGGGGTTTATTCATGGGGCCAACTGCTCATCCATCTTCCATCTTATGATCTGTTTTACTGTCCTTTTTTTTATTAAAACCTCCCCCTTTTTTCCTCACTCACTCCACTCTATCTCGTTTCGCCTTTTCTTGATTCGTTTGTATCGTTTATTCTTCTCTTCCTTTATTTCATTCCCCGGTGTCGTGCCGATCAATCTACCTTACAAATGTCTTCATTATTTTTTATTCAATTTTTCTGATTCAGATTTTCACATTTTTGACATTCATCTTCAATAATTCTCGATAAGGTTATTGAGGTTACAGTATTGTAAATTAAATATATTTTTTAAATTATGTTCAAAGTGATATTTTTCACAGTTTATTCGTCCAAACAAGCATCGATCTAATCGGTTACGTCAACACAAGGGGAGAAATGCAGGTGGGAAAGCTGTGAAACAACTCTTGAACAAAAATTATTGGGGTGATATTTTTTTTAAATATTAATTTGTCAGCTGGACCAATCTAATTGAACATTATCGTTGACCCTTCCTCAGCATAAAGCTACTTTGATAATAAAACGTTAAACTTGGTCGTCTTGGAGTAAAGTACTCGCCTCAGAACGCGATGTTTTTTGGTTCAAATCCAGCCGGGGTCGATTGATTTTAATTGAGTGATACAAATCCGTAACACAACTTCCTTCGGAGGGTAAGCAAAGCCGTCGGTCCCGTGTCGATTGTAGCGTGTAAAAGAACTCTGGAAGGTATTTGAAAATAACTTTCCCGGCAAAATTGGTAAGCCCTCTCGCTTTCGCTCATATAAATTCTCGTGTGTTGATATAATCAGTCGGTTCAGAAAGTGCACGTTAAATACATCAAATAAATTAAATGAAATGTTAACAAGCATTAGAAAATCCATAAGGCTACAGGGACACAGTTGAAGTCTGCGCAGCTGTGAGATCAGTGTTGCCAACAACCATATAAGTGTTGTATCTATGTTAGTACCAAAAAGTCGCTAGATTGTCGCTAAACGAAAAACTAAAAGTCATAAGATTTGTCGCCAAACAAAAAATGCACACACTAATCTAAACTGAATGTAAGGCGCATCAGTGGACTGAAGTGATACCCGGATCCAGAACGATGTCATTGTGATTTGTGAATGACAGATAGATAGTTTAGAACTCTTCTGTAGACCGAAGCAATGCATTACGCGTCCTTGCAGTACGATAGTTCAAAAATCAAAATTCTACAGCATTAAAATTTAAAATAATGAAAATGAACTTGACAGAAAATTAAGGAAAGTCGCCAGATTAGTCGTTACGCACTAAAAATGAAAATTAGTCGTTTCAGAACTGTAAAAGTTGTCAGATCTAACGACAAAGTCGCTAAATTGGCAACAGTGTGTAAGACTCATTGGACCGGGGGCTTTGATTTCTAGCTCTCCCTCCTCCTTTAACCCCCATACTCCCCGCTCGCAGTCTTACTCGAGAGGGAAATGAAAGCACCAACAAGCGCACAGACAGATAGACAGACAGACGGCAAGTACGTGTGAACTTGTGTGTGGAAACCCCCTTCATCAAAGCAAACAACCCCCGCCGGAGTAATAACATAACAAGCACGCGGTTGTTCTGGTCGTGTCGCTGTGGAGGTGCCCATCAGCTCCGTCGTTTGCCGGTGGTCCATGGATTTCAGGGTTACCAATCATATAGGAACACGAAAAACAAGTGATAACACTTGGTCATTTATCACATATGTTTGGGTGGTACACAGTCTGAACGCTATAGGAAGAACCTTTTCGAAGATATGAAAACAAACAGTGGTGGCGTGTCGTGGGAGTGTTTCCAGGGTAAGCATAGCTTGTAATCACTGTACCTATGAGATAACCAACTCCACATCTGACCAATAACAAATAATCTCTCCCCTGTATACCTCACATGGGTATGTATTTCCGTTTATAACTGCCCAATGAGGGAACACTGAGTTGTGAGTATCACATCACAGGTACAGTTTCGACTAACTCTAACTCTGCTTATTCTGGAAACACTCCACGCCATTTTACTGAAAACAAATAAATGAAGAGAAATCAACTTTGACAAACTAACACTCAATTTTTTTCCCCACCGCGTTTTACTCTTTTCAGGCTATACGCATATATTATTATAATTACTCAAATGAGAAAGGGATGAAGAAGGTAATCTACCCGTATTTCAGTGCAAGGCGAGCTGTAAACCATTTAGGAAAAAACTACCCTCAGTAGACCCGACTAAGACTCGAACCTCAATCTCCTCGTCCTCAACAAGCCAGTCTAACATGAGAGTGATGCCTTAGATCATTCGGCCACTGAAGCGGGTGTATAAAAAGATAGTATGAGGCTTTTAACACATGTGTGATTTAGCGGCTTAATCTATGGGATAGAAATGAAGGGGTAGCTTAGAAGAATTGCCCACTAATTAGAGTGTAGAAGGGATGGAAAAATAGCACTGATAAATCACATGTAGAAATTCACCCCCTAATTTACCTGGCCGAAATTATAACCTCAACTTCCCCGTCATCAATAATCCCAGGCCTAAATACGGACAAACCGGACGGGTAGTAAGGTGTGGAACACGAAAAAAAAAATCATACATCGTTGAAAAAAAAAAAGAAAGAAGCTTTTTGTAAGAGTTTATTTAAAATATACGGTGTCTCATCTCTTTAGGCAGTACGTATTCTTTTTTTAAATCTAATTATCTAAAGTTCTATTCCCTAAAGAGTCAAACGGGTCTCGCCGTAAAAGTGGTCCGTTTCCTTTCATTAGCTGATAAATTAACGTTCTGGGAGATTACTGTAGAGTTTGATTTATAACTTGGCTAGGACGAATTGTTGCTGTCCAAGCGAAATAATAAAAAGCAAAAGTGAAAAAAAATAAAAGGGGAGAGGGTGGGTGGAGAGTTATCAGTACCGTTCTTATAGAAGCTAACTACAGATCTACAAGTCCAATTTTCTTAGATCGGACCTTATCCGAGCTTCCAGATCTACTTTCACGCATTCTTACGTCAAGTCATGTAATCTGCAGCTGTCACTTTGTATAAATATTATCAATAAGTATAAAATAGCACTAATAATATAATAAAATGCTATAATTGTTGAACACAAAAAAATATGTTTTTATTTTCTAAAAGTTTCTTCTCGATAAAATTCTACTGTAAAATTATTTATTTCATTGTAGAGTGAGGCTTAAATGTTTTTAAAATATTTTTTATGAATCTACTCTTCGGGTACTAGAATCCCTGATGTTAGGGTTGTTTGTTGAGCATATTTGGCGCCGAATGCGTTAGGTTGGCGTTATGGGATTGAAACTTGTGAGGATATCTCATATAAATCACTGCTCTGGAGTGATGATGTTTCACTGTTTATTATCTGGCCATTCACTCGAAGGAAAAACCGCTTAACTCTCACAACACTTTGAAATTGATGTTGGTTGGTTAACAGAAACTACTCAAATATTCTAGCTTGACGCTTTTTAACTATTCAAGTCTAATAAGTATAGAAATAGCTTGAGTTTTTTTAAAAGAAATGATTTAAAGATTTCTATAAGTATTTATTGCTCTTGGTTCCGAAATATCTAATCCTACTGTATGTTCAGGTATACTAAGATTCTGGTAGAAGAACCTTTTAGAAAATACAAACTTTTTTTTGCTGCCAGGATTATTATTATTATTATTATTATTATTATTATTATTATTATTATTAGATATGATTATTATTATTATTATTAAATATGATTATTATTATTTTACATTGATAATATGGGCGAAGGTGGACTGGGCACTGCTTTTGACCCCAGGCCAATACCAACATTTCCCCCTCAAGGTTGATTGAGCACAGTACCTTGGAACACAATTTTCCCCTCAAGGAGGATTGGGCACTGCTACTTTGGAACACAATTTTACCCTTAAGGAGGGTTGGGCATTGCTACTTCGGAACACAATTTTACCCTCAAGGAGGATTGGGCATTGTTACTTCGGAATACAATTCTACCCTCAAGGAGGATTGGGCATTGCTACTTCGGAACACAATTTTACCCTCAAGGAGGATTGGGCATTGTTACTTCGGAATACAATTCTACCCTCAAGGAGGATTGGGCATTGCTACTTCGGAACACAATTTTACCCTCAAGGAGGATTGGGCATTGTTACTTCGGAATACAATTCTACCCTCAAGGAGGATTGGGCATTGCTACTTCGGAACACAATTTTACCCTCAAGGAGGATTGGGAATTGCTACTTAGGAACACAATTTTACCCTCAAGGAGGATTGGGCATTGCTACTTCGGAACACAATTTTCCCCTCAAGGTGGGTTGGGCATTGTTACTTCGGAACACAATTTTACCCTCAAGGAGGATTGGGCATTGCTACTTCGGAACACAATTTTACCCTCAAGGAGGATTGGGCATTGCTACTTCGGAACACAATTTTACCCTCAAGGAGGATTGGGAATTGCTACTTAGGAACACAATTTTACCCTCAAGGAGGATTGGGCATTGCTACTTAGGAACACAATTTTCCCCTCAAGGTGGGTTGGACACTGCTATCTTGCATCACGATTTCCCTTTGAAGGTAAATTGAGCTCAACCTAACAACGTTACTGTTTTCCACTACAATTTGTATCTAAAACCAACACTGGGGGACACGCGGACAAAGTTGTCAGTCTTGTCTGGTTTGAAGATGATGGAGATGTTGGGTCGGACGGTTGTGCAAATTCGTGTACACTTTTTCTAGACCTAGATTTTCTCATTCCAATCCCATTAGTGTAAATATGTGGCTAAAACAGCAACTAGCAAGACTGATGTACAAATTAATTTGTATTTCATAATATGTTTTATGAATAAGAAAGCATAGCAATATAATCGTTCTATAATTATTTCTGTATTTTTTCCAAAGTGAAAATGTTTATGGGCATTTTTAATATATATAGTGATATACTTTTGGAATAAACGTCTTGTCTGGTTTTTTCATCTTCAAGAATCCATACTATAGTTGTACTTGACATAAATTTTACTATTTTTAAAAAAATATCTTAAGGTATAAATGTAGGGGACGCTACCAAACAGCACTGTGTTTGCAGTTTTTATCTAAAAACATTGTTTTGGCCAAAATAAATAAAATATTGCTCCAGCACAAACATAGAGCTTAATTTTCTTCACAAGATGATATCAACAGTGAGAGAAAACGAGCTAATGACGGTATTTTTGCATTTGTTTATATCAAAATAATCTACAATAGAAACATAGAGCCTAATTTTCTTCAGGTGATGACCTCAAAAGTTCTTTAATATTTTTCATGGACAGACCAGGACTTTCAATCTTTTTAAAGACTCCTAATCAAATATTAAAACTCTCACCGAAATATCCCAACCACTAAGCCATGCGAGTTATGCAGCTCTTGCACGTGTGTGTGGGTGGGTGCGTTGCAGTAATTACTGTAGTTACACAACGCACGTAACATGTGCTTGGACCGAAAGGTGTAACGATCGTGTGTTTAGACAAGGATCAAATGATTGTGGGATAGATCTAGAATACTGGAGAGTGTGTTTATCGTATTCTAGACATGGAGGGGGAATAAAACATAGCGAGCTTCTTACTATTGGGGAACCTTTTGAACCTCCAAAATAAAATACCCAGACACTGCATCAGTACTATTCTTCTTCTTTTAAAAAAAATCATTTTTCTGTCGTTTTATTTTTTTTCACATTTCTTAGAACTTCGTGAGGGTGGACTCCAAACCCTTGAATATACTTTCTTGTGAATCTTACACCGATTGCTACGAAGCTTAAGGTGGCGTGCAATGAAACGCAAGTTAAGGTAGATGTTTTTGTAGTTTTTTATGGCAAAAAACTTATTTGGCTAAAATATAAATAAAATAGCGCTCCAGTAGATATATTTAATTAAATTCTCTGCACATAATAATAGCAAAAATTTATTGAATATGTAGACTATTATTGATATCGCGTAGTTTGATAAAGACTTTTAATTTTCTTTTTAAAAAGTCTCGTCAAATGCCACTATGCTCATGATAAAAATTTAATAATTGTTGATATTACTAGGATTAGATTAAACTAAGCGCATATACTGAAGCAATGATTGATTTATTTTTGCCAAAAAGGTTTTGGCTGTAAAAAATACTGACCTCAACTCGTGTCTCCTTCCATCCCACCTTAAGGGGTCCGCCTCGGTAAGAGAGAAATTGCCGCGCAGACATTCAACTATAACACAATATTTAATTCTATAGTGTGTTGTTTCAAAATATGGCTCAACCAAAATAAAGTCTTTTTACTTAACAACCAAATATACAGTTTAACTAATAAAGAAAAAAAAGTGTTAAATGTAATTTTCAACGAATTTTTAATCATATTTGCTGAGCTGTGAGTCTAGACTTGATGAAAAAAGGCTCTGGATTTAGCCAAATACAGTAATTTTTTGATAGGCCCACATCTGAAAAATTTAAGATATTTGAGAATTAGCAGCGAACATTAAGATAATAAGTTTTTTTAGTTTCCCCCTCCTTCTCTTTCTTATTAGCATTAAAATTGTGACTATAAGGGAAGAGATAAAGGGAGTAGAAGCTTAGACGGAATAGAGAAGTAATTCCAGAAAAGACACAGACTATTGTATTTTAATCCGTGGGGCCTGACAATGATTGATATTTTCTCGCTGACCGAGGCGGCAGCCTTAAGGCATCAGGCTCCCAATAAATTGGACTGCCGGTGACCGGAAGGTTGAGGTTCGAATCTCGGCTGGGTCTACAGGATTTTTTTCAAGTGTGATTTATTATTGTGATTTTTCCTCATCATTTCTCCATGATAACGCGAGTGCACTTTTTGTAATCTACAACCCCTTATCTTTATCGCATAGATTAAGCCAATAAATTGCCTAAGAGTCCCATACATGGCAGTAAGGAGGGGTAGTAAGTAGGCCAGGTGAAAAACCACAGTGGGTGATAAATCACACCGTAGGATATCACTCTCTATGCACCCAGCTAACAGAATTTCAACGTTCGACCTCTATGACGACAGCGACCCAAGTGCGATGAGAGTCTACCGCCTCAGACCACTTGGCCATGCCGTGAGTCCCATAGTAGATGAGTACTGTCCAATTTTCACAGAAAGGACTGTACCTGACGGCTAGAAAAGTCACTAGATTTACTTTAACATAATTCATATGTCAAGTAATGTGATCTACCTTCATCTGTTTATTTTGATATCAATATAATTAAAACCTAAAATAAAACAACCTTATTGAAATGGATTGAATCCTATATTTCTAAAATCTGAATATCGAATTCTAGTTTTAAACTTTCTTTTGAATCTCTAATCATAATTTGAATTCTCGAATCTTTAAAAATAATTATGCAATTTAGATTTAAGTGAAAATATTTAAAATTTAATTTAAAATAGTGGTTTAAAGCTTGGTGACACTTTCAAATTATATTTTGTTTGTCATGTATATTACGTCTTAAACACCATAGAAAAAGATTTTTAGTAAATTAATTATATTAATACAATTTTGTTATTTTTTTGGTGATTTTATTACTCTCACAACTATACAAGTCTACATAATTCCTTTTACGAATTACTTACAATTGTTATATCAATTCCAGCTTTTGATAAATTGTATTAGAGATACATTTTTGAGATTTTTACGATTATCGAATCTCTCGAATACCACAGAAATATAGTAATCAAGGATTCGAGTGTCCCATTTCTACTTACATTATAATTTATAGTAAAATGTTATCAATTTTGGCCATCAAGAAGTATTGTTTGTACAACAATTTTCCAAAAGTCCCTTCCTATGAAAATTGGACTGTAGTTTGTACAGTTGTGACTCGTGGGTGCGCCACCATTTTAATAGTGTTAAAAAATTTGCACGTGGCCCTGAACGTGTTTACAAACAATAATTCCATGCTATGCCCACAACTTTACGGCACGCGACAGGCACGTGCAGGGACTTGAGTGACGTCACCGACACCCGTAATGACGTCACCACACGTCCTCAAGTTATAAAAATTCCATTTTGATTGCGCGCTTTTTTTTTTTTTTGCCAGTATCTGAAAACAAAGACTTACAAAAACAAAACAAAAAATGTTTGGACCTAGGGATAGGCCCCGAAAAAGGGCGAGCTTTAAGGGGACTTCCCCTGGAGACGGGTTAGGAAATGACACAGTTTAAAAACAAACCCACCCTTAGCAGTGATGATATTTCCCGGTTTTTCAGGACATATATTTTTAATAGAAACATTGCGTGTATTATTATTATTATTATTAATTTTATTAAGAACACATATCCTATACTAGGTAATTTTACAGTTATTAAACTAATCCTATTTGGGTGCAAAGGCAGATCCAGGAGTTGTGGAGGGAGGACAGGAGGGGCCGATAGGTTTTCATAAGCCTCCTTCTAGCATAAATTTAATAATTGTAATTAGTAAAGACTTTATTTTAGAATTAATTTTACAATAAAAATAATTTTGCCAGTACATACAAATAATTTTAATTAAATACAATTATAATGATAGGCCTTGTAAGAAAAAACTCAATTTTAATTGACAGATTTAAAGATTTTTTAAAATAAACAAAAAGTCACTATTACAATAATAGTGATAAACATTTTTTAGTAAAACAATTAAGAGAAATATGTATTTTTATTACAAATACTTGTTCATCATACTAACTTAGTAATCTAATTACTGGATAAGGTTTAAGGTTTAATAGTTATTTTAGCGCCGCATCTTACTACTTTTTTAGTTATACGCATATATATTAATTACGCTGATGAGTTAGGGATGGGAAGGTTGAATTTAGAGAAAGTCTACCCGCATTTGCGTGGAGAGAGTGTGTTTTGGAAAGCAATTTTTAAATCAATACTCTCAGTACACCCGTGGAGATTCGAACCCTGATCTATCTGTCATCAACATTTAGTCTATTGTGAGAGTGATGCCTTAGACCATGTGGCCACCGAACCAGATGTTTGGTAGTTAATTTAAGGGATAGGGACGGGAATGTAGTTTAAAGGATATTCACTCGCTTTGACGTGGAGAGAGGATGGGAAAATCCTTAGTGATCAATTTAATCTTGTAAATCATCACCAGGTGAGCCCGGGTAAGATTTGAACCATGACCTCAACGCCATTGACAGCGCACTCTTTGGCGAGCCTGACATCAGAAATCGTCTGACGTCTGAATCAAAGGCATGACTTCTCTATTTTAAATATTAATTTCATTAGTTATAAAATGTTGTATAAGTCACGTTTAAAATGCGAGAAGAGTTGGTAGTACGTTAGCGCACTTATCCTCGAATAAAGCGTCTCTGGTTCTATACCCGGCTGAATAAAATATTGGGATAAAACATTGTTTACATTGTTTCCCTTTGAACTCTAGGATGTGTCCATAAAACTCACCTTTCTCATTTTATTCACTTTGATGAAATCGCCCAAGCAGCTTATTCTCAGCAGACCGGCCTATTAATAAACAAGATGATTTTAAATCACATTCTTATGCTAAAGACATAATACGGCGTGTTGAATGAAAGCTTAGGTGCTGCTACGCTCTAGCGGTTTTTATCAAAACTACAAGTATCTGTACTCGATGACTCAGTTGAAACTTTCTGATACGCTGTGGCAGTTACATTTATTCGTGTAGTCAGCATTTCAGACGTACCCTCCTTATATTTGGGGAGTATTTAATTTATAATTATTAATTGAATTTTTTCGTTGATCACACGTAAATATTATGATTTCACTAAAATAAATAGTTGGACATTGTGATCTTTTTGGTACCTCGTCTTACTACCCTTACTGGGAAATTTGAGTATTTAGTGGGGTTGCGATGAGTATAATATGAGTTAGAGTGAATGTAGTCACATATACATGGAAATATTATTTTTAAAAAAAAACACCTCAATACATACACCCAGCTGAAAATCTATTATTCCAACCTCCCCCTCACAAGAAAATCAGACTAGACAAGTTTGACGCTGACCTGACTCCACGTGCCTTCTGATGTGGGACAAGAGAGTATATATATATTAAAGTATCAAAGATTAGCTAAAGGTCAATGTGTTTAACTTTATTCTGTCAAAATTGTAAGCCATAAAATAAATCCCACGGCTTATAAATCCATGAGAGTGAATCTAGTAACTATATGCATTGACAGATAATCTCCTTCAATGAACAAATTGACTTTATATGCGCTTTGCTAGTTTAATTAATTTTGTAAGTCTTCTGTTAACTATTGTTACTAAACTTCTCATAAAATACTTCCGTTTTGTGTTCAGTGAATACAAAAGGCGACGCTTAACTAAAAGCCATTGAACCCGAAACTTTCATATCAACGCACATCCATCCCCGCGGTTGTTAAAACACTATATAACAATAACAGGATTACGAGGACAAAGGGTCAAAAGGGCGTCTTAAAAAACACGAGAGACTGGAACAAATTAAAGAAATAACTTAGGTCCATCCCGAATTCCTTGTTCAAATGATCACGAACTTTACACGACAGAGGGGTGATGGAGGGAAAGGGGAATTCCCTCGGCGAGATGCCGGGACAAAAGTGAACACAGTTTCACCAAACGAGTGGAGTGAGAATTAAATAGAAACGTCCAATAACTCATGTTCACTCCAGCCCTTCTCGACAGACGGGGTAACCTATCATTATGGTGGACAATTGCTTCAACACTGGGTTCGTGTCAATTGTCTTAATAAGACGTCACCTCAGTTATTGCTGTGTGCGCGACTTGGTGGGATGAGGGGACTGGGGGAGGAGGGGTGGGGGTAAGGCTATGTTCAGGGGCCTTCGTCGCCATAACACTGTTCGTGGTCTTTAAGGTGGGGTGGAAGGGAACGCTATAGGTATTTTAGGATCCGTGAGGCAATTTTAGAATATATTTTTTTCGTACTATATATTAACATCAATAATTAGGATTGCCAATTTTTTCAAATATGAATAAAGGACATTTGTCTAAGGCGCAGTCGTAACATGTGATTTTCCGCTTTTTTTTAAATACTTTTATATTTAAATTTACCTGTAGTTATTGAATGTTCATAATATTATTAGTGTAAAGATTTTCATGAGCGCTATAGCATGTATCTTTTACTGGTGCGAGGGGTCCTTCTGTATACAAATTTTGGGAACCTCAGGTCTAAGATGTCACTCTCGTAGTAAACAGGATTACCGATTACCGGGAAATTGAAGTTCGAATCTCAGTTGGGCGTACCTACGGTACTTTTTCATTTCCGTAAATTATTTATAGCTCTCCCTCCAGCAAATTCGAATACATTTTCTCGAAATTCTACCATCATCATCATTAGCCCATTATTATACACATGCAGATAGCCTGAAAAGTTAGTAAGACGAGATGAAAAAAAAGTGTCCTTGTTTCAGGTGCTAAAATCTAAGAAACACATCTTGATATGTTTTTTTTTATTGGATCATATCGTAGTGTGTTTTTAGTGTTTTATGAGGGACTGTACCGTACCAAGCTCGGTGTTGGTGAGGCTGTGCCAACTAGTTTGGCCTCCAAACCACGACAACACTTTGTCTCAATTACACACCAAGGACGAGGGCATTTTATTGATACCTATTGTGCATCATCAGCTGCGAGTCTGCGTCCTTCTAGCGGCGGGTCTTCTGTTTATTTTACTGGGGGCATCGCCCTAACTTACAAAACAAATGAACCTAGGATATCACAACTAAACCTCTAGAGCACACACACTTTCATTTTCACTAAAAGTTATGTTTTTCTTAAAATGAATAAAATGACTTGGTGAATGTGATTCAACCTAATAGCCTGAGAAACTTTTAATTGGGGTGCCGTTTGGGAAATCCACATATTTATACTGTAAGGTGGGATTTAGAAGAAATATAGCCCCACTAACATTTGGGGGGTTTGGGAAATTATTGAGTATAAAACCACATCAATGGTCATGCGGACTCGGACTTCAATCTTATTTAGCCTGATTTGTATGTGTCCTTTACACCCATAAGCACAATTCCAGTGTTTTTGACATTTATATACTAAATCATTTCTTACATTTATATATACAATGTGTATGTGTGTAAAAACAATTGCCAAAAACAAACACGGAAATTTTTCTCTGGATATAATATATATATATCTGTAGAGACATTTCATATTTTTGTTTTTTGACATTTATCTGTCCCATAATTTAAAAAGCAAAATTGCCTAGAGTTTAAAAAATGTAAATCTATTTTGGGACTGTGTGTGTCACTAGGAAAGTAATTTCAGTTGAAAACCACTGGTTATTGAACAAACTCTCGTGGGAAAAGCGTGCGCGCTCATCAAAGTGTCACATATCACTCACTCACCCTCCCTCCTTCTGAAGGGATGCGGAGCGATTCAACCCTTGCGACAAGGAAACCACATTCAGAGTGTGGCTCTGACAGCTGTCCACGACGTTACAGCCTTCACACGTCACGTTGTCCTATTATCTTCAGCTACTATACAGAGTGGACGCAAACAGTTTTTTGTGGATACATTGCGATTAGTTCAACCATCCCCTCCCCACCTGAGGCTATGTACAGAAAGCGCACCAGGCAGGTACATCACAAGCGTTGTAGTATCTGAGCCCCATATCGCAACACCTAACCTAACCTAACCTAACCTAGCCTAATCTAACCTAATAACTTTAGTAAAGAATAAAGCGACTGTTCTATGTGGTTTATTATTTTATTGTAATTAAAGAGTAAGGGGGTTGGTTTACAAATACGTGTTTTTCATGTTGCCACGTTTTGCAGTTTTTTACCTATGAGCTTTTGATGCAAGATGGGCATATCTTCGTATGCGTTTGATATGAGGTTTCTCTTTCATGTGCGCTTTCGATCTCCCCCCCCCCCCCTCTTCCCTCTTGCACCAGTAGGATCACGTGGATAAAGAACCTCTACTCTATTTGTTGCATCGCAGATTTATAACACTTAGTTGTGAAAATCTTCTGACCCTAATATATATTATATACTATGAAAATATACACGTGATCAATTTAGTACTAGTTTTATTTATTAATAAGTAAACCAGTTTTCGTGGCTGCATGATCTAGAGCATTGTTCCACAAATGGTGTACCTCGGTGGTGGATTAGGTGTGCCGTGCGGCCAGATGCCATAGATTCATTCATCGCTGATCAATAAGAACAGAATAAAGATGGCACGAGCGTCGTCCTAATTTCTTAATTACTCGTACTTACTTATATTTTTTAATACATCTGGCAAAATCAAAAGCTTATCGTAAAGCTATAGCTATGGTTTACCCAAATTACTAATGGTTTGAACAAAATGTTTCCCAATGCTAAATAAGCGTGCATAGAAAAAAATAAATGGTACGGCACACCGCACAGACTTTCTCTCTCTTTCTATAAACTCGTAAGATTTATGAACGGAATAATGTACATTGTATCATCACCACTCCACATAAGAACACGCATAAAATAATATACAATGATATAGAATCAATGAGAAAAGAGGCGCATCTTTGTCCACCTAAGAACATTTCAAACAGTTTAATGTCTTCCACAAGGGTCAACACTTCGTATTAAAATTTCGATTTCTGGTTAAAATTTTAACATTTTAAAAGGTGTTGCAGATCTTCAAGTCATCGCATTGATATTTAATTATTCATTTATACATTATTACCAATAAAAAATGTAAATATTGACTATTGAGTCTAAAATGGAGATAGATCATTGCTATGCAAACATTTCTCCTAAGAGATTTAAGGAAAAATAACATACTTTTTTTAGATACTTACTTATATTTAATTACTCTATGGCATTGGAGAATTATTGCGTTAAGACTTAAGTAGTATATGTTTACAACTAAAGCTCACAAAATTGTATTAATATATTTGCAAATATCTCAGAAACTGCTGCTTTTATAAAAATATATGTCAAATAAAAGTTTTTTATTTCTGATAGTCCTACAATTTTGCAATGCTAAGTTGTTTAGTTTCTTCAATAGTTGTGGAGATACGGAAATTAACGCTTCTGTAATGTACCCTAAAATCATTTTCATAGGAAAATGAAAATAGCCAGTTTATTTATAATCTTAATCAACGCCTAGATACGAATTTTAATCAAAATCGTTTGAGTAGATTTTGAGAAAACCAAATTTTTCTCTTTTCGTCCTTCAGTAAACTACCCTTAATTTTAAGTTTTTATAGACACACAGACAGACGGCATTGCAAAGACTATTTTTTAGGGTTCGGGGGGTCATGAGACGTCGACATCCATCAACATTTCAGGTTAGTTTTTTTACGGTCGCAATACTTAAACTTTAATGTCCAAAAAGTTAAAAAAATTCATATAATTGCGTATATATTGAAAGTTATTGATTTTATAAAAATATGTTTCGGATAAAATATCTGTATTATAAATATATATACATATTTTTAATGCTAAGTAATTTCATATCTCAAATAGTTTCGGAGCTATTTAAAAAAATGTTAATTTACGCATCAGACCGGAGCCCTTAAAGCCATTTTGCCGAAATATTGAGGGTAGCCATTTTGTTTGGAATATTTATTAATGTTTATAAAAGAAATTTAATCAAAATCGTTAGAGCCGATTTTGAGAAAATCGACTTTTTCTCTTTTTGCCCTTCAGTAAACTACCCTTAATTTTAGGGGTAGATATCCAATTCCAAAAACCCCTCGGGGCAACCCTATGAAAACCCTAGATATCAAGTTTCAGCTCAATCGGTAAAATAGTTTAGGCTCTAGTTGGAGGTACAGACAGACAGACAGACAGACAGACGGAAATTCAAAAACCACTTTTTCGGATTCAGGAAGTCATGAAACGTCAAAATTCATCAAAATCTCGAGTTCGATTTTTTTGACGATCACAATACTTTCTCTACCTGTAAGATAGAGAGAAAGTAAAAAGCTTTAATCTTGAAACATTTGTAGTTACTTCGGGAAAAAATTAGTATAACCTTTCCTAATTCTGATTTACTGTACTTCCTTCGGACCGGGGGATTAATCCATTTTCTGCTGCCGCGGCTCGTACCTAAAACAAAACAATATGCCGCAAAAATGTTAGGCTTGTTAAGTGTACCGTGGACTTAAAAGGTTTGTGGAACACTGGTCTAAGTCATCACTCTCGCAATAGACTGGTCTACTGATGATGGGGGGGATCGGGATTTGAATCCCGTGGTCGGAAGTACTGTTGGCGAGTTTTACTAGATAGTTGTCTAATATCTCCACGCAAATGTAGGTACATTTACTCTAGATACAAACTTTCTCATTCTTAACATATAAGCATAAAAATACGTATGACCCGAACAGTTATCCTATGCAACTTGTTGTACACGCATACTTGAACAGCTTTGCTCTCCCGGCGCTGTACGCCGAAACTTTGAACACAATTAAATGATACTAGCATAGTTTTTCGGATGTAAGTTTACAGGGATTTTGTATTACTTTTGGTTCAAACAAACTATATATGCAGTTTGGGCTACTAATTTCCGAACACCCTGTAGGCCCCTATAGCCCAACACCTCAGCTCAATCGGTTAGCAAGTCTGCATACTGAGTTAAAGATCCCTGGTTTGATTCCCATTAAGACCCTAACATTTATCATCAGTAAAATGTTGGTTTCCCCTTTCACGGTGATAAATTAACTACCGTGGGGCTAGGTGTTGTGTCTGTTCTAGATTTAAGTTCATTTTAAAGTATTGTGCTTATACAATAAATTGGTTTAGAAAGTACACATTAAATACCTCAAATAGATATAATTACATTTTACAAATAAATGGTACAGGGAAAAAAGGGTACATTTCAATTTGAACTAAATTAATTTATTGCGGTCATTTGTTAGAGAATAATGATAACTTTCTAATGTACTTTAGATTATGATTAAAAGATGTAGGCCTATCTGTCATATTTAAATTTAATTTAAAATAAGTGGTTACATGTGTACAGAAGTATTAACTAAACTATAAAATGAAATATCTTATTACATTTTAAAACATTGATTCAAATAGTCAGTATGGGGGAGAAATATTTTATAGCAAATCGAGGAGTATATTTAATAAGAATACATTATTAATATATTAATTATGTAAAGGTATTAAAATTAATATGAGTAGAGTTAAGTTTAGTATTAAGTTTATATATATATGTATAATATTTAATATTAAGTTTATATATACATATATAAACGTTATATTAAATATTAAATTATGTAAAGGTATTATAATTGATCTGAGTAGAGTTTAGTTTAATATTAAGTTTATATATATATATATATATATATATATATATATATATATATATATATATATAAAACTTAAAATTAAACTAAACTCTACTCATATCAATTTTAATACCTATACATAATTAATATATTAATAATGTATTGTTATTAAATTACACTCCTTAGCCTAATTTCGATTTGCTATAAAATATTTCTCCCCCATACTGACTATTTGAATCACTGTTTTAAAATGTAATAAGATATTTCATATTCTAGTTTAATTAATACTTTTTGTACACATGTAACCACTACTTGATACTCACCCTATGTGAGTGCGTGTTGATGTATGTGTATGCACACTCCCTATATCCCCCATCAAGTCTCGTGAGATGCGTGGAAAACTTCCTTTCAAACAAATTACAAGATCCTTCCACTCCTGTTTCCAAGTCTCCCAGCCATGGCTCCTAATCCTGTTTGCCGCCCCACTTGAAGTATCCGGGGCTGCCTGCTCGTCTTGACAATACCTCCTTTTCCTTTATATCTCCCTAGTAGTTTAGAGAGTGTATTATTACTTGTCTCATACGCGCCACGCACAGTTCTTCTGCTACATTATACCAAACCAACTTACTTCATTCACACTTTAAATGTATGTGTACGTGAACGGCGGACAGACAGATGGACGGACGTTTTGTTGACACTTGCGTGCGGCTATGAATACTTTATTACATGAACGAATTCGGGGGGGGTTGCGGACATTGTTGAGGTAGAGAAAGACGTGAGAAGGAAGGATTATAGAAGTGGAGAGGGTAGAAAGAAATTTAAAGATTTTTTCCCTCCCCTCATCCGGTGCGAGAAAATGTTTACGTATACTCAGTTTCAATTCAATCTAGACCAAAATCGTTGGGCCACATGGTCTAAGATTCTATTTCGCAATAGACTTGATGGTGATGTATCATAGTGGTTTTCCCATCCTCTCTCCATGCTATAGGTTCCAATACTTCTAAACTACCTACCCTCTTTATTATAATTATAGCATCAAATTTTAGCATCGGGTTTTACTACTTGTTCAGGTTAAACGTATATATACTAATTACTCTAGCGAGTTAGGGATGAGGAAGATTGTATTTAGAGGAAGTGTAACTGTATCTGCATGGAAAAAGAGTGGAAAACCATTTTAGAAAAACCACCCTTAGTACACCCGACAGGTATTCGAACCCTGATCTCCCTGTCATCGGCAGTTTAGTCTATTGCGAGAGTGACTTCTTAGACTATTCGGCCACCGCAGAAGGTTATAGCATTAATTTAGTCATTAAAAATAAACCGTGGATTAAAATATTCAATTTCGCCCTCCTTTCGAGTCTGTCCATAATCCGAAACGTGTATGAGATACAACCGAAATAATCATCACTATCTCTTGTTGCAGGGGTAAGTTGACGAATCGCAACGCATCCATAAATAAAATACGTACATTGGTAGGGCCTAAGAAGCTTCAAACATTTTGCTAATACATCACAAATTGAAATAAAGGTATTGAATGAGCAATTGAGCGTCTTCATAGGATAACTTTTAATAACACCACACACACACACACACACACATATATATATATATATAGTTGACATTAATTATATAAATGTCAACAATTTCTTAAATATTTATCATGGGCATGGCGGAATTTGAACAGTATTTATAATATCCATTTTAAAAGTTTATGTACAAGTGCTACTATTTTCATGATAGAAAATCAAGAGCTTTTAAGATTACTATAATGTAAAATATTATACTCGAACGTATCTGCTGTAGCAACATTTTATTTATTTTGACCAAAAGAGTTTTTTTTGCTATAAAAAAACCTTTGCTCGCATTACTTTCTTTCCTATCTTAGCGAAATAAAAATATATAATGTATATAGTGGATCACAACGAATTATTTAAATTCAGGACGTTAAATAAAATAGTATTCAATTTCAAATTAGATTGACATAGGGTTTTATTTACACGTCTCCATTTCCTAATGTATTCTGGATTAAATGGCCTCTAATTTGTACTTAGGTGCTTCCTAAAAAACATGTATTAAACTATACTTGTGTATAAAATGTTCTCTGTTACAACTATAGTACGACCCGTGCTGCTAGTTTTGGGTCATTAGTGTAAGGATTATGTTTTGAATAAGTTAATTATGTTTATTTAGTCTTGTAGTCAAATAGTGCAGGTTAAAATATATCAAGTTGAGCTACCGAAAATTATATTCGTTCTTAAACGACCATCAAATTAACTCTTTTGGAATTTAATTAACTGAGATAAACCAAAATATGGTTTAAACGTTCTAAAACCTTTCTTGGCTAGGAGTAGAATTCGTCACTGTGAAAGAAAAACATAAATTTTGTTTTCATGCATTCCAAGAATTAGACCTATCATGCAGAAGCACTATAGACTAGGCTGAAATGGGTTACTAATCGATCCAAAGTAAAATTTTACTATTGTTGTTTTTCTACCAATTTAACTTGTGTAATGGTAAGATAGACGCTAGGTGAAAAGTAAATACTATTTTAGTCTTTTAGAATCGTGATAGCCTGATCGCATGGCAACCTTTGGTGTCTGTCTGTGAGGCGGGAAGTCTATGTTATGATTCACAGGCGTGCACAGTTGAAGGCTTCATAGAGCTTTCAAACTAAAGTACTGTATGACTTTTACAGGAAGCCCTTTATTTGAAAACTGGAAACTTATGTTGCCACAATAGAGAGGAAAAAATATTACAATAGTATTTAAATTCTTAGCTCGTTTGAACAATAATGTATAGATAACTACATTAATCCATAAAGAAGTATTATTGAAAACTTTTGATAATTTTTTAGATCAACTTTATAATTAATAAATCAAATAGCACATATTTCTAAAATGCCATAGTGACTTTAAATCAATGTTGGTGATTGAAAGTGAGCTTCCTATAAATTACCAGGGTATATACATGACTTTGTATATTCACAAATAGATTAATGTAGGTGTAGAAATCATAATTAAAATAAAATATAAGCAATAAATAAATTCTATGGTAATTTTATCAAGGTTGTTATTTAAAAAAAAAATTAAAAAGTAGATTCAAGTGTTCCATTGGAAATGTACGGCGACGGAGTTGATGCTTGTTTAGAAAACTACATAGGCCACTTGTGATAGGATAATTTATATATGTTTTATCCAACTATAGCATCACTACTACCTAGTTCGATGGTCGAATGGTTTAAGGCGTCACCCTCGCAATAGTCTGGACTTCCGATGATGGAGATATTAAGGTGTATTAAGGTGTGGTTTTCGGTTTGGACACCCCTGTTTCTGAAATGTTAGCCTGGATGTTGATAAAATATGTGAATCATGTATTTTATAGTTGAAACATATGTTTGTACTAATTTTTATTTAAAATTCACCCTCTGGTTAGAAATCCTATTAAAAGTTGATTATAATAATTATGAACATATTTACGTGATATGTTTACCTGGTTTTTTTCATGCTTAGATGGTGACTAATTATTTATTTAAATTGGCGCAGCCGAAAAAGTTATATCATAGGTGAGATTGGGGATTTCTCTTCCACATTGATGAAGTAACGGTTGGAGAACTAAGTTTTTTTTTCAAGTCTTGCGAAGCTCTAATTTGTTAGTTCTGAAAATGAATAGCTTAAAGTCCTTCATTAAATTGTCTGTACACTGCGTCTTACTACCCGTCCGGGCTATCTGAAAATATTCACTAATATGCTAAGGATGAGGAACTCATAACTTGTAGGAACTATCCACACTAAGCGCGGATGAAGAGTGGATAACTGGAGAAAAACAACTTCACTGCACCAGTATGGATTTGAACTCCAAACTTACCGTCACTGGCAAACCAGACCAGATGAGGTTTACGCCTCAGCCCGCGTGTCCACCGGTGCGGGAACATATTATAACCTATTTTGTTGTTTGACTATACATATCCAGCCTGTGATTTGAATATAAACTAACCAAACTGGTGGGCACACGGTCTAAGTGTCAAGCTCATTTGAGCTGGTTAACCGGTGATGGGAAAGTCGGGGGTTTGTATCCTGGTTGGTTGTACTGAGGATGGCGTTTAATGAACGGTTTTTCAAAAATGCTGGTACATTTCCTCAGTACTAATTACGCTAATAAGTAAGGGATGTGTATTGTTGAATTCAGAGGAAGTGTATCTAAATTAGCGTGAAGGGAGAATGGGAAATCATTTAGTAAAATCCACCTTCAGTACACCTGACCAGGATTTGAACCGTCTCCCTATCTATTGGCAGTCTAGTCTAACACGACAGTGACGCCTTGGCTTTTATACAACGCGGCTAAATTAGTCTTACCTAATTATATTTTATGAGTCATAATATTGATTACTAGGAGTACTGGAGGAAGTGTTGACAGCGGCAACTGCTAATGCGAACGCCTCTACCGTTTTATCTAAAAAAAAATACTTAATTTCCCGCCTAATAGCCAAGACGAATCGCTCACTAGTTAATCCTTTCAAGTTCTAGGGACGGTGTCTTTTGTTTCTGTCTCTCTAGCGGGAAATATGGGTCGTTATACATTTTTATGAGAAGAGGTGAAAGAAGGATCAACTCCTGGTTGAATTATTCATATCTCAAAAGTGATTCGTGATGTAATTATTTCTCTCGTACACAAGTGTAAATAATTCCTAAAGCGCCTTGAAAATAGCCATACAATTGCAGCATTGAATTTATTAGGAAAGTATTTTATTTATTTTTGCGCTGATTCTTAAGACCCGTCTGGTTCTATACAGATTTTAATTACGTTAATAGAGTAGGGATTAGTAAGGTACAATTAGGAGGAATTGCACTCTCATTCTCTTGAAGAGAAACCATTTTAAAAATATTCCATCTAAATATCTGGACGGAATTCGATGCTGGATATTATACTAGTGTTCAGTTATTTAAACTATAGCATGCACGTGAAGTTTAATACAGGTGTATACAATCATATTTAATACATTTGTGAATGACATATATGGTAAATTATATGTTATATATAATGTTGATATTATATATATATATATATATATATATATATATATATACAACATTATATATATATATATATATATATATATACAACATTATATATATATATATATAAGGAAATCTTAGAAATATGTAAAGTAAATTATTATTCATAAATAAAATTACTAATTAGCTTAAAGATTTTATTTCTGTAGGCTACGTTGAGAAAGGAACTCCCATAAGATCCACACTCACGACAATTTTAGAAGTAATTTGACACAACCCGCATTGGTGGGCATGCTGTCTAAATGTCCAGCTCATATAATTTGGTTTGCTGGTAACTGGGAGGTAACAGATCGCTTTCCAAATTGTAAATTGTTATTGTTAAAAAGTGTTACAGAAAAACTAACACAATAGCTTAGAGCAATTTTAGGAAATCTGTCATAAATACGAACATTTTAGAAACAACATGTCATTTAGCCTATATAATCCGAACGGATAGTTAGACGTGGTGCTAAAATAAAATCATGTAATTTATGACTATATTTCTTAATTCAGGTGAAAAAATTAATTATTGGAAACATAGTAAAGAGATGAATATAATTTGGTAATACATTTAAAAAAATACTTGGTAGGACTAACTAAAACATTGGGCGGCAGTGAATATCGCGCATCAAGAAAACATTACCGCAAGATATATGTTCGCCAGCACTAGTATCCAGTAGGGCAGGTGTGTAAAACTCTCTTGATCACTAAGATAACATTGAAAATTGAAAATTCTGAGGGGACTGCGTTCAAAAAAAAAAGTATTGTCAGTATCTCAAATAAAAAATAAAAAATTTATGGTCCATACTATATAAAATGATTTTTTTTATATATAATTCTAAGACCTACCCTCTTTCTTTAACCAGAAATATGAAGTTTTTATTTACAGCAAGGGTATGTAAGGCTTTAAATATCGTGTTGAGTTAACGTTCATAATTGACAACAAATTTGTTCCCGTAAAGCCGTGATTTATCTGGGGTTTGTTTATTTTCATAAGAGGAAAAAAAACTGTTTACACACGTATGTATGCTCTCTAACATTGTCTATATTTTTTAAGAAAATTTAACAATTTGATTGGAATAGATTTCTGGTGAGTAAATGGTACAAATTTGGCACACCTACCTTCTTGTCAAATTTCCAAAATAATCCTCATTTTACAAATTGTTTATTTCTTAAAACTTGTATAAAAAGGAAGAATCTGCACACAGTGTATGTTGGTTCATCATTACGTCTGTGGGCCACACAGAATCATGGATCGGGCCACATGTGACCCGCGGGCCGCAAGTTTTACATTCCTGCCTTAAGATGATAAGTTTTAGACTTTCTTGAATAACTGCGGTTATTAATTTTTATGAAACCAACATAAAACACCGAGGATTCTTTATTGTAATACTGAAGCGTTAAAGTTTCCATTCTCCCAAGATACATTTCTGTGTGAGGATTTTCACTCTCGGGTAGGTGGCACCCTTAAGCCTTAAAAGCCTATCTCACTGCCAATTAATCAAGCTACTAAACACAATATTACACTCGAACCAGAAAACGTATCCAAGTGTGGTTTTCTGCATTCTTCACTTTACAACATAGAAATTGGTAACAGTTTGATGGTTTTTTAATTTTAAAATAATTATTAATTTTCAATTATGGTGTGTACTCTAAAATATGATAAAAGGGTTTCATTGTTGTGTTTTTAAAGAAAACATTAAGCCACGTCGTGATGCGACGTTTGTTTTGAGATGTATTTTTTACATAAGCTAGGTTCTATCCGTGTGGTGAGACGGGTTCTTAGGAGCTACAAAGCATCTGTAAAATCTGAAGGGGTCTACATTTTTATCGGAACGTAATGTCCAGTTACTTTAACGTAGGGTCTTATGTCAATATTGACCGTAAACAGACATCAAAGACCTCCTTCAGGATCCTATACTTAAAGCGTCCTTCCTGGTCGTTTCAATCGTTAACATTCACACATTTTATTTATAGCTTCGTTAAATAAAGGGGTTAAGAAAGGGCATGCGTTATTTGGGCAGGGTTCAAGTTTTCCCGAGCTTATTTTTTTTTAGATCGTATTGTGAACACTTTTCTTAATCATCACCCCTTTACTATCGTACCTTGTTATATGTTCCCTTAGTTCATTTTCTAACACCCTGAACTGAACTAGGTGGCGGGAATGCATCCTCCCCCCTTTTTTTTTATCTTTGAAGTATGTACTCACACAACCTTGACCATAATATGAATTATTTATCATACTGTAAATTGTATCGTGGTGTTGAATACAATACTATCTTGTGGTTTCAGAGAATAATTCATGTTTTACATACTCGTTCTATTGAATCTATTCGACAGAAAACTGATCACTCGACACCAGTCCTCAAAGAGTCCCAGATGTACTAATAGTTCTGTAGTGGATATTCTGTATTAGAATTATATGTATTGAATGCGTGGACATAGATGGACTCCTCAAAGGGTGGGTTTCACATATAAAAACCTAATGAAGGTATTATTTTTAGTATATTATTGAAGTTCAAACACACACAACATTTGTCGACAATTATTTCATGATGTGTAACGTATCAATATTGCGAAATTTGTTGGATTTTATTATTTTTTTAAATTTATTGCTAACGTTTAATTTGGTAAATAAATCAAGGTCAAGATCAGTACGCTTGCAAAATATTTTTAATTAGTATAATATGCCAAATAATATTTAGAAAATTATATATTTTGAAATTTTTGATATTTTACTGTCTAATTGCGTTTTACTATCCTTAGGAGATATCCAAATACTCGCACTAATAGAGTAAGGATGAATAGGATAGAGTTAGAGGGGTAAACTATATAGATAAAAAAACACCTCAGTACATATAACCAAGATTCTAACCCCGACCTACCAGCCACCTTAAAACCAGACGAGACTAACGCCTCGTGCCTAAATATGAGGGTGTTAGCTTATAAAAATAAATGTGTCCATGTTCCACTAATATAAAATATGTTTATCTTCTAATGGTTGTTGTGTTTATTTATCATTACCCGCCTCGGTGGTGTAGTTGGCTAACGCGCTAGTTTCGTGTTGAGCTTAAATATCGAGGACGGGGATATCGAGGTTCGAATCTTGGTCGGGTGAACTTGGAGGGGGGTCCTAAATGGTCTTCCACTCTTCCTCCACGCAAATGCGGGTTCACTTCATCTAAATTCAACCTTCCCAATTCCTAATCAATTAGCGTAAACAATACTTAAGTGTATAACCCGAACGGGTAGCAAGACGAGGTGATAAATAAATGTTTATTTATTTTTAACGGTTCTTATTTATATAAGACTGTGTGTATGTAAATCTAGTTTATAGGATGTTACACTCGACCCTGTCAGGTCAGACAATCCTCATTTCACCCAAAGGGTCCGATCAGACTCCCAAAACATGGGTTCCCTGGCGACCTGAAGTACAGGGCGTAACCCGGTATTTCAGGGCATCGATCGTGGTCGTAGATCTAAGAAAACTCCCGGTATCTCTTATGATGGCTGCTATTCATGGTCTGTGATCTGATAATTACTACCTGCGCCCATCAACGTGTTCGCTATGTTGAAATGATATTCGTCCCAAGATGGAGGCGCGGCTACTAAACTTAGTATCGCAGCAATCCAGGGCGTCAGCCTTCCTCAGAACAGCGGAGTATCGATATGGTGGCCTTATTAGATGTTTCACAAAGCAGACTGGCAGCTAAGGATGTGAAAAAAGTATCAATACTTTACTAATATCGATATTTTTCTTCCGATACTTTTAATGCGTACAGTATCGATCTTTTTCTTTCGATACTACATCCCTACTGACAACACACTCCTTTTCACAAACTTCTCAATAGAAACAATAAATAACCTTAACCCGCAGTCCAATTTTCATAGGAGGAAGTTTATCTGACAAAAACGTCAGACCCGTTTCGGTGGCTACATAGTCTAAGGTACTACTCTCGCAGTAGATTAGACTGCCGATGATGGGGAGATCGAAGTTCAAATCTCGGTCGGGTGTACTGATGGTGGTTTTCCAAAATGGTTTTCCACTCTCCCTCCACGCAAGTGTGGTTACTTTTACTCTAAACATAACCTTCCTAATCACCAAAAACATTAGTGTAATCAGTGCATAAGCGTATAGCCCGAACGAGTAGTAAGACGTGCTAAAATAAATTGGAATTTATGACTACAGATACAGAGTTTCCAGGTTCGATACCCGGCGCTTCCAGAATTATTTTGTGAAACAGTGGGTCTGGAACGGGGTCAAACTCAGTCTCGTGAGCACAGAAGAGCTACTTAAATAAATAAGTAGCAACCCCGGTATAGAAAAGTGAGATTAACGGCCGAATGGTTCCTTGTGCTGACCACATGACACCCTCTATTAGTAAATTGTGGCACTATAATCGCTAATGGGAGCGGCCGCTCGGTCGGTATAGAATTTTATCTGAAAGATAAAAAACTTACTAGACATAATTCTATGTATTCATACGTCAATACATGTGATCTGCAGCTGTCACTCTTGATAAATATCATAAATGTCTAAAAACACTGATAATATAGACAATTGCAATAATATTGATAACAAAAAAACTATAATAGGCTAATAGTTCTAACCACCCGTTCGGGTTGTACGCTTAAGTACTAATTACGCTAATGGGCTAGGAATTTGAAAGCTTGAATTGAGAGGAAGTTAACCCGCATTTGCGTGGAGGGAGAGTAGAAAACTATTTAGGAAAACCCACCCCAGTTCACCCAACTGAAATTCGAACCTCGATCTCCCGTCCTCGGCAGTCTAGCTCAACACTAGTGCGTTAGCTAACTACGCCACCGAGGCTGGTCTCTTTTTATTAAAATTAGACTGTACTCAAGCGATGGAGGTTTAAATAAAATGTATACAAAAGGAGTTTTTTTAAATTCTGAGTGCTTTTCCCTGGGACCAAGTGGCTATAGGTTTATTATCGGTCCTATTACCTTGGTTCAATCCCAATTTGTGTCCAAACTTATTTAATAAATGGGTATCTGTTCCTACTTTTATTTAAATATTTCTGGTAATAGCCAAGTAACTAACTATACTACCCTAGATAAGAATGGGTTGTAAATCAAGTGTTGTTTAGAAAATCAACGCTGAACGCCCAAAGTAAACGAAAAAAATATATGATAGCATTATCAATTAACTAATGTGCTAGGTTTATTTAATCCGCAATTGACTATTATCTAAAGTTACCTACAGTTGCAACTGGTGGTGAATTTACATCTACACAACATCTGTAGAACTCTTTATGTTTTTCAACGTCACATTTAAAAAAACAACATAAAATCACTAACTTGGTTAATCAGATGGTAAGTAATCTGAAGAAATCCAATCGTGCTCGGACAGCATTCCATTTCTAATTTGATCAGTTACGATAGGTTTTTTTTTATTTCTGAAGTTAAACGGGAAATGACTTATAGTGATTGGAGAAATAAGATAAGAAAATATGTTATGTTCCTAAATTTTTTTTACTGTTTTTTTTAATAAGTAGCATCCACATGAAAATGATTATAAAACGAACATGTGAGGAGCGCAGCGCTACGACGTGTGCGCGTGAGTGAGAGGATGAATACGTCTGAAGCTAGTCTGCTGTGTTTTTATGTGCTCATCTCTTTATACAAGGTGTAACGTGAGATTTTGACGTCCGTTGGACATCCTGATGGAAGAATACGTCACAGAAACGGGAACAAGCGTCCCTCTGTACGTCTAGTCCCTCGTCTTATCCTGTGATTACGATAATACAGTGTGTCGCAACATTCACCGATAAAAAGTGAACAGCGTCTTTTCTTATATGTGAACCACGTCTTGTCACCCGTCTGGAATATTCTCAAACTTACACTATAGGGTATAAATATCCAAGGTAGAATCTAGAGTTAATGTAGCTGCATTTGCATGGAAAATCATTTAGAATGAGCTACGTTCAGTACACCCGTCCAAGATTCGAAACCTGACTTCTCTGTCACCGTATCTTGTGAGCCTGACACCTTGGACTACGTTGCACGCATCGGTGGGCACATGTACTAAGGTGTTAGTCTGGCTTAGTGGTGACAAAGAGGTCGGGTCTCTAATTCTGATTTTTGACCTGTTATAATACATTTTCTCAATATCACTACACCGAGTGAATGGGCACGTGGTCTGGGTTTCCGGATATGAGGAGATTGAGGTTTGGATCTCGGTCGAGTGTACTGAGGGATGTTTTTAATAAAAGGTTTTTATACTCTCCCTTTTGAAATAACAAACCTTATCCCTGGTTATTGAAAGTATTTTTAAGTGTAAACATTATTCAAATACGAGCTCATGGAGCTTGAAAAGTTAGACAAGAATGCCGAATTTCCATAAAGTTTATTTTATAAAAACAAACATGGCATCTGAACGTTCCACGAATCGAAGAGGACATGGAATTATAAAATAAACAATGGGAGGTAATATATTGGACACTTACCAGTGTAGTTTAATTGATCCTTTCGATTTTCTTTGAGATGGACAATATTTACCAAGTGTTTCGCGTATGAAGGCCATTGTCTTTGTTGTGTTCAAGCTGGCACCCCTAGTAGCAATCTGGAGAACTAGAGTGTGAGAGAGAAGTTATGGAACAAACAAGACAGAGGGAATGTTGTTGACATTTAAACACCGCGAGCTTCAAATTCGTGATCTGTCAATTTAAAAATAAAAGTTATTATCGTATATCACTTCCAGTGTATTTTCAGATTGTTTTCACATTTCCATTATTATTTCTTACCTCTCCATTTTAATATCATCAGTTTGAATCAACTTTTTCGGGAGTTGTATTTTTTTGGTAAAAGCTCACTTCTTCAACTCCAGTATGGAACGTTTTGGAATAGTCCCCGCCGGAAGTGAACTGGCCCAATTCGAATTTTGATCGAGGTTCTCTTTGTTTTGGCTTCGGTTTAAAGATGTCATGAATCCACATTTGTCAAAACCCTGTATCCCAACGAGGACTGGGAATGTTTGTGAGGAAAGTTCTTAAATATTAACTGTATTATGAAGATTTTAATTTTAAATAATTTTCTACAAGATTTTTTTTTTAACAGAAGACCAATTCAATGGGTGAGATGTTTCTATTTTTATCCCTCCCCATTTCAATCCCTCCAAGAACACATTTTACTCTAAATTACTTTACGAAATCTGAACTACCATCATCAAAGCTATTTTTCTACATAATAATATTAACAAGTTTATATTTGTAATTATTTCACTTTTGTCAACATTCACTGTCATAATCTGAGCCATTGTTAAATTCACAATTATATATATATATGTACCTATATATTTTAAATTTCAATATTTTAATTCAAACAGGAGCATAATACATTTTAATTTACTTGAAAACAACATTAATTTTATTCTATTTAAATTTTTTAATAGGTTTCTCTCAACATTAATAGGTGAACATTGTTCCTAGATTTAAAATTTAATATAACTTTTTTTACATACTTTCTTTATATTTTTACATTTTAAATATTTTATATTATCTTAGAGCTGTATTAATCAGAGCTCCAAAGGCAGGTGATGTGTCTAACCTAAGATTACATGAATGATCCAACAAATGATATAAAATATTATTTTTATCTAACTCATGTCTACCCTAAGTATTGTTGCTGTCCAACTACCAGTGTAAGTCATTGTGTGTACAGTTGCTATGACAACCAGGTAAGCTCAGTGAGGAGGTTCTTAGCATACAAATATCCAGCAGTCCGAAGATTGTACGAGTTTCATGCATCTGAACAATAAGTACGTTTTAATCCCCACCCCAACCACCACCATTTTTCCATAGGTCGAGCTAATATTACTTTATATTTATTTATAAATCCTGATAGTTTATAGGAGAGTATTTAGTGTTGTGTGTAAAACTATATTTTTATCACACCCTCCACGCAAAAGCTAGTACGATTTTAAATTCCACCTTCCTTATCCTTAACACTTAAGCGTAAATAATATATATGCGTAAAATCCGATTGGGTAGGGGAATAATCTTTTGAAGAGCCCTTGAAAGCCTAGTGCACTTGGAAATTGCATTGACCTTGAGTTAAAGGCCGGAAGTCATTTTTGAATATATGTGAATTCTCTTTCATGTGTTCTGATGTACCCCTTACAACACACTTAACCAGAGGGTTTATCGCGCACTTTAGTTAAAAAGTGTTTTTCGAATCGAATAAATATAAGCAAACTGTTAAACCTATGTGATTTACTGTGTTATTTGTTCATTTACATGTGTTAGGTCGGCTAAATTTATTTCTGTAGCACTAACATTTCTTTTTACAGTTTTAAAACTATATATAGAACACATGGACATAATAATTTAAGCATAATATATTATTGATATAAGTAGATTAATGACGGAAAAAATAACCATTTACATAATATATATAGAACATAGATGGAAGACTTACTTATCAACACTCAATATAGTTTATCAGGGAATCTCATCTTCCGGAAATGGCCACCAGGTAGATCCAAATGTACTGTAATGTCTGAAAAGTACTATTCATGCTATACACTATTTGATAGCATAGACAATGTGTAGGATGACGACTGTCCATACACAACCTCAGTGAAAATAAAATACAAACATAGTGTAAGTATGCAGATAGTCTGGACGGGTAGTAAGATGCGGTAAAAGTAGGCCGCGTGACCACTTTACCTTTGCTTGAAAATGTTTACTTGAATTTCTATTTTATTCGCTCCCTAACGATTGAAGCGCTCCAGTGGCAAACGCCGACTGACAGGTGGGACGCCTAGTAACGTTGTTCAACGCGTCTGTCAGCGTCGCGTCGGCTCGACTTTTGGTGGGCGTTGAGACTTTAGGGGGACAAGTGCGATTCGTCTTCCTGAGGTTTTGCTTGGTCAGAGGAGACGTCTTACACTGAAACACTTTTATCGTGTAATATCGCTAGATACATTTTTGTTGGCTAGGAGAACATCGCCTTGTCATTAAATTATTCTCAAACGTATGAGCTACTATGTTAAATATCTAGCAGTAATGTGGATATATCTAATAATATATTTTTTAATATGAAACTCCTTTGGATTCAAGAAAAACAGTTTTAAAATAAAGTAAAGTTTGAGGATGTATATTTTGTTCAAATAAAATGCAGACATCTATCATCATTTCAGATAAACCTTTAATCACATTGCCGTAAAATAAAATGTTGATTTTATTGAGATAAATGGTTGCTTCTCCTTGCTTCTCACGTGACTAGGGTTAAGGAATTATCTTATTATGTTAAATATTACATCTGAAAGTAGCTTATTATGTTGATTATGACATCTGGAAATATTTTATGTTAGGTATGACACCTGGAAATATCTTGTGTTGATTATGACATCTGGAATTATCCTATTATGATGATAATGACCTCTGGAGGATCCTTATGTTAATTATGGCATCTGTAAGCACCTTATTTTGTTGATTATGACATCTTAAAGTACCTTATTATGTTGATTACGACATTTGAAAGTATCTTATAATGTTGATTACTACAGCTGTAAGTATCTTATTATGTTAATTATGATATCTGTAAGTATCTTAATATGTTGATTATTATATTTGGAAGTACTAGATTATGATAATATGCTTGTCAACGAAGTCCAGGTTTTTAATTACTATGTCATGACCTGTGTAGTTTATTAACCAATGACACACGTGAACGATCAAACTTAGTGACAGTTGTCCTTTCTAAAGCCGATACGGAAGCCCACGCAGCATCCACCAACAAAGTAGCATCTACCGAGGTATGTGAGGGCCGAAGCGTCCCAACGCCTCGTTCCGTGGGAGGCATACAGTTTGTTTACACGTCCTCGTGACGTCATATCCCGACTGAGCGCGAAATTCCTCACTTGCCTCACCATAAATATTATAATGTATATCAAGTCGTTTTTACTGTAATGGGGAAACGTTTACATTCCTATATCTCTTCCTCTCTCTCTCTTTCTCTACTTTCATTCTTAAAACTAACTCAGGTTTACACTCCAGATATTGATGGCCTTTTCAAATTCCATCATCTTCTATTTTAATCTTCACACCCTTCACCCACCCGGACCTTTTTGGATGGTCTAAAGCAAACACAACTTTGCCGTTTTATGTTATATTCGTTTAACTGGGCCAAATTCTCGGGGAGGCTTGACACAGGCCTAGGGAATGGGGGTTCGATTCCTTTTAGTAGCCTTTTGAATAATTCTTTCTACTACCTACAGTCCATTTTTTCAAAGAAGAAATAGATCTGACATCTAGAAAAGCTACTTGATCTACCTTCATGAATTCATACGTCAATCAAGTAATATTATGTGTGTGAATGTGAGGAATGCCAGGCCTCCACCGTGGTTCGGATCCCACGTTAAACTGTAGGTCCTCCATTTCATCTCACAATCACCCTACCATTACACATTAGCGTAAGTGCGTATAACCCGAACGGGTAGTAAGATGCGGTGCTAATAATAATAATAATAATGTTATGTGCAGCTGTTTTGACATATACTAGAACTACCTATAAATGACACTAATAATAAGGTAAAATGCTACCATGTTTGTCGCAAAGAAATATGTTTGAATTTTCAAAACAGTTCTTCAGACCAAAATTAGCCTATATTAAGTTAACTGCTTCTCTCGTGATGGTATTTTGTTTTGTTATCAATGGACTGATTAGATTTAGCAAGGCATTTAAATTCTCATAGTCCATTCTCAAATAATTGCGAAAGTCATCCCTACTCACTTCTCTTAGTAATATCATATGACTGCATTTTTTTTCGTTTCAATAGCAATTTTTTTTGCCACATTTTCCTTGTTCTCAAATCAATAGATAACTATGTATGCTGTTAGTGTGATCCCAACTTTTTGGTTTTTTGATAAATTAGGAGGAATGATGCGTACGTTCTTTAAAAGAAACAAAAATCAACTGATGAAATCAAACGCTAAGTCAGGCTGTGACACTTGATTTGGTCAGGTTGGTTGTCGGGCCGATCAGGCACATTCTTTTTAGCCCTTTTTCGTTAGATATTGCTATCTAGAGGGTGATACGGACTCTTTAAGTGTTACCTTGTATCTGTAAAGCATAAAATGTTCTAGAGTTTCTTGCGACAGAGTGTACAACTACTAATAACCCTTTTCACTTTCTAGAACATTGTTAGGGACAGAAATAGACGGGTCGTTGATTGACGCCGTAATTTGAGTTTCAGAAACAAACATAAACTAGAAGTGGTTAGCTCTCCCCCTTCCCAACCTCTGTCAATCCCTACTCCATATGTTTCTAGAACTATCCTTATATTTTTAACGTTTTGTAGTCAACAATTTTAGTTCAAAAAACTAGTAATTATCATAATGAATATTCATGTCTAAGTAACCTTTTGAAGATATATGTATGTTTTTTCATGTCGACAGGTAAAATTATTTCCTGTGTTTTTGTTGTGGTTGAGAATATGGGTCAGTCGTGTTTGAGAAGAGAAGTCTCTTAAATGAAGTAGATAATTTGTTTTGTGGTCCCACTCACTATAAATTAAACACGTCCCATGAATATCTCACTTTTTACAAAACTTGATATCATTTGCCTGAGGTATCCAATAAATATGTTTTAATAATTGGTGATTTTATTGATGATAGGTACAAGAAAAGTGTAATGAACATGGCTAAAGGATGTAACAATCTTGTCACTTTAAGTTGACAACATATTGTGGATGGAATAATCTACGATATAGTTTAGTATTATATTTATAATATTTTGCAGACATTTCTTTTTCTTTTTATTAAGCGTTTTAAATTCGGTGAGAATAAAAATAGGAACACTTTGCTTGGTTCATAAAATTAGTAATAAGGTTAATTTTTTGGTCACTGCGTTATACACATACGTACTCTTTACGCTAAAGTGTTAGGGAAGACGAAGCTTGAATTTAGAGGAGGTGTACCCGCATTTACGCGAAGAGGGAGTAAGTTTTTTTTTGACCTTCTTAGTTCACCCGACCGGTATTCCAACCCTGATCTCCCTGTCATTGGCAGTCTAGTCTATTGCAAGTGTGACGACTTAGACCATGCGGCTACCGAAGTAGGTAAGATTAAATTATCGATTCTCATAGTATTTAGCCGTAGTAAACTGTGAGACAAAGGTTCGATTCCCGCTCGGATGCTCTTAATATGGGTTTTCAGCACCTGCTTCCACGATAATTCTGGATATAATTCCTCTAATCTTATTTCCTCATACTTACCCCCTCGGACAAAGTCGTTGATAGCCCTCGTATTAAAATTACCTCTAAAATAAAAGGTAGACAAATTTTATTTTATTGATAAATTTACCGTGAAATTTCTAAACACAGAACTTTATCTTAACACGACTTACGAACTGATAACCTTAGGTAGCGAACTTAATACCACACATCCAACTCTAGCGAACATAATTTAAGCACCCGATTAACATAAATTACATAATTATTTCAGACCACACTCAGAATAGAATCTCGATCCTTTTTCGCCCTGTAGTTGGCGTCCCTAACTAATCCCTTCCAGGGACGGAATTGAAATAATTATTCTTGATTACAGAATGAGTGAGGTATCCAAAAAGGTTATATAACACTATATCACCAGGAAAGACGATAGTAAGAATCAGATTTCGGAGAAACTACTCCAGCGCCGTAGAGAGGTTACGACGTAAGGGATTTACCGGGCCCAGTCGCTTTCGCCCTGGTCTAACCGAGACAGTTACTATAAATATATAATGGCCCTGCCTCGGGCGTCATCTTTCAAGACGGTGGGCAGCTATCAATCATGCCCCGTGATTGCTTGCTTAACCTTTTAGTTGATTAAAAAAACCTCCCGTACATTTGTGGGGAGACTATCTTTCGGAACTTATTCATCAGTAGAAGTAATTAGTTCTAACTTGAGTTGTAATTGAATTTTTAAATACCTTACAAATATGTTTTGTGTGTTAGTTAGAAAATCAGAAGCACTTTTAATTAGTTTGTTTTATTATTAGTATGTCTTTTAACGTAACACTCATTTGTAGATATGAAAAAATTGTTCTTTGTTTGACACGTAAGTTTTGAGTAATTTCTTTGTGGTCATTACCGTTTTACTGTTTTTATTTCCTCCCGTTACGTGGTTTAAGGGGAAATTATCACTAAAAATAACTACAATACATGCACAAAAAATGCAATAGTGTTCATTTTAAGGTAAATCAAGCAATTAAAGCATAAAATAACAAATACATTCTAGCTTTTAATCATTCAAATTGAGATCCCCAACCCAAAATTAATAATAAAGTACCCTTCGTCTAACCTCTAAGGTAGCACGCTTTCCTTGCACTTTTCCACTCAGGTATGGATTCTAAGATAGTCATTGTGTAATTCGTCAACTTAAGTCCACTACCTTTCAGGGTAAACAGGGTGTACACTCTCACTTAAGGGTGCTACATGGTTAGCACTGAGGCGCGTTGCAGAAATTTAGGAATCCCACGTTATTCAAGAAGTTGTTTGATATTTCTTATGTCGTTTCTAACAAAACGTAGGAGAAAATTATCATCAGGTTTCTGACCAGATAAAAAAGTTTAAATTTCGAGTTTAAAGTTCGGCGCTTTACGCTTTTTTTTTTTTTTTTTGTAGTTTGAGATTAAAACAAAAGGTTAGAAACGTAGATCTAACCTCCCTCTATAAAATAAAGTCATGTTTTGATAGGGTCTCACAACATAACATTATAAGATCATTTGAGATTGTTTTATAAGGTTTTATGTAAGCTATCACACATTTTTAAACAATTTTAAACTTTTTAACCGTTGAGAATTTCGTCTACATTTTGGTGAAAGCAATATTTTTAAAAATTTCAAATTACTTAATAAATAATCTGGGATTTCTAAACGTCTGCAAAGCTTCTCAGTTCTCTCCCAAGTACCGCCCTTAAGTCATAGCTTGATGTTTTATTGAAGGGACATATGTTCATGTTGCAATATTTATCTTAGAATGACAGCATTAACATTCTGAAAACCACACAAATAATTATAGAATTAAGAATATTTATTGTTCATAACAATAAATGACCACATATTTGCTTTTAAAATGCAAAGATAATTCTGGTAGAAATGATAGTTTATGACAAAACTGTCTTTGTGTATTCATACGTCAAGTCACGTGATACTCAGATGTATGATTTTAGATAGTATCAATGCCTATAAACTAATACTGATAATATATAGAATGTTGACGGTGGAAAAATATGTATTTTTTGTATTTTCAAAATGTTTCTTCCAACAGAATCTTACTATGGAGCCTTGTACCTATTTCTGAACCGCGACAGTTGAAGTAAAAATCGATAAAAATAAGGCAAATAAACTTTAACTTATATGTTATAGTAGTTGTATTTATGTATTTAACAACTCGCATTTGTAGTTGAATGAACTAATACGTTACTCTTGTGTTAGACTGGATTGCCGGGGCTCGAATTTCGGTCGTGTGTTCTAGGGTGGTTTTCCTCTAAATGGTTTTCCACTCTCCTTCCATGAAAATGTGATACATTGTCTCTAAAACTCTAAACTTTCCTGATGTCTACTCCAATAGAGTTATTAAAGTATAAGAAAGCCCAGACAGGTACTAAATACAGTGAAAAAATAATTAATTTATTTAAATAAAAATGTAAGGATGTAAATGTAAGGTATGGTATAAGATACATGTTGTTACCTTTCATCTATAGTTTGCTGTAAAACATATTTTAAAATAATAAACCAAGCTTTAAATTTATGGAACATCTGAAAGTATACAATGCGGCCAGTGCTCCCTCTAGGTGAACCCCTTAAGGCGGGAGTGTAGGGAATGCCAGTTAAGGCAGTATTTTTGCTGTTTCTGTATCAACACTTTTTTTATCAAAATAAATCAAATAACTCTCTAGTAGTTAAAACAGTTCTTGAATATCTGTCAAGGTGTCCTGGAATTTGATGAAACGTTTTCTCTTCATTTAAAAGGTTGTCATCTAATACAGCTATGCTCATGACAAATATTCAACAACTGTTGATACCACCATGTGAAGAAAATTTCACTCTATATTTGTAACAAATGTTTTTCCATAAAAACTGAAAAAACACTAACCTTTCTTCGTGTTTTTGCTCTCCCACCTTAAATGGTCCAGTTGACGGCCGATTAATCCAGATCATAATACAAGATTATGATCGAAACAGTTAAACATATCGAAGTGCAATGTTCATCAGTCTTCTAAAAAAGAATATCAGAAGAAGAAGATCAGTGAATTTGGGATCTACTAAAAATTGTTTACATTTTAAAATACATATTTTTTAAATATTGTTGTATTTTTTTTAGGATACAGCTAAACGGTTTCACTTATCTCATTTCCACTTTTTTTCCTAAAGTAGAATACAGAAAACGTCACCACGATGCTAAGTCTGGTTCGAACTGTACTACCTACCTAAGTTAGGTGTTATCCATGGGGTAAGACGGGCTCTTAAAAAATGTATCTCATTAAGATGTTCAAACTTTTACCGCGAGTGTGCTGTTACTATACTAAAAGAGGGCGTTAATCCTGAGTAGTGAGTATATAAATAGATAGATGTCTACGTAAAGAGATAAATAGTCAAACATTGTTCGGCCATTAAGTCTGAAAGTAGTCCTGTAATTTATTTAGCTATTCAATATATTTATTCATTTTTATTTGGTGCTTGTTTTTAAAATTAAATATAAATTAGGAGATTTAGCTTGTACTTTTCAAAATGAAGCACATGGCTTACAAACTAACTTACCAAAACAATTTTTCAGAAGTTATTTTTTTAAGTATTCGATACGAATTCTTGCACGAATATTAAACTACCTTTGATAGATCGAGATTTTCTAGAACACTATTTGACCTCCCTCACCATAAACTTATGGCCTTATTTATGTGAACAATGAAATGTTTAGCTTAAAAAACCTACTTCTGTCGTTGCTAAGAAATTTAACTCATGTTTAAAGTACATAATAGCAAATACTCTGTAAATAAAATTAACAATCACTTACTAAAAGAAATTTTATTTCAGAACACAACTTACTAACCTTGTTTCCGCACTGGTGGTCGCATGGTCTTAAGGCTTAAGTATCGCAATGAACGGTATTTCTAGTGACGGGGAGGTCTAGTTTCGAGTCTCGGGTGGGTGAAAATGGGTTGGTGTGAAACATTTTATTTATCACTGTTGTTACATCCATTTCTCCAGGCTAATTCGAGTGCACTTCATCTAAAACAACCTTTTTCATCCTCACCACTTATATCAGCTATTGCTAATAATAGCGTTAAACGTTATAATTTACCAAAATTAACGCAAGTTATTATAATCATTCAAACCTAAAAGGCACGAGGACTAAAGGTGTGTGTGTGTATGGGGAGGGGGGCACACTGCCGTCACGTCAGGCGAGTTCATATGACCGCACAAAGTAAAGGTATGACGTGACGTGCTTTATTGACTCACACTATAGTCACTACATGCGCTTTTGTTTCGTTTTCAGAAATAGGTTTTTTTTTATCTAAAGAGTAAAGTTAAGTGGATCAAGAAGTTCATCCGAGTTTGAAGAGGGGTTGAAAAATATTTTTTTCTATATTAGCGGCTAGTACAATGGCTCATAGTAAATGGGTGTGGATGCGTATAATCTATTTGAAAAGGAAGGAGAAGGTTGATTTTAATTGTTTATTTAAGGAATTTCAAGAACATCCAAGTTGATATGAAATTACTTTAGGTTGAGCAAAGGAAGAATTTAAGTTATTAAATCGTATTTAAATAATCTCTTGACTTGGCATCGTAAAGATAAGCTTGATTACACACTTTTTCAAAAATATTTCCTCCATAATTGACGATCTTACCATTCTGACAACCAACAAAACAACACGACTTGTCCACTAACGCGACTTCAAGGTTCTCACGGCTCACGAAATATTTGCAGTCGCAGAAATTGTGAGAGCACGCGTGGTCATGAGGGAACAAGAGTAGACATAACCTCACGAGATGTGTGTGTAGTGGCTCCACTGTGAATGTACACCCCTCCATTCAACAAAAATACGGCTGCTCACAGTTTGGTTGGTCACATGTCGGCAGTCTGTCCCCACCTCAAGTCGTACAAATATTTGATACGCCTAGTTTTAGATGAAATGGCTGCACATTCTCGAACTGTGATAAGCGTAGCCTACCCCTAGGGGTACGCTAAGACCATTCAGGCGGTACGTGACGAACCACCTAGTTTTATTAATCATAAAACATTTGTAATCATAGTAGGTCTAATTAACAAATTCAAACAGATTTGTCTTAACCATTAAAGCGTTATTAAAATTTGAACGGTGTATATACTTAACGATATAATATATATTTGTTTCATTTTTGTTTTTTCATGAAGAGCTGGAAGCAGTGCCTTGGCCTATAAGGGCCACGGCGAAAGTTTAGGAAACACTGGTCTAGAGGTTCCAGGCTCAATTCCCTAAAAGGGCTGAAAATGTATAACTTTGAAATTGATATGTTTTCTTTTCCCTAGGTGGTAAATTAACTGTTTGTGTTCTAGTTGTAGAGTTGGTTCTTGAATCAAGTTAGAATAAGTCACAGATAAACAGGTAGTTGAAAGTATTAGTAAAACAAAAAAAAAAAGCATTACCGGTTACAAAATGTGGTCACCTTTTCAGTCAAAGTCCCAATGTAAAACGACCCCTTTTTATTTTTAGAACCGTGACTGTACCTACACCTGAGATTAATTCAAGGTCCCCAACGTCTGAAATCATCTCTTCTAACCTTTCGATGAAGAGGACGAGCTAATTACCTATCTTAAGTACCTCCTAACCCCCCTCCCCTTTTCTAGGCAATGAACCAAGACCTCTTCAACACGTTAGCCGGTAATTGTTCCCCTTATTTTGGAGAGGGCGGGCCTGCGCGCATTCCTCTAGAGACAGAGATTGCGCAACCCGGCTCCTCAATAATTGGCCCGGCGGTGGCGTTAACTTACGGGAGGAATGTTGCGGGCTCGCGCCCACCGGAGGAGATTGAAGAAGACTCAATAGAGTGCCACCAACTAATGATTGGAACACTTTATCGTGTCCTCTCGAATTGGCGTAAGAATACTTTCCATAGTGTAGTTTCCAAGAGGGAAAGGAGGACACGTGTGTGGGAGGGAGGCTTTCAGAGTCATACCAAAGTTGAGGGGGGAGGGGGGGAGGTAAATCCTATTTACAATATCTCATGAGGAAGTACCGTAAAACAGAAGATGGCAATTATTAAAAAAAATATATTAAAGGTATTTTTAAAAACATAATTGGGTAGGTACTATGAAGTTTATAAAACTCAAATAAGCTACTATCCTAAGCATTGACCCCCCCCCCCAAGCCCAATCCCTCCCCCTTATTCCGTGAATATTAATAAAATACCAACCTGTTTCGATGGCCGCATGCTCTAAGCACTAAACTAGACTGCCGATTAAGAGGAGATTGAGGTTTGAATCTCGGTTGGATGTAATGAGGGTGGTTTTTTCCAAAGTGTTTTACACTTTCCCCTCCCTCTCCCCACACCAAGCAAATAAGGGTACATTTAGTCTAAATATACTCTTCTTAATCACTAAAGCCATTAGTGTAATTAGTACAGAATAATAAGCTATAAACCGAAAGGGTAGTAAGACGCGGTGTTAAAAAAAAAAGTAAAACTATGTTTGCCACACACCTGGAAAACATTAAAAACACAGGGAATTTGCAAAATCTAGTAAAAATACTAGAACATTTGTTAGTTTGGAACATTTAACTGAAAGCTTAAAATATTAGGTCTTTCAGATGAAAAATATTCAATAACTGTTGATATTTATATTTGTAAACAAAATTAAATAAACTTATCTACAGAAGAGAAATTTAATCTAAATTTGCCAGAAAATGATTTTAGTTACAAAAAATGTTAAACTAATGATCTTTACTAGCGTTATTTTCCCATTCAACTTAAATATGTTTAAACAAGTTTTGAATTATTTTTAACTTTTTGTTGTTGTTGGTAAAATTCTTAGACTTTTTTGAATATCAAACTTTAATTTTGAGAAACGTGCTTCTGTGGACTTACGCTAACAATTTCATTGTTACAAATATAACTTTGGCGTATATATTGAAGTTTAATGAGGTTTTAATAATAAAACATTAAAACTTCAATACATATGGTTGTATTTTTACTTAGCAAATACATTATCATAGTAGGTCCCCCAAAATGTTTATTTTTAGAACAAAAGTATTTTAGTCAAGATAGAATATATTATTTCGCAACAAATACATGATATATTAAAAATAATTCAAACCATCGCGTTATCATCCTTAAGGTGGGTGTGTAGGAAACGCAGCTTAAGGGCAGTCTTTTTAATAGCAAACATAAAGTTTAATTTTCTTCACATATTACCTCAACAGTTCTTGAATATCTGTCAAGAGCTTATTTGCATTAGATGAGATTTTTTTTTTAAAACTGAAGAGAAGAAGTTGTTTTTATCAAATTTCAGGACACCCTTAAAATTTATTCAAGAACTGTTGAGGTCACCACCTGAAGAAAATTAAACTTTATGTTTCAACTGTAGAATTATATGATTTATTTTGACCCCATAAAAGTTTTTTTATATAAAAATGGTAAAACACTGCTCTTAGCTGACGTTCCCTACACTCCCACTCTGTCAGACAATCGTAGCAGATAGAATCCCGAAACGGTCGTCAAACCCTGGTCCATATTACCTTCGTCCCGCGGAGGAATGCGACATAGAGTGGGGCCATATCTCTATCTTGCACGAAGCTACTTACCTACCAGATTGATCCCTGATCGAAACGAATTCAACTTGTCCCGACCCCAATTTATTTAGATTGGTGTTTGTGTTTTTGTCGTGGGGGCCACCACGTCGGCAGCAGACGGTGACACTCGTAATCATAGGAAGCTTCGCTGTAGGTAAATGCGTATTTTATTGAAGTCAAAATATTTTAAGTGTATTGGGTGAATAAACTGTCAATTTTGCAGATGAAATAAGATTTGCTAAATATATATATATATATATATATATATATATATATATATTATATATATTTATCGTGCATGCACCGCACAGACTTTCTCACTCCTTTGCCTAAAAATGGATATATTTAATCAAAACTTTTAAGATTTGTGTAACGAAATAATATTGTTGGAGAAACACTCCACCAAATAGCATAAATGAAATAATATACACATATAGATATTATATTGTATATATACGTGACTTAAAAACGTAAGCGAGCTTAAATAAATTAAGAGGTAGACTAGTATTCAGACTGATCAATCACATGTGGAAATCTAACCCCAAATATATTTGAACCTCGGCCTCTCCGTCAGCAACAATCCAGACTATCACGAACGTAACGCCTTGATCCGTGTGATCACTGGTGCGGGTTTAACATTTAAGGTTATTTTAAATTATGATATATCCCCTTTAAAACCAAACATTTGGCCTAGTGCATATTTTGATGCTCTTCAATCTACGTATAACTCTGATGGATGAAACAACCAAGGTATAACTGCATCTAAATATCATTGTCTTTAAATTGAAAACCTAGACACGTGAATAGAACTCGGGACCCTTGGCTTAGTACGCCAATGCTCTATCCACTGAGCTATCTGGGAATAGTCCCGTACCCAGGATCATTCTTCACTCATATTTTAAGGCAGAGTTTGTGATGGACTTGAGATTATCAGCTACATATGAGTGATCAATAAAAATCTATTTGTTCTTTTGAACCTTTTAACCCTTTTTGTCCATTTTTACCCCTTCTACCACGTTTATCCTTTTTTCTCTTTTTATTATTTTTAACCTTTTTTCCCACTTGGCACGTTAACTCTTTTTATTAATTTTATCCTTTCGACATTTGTTTACACATTTTACCCTTTATAGCTTTCTTTTATCAATTTAAATAATTTACACATTTTTTATGAAGTACCCGGCTTTAATAGGAATAAATGTTTTGGGATTAAAAGGTTAAAAAGAGTAAACATATCAAATCAAATTAAAAAATAAATAAAGGGTAACCAAATAAGGCAAATATTAACAAATTCAATATACGACCAACAAGTTAGCTTAGCACTAAACTCCTGGGTAACACGAATCTAGACATATCAAGCTATTTTAGAACTGGTCTGGTATCGAACGTAACCCCTAAACGGGCAGTCCCTCAGCACTAGGGCACAGGGCTAATTGAAGCTCACATGTCAATTACTGCTTTAGCTGAGCGGTTAACCCTCATTGGAGTAGTTTAGTAAAAGTATCAGGACACACTAGCATTAGAGGAGTAGTTCAGCATAAGTATCAGGACACACTAGCATTAGAGGAGTAGTTCAGTAAAAGTATCAGGACACACTAGCATTAGAGGAGTAGTTCAGTAAAAGTATCAGGACACACTAGCATTAGAGGAGTAGTTCAGTAAAAGTATCAGGACACACTAGCATTAGAGGAGTAGTTCAGTAAAAGTATCAGGACACACTAGCATTAGAGGAGTAGTTCAGTAAAAGTATCAGGACACACTAGCATTAGAGGAGTAGTTCAGTAAAAGTATCAGGACACACTAGAATTAGAGGAGTAGTTCAGCATAAGTATCAGGACACACTAGAATTAGAGGAGTAGTTCAGCATAAGTATCAGGACACACTAGCATTAGAGGAGTAGTTCAGCAAAAGTATTAGGACACACTAGCATTAGAGGAGTAGTTCAGCAAAAGTATCAGGACACACTAGCATTAGAGGAGTAGTTCAGCAAAAGTATCAGGACACACTAGCATTAGAGGAGTAGTTCAGTAAAAGTATCAGGACACACTAGCATTAGAGTAGTAGTTCAGTAAAAGTATCAGGACACACTAGCATTAGAGGAGTAGTTCAGTAAAAGTATCAGGACACACTAGCATTAGAGGAGTAGTTCAGCAAAAGTATCAGGACACACTAGCATTAGAGGAGTAGTTCAGCAAAAGTATCAGGACACACTAGCATTAGAGGAGTAGTTCAGTAAAAGTAAACGGACACATTAGCATTAGAGGAGTAGTTCAGCAAAAGTATCAGGACACACTAGCATTAGAGGAGTAGTTCAGCAAAAGTATCAGGACACACTAGCATTAGAGGAGTAGTTCAGTAAAAGTAAACGGACACACTAGCATTAGAGGAGTAGTTCAGTAAAAGTAAACGGACACATTAGCATTAGAGGAGTAGTTCAGTAAAAGTATCAGGACACACTAGCATTAGAGGAGTAGTTCAGTAAAAGTATCAGGACACACTAGCATTAGAGGAGTAGTTCAGTAAAAGTATCAGGACACACTAGCATTAGAGGAGTAGTTCAGTAAAAGTATCAGGACACACTAGCATTAGAGTAGTAGTTCAGTAAAAGTATCAGGACACACTAGCATTAGAGGAGTAGTTCAGCAAAAGTATCAGGACACACTAGCATTAGAGGAGTAGTTCAGTAAAAGTAAACGGACACATTAGCATTAGAGGAGTAGTTCAGTAAAAGTATCAGGACACACTAGCATTAGAGGAGTAGTTCAGTAAAAGTATCAGGACACACTAGCATTAGAGGAGTAGTTCAGTAAAAGTATCAGGACACACTAGCATTAGAGGAGTAGTTCAGTAAAAGTATCAGGACACACTAGCATTAGAGGAGTAGTTCAGTAAAAGTATCAGGACACACTAGCATTAGAGGAGTAGTTCAGTAAAAGTATCAGGACACACTAGCATTAGAGGAGTAGTTCAGTAAAAGTATCAGGACACACTAGCATTAGAGGAGTAGTTCAGTAAAAGTAAACGGACACACTAGCATTAGAGGAGTAGTTTAGTAAAAGTATCAGGAAACTAAAGGAAGAGAGTAGTAGTTTGTTAAAAGTCTAGTCCAAGGCGTGTGTGTTGAGAAACGAGGCCAGATAGAAACATTATCATTCTAACGTATTTATAGCCTTGTTCCATTATCCTAAGACGTAACATAACGTAGCAATCCAGTTTTTTCCTTACAATGTTGTCAACTTGCCTCATTAACCTCTTTGATATATGAATATACTGTATACATCTCTCAAAGACTTTACTTTTGGGCTGCCGATTTTACGACGTATTAATTGGTCTACATACAAATCTATAGAATTATTGTATGTATTCAATCCTTTTTGTTGACAAATATTTTGTTTTATTTTTGTATCTATTTATATTTTTTTATTCCACTAACTCAAAGGTTATAAAACAAAATACCTATAAATTAGATAGTAATAGTGCATTTTTTTAGCACTGCGTCTTACTACCCGTTCGCGTTATATGCATTAAAAATCAATATTAGATAGATGGGTAACCGCACATCCACACAAACGTAATAAGTATCAGGAAGGTATAATATAGAGGAAGTGTATCTGCATTTGCGGGAGGTAAAAGTAGCTACCCTGTGTGGATTCGAACCCTGGCCTTATCACTGGTAGCCTGGACGAGACGATATTCACACCTTTGTCAGCGTGCCCACAGCTTCAGTGGAGTGATATAATCCAGGACATATTGATTCGGATTCTGGTATAATAAACAGGTCTCGAACTCTAGTGACCCAACTGTCATAAAGATCAATAACACACATGGGTGATAGAAAATAAAAATATTTGCTGGTATCAGACTGGTACGCTCAATTTTGATCTGAAGGGTAGGGGATTTATTTTGAATTCTGGACGAGTGAAATGGGCGTTAGTTCCATAAAGATTTTACCCATCCTTTCTCCAGGATAGTATTGGTACATTACTTTAAATTTCACTTTCCTCACCTTGTGTTCTTAATTTACCCATCCTCTCTCCAGAATAAAATTAGCGCATTACTTTAAATTTCGGTTTCCTCACCCTATGCTCTTAATCCACCCAACCGTTCTCAGGTCAAATATTTCTTCATTACATAAAAGTTCCCTTTTTCTCACCTGAGACCTAAATTGACCGGTCCTTTCTCCAAATAATTATTGGTACATTTTTTTAAGTTATATATCCTCTTCCTGCGCTCGAAGTTTAATTAAAGCTGTGGATGGTCCTAACAGCCAATAAAATGTGTAGCAATAAAATACTAAAACAAATAATTCGGGTGTCTTCCGACAAAAAGTAAATGTCGACACAAATTCGGTGGGTAGAAGACTTAAAATGGTTTGTGAACTTTCACTTCTGATGGCTCTTGTAAATTTCTATCACGTCATTCATAAAATAAGAGTCATCTTCCTCCTACTATTTTTATTTACTACGTGAATTACGGCTCTAATTATGTATTTTTTAACGTCGTAACTTAATCCGTAGAACATAAACTTAACTAATTATCCCTCTCCTTTGTATCGAATTTTCTCATTAAGAAAACCTCTTAGTTCTGGTTGCTATCCTATCCCCCCTCCCCCTCACGTGTTGACGGACCTTAGGCTGATACTCATTGTGACAAATCTTTTCTTTCTTTAGAAAAAAAAAGTTCTTCCCTTTTGTGTTTTTATGGAAATGTTTGATTAGGACTAAGCTATATATTTTAGCCAAAACAGCCCTCTTTTATTATATTTACAATTGTTTAGTTATTGTTTACTATACATTATCTGGGTAAAAAGTGTATGTATAATGAGATCACTTTTTCAACACAAGATGGCACCATTTTTTACACGCATATACTTACTACTTTTTGGTCATAAGTATAGTGACATCATTTTTTAGTTGCAATAAGCTACATAACCTTTTCATTACAAATGTAGTGACATTACTTTTTTTATTTCGTTTACAATAATTTGTATTTGAATACAAATCACTTTTTCATCATACATAGATACATCACTTTTTCATTATAAATATAATGACATCACTTTTTCTTAGTTAAACTATTAAAATTCATTTCTACCCTATCATGCTATTACTGAGTATTAATGACTTTAACCATATGATACTGACAACAATGTTTTAATGCAGAATTAACCAAAATTCTGATTTAATCGACCCCTCAAAGTTCGACTCCTTAGCTCAATCGGTAGCGCGTCTGGAATGTATGGAACGGAAGAAAAGGGAAGTGTTTTTGTAGTTTTTATAGCAAAACATATTTTTTGCGAAAATAAATCAAATATTGCTTCAGTATAAATGTAGTTAAATTTTCTTCACATGTTAATATAAACAGTTGTTGAATATTTGTCATGAACATATAAGCATTTGATGATAATTTTTTTAAATGAAGAGAAAAAGTTGTTAATAAATTATAGGACACCCTTGACAGATATTCATTGTTTGCATAGGTATACCAAACACTCGGACCAAGCGACATAAATTTATTCATCAAAACCCCTTGATGAAAAAGGAGCCTTAGTTTTAATAAGCGTATGCCACCAGAGTTTATCTTCTAGACATTTCTAGACTCCTTTACTGGCAGTGGAGGAAATGAACAGTATTCGGAGGTCGGGGAACCAATGTAGATGCGGTTACTTTGACCCGATGTGATTATTATTATTACTATGTGGTACCAGTAGAAATCTTTAACATAGCTTAAGCCTAAATGACCAGACCATCACGATCATAGGAAAAATTTCCCATCGGGAAAAATACCTATGGTACTGCCAGTAATCAAACCTGGGACCTCTAGATTAGTAACCCAGAATTCTGACCACTATACTAAGAGGCTAGGTGGAGCCCTAGTGATGCAGATACAATCATATTATCTATTGATTTGAATTAATTTGTTCAAAACCATGGCTATCGACGATTAAATCAAAGGTTTGGTGGGATGGAGGGATGTTTTAGAAGAAACGCGGCCGAATTGGATCAGGGAAAATTGCGCCAGGGAAAACTCTGCCTTCCCAGAAAAAAGGGGAAAATTGCGCCCTCCAATCAATCATCACACCATTAGGTGGGAAAAGTGCACCCCACACACTGTTTTACACACTTACAAAACAAGTACGCCCAAGGACCTAACAAAGTGTTTGAAGAGTCTAACCTAGATTCAAAAAATGATGTAAAAGGTAGTCAATAATTAGTTTGATAATTTCAATTTATACGTTCACATCAAATTCTTACAGATACACACTAATCTTTATTTCATTGAAAAACCTAACCTAACCTAGCCTAACCTAAACAACAGGCAAAGAGACAGGTGTGATGAATCAATGTACCTTGCCCTACTCAAGACCTCTTGATGTGCGATGAGTCGATTTAAAATACCCACTATCCTAAACAAAAGGATGCGATGAACCGATCTACGCCGGTGAAAATGGTAAGGTAGTGAAGAAAGTGAGAAAAGTGCGCCCACACGACCTTGTTAAAATTATTTAGGTGAGACAGACAAGGTCGTGTGGGCGCAATTTTCCCACCTATTAATGTGATGATTCATGCGAGGGCGCAGTTTTCCCTTTTTTCTGAGAAGGCTCAGTTTTTCCGACACCGCCGAATTAGCTTAGAAATTATATGAGGAAACCACACTGTTAAATAAAACATAAGATCCTCCGCCCCCATTGCACCCGTCTAAGTATTGTACCTCAACCTCCCTCTCATCAGCAATACAGTAAATTGTGAGTCTGACGCCATGTATCACGTGAACACACGCTCCTATTAGACTCTAAATTAAAATTAAAAATATTTCTCAAATTAATTGAGACAAACTAAATCGGTATTGACCCATCTAGATTAAGCAGGGAAAACCACTAATATGTTAAATCGGCCCTTGGTAAGTATCTGAGATCGCACCCTGAACTCCTATGCCAAGAGCCGATTCTATTAGAGACATCCACACATTGAACTCTGCACCATATGGTACGTTGGTCCTCTCGTCTATCCCGGTAAATACCATTCACAGTACGGCTGGTATTCCAACAGCCGCCGGCTTCGAGGATCATCCGCCGATCAACGAGGCTCACCCGACGACGCCTCCGCCATATCTCTCATAAACTACATCACGCCGCCAGTCTCGGAGAACCCGTTTATGGATCCGAACAAATTACGAGCCGTGACCCGAGCATAGGCGCCTGGGTTTTGGATACCCGGTAACAAAAACCTGTCCGTTCCACACACGCAGACACGATCTTCACCTGTCTCCGGGTTTAATACAATGAGGAGTCCTCACCCCCTATCCCCTCACCACCCCAACACCCAAGAACATATAATCTGCCACTCAGATCGCTCTGGTTTGAAGTCTTATCTCCTCCCATGCGTGCGGATTTCATTGGTTGCAGTTCCCCCAATCGTTGACGTCCGTGACCATAAAAGGATGATGGGGCCCTGTCACTTATGGTTATCTGAAAGACTGTAAAATCAAGGTGTTGAAGAACACGCGATACGTTGAGAGATGAGGTACATCTGTTGCTTTCGCCATGAAAGCAAAGACCACCGCGGTGCCGCACCGTTTCAAAAGCAATTCTTGTTCTTTTTTTTTAGACTACGAATTTCGCGCATTTCAGCGGTGACGTTTAGCATGACGTGAAATACTTGTGAAGTTATTGCGAATTTACGGATTAGGGTTTTGTTTCTGGTAACAGTCATGTCTCACACCCTAGCTCAGTCGGCTGTGCTTATGCTTGTATATAGATGTAAGAGTCCTGTTTTCTTTGACTGACAAGGCCAACCACTTTTCATTGTGAAGTTTGGTTTGTTCCTTTCCAAAATGGTAAATTAAGAGCCTTCGGATAGGTTTTATTCTTAGCCATAGAGCTAATTATAATTGTTTGCTGATATCCAATATACTCATATTAGAGCCTACCTATTCACACACACACACACACACAAAATAATACAAACTTTGTGCTGTAGCAAGATTTAAAGTAACAGGAAACAAATACCGAAACCTTAAAATGGCGTAGTGGACTCCTATTCATTTCTTGACGTTTTTTTCCTTGCCCGAATGTTCAACAAGAATTACCACATTTTTAAGGTGGGAGTGAAGGGAACGTGAACTAAGGGAAGTGGTTTTGAAGTTTTTATATCAAAACTTCTTTGGTCAAAAGATATAAAATAATTCTCCAGTAGAAACATAGAGTTTAATTTTCTTCATATGGTGACCTCATCAATTATTAAATATGTTTCAAAGATGCCATGAAGTTTGATGACAGCTTTTTCTCTTCATTTAAAAAGTTTGTCATCTAATGCCGCTATGCTCATGACAAAACTGTTGAAATCAGCATGTGAAGAAAATTAAACTCCCATGTTTCTACTAGAGCAATATTTTATTTATTTTGGCACAAAAATGTTTTGCTATAAAAACTGAAAAAACACTAACCTGAACCCGCGTTTCCTACACTCGCAACCTTAAGAGACATGAGTTAAATGCCAGTGTTACCTATAACAATTAATTAAATCTTCACTAGTCATCCATATTACTGAAGCTAAAATTAACTTACGTTAACGTTCTTGCTTGATTGTAGAAAAGCTCAATAATAGTTTATATGTATTGTGATTTTTGTGTAAATCTATATCTAAATTCCTTTTATCAAATACCTTAGTCCCTTGTCTATTACAGCAGGAACTCTGTCATAATAGTGTCCATACATTCACGGATTAGTGTAAATCATGTAAGTGGGATTTTGTTAGGAAGGAACTCTTAGAATAAACAAACTTTTTTTTGTGTGTGTGGACAACAGTGATAACATTTTACTATAACGTGTTATTTTATAGGTATTGATAATACCTATCACATTTAACAGCTGCAGATCCCATGACTTTACTTCTGAATATGTGAAAGTAGATCTGGTAACTTTTCTAGTTGCCAGATAAGTTTATTCCTATGACTGTAGAAAATCCCAGTGACATTTCAGACGTTTTGTGATTTTTGTGATATGTTTAAATACCTCCCCCACCTTTTTCAAAATATAGGGAGCAGCCCTAATAACGTCTATAAGGGTGGCTACTGATTAGGAAAACTAGGAATTATGCTTGAATTTTGTGCATTGGTAAAAACAACTCGGGAAGAGTGCTTTAATTTTGCCGCCAGTCGGGAATTTAAAGGAGAGGACCACTTTGAATAGCTTTTAGGTGCATACAAATTTCAAATATTTACTGGGGATGGACCACTCCTGATATCTTGGAGAGGTACCTAATTACTAACAATACTTGCTCAAGTACTAATATTTGGTGACGTGTTTAGCACAACTTTCACATTAAATAAATTCAGAATAGTTTAGTCAACGTCTTACAACTGAAGGAAAAGCCTTTTAAAAAATCGGGAAAACTGAGAATTATGATGGAGTGTTACTCTAAAGTTTGCGTGGCTACCCGGGTGTATACGTTAACCAATCAATGTGCATCCTATTTAGGTTTATCAAACCAAACATAACTTATGTTGGGTGTTTAGTGACATGTGTAGGGCTATTCCCTGGATTGAGTAGGTTGTTATTCCGATAATATATAAGAACATCATTGGTTCAAACCACACTCGCCCAATAATATCTTCTGTGCGCAAGTCTCAGACATCGCGTTGTCGAATGGAGAGACCAAAACACTGTCTTTCTCTCTCTCTCTCTCTCTCTCTTTTTTTGTCCGATCTCCGTGGTCAAATGAAATGGATGTGATCCCCCTGTTTTACATGTTCGTGCAGACAGGCACAGTGATTGTCGGGGACGGATTGCCCTGAACCCCATTACGTGGCTCTGCGGGGGGGTCCTAGGCCCCCCTCCACACAAAAAAACCCCCACCTCTCATGTTCTTATAATAGCGGCATGGTGTGCCCCACTAAAGAGAGCCAGTCAATAAAGCTTATAAAACAGGAAAGTCAAGGTTGTCGAGCTATCAACATAATATTCTTTCCGACGAAGTTTTTCTGGCGCCTAGTACGATTTGAAACTCAAATCTCTTTATTTTGGCCTCAGAGCGGGTATTTATTTATTATATATTTTCCATTTTTTTAGCACCGTGTCTTACTTCCTGTTCAAATCATACGCATATGTATTAGTACTCTAATGGGTTCGGGATTAGGAAGGTTGACTTTAGATTAAGTGTACCCGCATTTGCGTGGAAAGAATACTCTCAACACGCACGAATGGGAATCAAACTCCGATCTCTCCGTCATCAGCAGTCTAATCTATTGCTAGAATGACGCCTTAGACCATGCGACCACCGAAGCTGGTTCGGTTATCTTTTACAGGTTCTAAGATAGTTTAGTGGTCCATAATTATGGTGAGCTCTCAATCATTTACTTTCTTATCAGGGTAAGATACTATCACAGATGAGCACTCGGTCTAAGCTAAGGCTACGATATCTTAATATATATAATTCTTCTGTACGTGTGTATGTCACTGAACTCCTTCTAAACGGCTGGACCGATTTTGATGAAATTTTTTGTGTATGTTTGAATGGGTCCGTGGATGGTTTAGATTCACAATTGGACCCGGTAGGTGGCACTGCAATCGGGTTCTATGATTTTTTTTTATTTTTTAGGGATTTTTTGGGGTGTTGGCTGGACCGATTTTGATGAAATTTTTTGTGTGTGTTTGAGTGGGTCCGTGGATGGTTTAGATTCACAGTTGGACCCGATAGGTGACACTGCAATCGGGTTCTATAATTTTTTAATTTTTTAGGTTTTTTTTGGGGGGGGTTGGCTGGTCCGATTTTGATGAAATTTTTTGTGTGTATTTGAGTGGGTCCGTGGATGGTTTAGATTCACAATTGGACCCGGTAGATGGCACTGCAATAGGGTTCTATGATTTTTTTGATATTTTAGGGATTTTGGGGGGGGGGGGTTTGGGGGATCAATAAAATAAAATTAACTGTACCTAGCATAAAAATTTGTAAGCAAGATTCGCAACTTTTTTCGATACAGCTGATATTTGTGGAGTTGTGGGCAAAATTCCAAAAATGAATCGATGTTTTATTTTGTATGTTGTCTTGACAAACACTGAATTTGTAATTGTGATGACATAGTATTTGTTTTATTATCGAAATCAACTATGCCACCCAAACGAAAAGCCAAAATTTGGGCAGGACAACGTCTGTCGGGTCCGCTAGTATTTGATATAATTGTAAGCGAAAATCGAGGTTCAAACTTCATCCAGGTGATCCGAGGATAATTTCCCACGAATGATTTAGCAAGGTTTTTTTTTCGTTCCCTTTCCAGGCTAATTAAGTTTCACCGCCTTTAAAACTATTCTCCTCTCTCTTCTTATCAAAATATTTTATGATTTTAATGTTGAATATTTTATATTTTATTTAGGGATGATTATAGCATATTTAGTTAAGATACCTATGTTTTTAGTTCATTTATGATAACCTAAAGCTCCTGTTGAGGCACCAGTATCAGGTTCTATAATTTTAGCTGGAGTTCTTCTTAAGCTGGGAGGATATGGTTTAATTCGTGTTTATATTATTATGATTAGTTCAGGTTTAGTTTTTAACTATGTTTGAATTAGAGTTAGTTTATTAGGTAGTTTGATTGTTTTGACGATCACAATACTTCTCACTCCGAGAGGTCCAAAGAACGTAAAAGTGTTCCCCTCTTGACCGGCCACTACTATAAAACGAAGCTGTACGTGCCGTCGCTCCCCCGCAGCGTCAGGGTTGATTGACTAACAATAAGCAGCAATAACGTGGCCGACCCCGCGTGGGTCTGAAGCCAGTTTCCCTGATTGTTATTGTTCGGGCCGGGACAATGTGAGCCGGGGTGATTGATTGATAATTTGTTACAGTTATTAATTCCTAGGGCTGGGTGTCTTGTACCTCTCTGGTCTCCCAAGTCAAGGTTGTGGAACAGTGTTCAATCACACGCCTGAAATATCAAAGCTATTGAGCTCGTTAATTGTTTTCCGCAGCGTAGAAACGGCACCCACCGCCCTTCACTCGCAGGAAATATACAGTTCAATTTTCATTGAAAGGCCCTTTTAAAATATACAGTTCAATTTTCATTGAAAGGTCCTTTTAAAATATACAGTTCAATTTTCATTGAAAGGCCCTTTTAAAATATATATTAAAAAAAAATGTGTCAAAAATTTATAACATTTTACTATATTATTGGTGATATTTCATAATATCTATCAGAAGTGAGCGCTTCAGATCAAATGAGTTGACGTATGAATATGTGGAAGACGATCTAGTTTAACTTTTATAGATGTCTGTTAAAGTTCTTCCTATGAATATATATATTTTTAGCACCGCGTCTTAGTACCTCTTCGGGTTATACTCTAATGTCATAACTACGCTAATGGTTTTAGAGATTAGGAAGGTTATATTTAGAGGAAGTGTACCCACATTTGCGTCGAGAAAGTGAAAACCCATTTTGGAAAAAAAATCAGTACCCCCTACCGAAATTTGAACTTCAATCTTCCAGGAATCGGCGGTCTAGTCTAACAAAAAAGTAGCGTCTTAGACCATGCGGCCATTGAAGTGGGTCCTAAGAATAATATACTGTAACGTAACAATCGTTGCAACTCTTAGAACTTGACTTTTTTTCTTGGATCGAAACCAGATTGTTTAGAAAATTTAATTTTAAATTAAGAATGAATTGATGGAAACACGAGTGATGTTATTGTTTTTATTCTTTAAATTTCAATGCTCTTTTTTTTCACCTCTTCTCACTGCTCGTTCGGGTTATATGCTTACACTTATATGGTAGGTAAACATTTCAGAGGAAATATGCCTGCATTTGCGTGGGGAAAGATCGAAAAGCCATCTAGGAAAATACATCCACAATACACTTGGCCGGGATTTGAACCTCGATCTTCCGTCATCGGCAGTCTAGTCTACTACGAGAGTGGCGCCTTAGCCCATGGGCCGCCGGCATTTAACTTACAAACTAAATCATTTCTAGAATACAATACAATACCTATAATGTGAACTAAGAATCTTCATTTCCATGATGGTAGATTTTATATCCCAACGTTTTTAGTTTTATAAGGACGTCATCACCAGAAACATTTATCTAGACTCTAGAGAGTTACAATAAAGCAATAATATCGATTTAGTTTCTTCTCATACTCAATATCGACTGCAGCGCTTGGTGGTTGAATGCAATAGTGTAACTAACGTCGGAGTATCCTGGTCTACTCTGGACTAAATATATTACTGCTCTTTACTAATACATATTATCTGTCCTCTTGATACAAAATTATCTACTAATCGCTTCAGTGTCCGCGTGATCAATACGTCACTATCGCAATAGAAAGGATTATCAGTTACGGGGAGATTGAGATTCAAATCCTGATCTGGTGTACTCAAATATTTTCTAGCTAAATGTTTTTATACGCTCCGCCCACGCAGATGCGGGTACACTTCCTCAAAATGCAGACCTTTTAATCCCTAACACATTATCATATAGCTCTAACGGTAGTAAGACGCGATACTGAAAAAAAAAATCTAGAAAATTGACCACACAATCATTCAAACAACTGGATCTCTTTGACGTACCGCGCCATATCCCGCGTGAAGGGAAGCAGGCCATGTTATTGTTTTAATACGTCGCGCGCTCCCCTCGCTCATAAACACGATCCGAGGTGAGAACTGCTTAAAAGGGTTGTTGTTATATTGTATTACGTTGTGAATAGTCACTGGCACCCCTCAAGCATATCTCTGACCACAGGGGGGCTAAGAGGGGTGGGAGGGGGAACATACTCATCCCGTGTCTTCCAATCAAGAAAGCACGCGAGCTTCGTAAAGTACTTTCTCCTTTCGTTCGATGTATTCACATTCCTACACGAGGGATGGAACATATTATAGGTCATAAAGTTCTCTACACAGGGGTGCGAGGGAGTTTTATATTATTATGAACAATAGACCTCGCTACTTTCATTTTCTTATCGTTATTATAGTCTTAAGACTTCTCTTTGAATTTGAAGTTGAAATATCTCCTAGAATTTCTCTTTGCATTTCAAGTTAACATTATACATATGATAGGCTCTTGTCCACTTGGTTCGCACTTAACCAATCATAAGCAGCCTCTGCACTAAACACCTAGGGGATATGTATCTCCGTTGATACCTGACCAATGAGGGTTCATTGACTGGTAATATATAGGGGCGGTTTAAACCGTCAGACTAAGTAACCTCAAGTGCGGTGCTATACTAAATACAAGACGACGCCTACCAAAACTCGAATGGAATGGGCCAGTTTCCTATTCCATTCCGGTTATGTAGGTGTCTTGTATTTAGTATAGCGCCGCACTCACGCGTACTTATCCAACTATGAATCTAGCCCTAATTGACAGGTAGGCATACAGTTAAAACATCGAACTATTCTTACTCTAACAACATTCAACGACAAGCTACTGGTCTAAAGAGTGACGTCTTGACGATCAAGGCCGCTGTCAAAGCCTAAATCGATTTTTAAAAAACTAATGTTACCCTCGTTGAGCTCCAAGCTGTGACGAGTAAGTGGTTTCAAATTAATTGTGTGGATATTTTCAACATCTGATAGTCGCTTTGACTAGAGCCATAAGCCTACCTTTTAATTGACTTGTGAAAACGACTATGCAAACTCGAAAGGGTGAGGTCTCACTTAACATTTTTTTTGGTGCCTTTGATGTGTAGGCTTTTATCTCCCCTCTCAGCCCCCTCACCTTACCACCTCTCCCCTTGCCCCGCTATAACTCAATTGATTCTTCCCCCCCCCTCCCGCCTCTATGAACTGTGAGCGCGTATTATGTGATTGTCCCGTACGCTGGGCCGTATGAGGTACTCTACGGGTAATTATGTAAATCTCTTCATTCCATTGTTTCCTGTCGAGGAACCGACCGTTGACTCTTCTTTCTCTCTCTCTCTCCCTTTCATTCTCTCCTTTTCTTTCTTCCACCCATAGTTGCCACATTTTTCCGTATGGACCCCCGCGTGCGCGCGCGCACGTATCGGTAAGAACGTAGGATATATCACGTCCAAGAGAAGTCATAGGAAAACGTTACTTCGTAGCGGCGACAAAAAAAGTTATTTCTCGTTAAGGTGTTTTCAAAGAGTTAGGGAGGGTGCGGGGGACAACTAGTATTTTAAGTTATTCAAGGGATCGCAAGATTTATTATATCTTCTTTAAGATGTAGTAGGCCTATATATTATTATTTATAACGAATTAGAAATGCAGCTTGAGTATTTTGAGATAATTTATTAGGAGTTTCCCCCGTCTTAATACCGCGTATCGACATACCTACTTAAAATATAATAGAAGAAGGAAGAATTTTATAGGGAGTGTATCCTTACTTGAAGGGAGGAAGAGAAGGAAAAACCACCTCAGTATACACATCTAGGATTTGAGTCCTGATCTTCAAGTCGCAGGAAAATCAGGCATTACAAGAACGACGCCATTGTCCTCGTGTCCACCGGTGAGGAATTTATAAGGAATTATCTCTTCTTGGGTTTTTATAATATCGTCGCCTTGACCACAAAGGCTTGTAATCGCATTTGCATTGAAGTTTATTTTCATATGATCATAATTTGCTCATTGGAAGCACTTTGCCATAAGACACTGGAAAGTATTCGCCAGTATGGCTCACAGTCACAAGCCTACAATTCCATCCATTTTTTGGTGGTCGTATGGCTTAAAGCAATTGTTTAAGGCCCTTGGCCCTGTCGAGTGCAAGTCTAAAACCTATTTTGTGGGATTTTGGGTGGGAGGGTGAAAGGCGTGGCGTGGCTTCACAACCGACCAAAGTATCCTTCCGCGCCAACAAAACAGATGAATCACGGAAAACGTAGATGGCGCTAGATACCGGGCAGGTCTTGCGGAAAAATCATAGTTTGAAAATACCAGTTTTCTCGAAAACGAGTGAAATTTTTATTTTAATATTTTCAATACCCCTTTTAAGAAAATGTATCGATGTTTATTAATTGCTACATTTTCTTATTTTTTGCTATGAAGCCGGCCGTTTTCTATTGAAAAATGTCGAAATTATTGATATTTGATCACTGTTAAAATTATAGAGAAGGTGTGTATATAAAAGTATAACCTAATCAACATGCTTCTATTCTTGAAAAAATCGTCTCGAAAAAGAAAATTGCAAAACAATAAAAATTACTGGAAGATAACCGTTTATTCGCATCTGCATTTCCACGCCAAATGAAAAGGGACAATCACCTTAGTGTGTAATGTCGTTGAACATCATAACTCATAAGCTTTCTCATATTGTATTCATGCTATCATTGAGCTAGAGGGGATATTTGTATTAAAATGTTAAATGTCACATGTTTTGTAAAACTATTGAATTACATAATTTAATATTAACAACTAAATAACACTGTTAAAAGTAAAATACTAAATATTAATTCACTGTTCACTGCTAATAATTGTAAAATTATTAAATCGCGAGGTAGAACCGAATTTTTCTCGACAAATTGAGGCCGTCTTCTTTCGAATAAAGCTAAATAAAAAATAAGCATGGCATAATTTTGGGGTGGAGGGAAAAGGACCCTGTTTTCAGGCTTGACATTGTTGCCAATATTTCAACAAAACAAACTAAACAGGTGGGGGACAAAGTGAAACCAAACAGCAATGTTTCCCAAACTTTTTTGGTAGCGACCTTAAATATAACATTTCCCCGGCCTTATTTTCTTATTGGTGTTTATTAAATTAATTTAACTGAATTTAATTAAAATAGTAAAAACAGTATTATTTAAAAAAATTATAATCAAACAAACTGTAAGATACACATTTAAAAAATAAATAAATGAAAATGTGACTTTGTTACAATGTTTGGTAAGTGACCAAAAATACTATTTCATTGGTTGTTTCATTCTTGGGGAAAGTTCTTTTGAGTTATTTTTTACATCGATGGATGTTATCAACCAAATTGAATCAATTTAAGTAACTTTTTAAGTTTTCAAATATAAAATAACATCCCGTGAAAAAATTGGTGACAAAAACAGAATTTTTCAGTGACAACCATGATGCTTCTTCATTTTATTCACAGAAGTAGGCTATATTGTCAAAAAAGGGAAAATACCCTTTTAAACTTTCTTAGTCATAACGGGCTTTTTATTGAGATGGGTCCAAAATTCCGACTATAGGAGGATTTCAAAACTTTGTTTTAACACTTTTGCTTTTGTCATTATTGCAGTAATTCTTCATTATGTTCCATTGTGACTAAGTATTTGTAAATGCAATGTTTTATAAAGTTTAGAAAAAATCAAGGCCTTCCTGTGATCCTCAGCAACATCCTTGCAAACCTCATTTGGGTCGCAGGCCAAGGTTTGGGAACCACTGGCTTAAAGTGTCACTTCCGCAATATACTGGACGGGGAGATTGAGATGGAAATCCCGTATTGACGGTGACCTTACCTATATGGTTTTTACACTCTTATCTTCACGCATTTGCAACTACATTTAATCTAAAACAAGACTTTCTTTGTTCATACCCCATTAGTGTTAATGCTCGGATAGTACTGATGTATAGTAAGACGCGGTGCATAAACTAACAAACAAAACAAAACTGTTGATAAAAGGAAGGTTTTCAGCCCCATATTTATTGGCTTTAAATAAATAGAATAACCTTTATTCATACATACACGCTATGCTTGATCTTCCGGGTGTACATTTCTATTATAAACTAGGGATACGATATCTTAGGATTAAGTCAAAGATATATTGCTGGAATTTTTAACGATTACGTTTGAGATATTATTGGGTTATTCAACGTGCGCTTTAAACTTTAAACACACCTAATATATATACGACTCGCAAACAAAACTTAACCTGTACACTTAATACACACCCAGACCCAGCGCCTAAATACTTACTAGTTATGTAGCGGGAGGAATAAAAATAGTAAACATCTTCACCTGTAACCAAACCATGGCCCCCTAAACTTTTGGTTGACCACTATAGCCATTTAACCTCTATGGTGAGCACTAAGCCCCTAGTATTTATTGTGTAAAATATTCAAGTAAAACAAAACCAATCTATTTAATAGCCCATCTCACAGCCGTTTAACCGGGAAATTAGATACAGAAAACGTATCAAGGGTGCTTGTCTGCATTATTAATTCGACAACAGTGAAATTTTTAATTTAATTTAATTTAATTTTAATATGTCGTAATTTTTAAAATATGATAAAACAGAACCAATGGTCCAAATTCCACTGTTTTTAAAAGTAGAATGCAGGAAACTGCACAACATTATTGTTATTATTATTAGCACCGCGTCTTACTACCCGTTTAGGATTATACGCACTTACGCTAATGTGTAATGGTAGGGTGATAGAGAGATGCAATGGAGGGCCTACAGTTTAATGTGGGATCCGAACCACGATGGAGGCTTGGCATTACACACATTCACAAGTTGTGATAAATACACGTCTTGTCAGAGGTGAAGGAAGGATTTGGCAATCAGATAATTTGTGCTGGGACCGAGGATTGAACCCCGGACCCCAGCACAGAAGTCTGAAAACTTACCCCTAGACACCAGGTCACCAACTGTACGATAATGCGACATCTTATTTGAAATATATTACTTATAGTGTATCTACGATAGGAGTGTAGGTGACTGCTAGCAAAAGCTACCCGGTCTACTCTCATGTATCCATATGCCGAACAATATGATCTGCAAGACCATATTACATTGATTTTTTTTATCACTTCTGGCAGTAAAAACTTTCACAACAAACAATTCGTTTTTAGTCATGTTTTTCTTTTAACAGTTTTTATATCTTTTGCTAGCTGTCAGTTACCACCACTCCTATGCCGAATGGACTTTAAGTTAGGTGATATTCGTGGGGTGAGACGGCCCCAGAAGGTGTCGGTCGTTCTGCGTGAGGCTGAAACGCTCGCCCCTCTGTTTTTGGCGGGAGCTCTCAAACCCTCATGACAAATTAATTGGAAGCGCTGTAGGGCGAACATTAGGTTCAGGGAAACACCTCGCCTTGTCATTCGACGACCTGTCACTTGTCAGGAGGTCACGTGAATGCCTTGTGGTGACCTAGCCTTGACGTGTGGTCACAACGGATCATGTGCGTTCTGTCCCGAGAAACTTTAGATTAACTAGAAACCTTGAGAGCATCGAAAGCGCTAGAAACCTCATATCAAAAGAGCACAGGGAAAAAAAACAACTGCATAACATGGCAACATTGCAAACATGTATTGTAAGTCCCCTTATTATTTACAATAATTATAGTAAAATTATAAAACTACAGGGAAAACATCCTTACTCTTTACAATAATTTATAATAAAATGATAAAACTACAGGGAACAATCTCCTTACTCCTTACAATAGTGGTTAGGCTAGGTTAGGTTGATAAATAACGTTACTTGTAACTCTGAAAAATATTCATTTCTTGCGGTGTTGCCATATGGGCTCAGGAAATAATTTGGCCCGTGCGATTTCAGTATGCAGCCCTAGAAAACACAGCAGGATTCCAGAAATAAATGTGTGCTTAAATATAATTCCTATACCCATCAAAAGCAGGTGCAGGTGTAGGTTAAGGTGATTGTGGAAATAACGCGAGTTGAGTCAATATTTTTACAGTTTTTATAACAAAATACATAAAATATTGCTTAAGTAGATACTAGATACATTTAGTTGTTTTTTTTACATAATCCCAAGAGTTATTGAATATCTACCATTAACATAGTAGCATTTGAATAGAGACTTTTCCTCTTCTTTAAAAAAAATTACTTATCAACCTCCGTGACAGATATTCAACAACGGTTGAGATTACTATGTGTAACAAATTAAGCTAAACGTATCTAATGTAGCAATATTTTATTGTTTTAGCCAAAAAGTTTTTTGTTATAAAAGCTATAAAAATACGGACCTTAGTTCGAATTTTCTTCCCTCTCACCTTATGAGTGTCATGTTCGTCAAGACAAGGCTATTTATTAGAATATAGTTGCTGTTTGCGAAAGCGTTTGATCTACTCTCCAAATAGTAAATAGCTGGGTGCTAATTAAAGTCTGGTCAGATGATATCTAATTAATATTGTAAAGGGCACATGAGTATTTTGGCCAAATGCGGAAGGTTTCTAAGTAGGCTACTAATAGTATGATTTTGCAAGGAAGAAACTTTTAGAAAATACAAACTATTTTTAGACGAAATTTGATAGCATTTTACTACATTTATAGTGTTATTTAATAGGTATTGATAATATCTATGAAAAGTTAGCTTAAAGTCAGATAACCTGTCGTGTGAATACGTGAAAATAACTCTTATTTTTCTAGTTGTCTTCTTTTCAGGCAGATTCTGTAAAGAACTACCCTAAGCACGGGATGACCTCTGTATGGCTCCGTCGTATGAGTATTGCCTTACTTTATAAGTCAAAGGTCCTGGGTTCGATTCCCATATCCATGTGTCTTTTTCAATTTGAAGAATAAGACACGGTATTTAGTTGCGGCTATGACCGTAGGCCCTTACTTAAACACTATAATAGCTTGGATATTTAATCCATTACTCTTATACAGTTTCATGAGTGATATCGCGCTCTATCTGGAAGAGCAGTGGGAGGGTGGAAATAAAAGCATCAAAAATATATCCTGTTGGGGTCCGAACTCCGTGCCAGAGCCCCGATTGTGTGTATTGTGTATTATTTAATTTACCAACCACACTCTCTTCATAATGTAGACTACCTTAAGAATATCAATTTACTTCGGTTCTGGATGAGTTTGTTGAGTCGGAATGCCTTCAACCGCTGGCAAATCTTCTTCCACAATCGCAATCATCTCTTTATGAAAGATTCGGTTCGATTTCCTGTGAAGTTAGTAGATTTAAGGATATATTTATTGTCTTTTTTTCCTTTGGGAGTCGAACATTCTCCAAGGATACGAATAACAAACATTTCAGGTTGAATGGAAGATTGATTGACGTCAAAATTTGGCTATATAAGTCGGCCTTTTTTTTTGAAACTATTTAACATGCACCTTTTGGACTGAATGATTATATCAGCATTCGAGTCATACACTAACTTAATTTATAACAAACACCAACAACCCCTGATCGTTAATTTATCACCGTGAAATAGTAAACCTTCACAAAAAGAAACATTTTTTGGCTATGCCGAGAATCGAGACTGGGACATGTAGCTTATTTATCATACTGAGCTAAGGTGTGATACTTTTTAGGCCTTGTTTCACACAAGTGCTAAAGTGTATAGAGTACGAATAGTTGGTTTCCGCTGTGTGTCCCTAAACACCAATAACTACCGCTTGTAATAATTAGTCTATTTATTTATTACCAGCAATAATGATAAATATTAAGCCTAAGGCACGCAAAAGAGGACCCGCGAATAAAGTCTAGCTTTTGCGTTTCCTGTGATGGGGAGATTCAGGTTATTACACCCAATATCATTGCTGAGGGAACTGCATTCTTATAGAGAAAAAGTTTATCTTTTCTCTCTCTCTCTCTCAGTTAACTGTTGCCAAATCTCCTCGCTCTCAGTTATGTCGAGAGGTGGTGTCTGGGCTACTGGCAACCTCGACTAACCAGCGTTGCGAAACTTGTCTTATATTTCAGGGGAATTTACCACACAGAGACGAGAGAATGGCAACGTTGTTTCCAATAATAACCATGCAGTTCCTTCGGCGATGGTATCAAGGGCTGTCCGACGGGAATGAATAAAAGCGAGCGGTGCGGGCGTCTCGAAACAGCGAAGCGAACGAATTGACGCGATGGTCCTGTGTGGGCGAATACAAGAAGCAATCGACAAGAGTTTCACATCAGTAACCATGATGTTGTCGTCAAGTAAACGTGATCTCAGTCAATTGTAAATAAATTACAAAAAGCTAAACAAGAAGATCTCAAAAAAATATCATCAACTTGGAAAGGAATCTTAAGTTGAATTTCACCATTTATACAAGGTGGGGCCTAATATTAGTAACTTGAAAATTAACACTTTAATTGAAAAGTAAATATTCACTGAGAATCAAATAGCCAAAGCTATTATGTATGCTTTTAGTGAGGACTCACTCCATCTAATATATATTCTGAAAATTGAAAATTGACACCTGTACACGCTCTTTGGGTTCTGATTCCCGTGTCCAGGTGTCATTTTTTAATTTTTAGAATAAAATATTCACTAGCTAAATAAAGCAAACTTCATACTACACCCTTTTAAGATGACCCCTCAGTGAGCTCACCGGACGTCAGACAAACCCCAGCACGTTGCCCATCACGTTCCTCAGCATAGTATCATCTAACCCCCACCTTGTATGAAAAAAAATAAAACACATTAAACTTTAAAAAAATAAAATTAAAAGAGGATAATAATTCCTGCTCTTCCATACACCTCTATTGTTTGGATTTTAAATACCTATTTTTCAATGTTAAAATAATGTATCGTAATTTTGAAAAAAAAAAAATCGATGTAATTGCTTCAACACTTTCAGAGGGCTGGGGCCACTTTATACTCCCAAGAATCGATTATGGTGGTTTTTATTTTTCATATCACAAAGCACACGTCTACTTTTTACTTTCAATGATTCATTGTCCATCCGAAAGAGAATCTCGGTGGATTGCATCGCGCTTTTTTTTTTTTTTCGAGCATCCTCGTACCTTTATGAGTAGGAATACAAGCGTCACACCGCTCAGTAAGAAGACAATGACACTTTGTTCCGGACGCTGCCGAGAGAGATGCAGGTAAACGCGATCCTTGTTTGGAAGAAAGAAATTTCTACAATTCATACAAGTTTTTTTTTTGTATGTAGTGATGTTTGTATCATTATTTATTCTGTTGTGTAGAAGGTAAGATGGTTGTGTTTCCTTTCATGAACGCTGCATTGACTTTTGACATTATGACACAACGGAGAATTTAATATGGAGGCTTGGCGTTTATTTTTGTATTTTAAAGTCTTCTTTCATGTTATAGTTGTTTTTTTGCTTGTTTTTTTATGAATGTCGCATAGGTAGTTTTCTGAAGTGAGAACCGGAAGGGTAGGTTAGACATTTTGAACAAGATAAATACGCCTACTTAAACGAACACGTTTACTTTAAAAGGGCTCAACCCGCGCCGGTAGGCATGCAGGCTAAATAGCAAGCTCGTTTAGTCTGATTTTTCAATGACGGGAGGTCAAAGTTTGAATCCCGGCCATGTTACTAGAGGGTGTTTTTTCTTAAATGGTATTTTTCCACCCTACCTTTATCAAATGTGGGTAATTTTCCTTAAAATTCTACCTCCACATCCCTGCCTCATTAGCATAAGTAATATGCCCACACGCTAATGACCTTATTGTATCAACGCGCCGTAGAACCTCAATAGGACCTATATAGCCGTATAACCCGAACGGTTTGCCTCAGGACCCGATGTTTGTGGGTTCAAACCCAGCCGGGGTCACCGGATTTTTTGGGGTGAGAAACATCCGTAGCACAACTTCCTTCGTAGGGAAAGTAAAGCCGTTGGTCTTATGTGGAGTATGGAAAGTAACAGAACCCTGGAAAGTATGTGAAAGTACCTTTTCCCGGTAAAATTGGCAGGCCCTTTCGAGATCGCTCATAGAAATTCAATGTGGAAGCCAACGGGGAACCACCACACTACCTGAACACCCATAGTACATGAGATTTTTCCAGATGGTGTAGGCGGCACTAACCAGCCGAAGAACCGAGTGCATGCCCAGTGGCGGATGGAGAGTTGGACACAGTGCTTGGCGTTAATGGAAAGGTTGGATATGAATCCCACCAGATATCCTTGGGCGGTTGGGGGAACGGGGGGTTCAACTTACGATTTACCCATCCTTCTTTCACGTGAATGCGGGTGTATTTTTTCTAAAATATCCTTCTCGTTATTGCACGTCTAGATTAAGTATTAAATTTGAAATTTAAATAATATTTAAAGGTGAGTCAACTATTTTTGGAAAATAATGCAATTACAAATAACTCAACTTTGTTGGATTATTATTTTTAAAACTACTCTTTTGTGCAAGTACGGTCTATCAACGAGATTTTTTTGGCACCACGCCTTACTACCCGTTTGGGCTATACACATTTTATTTACTTTAATGAGGTAAAGTTAAGGTAGGTAGAATTTAGATGAAATGTACTACATTTGAGATCTAGGAAAAGGGGAAAACAGTTTAAAAAAATTATAAGTAGACCTGACTGGGCTTTAAGTCCTCTCTCCCCGTCATCGGCAGTTTATTCTATTGTGAGAATTACGCCTTAAACGATGATGCTTACCAACACCTTAGCTCATTCGGTATAGCATTTTTTCACTGAGCTAATGGTCTGGGGTTCGATTTCTGAATTGGGACTTTTCCTTTCGAGGTGAGGAATTAACAACTTGAGGACTTGATGTTGTTTCTGTTTTAGAGTTAAGTTAGTTGTAAGTCGTGTTCTCACATAAATAAAAATATTTCAAAACGTATACTTCATTACACATAGTAATAATGATAACACAAACAATCCTAGCTAGGTGTAATTTAGTGTGCTTGATTGACTCTTAAGACCAGTGCTCGAATCCGGTTGGATTTCACTTTTTTTTTTTTAACTGCGTGATCTATCATCCTCTCTTAAAGTGCCGGGGATTTTCCTTTCTTCTTCCTGTTCCACTATATTGATGGCTAAACAATTAATCCAATCAATATTGCATCGAACCATTGATCTAAAAGCGAATATTGGTGACCTAAGGTATTTTAGTAAAGTTTGGTCGAGAATTAATGGTGATAACTAGCTAATAGTACGTACAAAGACACTACTAACAACAGATTAAAAAAAAAAACACGCAACCTTGGATTGAATTGATGCAAAGCGGGTTGCCTGCCTTCTAGCTAGTGTCGACTCGGGTGAGTGGGAGATGCCGAAAAGTCAGAGGTCGTTGGGTCCGCGAGGCACGGTGCGTGACGTAACGAGAGCCCCACTTCAGTCACGGCCAAGGACCGTTATACTCGATGTAGTTTCTAGGTGCACTTGAGACCAATTTGAGTTAAAAGGCTTTTACTATTTCGTACGCTGCGTTATATATATACTACCCGTTCGAGCTATTTGCAGATTTGCACCAAGGGATACAGATGAAGAGAGTAGGTTTTGAGGAAATGTACCCTAATTTACATTAAAGGGGGAGTGTAAAACTATTAAGAAAAAAATAGTCTTGGTGCACTCATCCTGGATTATAGCCCTAACCTCTCAGACGCAGGAAGATCAGACAAGGCCATGTTGACGCCTTTGGCCGCGTGCTGTAGGCTCTAAGTAAGTAACATTTTCACGTGTGATCGTGTCACTTATTCCATTTCTTCGTGAGATAGATTGTACCTGGATACTTAACAGCACTCCAATCAGAGATCTATGAATTCTGGCGCCAATAGGACTGATGTCAGAACGCGTTATTACTGTCAATTTAATAAATATAGTAGTGGTAATAACTCATGGTTTCCAACACCCGCCTTCGTGGTCACATGGAATAAAGGTAGGCGCACACTATGGCGTATAGCACTGGATCGTAAAATATTCTTGATTTGAGTTTTTCCCCCCATTCTCTAACAATAATAATAGCCGCATGGTCTAACCGTTAGACTATGCGTCCACCAAAGTGGTGTTAGACTCTAACGCATCACATTCGCAATAGACTGGATTAACAATGAAGGGCAGATCGGGTTCGAATACCATTCGGGTGTACTGTATTTTTCTAAATGGTTTTTCATTCTCTCTCTCACGCAAATGCGTAGACTTACTCTAAATTCAACCTTCCTCATCCCTAAGATATTAGCTTAAGTAGTACATATGCGTACAATCTAAACGATAGTAAGATGTAATACTAAAATAAAAAGTGTTTAAATGAGTCGATTCTATGCGCCAATAATATGATACGATAGGGTAGGTGTCCACCAACCTTAAGTCTTCACTCCCGCAAAAGATTCCATTTACGAAGACAAGTTATTATTATCATTATATTAGTTTTACTACCGTTCAGGTTATATTCACTTGCGCTAATGTGAATGGTAGGGTGATTGTGAGATGTAAATGGAGGAACTGCAGTTTAACGTGGGATCCGAACCACGGTGGAGGTCTGCATTCCACACATTCACAAGTTGTGATTAATACACGTATTGTCAGAGGTGAAGGAAGGGGTTTGGCAATCAATAAATCTATGTCGGGGCCGAGGGATTTGAGTTGGGTTGGAAGGTAAATCCTGACCGGCTGAATGGTGTGTGTGATTTTCTATTTATTAGTTGTAAATTCGAATATATATTTTTCATCTTGTTGCCTTTTATTAGTAGGCCTATATTTTGGATAATTTGAATGAGCTCAAAACATATTGCTAGGACCGTTTTTGTTCGAGATAATATATTTATAAAAACATAAATTAAAATATATTACGCGACAAAATAAACAGGACTAAATAAACAGTTTTCTTATTATTACCACATATCTTAGGATTAATACACACAAATTTCTCCTTGACATTGGCTAGTAAATTGATGCGTTTTTAAAAACGTGAATGGCTGAGCTGTAGAAATTCACGATGTATTGGTAGTTTCATCGGTTAAAGCCCTGCCACGTTTCTTGGAGGTATAAAACGGTATTAAAGAAGGCAAGCAAGTTTTTGGGTGGCCCAGCCATGATTCAGCTTGATCTCACAACTACTACTCAAATAAATAGAGTTAAGTGATATTTACAAAGTGTATAATTAAAACTTCTGTGCTGGTTTCATCTGACAAGGTGTCAGGAGCAATAGGTGGAAAATCGAGTGCCATGACTATTTTTTCCTCCCATCGCCGTTTTTTTTTCTTTTAGTATCAATAGTAGTAGTAATGGTAGTCCCGTAGGCAGTTCAATTAATTACTGTGTACAACACACCTAGGCCCCACTTGATGCTACATTCCTCCGCCTCTAAAAATAGTCAAAACCAATATACAGAGTGTCCAAAACCAACCTGTTTTAAATTTGGTATTTAATTAGGGATGGAAGGGAACACGAGTTAATGTGAGTATTGTTGAAGTTTTTATAGCAAAAAAAAAATAATATTTTTTTCCCAAATAAATAAAACATCGTTCCATTAGATAAATTTGGTTTAATTTACTATACATAGTATTCTCAACCGTTCTTGAATACTTGTCATAAGCATAATGGATTTGATGAGAAACTTTTTAGTTAAAATAAAAAGTTCCGTTCAAAATTTTCGTAATGCCAATGGCAAATATACATGAACTGTTGAGAATATTACAAGTAAAAAATAAAAAATAAATGTATATATTAAAGCAATCATTTGATTATCAAGGCCAAAAACTTTTTTTTTTTACAAAAATACTTATCTTAACACGCGCTTTCTTCCATTCCACCTTAATTTATTATAATTATATATATATACCTAAATATATATATATATACCTAATCACGCCGTTTCCTTACGGGGTAGTAAAAAAATTGAGCATATAGCTAAAAAAATCTATTTAAGCCATCCTCACTAACTTTATCCACACTTCCCTATCTTTGCATACTCCCTCTACCCACCTCGTTGGCGTAGTTAGCTAAAGCGCTAGTTTCGTGTTGAGCTGGACTGCCAAGGATGGGGAGATCGAGGTTAGAATCTCGCCCGGGTAAACTGGGGTGGTTTTTCCTAAATGGTTTTTCACTCTCCCTCCACGCAAATGCGGATTCACTTCTTCTTTATTCAACCTTCCCAATCCCTAACGCATTAGCGTAATTAGTACTAGGCGTACAACCTGAACGGATAGTAAGACGCGATGCTAAGTATTATTATTATCTTTATGTTTCTCTTTTTCACACATTCGCTTACAACATTTAATCACGTCTTACATAACCTACCTCCTCCATTTGATCAACACATTCTACCTTTATGTATTTGCTTCGTCACTCGATCCACATTCATCCTCTCAACATGCCCAAACCAACGTGACCTATTGGATTCTCTTTCAAACTTCACTCCTCCAACACTCATTCACTGATTCTGTCCATACGAGTTTTCCCACATACATTTCTTGGATATCTCATTCCAACCGCATTCACCTTGCTCTTGTGTTTCTCCTGACAAACCCATGCTTCAAATACATAAAACAATGTTGGCGTCAACACAATTTATACTGCCATCTTTGCCTCTTTTAGTACTATTTCATTATTTGCAATAGTCCACATACATCCAACTACTCTCCGAGATGCATTTTATCGATTTCACCATATATCCCTCAATTTTTCACAAAACATTCTGCCCAGGTATACGAAATCATCCACTTGTTCTAACAGTTTTCCATTTATATTAAGTTTACAATCATTTCCTAATACTTACTTATCAAAAACTATAAGCTTGGTTTTGGAGACATTTATACAAAGATACATTCTGCCGGTCGCCATATTTATACGCCAGGTAATGTTGCTTCAGATGTTTGGAGTCGATTTTAACAGCTTTATTCTTACTCTTTTCAACTAAACCTATTAATTTTACCAAATCTTTTTACGTGCTTCGCTTCTTACTATCCGTCCTGGTTATTCGAATAGTCACACTAATTAAAATTCTTCCTTGATATTCTAGTTCTCGCTGCTAGAGTTGGGCGTTTATTATTAAGTGCTCTGCCCTAGTTTAAGTTTATATGCAAGCCATGTTCTGATATGATACGGTAATTAGAAAGCTCATGCTAAATAGCAAACTATATTAAATTTAAGTGTGAGATTAAAAAAAGGGTGCTTATTTGAAGATAACCGTAAATACTCGTCTCACCTTTACAGTTAGTTATTTCTTCAGGTCGATTGTTTCCTCTGAGCTCTTTGACGGTAAAACAAATTCCTGGTAGGGGTTTCACCTCTTGAAAGGTCACGCGCAATTTGACAAATATTGGCACACATTTGTTTTAAGGACTACAATGAATTATGGATGAGTTCCGTGATGAGTTATTTATTCTAGGCACGAGTTTCGCCTGGTGGCGGTTCGTTTCTTCTCCGCCCATCGTCACAGGCACTTGAGTTGAAAAGCGTCACTATTTAGCGATACCCTATAGGATTTAGTTAGTTAGCAACTGTAAATATGATTAGTTCTTTGTAGAAATCCGCGTTCAGAGCAAAAATTTATTTTTGACTTTTCACCCATTCGGGTTATACAAATATTATTACTCAGTTTTTATAGCAAAACATTATTTTTGCCAAAATAGATAAACTATTGGTTCAGTATAAATTTAGAGTTTAATTTTCTTCGCATGATGATATCAACAGTTATTATTATTATTATTATTATTATTATTATTATTATTATTATTATTATTATTATTATTATCATTATTATTATTAGCACCGCGTCTTACTACCCGTTCGGGTTGTACGCACTTACGCTAATGTGTAATGGTAGGGTGATTGTGAGATGAAATGGAGGACCTACAGTTTAACGTGTGATCCGAACCACGGTGGAGGACTGGCATTCCACACATTCACAAGTTGTGATTAATACACGTCTTGTCAGAGGTGAAGGAAGGGTTTGGCAATCAGGAAGGGTTTGGCAATCAGATAAATCTGTGCCGGGACCAAGGATTGAACCCCGAACCCCCGCACAGAAATCTGACACCTTACCTCTAGACCACTAGGTCACCATCAACAGTTATTAAATATCTATCATGAGCATAGCGGCATTAGATTAGAAACACTTCAAATGAAGAGGACCCCCTCGGCAGATATTCAAGAACTTTTGAGGTCTACATGTGAAAAACTTTGTTTGTATTGAAGAAATATTTTATTTATTTTGGCAAAAAAAAATCTATAAAAACTTCAAAAACACTGACCTTTACTCGCGTTCCATAAACCCCCACCTTAAATTATGTTTATTAGAAGGAAAATGTGAATCAACTTGCATCTATTGCTGAGAGGGTCTAAGGTGTTGAAAACGTATTTCAGTTAGTCACCATTTACTGGGAGGTCCGGATTCCGGATGGGTGCACTGAGGATGATGATTTTACAAATGTGATTTTCACTGTGATTTTCTCATCCCCTCTCCACGCTAAATGTATATATATATATATGTATATAATATATATATATATATATATATATATATATATATATATATTATTGCCTCCAAGCTATTTAACTTATCTCTCCCTACCTCTTGGAGTCGTTAATAACCCTCATGTTGGAAGTACTAATTAAACAAAAATAACCATTAACTTGACCTGTCCCAAGCTAATGGTCTGGAGTTAAAAGAAAATGGCCTAGCTCTAAACAATATCTCGGTAATAGAAAAATTGAACAACTATGCTAATTTAATTAATTTGTCCAAGGTAAGTTTAGTCAGCTGTAGGAGAGACTACTTTACAGAAAATAAAAATTAACTACGTCTTGACATGGAATTAAACCTTGAAATTTTATTGGGCAGGACTGATAAGGAGGAGAATTGTATAGTAATTAAAAACACACAAAAAAAAGTTTGAGTGTTTATTGAAGGATGCAATCAAAGCATGGAAATAAACAACTCATTTTATTCAAACTAATTTATTCTAAGTTTTAGTTTAAAGTTGTTTTTTTAAACACCACGTCATACTAGCCGTTCGGGCTGTACACACTTGTACCAATTACGCTAATGTATTAGGGATGAGTAATGCTTATTAAAGAATAAGCGTACCAGCATTTTCATAGAGGATGAGTGGAAAACCATTTAGGAAAGATAAACCTCAGTATACGCAACTAGCATTTTTATACCCGACTTCCCTGTCATCAGGAGTTAAGCCTATTGAAATAATGACGCCTAAACCATTCGACCACCGACGTGGGTTAAGTATAAAGTTGGATGGGTTTTTCACAGCATGGTGTGTTAATACTTCACAGGTCCACGCATGTAATAATAAACGACTCACAAACCAACTTAAATTATTATACCCAATACTACATAACATTTCCTACCGTAGGTCTTAGATCGGATAGTAAGACAAACCCTTACACAAATAGCAAATAATATAATCAGTCAGCACAACCCGGAATCGAACCATATTCTCCTTAACTTGTGACTGAATACTCTAACCACTCAGCCACGGACATGGATGACTAGTTATCGACACGTATCCCAGTGTACTATGTTATTTTTAACCGCTGGTATCTTGTAAAAGGGTAGGAATCATAAAATAAACTATATTATACACATAAATATAATTTTGATTTATATTATCAAGAGAACATGCCTTTTATTTATATACTAATTTATGTAAATCAGTTCATTCCAGGCTTTCGATAATTTCGTAGGATTTATTTGAAAAATGATTTTTTTACGGGATTTGAACACTTAACCTTTGACTTAGTCCATTGCTGTTTTAATGAAGAATCCATCAGTGAGCTTCTTATAGTCATGGTTATCCGCAGCATGGCTTTTTATAGTAGTGGTTTGGTGGTAAAAAGTGTGTATTCGATATGGATATTATCCCGTGTAACTCAGTCGTTAAGGTCATTTGACAATAAAAGCTTTATTGCTCAATTTTAGCAGTATAATAATAATAATAATAATAATAACAATAATAATAATAATAATTATTATTATTATTATTATTATTATTATTAGTTAGAAATAGTGATCCATTGATTTAAAATAATTACAGTTCAAGAGTTATAAGGGGTTATAGGGGTTATTTTATGCTTTTCATGTACCATTAAAGTAAAGTAATTAATGCATGGTACTGAAATTAAGTATAATTAGACATGTAAGTAATTATAAGAAACAATTGGATATTAACTATAACAGCTCTTATCGTTGTTGTGGTATAGCACATTATCGACCAAAGCCCTTAATATCTAATGCCCTTAAAAACAATGTGACTTGATTGGTTCTTACTCTGCACTCTTGTGTCGCAAGTGTCGAGTTCAATGCCGCATGACATTGCGATGGTAACGAGCAAGCACGTGCCACATGAATATTGCAGAATATTTGCACAACCTTATTTGTGCGCGCATTTGTTCTGCATTTAAACATATGGCAGAGATTCAAACAAAAAAAAAAAGGGGGCTTTCTAGAGAATAAAGCCAGTCGTCCACTGGCTGCATTTTCATCCGAATTATGTTCGTCACAAGTCGGACGAATAGCTGCGAATGATCCGCTACCATTGAAAGGTATTGAAGGTCGTCCACTGCACCCGAAGTAATTCGTGCGTCTTCGGGCGAAAACATCCGAAGTGCGAACGATCCCATCTCGATGGGATCCTTCGCAGTTATTCTGACGAATTGATTGTATAGTGTAGAGTTCAAGACGTACTCCAAGATGGATATTGAGAAACTTATAATTTTGATAAGTGAACGAAAGTCTCTTTGGGACATGAGGGATAAAAACTACCACATGAGAGACGTACAACGAAAGTTATGGAAAGAAGTTGCTGAGGAGATGAACGTTGATGGTAATTAACAAACAATTATTAAGTATATAGAGGAAGATTTGTATTCATATCGATAACAATTATTTATTTAACCATGGAGTAGCCTATTACAACATTTTATAGTCACATTACTACTACATCAAATGAAGTTTGACAATTTTAAATGGATTTATTTTAACTGTATTAAACGATAACTTATACATTTTACAATGTTTTTTGTTTTGTTTTTTGAAAAAGGGTATTAAATATATCTAAAAAGGAAAAAAAGTATTGTGACCATTTTTACTCAAACTTATTTTATATTTTACACAAAGAAGTATTTAAATTCACTAACCGAATTATTAAAATAATAACTATATTCAAATGAGATGACTAACAAGTAGAATATAAAAATAAAAGTGTGTTTTCACTCACAGTTTTTTTTTTTTACTCTTTGCGGTTATTAAATATGCAATAGTCACAATAAAAATTACACAGCCTATAATTCTACAACAGTGTTTCACCCGGTGAATTAAGTTCAAGATTATTAAAAGTTTACTGGCTGATAAACTCACCAGACCAGTAACAGGCACAGACTAACTAGATAACACACACATTATTAACCCTCCTGAGTAGGCAAAACTCTGGTACCAAAACTTATAACTCCCTGGTGAATATTCACCAGGAGTAGTATTCCAAGGTTAATATATTGTGTACAAAAAAAGTATTTTCAATTGTACAATTCTCGTGAACAAAAATACGTTTTGAATTTATCTCTGATAACATATGCAGAACCAGTGCCTCTATTTTCACCTAGTGTACCAAATCTACTGTTTTCCGAATGTGTTTGTTGGAAAGTAGATGAAACTACTTGCTCTTCACCTTCTTTATCAATTATAATGTTATGCAACAAGCATATACATTTAACAATTTTATCGGCACATTCAGGATTTACTTCAATTGCTTTTTGCAGTAGTCTCCATTTGCTATTAATAATACCAAACGAACATTCAACAACTTGTCGTGCTCGAGACAGGCGCTCATTGAAAATTGTTTCTGTTGGTCCAAGTGTTGATACTGGGAAAGGTCTCATTAAGTAAGATTTGAGTGGATATGCCTCATCTCCCAAAATAACATGAGGTACTGAAATATTTGTTCCTGGTAGTGAGTTTTGTCTTCCAACACCCAATGCTCCTGTTTCAAGCTTTTTGGAAAGATTAGAATGTGAAAAAACCCCACCATCACTTTCTTTGCCATACGCTCCTATATCAATAGCAATAAACTTGTAATTTGGCCCTGCAACCGCTTGTAAAACGATTGAAAAATACTGTTTATAATTGCGATACATGCTGCCTGAGTGTTTTGGATTTTTTATGCGTATGTGTTTCCCGTCTATACATCCAACACAATTTGGGAAGTTCCACTTATTCCAAAAACCTTCAGTTATAGACATAATGTCATCGTCTCTTGGAAATGGGATATGTACAGAATGCAATGCATCCCAAATAGCCTCACATGTCTCATGAACAATTCTTCCAACCATAACGTCTGAAATTCTAAATGAATATCCCAAGGTCTTGAAAGAGGAGCCTGTTGCCAAGTACCTAAAAAATGAACTTATTTTAGATTTTGCCGTTACATACTACTCAATATAAAAAAAAATCTAAATAGGGTTGGATGGAAATGGCATTTTAATTGCGGGATGGAAAGGGGGAATGAGTCAAAATAGCAGGATTGGTACGGGACCGGAAAATTATAAAAACTACACTTAAGCCTTATTTTATAATAAAATATTTTAATGGTAACTAATAATTAAAACAATGTGGTAAGACTTGTAAACGCTATAACATTATTAAACCTAATATAAAAAATAAAAAACTACAGTTACATAATAAAAACATAATAATAGTGTAGATTATATATTTATATGTTTCTAAATATATTTAATTTTTATGATAATAATATAATATTTATATCTTTTTAGGGAACTAATAATTAAACTAATAATATGGTAAGAATTGTAAAAGCTATAACATTAAACGTAATATAAATAATAGAATACTAAAGTCATATATACATATATGTATATACATATTTATAGGTATAGGGTGTGCGAATATAATTTTTTCGCTAATATGGGATTTTAGTAAATATGTATTTTTTTTCAGCGGAAGATGTAAAAAAGAAATGGAGAGGACTTCGAGACACTTTTCGAAAAGAATTCCAAAAAACCAAACAACACAAATCTGGAGATGGAGCAGATTCTGTAATCACTTCCACTTGGCCATATTATAAATTTCTGCTGTTTTTATCCGACACTATTCAGCGAAGGAAACTTCATGGAAATGTATCACCTGTAAAAGGTGCAAGCAATAACGACTCAGAATATGTCGACTCTGAATCAGTGAATAAAATGCTATTATTAGAGACACCAGACATTGCTTGTTCACAAGAATCAGTCCCACATGAAACCAATCAGCAGCCATCTACATCGAGTATAACTAAAAATAAAAAAACTCCTCAACGAGATGCAAATAACATCTATAAGCGTAAAAAATTAGGAAAACAATCTGTGGATGACCAATTTCTTGAAATAGAGAAGGCCAAGCTCAAAATATTTTCTGAAAGTGATAAAATGAAGGAAGATAGTGAGTACCAATTTTTAATTAGTCTTCTGCCTTATCTAAAGAGCGTGCCGAATAACCGAAAACTGATAGTTAGGAATAAACTGCAGCAAATATTTATTGAAGAAGAAGAATTTGCATTCAGGATGTCGCATTCACAGGGAAGCGTTCCGTTAGTATACGCTTCTCAGGGACCTCCAAGTGTATCGTCAAACTATTTAACTGAAGGATCAACATCCACACCACAACCATCTCCAGCATCCTTCACAAATAATGAAACCTCTTCACATTTAAATATCCAATTGCAAAATCAGCCTATACAACAGTATTTTTCACATTTTAATGATGTTACAATGTAATTCTTGTGTTATTATGAATAAAATTAAATAAAGTGTATTTTTGCAACTATTGTATAACTTACCTTAGAGTTAAGCTGAGACGTTCTTCTGGTGGAATGATTTCACGAAAATTTGAAAATTTAATTATTGATGGACTAATGGCATTTAAAATATATTCAAAAGTATCTTGATTCATTCGATAATAATCAAAAAACTTTTTTCTGTCTTCTCTTAAATCATCAAATAAATGATTGAATTCTCCTAATGTATTCCTTTTCGCTAATATATGATTAATCCAACAATTTCTTCTATTTCGATTCAGTCGCCTTCTAATCAAATACGCATTTTCCAAAGTAATTATATTTTCCATTTTACTATTGTTTCCCGAAATGAAATCGTGGGTGACTGATTCGCTTCTGATACATTCGTTTCCAGTAGACGATACCACACATGCGAAATCTGACGAATTTGTTTCTTCCGATTTCTGACGAATTAATTCTGACAAAAACGCAGCCAGTGGACGACTAGCCTAAAACTCTGATCAGCCAGAACACATCAATTCGTTCATTGTTTTTTGTTCAATTAGGTATTTGCTTTAAGTATTTTTATTCAAGGTTAAAATAGATTAGTTTTGCGACGAGAAGATTGAATTATGATCATGTGATGACTTGTAAAGATGCGTGCAGCAAATAATAATAAACACAGAACTACATGGATTTATCCAGAGAATTAAAAACCTTTTTTTTTTTTTAGTTTTATAATAAAAAAAATTCTAATGAAAAGGTGCCATTTCAACTACGTTTAACGCGAAATGTCGTAGTTTTGATATAAAAGTAAAAGGTTAGAATGCATACTGTCCAATTTTCATTGCAATACAGCTAGAACCGTTACTTTCTCTAAGGTGACCTGGTGGTCTAGGGGTAAGGTGTCAGACTTCTGTGCTGGGGGTCCGGGGTTCAAACCTCGGTCCCGGCACAGATTTATCTGATTGCCAAACCCTTCCTTCACCTCTGACAAGACGTGTATTAATCACAACTTGTGAATGTGAGGAATGCCAGGCCTCCACCGTGGTTCGGATTCCACGTTAAACTGTAGGTCCTTCATTTCATCTCACAATCACCCTACCATTACACATTAGCGTAAGTGCGGATAACCCGAACGGGTTGTAAGACGCGGTGCTAATAATAATACTTTCTCTACTTTCACGTATTCATACGTTAAGGCATGTGTTCTGCAGGTGTCACTTCTGATAGATATCAATACCTATGAAATATCATTAATAATATTGTATAGTGAAATGTTATCAAAAAAGTTTGTATTTGATCAAAGGACCTTCCTGTGAAAACGGACTGTAAATCTGGCGTTACTCTAACAAAAAGTCATTTTTAAATATCGTGATTACATAAAATTTTATGAGTGAAGATAGGAAGTAGGCAACGCGCTTAGCGGTAGAATCGCAACCATGGATCGGAGTATCTGATTTTGAATCCGAAGTCAGAAGATCAATCCCTAGTTTTAATAAATATGCCTTTTTTTTTATTTTTCAATAAGCAGAGGCTTTCCATATTCTATTCAAACAAATTACCTGTACAGTTCCTTCGACCTACCCTAATCATCGGCACTTTCCCATTACACTAAACTATTAATGACCTCGTGTTAAAACGTGCTATTAAAACAAATGACTAATATGACGCACAAGAAGCCGTCTGTCTTAGCAGCAGCCGAAGTGACCGAAGTTAGAAGGCAGGCATCACGTCATGAAGAGAGAGAAAATAGCGTCATCATGCCTGGGCATGTTTGGACTGTACCATTAGAGCGGCCCGGTCCGACAGATCACTCTTCTGGCGCCAGAAGAAACTGGAAGAACCGACAAAAAACTACCGGCATGAAGGTTGTCAGAGACCGGCGCCGAAACATGCTGTACACGCTATACACCGTGTTGTGAGCGTACACACGCTGTGGAAATGAAGAGTCTTAGGATCGAATCCCAGGATGGCGCTAACATATTATTTTACACACTCTAAACACTGTGTTACGAGAATACAAACACTGTAGAAGTGAATAGTCTATGGTTCGAATCTCAGAATGGTGGTGACATATGTAAACATGCTACACGACGTGTTGCGAGTATACAAACGTTGTAGAATTGAAGAGTCTTAGGATCGAATCCCAGGATGGCGCTAACATAGTTTACACACTCTACGCACCGTATTGCGAGCATACACACGCTGTGGAAGTGAAGAGTCTGAGGTTCGAATCCCAGGATGGCACTGAAATATGTTAAACATGCTACACACCGTATTGTGCGCAAACAAACTCTTTTTGGACTGAAGGTTAGATGTCTAGAATCCTCTCTTTTCTAGTTAAATATATTGTAGGTACGCATAAAAGTAGGAATGAAGAAAATATAATTTTAAGGAGAATGTACCGCATTTACGTGGAGGTAAGGTGTGAACCCTTTTACAAAACCAAAAGCCTCAGCACACTCGATCGGAATTTGAACCCCAAACTCCCCATCAACAACAAACTATACCAGATTATTTTGACGTCTTTGCCCGCGTAAACCACCGAAGCCAGTCCTCAGATATCGTTAGAAAAAATCCTCCTAGCTTATTTCGCCTATCTCTCGAAAAGAAGTAGCTGGCGCCGAGCTGGAGGCGTGTTAATCAATGAGTGTACAAGACTTATGAAGGTGACCGCAAGAGAGGCGCTGTCTGGTGGCGGCGCTTGGCGTCTTGATACATGACTCGTGGGCGATAATTCGCTACAAGACGACTGGCGGGTGATTCGTCATCACGTTCCTCGATGGTGCTAATGGTGCTAAACAGGACACCAGGAAGGAGAGGGGGGTAGGAACAGACCACAAGCCAAACAGCAGAAAGAGGTGATTCACGGAAATTACTCTCAACACATGGGCGTCAACTCCTAACGCGTACCGGCAAAGCAGTTTAAAGCGTCAGGATCACCATATACTGGATTGCCGATGAAAAGGGTGTCGAGGTTTGATTCCTTGGCCGCGTTCACTGAAGGAGGTTTTTTCCCCATGTTCTGGTTTGTTGCTGACGTTCGAATCCCGACTGGTTGTACTTGGGGTTCTTTATCCTCGTCAAAAATGTGGGTGCATTTCCCCTTAATTTTACCTTACTCATCCCAACCACTTTAGTTTAAATATTCACATGGCTCGGACGGGTAGTAAGAGAAGTTACACGTGAAAAGTTATATCTAGAATCCTAGCTAGTGCCAGCATTGATGAAGACTATAGGAAAGAGGTTAAATTTAACGTAAATGCACCAGCACTTTCCTGGAAAGGAAATAAAAAATAATCTTTGCTAAATACCACTGATGTTCCAGCCGGTTGGATTCGAACTCGAGCCTCCTATTTATTGTACCTATTTTAAAACTTAATAGCGTACTCAAATGGTTGGGTTGAAATTAAGTAATAAATATAACTAGCCAACCCGTGTGCAAATTTTGCAGTACTCAGGTAAAAATAGAACAAAAATATTATTTACTTTAGTAAAGACTTTGTCTAAATAAAAATATATATATTGTTCTCAAATTAATAAAACACAAAGAGACGTACATTTTAATAAGAAACTTTATTTAAAATGGAAAATTTATGACATAAACACGGAGCATTAATATTTAAAAAGTTTTTGAGAAAACTTCAGTAAATACAAAACATATTATGTGTTACAATTTCTTCTGATGGCAAAATATTCTGTCCGCCGCCTTCTCGTTCCTCAGTAAAGATCTTGAACCCGTTAATAGCGTCTGAGGGAAAAGGGGACCGGAAGGGGTGGGGGATTTCTTCGGATAAGGTCTTAAGGGGTAAGGGGTACCCACCAACCGAATATGGGGCCACATAGCCCCAGTGATTCCAGAGATGCGTCTGGGGAGGAAGGAGCCAAAAGGTGTTGAGGGATTATTTTTCTTGGGTAAGTTATCAACGCTTCCCCCCTACCCTCTCGCCCGAGGATGAGCCCTATAGTTCCGGTGGTTTCAGATATGGGTATGGGGTGACCATTTCGACTCCCACAAAAAAAAAATGTAATTTTGATAAATGTTACAAATTTTTAGGTCAACACATTTCTGTTAGAGTTCTCATTTGTCAATTAAGACCCATAAAATAGGTCGATATTGGGTTTGACAAGAATATACAATTTCGTGTTTAAATATAGAAATATAACAATTTCAAAATATAGCTACTATAGCAAGGATTAAAATGAAACATAAAAATTATGAATTACGGTACGGAACTTGCATATTTGTATAAAATAGTGATTTAAAAATATTTAATGGTTAAGGTAACGATTATCATAACTATTATAACTGTCACGTTAAACACAATATTCTGGGATATCCGTGTGTTCATAATTAAGGGTAGGGTGAGTAAGGCACATTCTAGTGTTAGTTAACCCGAAATGGCGTAGAGAAAGTGGGGAAAATAATTGAGGAAAACCCACCTCAGTGCACCCAGCGGGACTAGATTCCGCACACCCCCGTCAACTGACTCCTTTGCCCGCTTGTTCACTGGTGCGGGTACTTTGATAATGAACTGATGGATAGTGAAAATAACTAATTAAATTAATTGTTTTTGTTTATAAAATGCTCTCTAAACTCCCACTACATATTTTTTTTGTCTTGATAAAGTTGAATTCTTATAATGAATGAATTTTGACACCTTTTACTCAGGAATAATCCTTTTCATTGACGTTGGTTGTGTAGGGTTGGGGAGGTCATCAATCAGAGCTAGTCTGGAGTTTCTTCCAATAACAACTATGACTGACAAGAGGACCAGGACTATACCACGGGGATCCACATTTGTTGTCAGGGGAATATGAGTGTGGGTATATATATATATATATACGTACTACAGGATGGGAGGATATATTATATTATTATTATTTTTATTATTAGTCTTACCATTATTACAATCATGGAGACACCATCAATTCCCTAGAAGTTCTAAAATGAAAGTCCGTATACTAAATCTAAAGTAGTCAAATACATGCCTGTGAAGTAGTAAAATGGGTGTTTTTATGTGTCTGTTGAAATATTCAAATAGGTGTTGACAGATAATGTTTAAAATGCCAGATGAGTGTTATTATATGTCTATTGAATTAGTCAAATGGAGATTATTGTATGCCTATTTAATCAGTCAAATGGGGATTATTGTATGCCTGTTGAATTAATCAACTATAAATCTGTTGAGTTAGTCGATCACAAATATATTGAAATAGTCAGATGAGTGACATTTTACATCCATTAATGTTTCCAGCTTGTGGTCTGGGTAAGTTTTTTTTATTCAAATCAAATATTTTCCACTACCGGCTTGCTAGGCCTGTAGTAGCTTCATATGCCTTATAATCTATCTTAAGACTAGGACAGGTACAACATCAAGTCCCCAGCCGTTAATTCATCACTGTGAAAAAGTAAACCCATATTTCAACAATTAGAAATTAATTTGTCTGTCCCCCTGTATGTCTCTGTGACTAGATCTGAAACAGCTTGATGGATTTTGTTCAAACCTGAGATTTATATAATATTATTATTATTATTATTATTATTATTATTATTATTATTATTATTATTATTATTATTATTATTATTATTATTATTATTATTAGCACCGCGTCTTACTACCTGTTCGGGTTATACGCAATTACGCTAATGTGTAATGGTAGGGTGATTGTGAAATGAAATGGAAGACCTACAGTTTAACGCGGGATCCGAACTACGGTGGAGGCCTGTCATTCCACTAATTCACAAGTTGTGATTAATACACATCTTGTCAGAGGTGAAGGAAGGGTTTAGCAATCAGATAAATCTGTGCCGGGATCTAGGATTGAACCCCGGATCCCCAGCACAGAAGTCCAACACCTTACCACTAGACCGCCAGGTCACCCTATATTTAGATATTACATGACTATACCTACAGGACTTTATTTATTTTGACCTTAGCCCTCAAATTAAAGATAGGTTACTGATGAATGATTTTTTTTATATTACATAATTTTCGAAAATGGCTCCAACGATTTTGTTTAAAATGGAGAGATGATAACAGACACTCTTGCAAATTTCACAAGTTAAAAACAATTAATATATATTCTAATCTACGTAGACCTTTTAATACTATTAGTGATTGATTTCTAGATTGATAACGAGCACACTTCTCACATAACACCAAATTTTAGCTCAAGATATTCGAGCGTTTGTGTAACAAGATGAATCACTAAACGAGTGATAAATTACTTTAAGGGGCTTTTGGATTCAATCTAGGTACCTTTGGGATCTAGCTTCATTATCTACTCAATATAGGTCCGGGGTTCAATCCCCGGTACCGGCACAGATTTAACTGAATGCCAAACCCTTCCTTCACCTCTGACAAAACGTGTATTAATCACAACTTGTGAATGTGAGGAATGCCAGGCCTCCACCGTGGTTCGAATCCCACATTAAACTGTGGGTCCTTCATTTCATTTCACAATCACCCTACACATTACACATTAGCGTAAGTGCGTATAACCCGAACGGGTACTAAGACGCGGTGCTAATAATAATAATAATAATAATAATAATAATTAATACTCAGTATAGAGTATAGGTGATGAGGAGTTTACTTGGGACAGCTTGCTTGAATAGTCGTTAGAACGAAGTGAAGATTGTCCAAACTGTAGAATGAAAGCAAGCCGATTCCGAATGTCCTCGCCGGAGGAAACCTATCGTTACTCTCTTTAAATTATTCATGCCGTCCAATTACTGCGAGAACAATGAGGAACGTAGTGAATATCTGAATAAAACTGGTCTTCTCTCCTTTGTAACGCTTGCTAAAGGATTTTTCATTCATGCTTTAGTTTGTCTTCACCAAATTAAATAAATGTGCAAATATACTTTTTTTTTAAAACCTAACCTTACTATAATTAATCATCTATTCATTCATTTAACGGGAGAAAAAACTGTTTTTATTATGTTCAAAAAAATTATCAATGCATTCATTTGTAAGTTAAAGCTTAAAAAAACTCATATATTATTTATTATATTTCTGATATTGAGGTTTCATTGAGTAATTTTACGACTCATCTCCAATATTGAATGTGTGAATAAATATTTCAAAGGTCTAGCTAGCGTTTCATTAAATGGACTAATGGGCAAATCATGAAGATCACAATGATTATTATTACATATATTAACGATATATAATAATTATTATTAATATATTATTATTATTATTATTATTTAATCCGCACCGGTGAGCACGTGGACTAAATGACAGGCTTATCTAGTTTGTTTTACTTGTGAAGTGGAGGACTTCAACTTCCGCCCGGTTTTATTCAGGGTGGTTTTTATTCAATTGTTCACCACCCCCTCCAATAAAATGCCGAGTTATTTCCTCTAAATTCTACCTTCCTAATCCTTATCACATTAGCGTGATTAAAAATGAGTTCATTCCGGATGAGGAACGTGGTTCGAGCAAATAAAAATTAAAATGTTTATTTGATTTTAAAGACTTGGCGAGAAGAAAACGGAAATTTGCGCTATAAATATAAATAATGACTTCAAACTAATGAAATAAAATACAGGAAAGCTAAGGCCCTTGAAAAGGAATCGCTGAGGGTGAGATAGAAACCATAGAGTGACATTTATTCAATTAGGGGTGTGAGGTGCCCTTTAAAATATCCCCAATAGATTTATTAATGTTTTACCATTTCTCTATCTAAAAAAAACCTTTTTTGTGCCATTCCCTAAGAAACGTGACTTTAATCACTTTGACCACCTCTTCTTATGCACCATTTAAAAACACAATTTTCTCCCCCTGCCTGGATCCAAACCGGATTCTTTCTTTCAAAGCTGGCTGAACATTATCTGAAGCGCAATTCTTCCACGGTCTTAAGGTGGGGATGTAGGTAACGCGAGCAAGGCAGTGTTTTTGCAGTTTTTTATATCAACACTTTTTCTCTTCATCTAAAAAGTTTCTCATCTCATACCGCTATGCTCATTATTCATTATAGATATTCAATAACAGCTGTTGAACATGGGAAGAAAATTAAATTCTGTTTGTACTGAAACAATATTGTATTTATTTTGGCCAGAAAAATGTGTTGCTATAAAAACTTCAAAAAACACTGGCCTTTTCTCGCGTCTCTCACACTCTCACCTTTTAAACCTCCCCTTTGTCTTGAAGTGTCGTCTAGCCGCTTGTCCCGCCAAAGGAAATAGTTCCTGTAGATATGTATTATTGTTGTTGATGATGAGCACCGGACGTTTCTTTGACGAAGAGAAGACCAGACCCGCGCACTAATGCAATCGTTAATCAATCATACGGTTTGGATGAGGAGAAATAATTGGAGCTCGTGTGGTACGAGCATTGTGCGGTGCTGTGAGTTAACGAATATCCAACAAGAAACTCGGTGGGGCTCCTCTTTGGCCAGGGGTCGGCAGCCCTTGGTGCGCGTGCCGTACTCAGGTAGCACGTGCCAAGGTAGAGAGAGGTCTGTGGTACCCATGTGAGTGAAATATAGAGGTGCTCATGTGAGTGACATATAGGGGCACTCGTGTAAGTAGCATATAGGAACATCTATGTAAGTAGCATATAGAAACACTCATGTAATAGTTATGCATATAGTAATAAAACACTCATGTAAGATATATAGAAACACTCATGTAAGTATCATTTATCGTCACTCATGTGAGCAGATATAGAAACACTCATTTAAGTAGCATTTATCGTCACTATGTGAGCGCAATATAGAAACACTCATGTTAAGTAGCATTTATCGTCACTATGTGAGTGGCATATAGAAACACTCATGTAAGTATATTTACGTCACTCATGTGAGCAGCATATAGAAACACTCATGTAAGTAGCATTTTATGGCCACTCATGTGAGTAGCATATAGAAACACTCATGTAAGTAGCATTTATGGTCACTCATGCGAATAGAATATAGGGTCACCCTGTGTAGCAATTGGACACTCATGTGAATAGCAAAAAGGGAAAGCACTCATTTGAATGGTATTTAAGGTCACTCATGTGTATATAATATAGGGACACCGATATGAGTGGTACCTAGAAGGCACTCATGTGATTAGCATCTAGGACGGCGTTTTTAACCCGGTGCGCCACAGGAGTTTGGGTAAAGACAAAAATAATTGAGACAAATCTTAGGATAAAAGTAATTATTTTAAAATTCACTATCAAAAATATTTTTAAAAAAATTAAATGATTAGAACTATACATGTCCTTATTGTGACTTTAATATCTGGATAGTAAGACGAATGCTTTAACAAATATCTCGATTAGTTATTTTTTTCACCAATAGAGATCAAACCAGAATCCCTAGACATGTACCGGTATTCCTGCCTGACCCCTCGATTACGGTAAGGGTTAACATTCTCAGAGTAACGCCTAAGCTAGATCTTCCCACAGTGAAACCGGCGGGGAAATTAAAAATATGTCATTTCACAATGTTGAACTGAGGCAATTATTTTAAATTAGAGGGAGGAGCCCTCCGTTTTAGGACAATTACTTCACTTGACATAAAAAAAAAAGATTTATTGTTTCATTGTATTTTTGTTATGAGTAGGATTATAATATTTTTCTTATTTTAGGTTTAAATGTTTCCATGCGCAGTACGGCGTAGTTTAAGTCTGGAAGAGTGAGGGGATAAAATCATGAATGGGGTGTTGGTATGAGCGGATGGCTTGTGAATGATTTAATTATGAGATCACATGATCGATTAGCTATAGTATAATTTTGTTAAGGATAACTTTTAAGAAACACAAATACTTTTTTTAGGTCAACATTGATATCACGTTATTATATTATTAGTGTTATTTTATAGTGATTGAAACAACCTATAAAAGTTACATCTGAAGATCACTTGACTTGAAGTATGAACGCATGAAAGTATATCTAGTAAATTTTTCTAGCTGTTAGATAAAGCTCTTCCAATGAAAATTGAACTGTATGTATTGTTGAAATTGTGACCACATTCTAGTTTGCTTTGGACAGAGAAAGCTCTTTGATGCTTTCTTATGTTTGTGATCGAACTCCAGCTAAATATATCAATTTAAAATGTATCAATATTAGCCTGGATTGTCGATAACGAGGAGGTCAGAATTCAAATACCGTTTGGGTCAACTGAGATGGATTTTTAAAATTATTTCCCACTCTCGCTTCACGCAAATAAGTTGCATTCTTTCTTACAAACTCTACTTTGCTCATCTTCATCCAAATAACTCATACGGATACAAATACGCTTTGGAAAAAAAAAATGGGTGAGTTAGATACTTACTTCGGTAAACGCATGGTCTAAGGCGTCACTCTCGCAATAGGCTAGACTGCCGATGACAGGCAGATCGGGGTTTGAATCATGTTTGGATGTACAAACGTGGTTTTTTCAAAATGATTTTTTCACTTTATTTCCTCGCAAATGTGGTACACTTCCTCTAAATAAACCTGCTTATCCTTAACTCATTAGCTAAATTAGTACATATATGTGTAACCTTAAAAAAAATTAATAAATAAAATAAAATAATAATAAAATAATAATAATAATAAAGAGTTTAGAGTAATCAGTAAGTTCCGAGCGCTGATAACTAATAACTTATGTCAGCAGGCTGATAGGTAAGGGAAGCATGAATCCTTCTTTTGGTTATTAGTCCTATAAAGAGTGCGTGGTTAAATAAACTAAACTAAAAACATTCACTAAAATATACATACACGTGCTGTCGGTTATTTTGTATAGTATTTTTTATACGACACTTCACCATTAACATATTATAATATTATTAAAAATGTTAGTGTACTATGGAACTAAACCCTTCGAACCACGACTAAATCCTAAAATGTGTGTGAAACTGCTAGTAGGCCCATACATGTTTCTACCACTACACCTTATTTTGGCTGGTCCCTTCTCTGGACGGCTCCCTTCACCTTTTCTTTATGAAAGTAGCGTATATCTATCTCTAGGTATATAAAATGTAACCTAAATAGTTTAAAGAAATATACGTTACTCTTATATGAGAGTTTTCAACAAGCCAACTATTTATTAATAGGTCTACTTACGTATACAAATAAGCCGTTATATATTATTAAAAGAGACACTTGTATGAGAATTAGCTTACGTAAACTCTGCCCCGAAGATTTTATGACCCCAGACGTCTGTGAAAATTCCGTTCCGACATTAGTGAAGGCAAATTTCCGTCCCTCGTTAATTTTTTTTTAATTTTAATTTTATCTTTAACGTAGTTCCATAGGTCTAAAACTTTAATAATTTTGTAGTTAAAAAAAAATTCCAAAATTGATGACGCTTATTTTTCCAATATGTGGATGTGACTTTTACCTACAGACATTTGGGTTTGATTTTCATCGTCCACAAACCACGCAACAAATTCTTACGAATCGTTTCACTTAAAACTGAATAGGCTCGCACATACACCCTACCCCAATATTTACACATTTTTGGAAGTGCGTTTAAAGACGTACATACTGAAACGTCTGTATATTTTTCTATGAAGCAACCCGCCAAATAAATTAAAGGTAACAGTGTAAAAATAGAAGTTCTTGGCTAATAAAATTACCAAATATAAACATTTTAGGGAAATATCTGTGTTTAATTTGTCAAAGAAGTATAAATTTTTACCTGTATAATTTTCTCGGTAGTAACAGATGCATTTAATTTATAGATTTAAAAAGTCATAAATAGATGTCCTGAAGGGACAATAAATTGTGACAAGACAAAGAATCATTTCTGAACTACCTTATTGACATTATTACATTTCGCTTCCTTTCATCTATTATATTCCTTATTCTTTAATTTAAAGATAATTAGAGAGGGACCTAATTTACATAGCACCCTTATTACGATGGGACAGAATTTACATAGAGATTTTAACTATGGGACTTTTAACTGAAAGTTTGAATTATTAGGTAGTATTGTATGGGCTAAAAAGTGAACTAAAGGATTAAGCAAGCTTGTTTGAACATATCTCACTACCCCTTAAACAAGGGTTGTGAAACTGCACAAAATATACTTCCCCATCAATCTTAAATCATCATTTTTTAAACATAGGTTACACGACTTCACACTTGTTAGTTTGATGAAAAAAAAATTTTTTACCCCGCCTTTCTTCAATCCAAACTGCCTGGGAAAATGTTAACTCCTTCTGTAAAACATGTAAAACGCAGGAATTTGGTAGTAAGAAAGTAGTGGCAACCCTGTGTGATGTTGTAACCAACCGCCTTATGACTGAGCTTGACTAAAACGGCGGCCCATGGTTTGAGGCGCCCTGGTCCAGACCTCTCAGGATGATCCTGACGATGACGAATAGACCGCCCTGTCGTGGGAGGAGGATGCTGGTTTCATGCGCGTGGCAATGTCCGCCTGTCGGACAAGTTATGAATGAAATATTGCTCGTCCTATCTGCTTGCAATTATTCACTATCTCATCCCCCCCTCTCCCATCACCTACTTACTCCCTCAGCCTTAGTTTCCTTGCCTGTCAATCAAGCTCATGCAGATTTAATTCATGAAAATGAGGATTTTATCCCGTGTTTCGTCAGTTAGTAGTTTTTTTTCCCTCCCCGTTTCACACTTTGTTTAGATAAAATCTAGAGCCGCCCCACTTTGCCAAATGTGCTGGGGCACTTAAGGTTTTATACATTTTTCTATAACTTAAATATTGAATAGTCTAATCACCGTGGAAATAACTTGGACATTTAAAAGCATCAATAAATATACTCTAATGTAATCATGAGCTAAGCCCTGTTTTATTCGACTGTCGCTTTTGACAGATGGTTTCAATCTTTAGAGTGTAAGATAAATATATATATATTAATATATATATAATAAATATATATATATATATATATCTTTCGTCAATTATAGCCAACCTAAAGTAATATTTGATATTTTTTAAAAAAGTTTCGTCACATAAATATGAATATAAATAATTTTACATGATAGCTCAACGCAAAAGTACACCAGGCATTATGATCATCATGTTTATTATTATTGTATTCTTCATTGGTCTCGTGATATAATGGTCAGAGACCTGGCTGCTGACCTAAAGGTCTCAGGTTCGATTCCCAGATATTACCAAGGGATTGTTCTTGAAAGGGGAATAATTTGCATGGTCACCAGGGGGGTTAATTTAGCTTAGGTTAGTTTAAGATCTTCATTCAATCCACGCCGTCATATTCACTATCATCCCCTCATCTCATCGGGACATGGAAAGAGCCTCCACGAAATGATGTACGATTAGTATATTCGGGCGTCCCCTGGGCAACAGTAATGAATACTGGCTAATATTTCCATAAACTGAGCTACAGATTGATGTAGCCCAGACACGGCATTATTTATTATTATTATTATGTTTTATTCTTAGATTATTTTAGGGGCTAAATGCGTTTACTTTTAGTTGAATTTTTACCTCATTGCTTGTGCAAAATGCATTATGTATTTTGTGACAATTCTAAAACAAAAGTTATCACTAATTTTAAAATAACCTCACAAATTTGTGTTTTTTACATAAAAATCTATAATTTTTATTATATGTGGCTTAAATCTACCCCAAAATTGAAGTAAAAATCTCCCATTTTAGTTCCAAAAAGAATAATAGAATTACCTCCTAATAGTGATTGTTTGCGTTTTGGTCTAAACGCTCTCGATCACGCACAAAGGCCTCATAAAGTTATTTTAAACGGAAACATATATTTATATATATATATATATTTTACATTTGTAAGCTGAAAGTGAATAAAAACTTAATTTATTACTTATTCAATATCTAATTTCATTCGAGTAGCGCGTCCCTCTTCTGAACCAAGTGTCCCTGGTTCGATCATTTGCTTGATCTAAAAATGTATAGCATGTGAAATTAAGGCTTATATTTTCACAGTGATTAACTAAAGAAGAGGAAACGGGATGTTATTTATTTATTTAAGGAATTTGACGCACACTTTCTAAGCTGACTGATTATATCAGCACACGAGAATTTCTGTGAGCGAGAGCATAAAGGCCGACCAATTTTGTCGTGTAGGTATTTACACATACCTTCTAGGGTTATCTTACATGCCCCAATTGACATGGGATCGACGGATTTACTTACCCGCTGAAGAAAGTTGTGCTACGGGTTATCGCTAAATAAAAATATGTCAATCCTGGTTGGGTTTGAACCCCCGAAAATAGGGTCTTGAGGCGAGAACTTTACCCCAAAACCACCGAGGTCAACGACTGGGTGGTAACCTATTGTAGAATTAAGTCAACTTGTAAGTCATGCACTTGCATAATCTTTTTTTCAATGCGTTTTGCTATCCGTTTGGGTTGTAAGAATATTATCTATTAGTTACGCCAATGTAGTAGGAATCAGGAACATAGAATTTACATAAAATGTACCTTCATTTGAGGGTGTAGATATAGTGAGAAAACATTTAGGAAAAAAAAAACACCCTGCCAAGATTTTAACCCCCTTCCCTCTCAATCACCGACAAACCAGACTAAATGCTCTTGATACAATATTTATCCTATTTACTTTAAGGTGGGGATGTAGAGGACGTGATAAAAGGCCAATCGTTTTTTGACATTTTTAATAAAAAAACTTTTTATTTTCAAAATAAATCAAATCTTGTTTCAGTTAAAATATGAAGTTTAATTTTCTTCGCGGGGTGATATCAACAGTTGTTACATATCTTTCATGAGTATAGAGGTATTAGATAAGAAACTTTTTAAATAAAGGGAAAAGGTTGTCATTAAATTAAACAACATCCTTGATTACCCGCCTCGGTGGCGTAGTTGGCTAACGCGCTAGTCGTGTTGAGCTCGACCGCCGAGGACGGGGAGATCGAGGTTCGAATCTCGGTCGGGTGAACTGGGGGTGGTTTTTCCTAAATGGTTTTCCACTCTTCCTCCACGCAAATGCGGGTTCACTTCCTCTAAATTCAACCCTCCCAATTCCTATTCCATTAGCGTAATTAGTACTTAAGCGTATAACCCGAACGGGTAGTAAGACGCGGTGCTAAATATTAACATCCTTGACAGATATTCAAGAATTGTTGAGGTCACCACGGGAAGAAAATTAAACTGTTTGTCTGTACTAAAGCAATATATGATATCTTTTGATCAAAAAAGTGCTTTCCTATTTAAAAAAAACCCTGCAAAAACACTGACTTTTTCTCGAATCCCCTACATCCCCACCTTAAAGTAGTAAGTCATAACCCCCAATCTATTTCTCTCTCTCTTTCTCTGGACCATTCCATTCAGTAAAACTTGACACAACAAACAAATTACCTTGTAGCGTAATTTGTGGGCACGGGGCGGCCATTACCGATTACGACTTCCCTTCTCCCCTCTTCCTAATTCCTATGTCCCTCGTCTCTCGCACACGCGAGTCGCCCAACCTGACGGGGCCTGTTGGTAGTGGTGGTGTGGTGGTGGTGGTGTGTCCACCACTCCCATTGTTCCCTGAAAAACTAAAGCGGTCATTCTTGTGATCCGAACCTACTCACTCCGCCCACTCGCAGATCGATATCAAACTTTTTTTTTTTTCGGGAACGGAGCAATTTGTCTCCCATAACAAGGAGACGTGGCACTTAAAATAATAAAAATAAAAAGTTAAACGTGTTTTAAAAAATATACGTCGCGGGTTTCGAGCGAGAAGGACATACATTTATGCGCAGTCACGTTATATTTAAAAATGTCCCACTTTTTAGCACCGCGTCACACTACCCATTTGGGCTATACGCCTAAGAACTAATTACTCTAATAAGTTAGAAATGAGGAAGACTGAATTAGAGGAAGTGTACCCAGATTTGCGTGGAATTAGAGTGGGAAAGCACTTAGGAAAAACTACCCTCAATACACCCAACCAGGATTCGAACCACGATCTCCCCGTCATCGTATGTCTAGTCTATTGAGAGATTGATGCCTTATACCATGTGACCACTGAAGTGGGTGAGTATCCTTGCTACCCACACTGGTGGCCACTGGGCCTAGGTCGTAAGTTACGCAAAATACTGAATTGCCAGTGAATAAATAGGAAGTCAAAGTTTCGAATCTCAGCCATGCTCACTCATGGTGGCTATTAGCTACAGATAAGGAAAATAGGGACAACCTGTAAAAGTCGGGGAATTTTTGTATGACAGGGAAAACAGGGAAATGTCAGGGAATTTAACTAAAAATAAGGATAAGTCAGGGAATTAAAAAATATGTCTAAAATATCCCATTAATATCTTAACCAAACACTAAAACTAAAGTTAATAATACCTGAATAAAATAACATTTTAATTTTTAAAATAACTGATAAAACTGTTTGTTTAGTAGATTCAAACTTTTTTTAAATATGTGATCAATAATAAATAAAACAAGTTATCATCCGCCATTAAAACTGGAAAAAATTAGTCAGGGAAAATTGAAAAATAGTACCTGGAAAAGTCAGGGAATTTTGAAAATATGTTTTGTAGCCACCCTGTCATTGAGGAAATGGTTTTCAAACCGTGATTTACTATTCCCTTTTCACGCTGATGTGGGTACACTTACTCTCAACCATCCTACTCATTCTACTCTTTGGTTCAATCTGTTAATAACCATGATGCTAAAGATACCAATAACCACTGCCAATATAAAATAGTACTAAGTTAAAAAGTAATAATTTAAAGTTTCTTGAAATTTTATTTTAGTAAAAAGAAAAGAAGGGGGGGGGAGGGGCGTTCTGGCTAATTTGTGAAACACGTGGAACTAATTACTCCAGTGCTACTGTGACACGTGTCACACACATTATTAAAGGGAGAGGGAAGATGTGTAATTAGCTTTAATGATATAATTAATAGTTCAGATATATTTTTTAAATAGCTCATTTAACCCATTTTCCTAGCATGAACGATTTTAAAAACTTTTCTTAGAAGAGGGTGTTCACTTAGCAAAATTACTTTGCTCTAATATTCATCAGTAATGAATATAGAAAATAAAATCACAAGCTCTGAAATTGAATATAATAAATGGTTGCATCTTTATAATAAAGCTGAGTCTGTAAAATGGCAAAGCTTATTTTTACTAAATACTACAGTTTTGTTAAAGTTATAAACATCGTTGTCTAAGCGCAGTTAATTTTATTTTGCTTTAGACTCGCCTCGGTGGCGTAGTTAGCTAACACGCTATAGTCGTGTTGAGCTAGACTGCCGAGGGCGGGGAGACTGAGATTCGAATCTCGCTCGGGTGAACTGGGGGTGGTTTTTACTAAATGTTTTACCACTCTTCCTCCACGCAAATGTGGGCTTACTTCCTCAACATTAAACCTTCCTAATTTCTAACCCATTAGTGTAAATAATATATAATATGCGTGTAACTCGAACGGGTAGTAAGACGTGGTGCTAAGTATTATTATTATTATTTGAAAGTTAAAATGCCACGCCCAAGAGTATTGTACACTCCGTTTATCTTGGAAGGTAGTAAGCTTACCTTTCTTTGTTCCACTATGGTGCAGCGTATAGTTACGAGCCATGGTGTAGTCTGTAAAGGTAAGAGAGCTACCTTTCAAGGTAAACGTAGTGTACCATACGGCTTATTTGTTGTAGTGATGTACGTTACATCCTTCCTGTTCATCCCCCCCACTTTTAAAAGGTGATTTCTTATCCGGACCACTCAAGGTGTACGAGAATACGAGATGATTATTGGACAAAATAACCTCCGGCGAAGATAGAACACATACGAAGTAATTGAACCGATACACTCCACTTTGATGTACTTTGGTGAGTCCTAGGGACAGTCTGTGTGATAGGTCTCGGTACAGACACCACAACATTTGATAGACATGATACAAGGGTTTGTCTTTAACTCTTCTCCACCCCGGGGTGACCTGGTGGTCTAGGGGTAAGGTGCCAGACTTCTGTGCTGAAGGTCCGGGGTTCAATCCTCGGTCCCGGCACAGATTTATCTGATTGCCAAACCCTTCCTTCACCTTTGACAAGACGTGTATTAATCACAACTTGTGAATGTGAGGAATGCCAGGCTTCCACCGTGGTTCGGATTCCACGTTAAACTGTATGTCCTCCATTTCACCTCACAATCACCCTACCATTACACATTAGCGTAAGTGCGTATAACCCGAACGGGTAGTAAGACGCGGTGCTAATAATAATAATTCTCCATCCCCCCTCTTTCCCCGCGTCTTACTGCCACTCCGGTATATACACATATTGTACACTGATTGGATATAACTAAGAAGGGTATACTTTAAAGGGTACGTACCCGGATTAGTGTGGAAGGAGAGGTGGGAAACTATCTAGTACAGTGGTTCTTAACCTTTTATTACCCGCGGCCCCCTAAATATCCTTAAATATTTTCGCAGCCCCCTAGTTCCTTCTACCATAATATTCATTGAGATGTATTCTAGAAATAGCGGCTCTATTTACTGATTATAATAATAAACGAATAAAAAAACAGAAAATATCTTACCTAACTATATTTAATGGAACCTCTCTCTGCTGTTGAACACTTCCTACTAATTTGTCTATTCTTGTTTCGATTATAGGAGTCGATTCGGAGTCGATTTCACTGCTTCGTTTTATTATTTATCACGGTGGAAAATCCCTTTTCACATAAATAGGTAGAAACAAAGGGCAGAAAATTTTGAATGGTGATGGTAAACATATAGGGATTATATATGTGCTATCCGTGAGTTCTATTATCCGTGCTTCCCCTCTCCTCCATTACCCCGGAAAATTGAGAGTCTACTGTACTTACATGCTTACGATCATCGAATTCTTTCTTACAAAACGTAAAATTTAAGATAATTGATTTCAGTAATAAACAAATAACATTTAAAATTTTCCGAGCCCCCCCCCCCCCAAAAAAAAAACCGTTCGCGACCCCCGGTTAAGAATCGATGATCTAGTAAATAAACCTTAGTACCCCGTCGCCAGCAAACCAGACAAGACGAGGCTTAATTTCTACATAATTTCTTTATTTATTTATGTAAATGAGATTAATTTTCTTATTATATTCAAACATGAATTCGACGTTTTTAGTTTGGGGTATGTAACGTGCTCTTTTTTGAACTGACTGGTTATATCAGCACACAACTTAAACACTTATCGCCTCGTCTTACTACCTCTTCAAGTTATACGCTTATATGATATTACTCTAATGGGGTATGGATGAGGAAGAAAGCATTGGCTTGGAAGGAGAGTGGTAAATAATTGAGGAAAAACCACCCTCAGTAGACCTGACCGGGTTTAGAACACTGATCTCCCCGTCTTCAGCAGCCAGTCTAATACGAGATGATGCCCTCACTGAAGCGGATCAAACTAAATTAATCTTAGGATTTACACAACACCCAAGTCCCTCGACCGTAGTTTTATCACTGTAGAAGATAAAGCCCCAATTTCACCAATAATACAGTTTTCAGCCATACCCATACCTAAGACCCTTGCGCAGTAAGTAAACACGCTACCGACGAGACAATATGTTGAAATAATTTTTTTATTTAAAGATCTGAGAATGCTTATTAGTAGGCCTATCATAACATATGTTTTAAGGACGTTTAAATATTCATCCTAATATTTAGAATAGTAAAATTTAACCATAAACCCTTGCGAAACTTTCGCACATCAACCTTCCCCTTCCCCCACCCACACCACCCAAAAAAGATTTAGTATTTTTAGGGTTGTTGAAATTAAATACTCAGCGAAGTGTATACACAAAATACCAAAAAGAGTTTATTAATGTGAACGTATTTACAATGTACAATACCTCTTTGTGTACAATATTTGATGTAAGAATGTAATCATCTTGAGTTTTGATTTTTCTTTTAACTTATATTTTAAACAAACAATTTGTTTTAACGTAAACTGAGATGCTGTGTCAGAGGTCATAAAAATCCTATCCACTGATACCTTATTCATCGTTGTAGCCTTTGTATTAATAAGAAAAAGGGATGTTGACAACATAAATATAATATATAGGATAGTAATAGATTATATTTTACTAAATTGATTCTTTGTGGCTTTTTATTTTTTTATTTGCTTATTTTCTTTTCATACCATTTTACTCTATTCCAATCACTTGTTTTTAGTCAATTCTATTTATTTTACTATAAAAAATTTTAAAAGAAATATCGAAATTAGCACGCTCGTCACTCATGTTTAAACGACATATTAAAATTTTTAAATGTGCATTTCCATTCATATACTAACTTATAAATATTTACTTAAATCTACCAACCTAGCTTCGAACTAGAAATAATTTGCGTATAGCATCTCAGAACTCTCAAGAGTGCCAGGCACTTAAACAATGTATGGTCACGGATTCAAACTCTGGCAGAGTTCTCACATGATTTATCACTTTGGTTTTACCATCCCCTTTCCATACTAATGCGGGTACATTTACTCAAAACACTTCTCATACCTACTCTTTATATTAAGCTGTTACTAAAAATAGAGTTAAACGTAATAATTAACGAATAAAATTATTAACTGCTATTTTCTCCACCTCTCTCTCTACCTTAATGTGGGTGCACTTCGACAATACCACGCTCTTTATCCTTTTCATTATGATTAAGTCGTTAAAAGTCCTTTGTGTTAGTTGTATATATATAAAATATATTCGCCACATACTTTTTTTAGTATTATTTATATATGAAATATTACTAAACTTGAGATTTAAATATTGCGACAACCTTAACTTAAAAGCATTTTAGAACATCATTTATTTTATGCGTTCGCTATTTCCTGCCGACTTGCGACATAGGTTCATTGTGTCTTTGAAAAATAAAACGCGACAGCTTCTCAGTAATGCTACTTTGCTTGTCGTGAAATTGTATGCAAACTGTTCAATCAGTTACGCTGGCGCCGACCAAGAAAATAAAACCAAACCTCTAGAGATCATGAATAAAGCATGAGTTTAGTGTGGGATGTGGCCTACTTGATTCCTAGTTGAGCTCGCTGCCGCTTGGCGCTGCATTGAAGACATGAAACCCCGATAATTACAAGCAATCGAATCAGGAGCGGCCAAAAATGTAACATGATTTATCGTAGGAATGTTGATGTAATTAATAATTTGGTTAGTTATAGGAGGATAACAAAAGCTTGTATTCAACTAGGTGCTAGCAGGTTTTAAGCCCAAATTGCTGCCGTCCGTGCATCGATTATTGAATCATTAGTAAGAGGGGGATGAGAGTCACCACAAGTTAAAGGGGGTGAAATTCACCCTAATCGTGGCTTGGGAGTCACCGCGAGTAATGTGGGATAGAAGTAACCTAAAGTTAAGGTGTGGAGGTAATCACCATGAGTTAAGGGGGGATAACTTTAATTTAAGATAATGCGGGGTAGGAGTTATCGGCGGTTTAAAAGTGATAAAAGCGTCACCGCAAGTTAAGGTAGAGTGGGAGTCACCGTGAGGTAGATGGGGAACTGAGTATTTAAGTTTGGGTATTTGAGTCATGTCTTATATAATTGTTGTTAAGGATGTTAGTTAGCTGTAATAGGGCACCCGCAGGATTTTTCTCCAGGGAGGGCAAACGGGTGGTCTAGGAGTATTCCACACCCCACAGTAAGACCGGGGGGTGGGGGGGTAATTTGTTAAATTAAAATCTCAATAGATGCTTTTTAAGGCAATCCTTCTCTCCTGAAAATAAGATACAAAACAAGAAAAAGTTTGACACTTATAATATTTATACAACCTCAGGGGGCAATCGCACCCCCCTAGCCCCCCATGCAGGCGCCCCTGAAGCTGTACATTTTTTAAAGATGAGTCAGGGATGTGTGTGATTTAAGTCAACTGCTTATTTTATGAACGTCAAGGCAAATGGGTTTGTTACCTTTATCGTTTACTCCTATTGTGAATAGTAAATACATTCGTGTGAGTCTATCTTTACTGCATTTTTTTTTTCGTTTTAATTTTGGTTTTATCTGTTTTATACTTCTGTTTCTCGCAGTTTATCTTTATTTATTTCTCGTATATTTTTGTGTCACGCGTTCTCACTCATTCTCATTATTTTTTTCTATCTATATTTCATCTTCTTTATATATATATTTATATATATATATATATAATATATAAAGATATATATATACTTCTCTTTTCAATCAAGATGTCTTAGTTTATCTTAATAGTCACCAATTTGTCGACCTCGGTAGTCTTAGGGTAAAGTGCTCGCCTCAGGACCCGATGTTCGTGGTTTCAAACTCAGCTGAGGTCGATGGATGTTTCTTGAGCGAAAACAAAATATCCGTGGCACAGTTTCCTTTGGAGGGAAAGAAAAGACGTTGGTCCCATGTCGATTATGGCATGTAAAAGATCTCTGGAAGTTATATGAAAATACCTCACCCGGCAACATTCGTAGACCCTTTCGCTCTGGATAATATAAATTCTCGTGTGCTTACATAAACAGTCGGATCAGAAAGAGCACTTTAAATACCTCAAATAAATAAATAAAATTAATATTTCAGTTTATCTCTCTTTGCCTTTTTAATTTTTTTCATTTTTATATTAAAAGTCTTCCTTGTGCTCTTTGTTTCTATACAGCTACATTGTTTTCCCTTCTCTATTACGATTCAATAGTTTTTGAAAACACATGTATTTTAAGTAGGGCTTACCATTTTTAAAGAACGAAATTTACCCAGTAAAGCTTCTTTCGAATTAATAAAGTACACGCTAAACAAATCTAGAAGAATATACACTTCGTTCACCGTGAAAGGTGGCATTAAATTAAACGTATCTACTGAGGCTTTACATTATTCCTTTTTAAATTTTTTCTATACATAAAAACTGCAAAAATACTATATTTATTTTGCGTTCCTTTCCACCCAAACTTAATAGGGGCTGCTAATTTTGACGGCTGTTGAAATAAATACATTGACATTTTATTACCCGCCTCGGTGGCGTAGTTAGATAACGCGCTAGTTTCGTGTTAAGTTAGACTTCCGAGGACGGGGAGATTTAGGTTCGAATATCGCTCGGGTGAACTGGGGGTGGGTTTTCCCTAAATGGCTTTTCACTCTCCCTCCACGCAAATGCGGATTAACTTCCTCTATATCCAACCTCCCCAATTGATAGCCTATTAGCGTAATTAGTACTTAAGCTTATAACCCTAACAGGTAGTAAGACGCGGTGCTAAGTATTAAGTATTATCATTAACCTTTTTCCAATGCTGGCTATTCTACCTTTATGCTCTTAAAGTATTAGTATTAGTATTATTAGCACCGCGCCTTACTACCCGTTCGGGTTATACGCACTTACGCTAATGTGTAATGGTAGGGTGATTGTGAGATGAAATGGAGGACCTACAGTTTAACGTGGAATCCGAACCACGGTGGAGGCCTGGCATTCCTCACATTCACAAGTTGTGATTAATACACGTCTTGTCAGAGGTGAAGGAAGGGTTTGGCAATCAGATAAATCTGTGCCGGGACTGAGGATTGAACCCCGGACCCCCAGCACAGAAGTCTGACACCTTACCCCTAGACCACCAGGTCACCTATGCTCTTAAAGGTTCTTTCAATAGCGCTCCGACAATGTCACTTTTATTTCCGTGCGAAATGCTATTCTTTTTTAAAGTGTGTAAGGTTAGAAATAGAAAAGTTGAAGCTTTCCCACGTACGCTACGCTCTCCAAATGTTCTATTGTGCATGTAACCAGGGCTGTAACACACTCCTCTTTTTTATTATTACGATTCAATTTCTGGACCCAATTGCGTCCCACCGTGACAATAACCCACCACCTACATTATGGCACTGTGTATTCTGCGCCCACGAAAGAGCAAATAATGCAACAAAAGAGGAACACTAGGCGACCGCGATGAACGAATAGTCGCGCCTCTCCCCAAGCTCTAATAGATTTTTTTCCTCCCGAGGATTTGGGAGTTGGGTGGAGAGGGTCGGGGAGGCGTTGCGGTACAACAACGGGAGATGTACATTTATATCGAGTTTATGACGGACGTAATATTGTTGGAATCTCCGCAAGCCTTTAGGAACTATGTTTGTAACAGGGCTGCCATTAGTGAGCGACTAAACAGGCTAGCCACTCTACGCTACGACCACAAACTTTTCGAATATATTTGTCTACATTTACATTTTGTGTTAAACATGCATTTATATGGTTGGCCCGCACACCACAGGAACATGGATGGGATAAAGGTGACCTGGTGGTCTAGGGGTAAGGTGTCAGACTTCTGTGCTGAGGGTCCGGGGTTCAATCCTCGGTCCCGGCACAGATTTATCTGATTGCCAAACCCTTCCTTCACCTCTAACAAGATGTGTATTAATCACAACTTGTGAATGTGCGGAATGCCAGGCCTCCACCGTGGTTCGGATTCCACGTTAAACTATAGGTCCTCCATTTCATCTCACAATCACCCTACCATTGCACATTAGCGTAAGTATGTATAACCCGAACGGGTAGTAAGACGCGGTGCTAATAATAATAATAATAATAATAATAATAATAATAATAATAATAATAATAATAATATGGATGGGAAAACACAACCGTATTGTCTTTATTAAAAAGTCCATCATAGTTTGAGACTAAGGTTTTCCAAAATAAGTAATCACTAATCTAACCTCTAATTATTTTTATTATAACTATCATGTCAATACTTCCTAGATACCCATTTTAAACAAAATCGTTATTTCAATTTTTTGAAAATTGCCATACATTAAACTTTTCTTTGTTTGAGGGCTTCAATAAAAATCAAAACAACACACCCAGGACAGAAATAATGGGTTATGGGCCACATACAAACTTAGAGATTGTCATGACCTCGAAGTCGAAATTTTTCTAAGTTACAATCCAATTTTCATATGAGGGGACGACGTTCATAAAAATGTAATACACTATTAATGTTATTTTAATAATAATATATATCAAAAGCGAATGTGAAAGAAGGTATCGCGTTGGTTTGGGCATGTTGAGAGGATGAGTGTAGATCGAGTGAAGCTAGTATATGAAGGTAGAGTGTGTGTATCAAAAGGAAGAGGTAGGCCATGTAAGTAAACGTGGCTAAATGTTGTAGATGAATGCGTGAAAAAGAGAAATATTAGGAATTTTAAGTATAAAAGAGAAAATATGACTCAGTGTATGGATGTTGTTGAAGCAGATGGAGTATGCAAGGATAGAAAAGGGTAGAGAAAATTAGGGAGGATGGATTAAATAAGGTGTGGGTTTTTTGAGCTTCATGCATAGTTTCTTTCTACTTAAAGGGAACCACGTGATTTTTTTATATATGTATGTATGTATGTTATTATGTATGTATGTATTATGTATGTATGTATGTATGTATGTATTATGTATGTATGTATGTGATGTATGTATGTATGTATGTATGTATGTATGTATGTGTTGTGTGTATGTAGTATGTATGTTATGTATGTATTATGTATGTATGTATGTATGTATGTATGTATGTATGTGTGTGTTGTATGTAGTATGTATGTTGTTATGTATGTATGTATGTATGTATGGTATTGTATGTATATGTTATGTATGTATTATGTATTTGTTGTGTGTTATGTATGTATGTATGTATGTATGTGTTATGTATGTATGTATGTTGTGTTTATGTATATGTATGATGTATAGTATGTATGTATGTATGTATGTATGTATGTATTATGTATGTATGTTGTATGTATGTATGTATGTATGTATGTAATGTATGTATGTATGTATGTATGTATGTATGTATGTATGTATGTTATGATGTATGTATGTAGTATGTACGTCGGTATGTATTGTATATATGTATTTTATGTAAAAGTGACATCATATGACATGAATTGAAAGTAGATTTAGTATCGTTTCTTGCTGTCAGATGCTCTTCCTATGAAAATCTTGACTATAAAATGTGTATATGAAACAAAGCTATATAAATATGCTGTCTTTACTGCTTGACAAATTCTCTCATTAGGAAATGTCCTGCTTTAACAAGTGACAGGTAGGTAGTGCATATATTATGGTGGGTGGTCCGTGTGTGCATCGAAATATTATCAAATGGTCCGCTATTGGGAACAGTATTAGAAACACTGGACTAAGGTGCTAGTTTCGCGTAGCGTTTGATTGCTATTGGCGGGGAAATTTGGGTTCGAATCCTGTACAGTGCATCAGTGCATCGACGGTGTATTTTTGCTTTACTGGTGGTTTAGCCCTTTACCCCCAACACTAATGTGAGTGTTCACCTTATAAACCACTCTCCTCATCTACTCCTTATGCTTAAGTATTTAATGTTGTACCATGTAGCCTACTTTAAAAATAAGTATACACATATTTAAACACGCATCTGATATATATGTTTAAATAAAAGGGGTATAAACTGCTCAGGAAAAATTCACGAATAGAACACCACCCCAATATATCCAGCTGGAATTAGAACCTCGAGCTCTCCGTCACCAACAAACCAGGCAAGACGAGACTAATGCCTTTGTTCGCGCGCCCACATGAACACGTTGACAACCAGTTGAACGTTAGTTCCTTCTATCGGGGAGAAATATAAGTACCATTGTCATTCATCTGTCAAAACGCTGAAAAATAATCAAGCATTCCCACGTGGCAAAGTTGATATCTCAAAGAGTAGTGAGAAAACCCTTGGCTGACGTTAAAAACCTAGAGCCTATAACGCCATAACGCCTATAACGCTTCCACGCATTCAGAGAGAAACGTGGGCGTGGAACCGCCAGCGCGCTCTTCGATAATTTATCTCCCATGATAAGGAATAACTTAGTGTTATATATTGTCAGTGTATCAGGCCTCCGTATCTCTTTGGTCCACCGTAAACTTCTCTTCCTGACTAGCTTGTTTTTTGTTTTGTTTTTTTAAACTCACATATTTTAATACAAGACTGCGTGTGTATATCTATACATATATGTCTATTACGTTGAGGTAACATCTTAAGTGTGCGCGGTGGGTCGTTCCCATTCGATACTTGTCAGGGAAGTATAAAGGCCCCACCTGGTGACCGCGCGAGGGCCCCGAGGGGGACCACAAAAACCCCTTCCTCCCACAAAATGAAAGCACAGATTAAATGTAATTATCACTTCAACTCCTCGAAAAAGAACCTGCGGTGGAACCGTACGCTTGACAGTGCTTTGCTGTTGTTTTGTTTAGGAACACAGTCTCCTTTTATACCTTATCCGTGCATACACTTTAGTAGCCTAGTTATGCATAGTATTTTTTATTTAATTTTATTTTTACTGTTCACAATATTGTCAATAGTATTTAAACGTGATTTATGTTACGCACTTTGCTGCCTGCATTATGTAATATTTAACCTCCTCTATCGATTTAAAAATGCACATGTAAATTGTGGGAGCTAATTTTATAGGCTACAAATCATGTTACAACATGTTTTATTTTTTATTCATTACTTAAAATAAAATAAAATTAGTAAAATTGTCTTCACTGAATATGTATTTTTATCTACAAGCGTTTTGGCTGATATACAGGATGTTAAAATAAAAGGGATCAGAAATTTAGGATAACGAATTAGTCGTTAAAATTGGTAAAAAAAAAAGGACTTTTAGCAAACAAACTCACACAGAGGTACATACATTTTTTTTTTCTTTTGGTAAGAAGAAATTATGGTGACACTAGAAATGTTATTTAGGTTTACATGGCACAAATTTATTACCTGACATTACAAAAGGAGTTCTACATATTGTTCTTCAATTTCCACACAAATATCACCTCTTTGGATAAGACTGTTGCGTGTTCTTTGAAAAATTCCTGACTTCATTTGAATCGTCCTTCGACCGTTTCCAACACTATCTGTTGTAAGTCCGATAAATCATTTATTAGAGACGAATACACTAAACATTTTAAGTATCCTCATACAAAATAAGTCCGGAGGATTAAGGTCAGGGGTCCTCGTGAGAGTGGGGTGGCGGGCAAATATACTGGACCTCCTCGTCCTATCTCTGTGCGAGTTGGTTTACGGACGTATGTTTACAAGACTTTATTGATCATTTCAATGAGTGATACAGGAACCTAAATTTATGAATCTTTTTATTTAAACAGCTTATATACTCTGAGCCAGTAGCTCTCAAAGTTCCATTGGAGATGCTGATCGAGAAATTTATAACTAAGCCCACAAGTATTGCATAAAAAAAAAATCATATTTTAGTTTATAAAAACGTTATGTGTCTATAGTAGGCCCGAATTTTAGTTAAAGAAGAGTATTTTTATTTTAAGTGCGTTCTATACTTAGGTTTTCTTTAGTTGGTAATGCCTTGACACAAGGACGTTTTATATTAGGAGTGCCGCGAAATTTAAGGGCTGTATTAAAGGGTGCCACTCCAATTTATATATAAAAAAAAAACAGCTGAGACACATTAATCTAGTCTTTGACTCTTACGTTTTTTTTTATTCATACACCTAATTCGCTTAGGTCATAAGTGCCTTGAACCTCTTCATTAAAGTGAACGTTGACAAAATTATATTCTACCTGATAGAGCTCCATTTAAGTTCAAGAACTACTAAGCTCGAACAAAATACTTCCTGTAAGACCTCATAACATCTGTTATTATTATTATGGTCAGTGACCTGGTGGTCTAGGGGTAAGGTGTCAGACTTCTGGGCTGGGGGTTCAGGGTTCAATCCTCGGGCCCAGCACTGATTTATCTGATTGCCAAACTCTTCCTTCACCTCTGACAAGACGTGTATTAATTACAACTCGTGAATGTGTGGAATGCCAGGCCTCCACCGTGGTTCGGATTCCACGTTAAGCTGTTGGTCCTACATTTCATATCACAATCACCCTACCAGCGTAAGTGTGTACAACCCAAACGGGTAGTAAGATGGGGTGCTATTATTATTATTAATAATAATAATAATCATTAGATTTAATTTTAAGTACTTCTCTTTGCTAGTTTAGTTTTATTTACATCCATTACTGTTTCCAGCCGATGGACTGGATCAGTTTTTATTCAAGCCATACATTTTCCAGTACCGGTTGGCTGGCTAGGCCTTTCGTAGCTTCATATGCTTTATAATCTATTTTAAGACTAGGACAGGCACAACATTCAGTCCCCGGCCGTCAATTTATCATTGTGATAGTGTAAACCCATATTTTCATCAATGATTAATTTTCGGCCATGCCGGGAATCGAACCAGGGACCCTTCTCTCAATAGGCATACACGATACCGACTGAGCTAAGGTGTCAAACTCTTTGGTAATTTAGTAAGAACATAATATCCAATTTAACTGTATAATACGAGTATGTTCGAATAAAGTCCTCTTTAAAATTTACAAATTTAAAAAATTTCCTAGTTACAATACAAAGAAAATAATTATTTTTAAGGATTGTCTAGTGAATTTCTAACGACTTTTATCAAATTTATGATTTCTAATACACGTGCCTTTATTGTTTTTTATATACATTTATCGTGTCTCAAATGGGTAGTAAGAGATTGTGCAATAAAAACAGCAAATTGTTACTGAGAGATCATAGACGAGGAGTTACGTATATCTCAATGTTAACTTTTTTCCCCACTGTCTGTGTCTTACTACCCGAATTATGTGCATTTTATTTAAATTAAATGTAGCCGCGTTTGTGTGGAGGAGGAGTGAGAAACAATGTAGGGAAAAACTCTGTCAGTACACCTGGTTGTAATACAAACACTCACCTCCTCATCACCAGCAAACCAGACTGGACTATCTTAACGTTGAGACTGCGTGCCCACCAATGTGGGTAAGGTGAACTAATGAAATGTTTATGCGCTGTAAAGCTTCTTGTAAAATGCTAGCGGATCATGTGATCTATCCAGCTGTCAGACCGCATACTATCAGATATGCATGATAGCTGCCGGAATTTAATAAAAACACATTTATAAAGTGTTATGGTTGTTGGTAAGAGGGCAGCTTCTGTGTTCACCCGCTTGAGGGCATCACAACCGTGTGATCGCCACACCTAGACGGCACTGTCCGATAACCCCTCTGGCCATACCGACCGAAATGCTCATTGGATGAAATCAACCTCTGTAATCGCAACAACCAGCTTCACTCCTAACAGCTTTACAACTCTCTTTGTAGCTGAGAAACCCCTGGGGTTCCTTTATATCATCTTTATCACGAACTGTATATATTAAAACATACCTTTGTTTTATTGGCTGGTGTGGTGGTGATAACAGTGTGCTCTGAGAGTGCAACTAAATAATGGTTTGCTTAGATAAACAGTCCTTTTTTTCGTAGCAAAGGTGGATTGAAGTTAATGTTGTTCGAGTAATCATAAACATCACTTTCAATTGAGCTCTTTGAGAAAGATTGGGGGATTTTATATTTATATTAATTTGTTGGCAAATTATTATTCTTTTCATTTTATGTTTAGTGTTAGTACTTGTAATGATTACTTTGTGAGATTTGTATAGCTAATTGAGAGTATTCTTAGCATTATCTAAAAACTGAACTTACCGTTAGTAAATTAGAAAATTTGACTTACTAATTTATCTCGAATGTGTATTTGAAATATCGAAAACGAAAGAAAGAGAATTTGTCAATAAATTAATGTCCATACAAAATTCACATGCCATCTTGTACACCTAAAACTATCATATTTCGTTGAACAAAAGTGAAAACTGCGTGTTTGACTTCTCGAATACGCTAATGAGCAAACACCACACCTACTTGAATGGACACACACTCAAGGGGTAGCCCATAAACCACGTAACGCTTATGACGTTAAACATAGTTGAAAATGAGCTAATAGTAGTCTAGCCCGGCGTCCTGGTACAATTTGACCTACTTTTCTCTGATAGGTCGCTATAAATAGATCTGGCCTCTTATTGGCTGCTATAATTAGATCCCCCACCCCTAACCCCCTCCCCTCCCCTCCCCTCCCTCCGCTCTGATTACAAAATCTCCACCAGTTGATTACGAAATTTCCCCCGCTGATTACGAAATCTCCTGCGTTGATTACGAAATTTCCTCCCCTTAACCCCTTCTCCTACAACCCCCCCTCCCCCCTACAACCCCCTCCCCTACAACCCCCATCCCCTACAACCCCACCACACCTTGAACATGTTGGTACTTGTGTGGGTCTTTTTTTCTTAATTATTAATGATTGTTAATTAAATATTCATATATGGGTTATGGGGGAAGGACATTGGAGTATTTTTATTTGGATGGTGAGCATACGTCTCTGCACGAACCTCTCGCTACGACTGTCCTGCGTAGAATGGAGGGCAACTTTTCTGGTCGGCCGCTCACCGAGTAGTGACCACTGCGCAGAACGGTTGCGCACTTTCCCCCTCCCCCCCCCCTCTCCTCTCGCCACCATCACCCGGTGACGTCATCGAGACCCGTCGCTGGATCGACAAAACGTGTTGAGACAAGAATTGAGGTCATTGACCCGGGCAATGGGTTTTCCTGGTGTTGCAACATGACCTTGAATAATGTCCCCCACCCCTATTTGGTAATGGGTTTTCCCTGGTGACTGGCGTCAGTTTGACGGGTTGACAAGACAAGTCGAGACAAGAATAGATTGGGACCTCAAAACCTCGAGGTAATTGACCCTGTTCATGTTTGCTAGCCCAACAAGTCGAGACTCGTATCTACGTGTAAGGAACAGATAGGTTTTTTTTTTGGTTGAATAAAACACGATATTACAAAACATACATTTATTATACATTAAAGGTTTTACATACATATTATACACTTTTACAAGAATGACGCATATATTCGTTCATACGTTTTTCTACAGTGTCTTTTAGATGCGTTAGTAAAATTGTTTTTAGTTCACAATCCAGCATGTAATAGTCCAAACCGACGACTTGGCGTGTATAGTAGGTAGCACTGATAAGATCCAGGTTTCTGATGTGCGTTTCCACAGTAGGCTGCTCGAGATCGATGACATCCACTGATTCTGTAAGCGTGTCGCATACATCTACGACGAGCGTGTCGATCAAATCGTTGCAATAGCGTGCGACGGGTGTCGACCACATATCCCGGCGGTCGACGGCGACGTCGATGAGGTCCCACACCTCGCAAAGACGTGCCCAGCTAGGTGCTAGATAGGCGACCCGTTTGAGTCCTGCGTCTTGTTTCTCGCTGATGACGACCATACGGTCACCGCACATGCGTCGCAAAGAGATTTCATGATTAGTCAGACTAATCTTCTGAGGAGGTTGCGTGTTGCTGAAAAACTTTGATATGACCGACTTGTAGCTGCCCAGTTCTTGCCACTCTGTACGGTTAAAACACCGCACAATTCCCTCCACATTTTTCTAGCTGGACATAGGGCGTAAAGTTGTTCTTGACGCTCATGCCGACGATGACTCGCTTGGCGTCGACTTCGTCCAGCGGAAACAGAGTGTTGAAAATACTGGTGATGGCGAGCGGCTTCACCGGCTTTGCTTTGCGGGCGCAAACGTCTTGACCTTCCATCGCTTCGACGACTGTCACGGTTATGGACGGCACGCCGCCGTGACGCCCCTTTTATAGGCGCACGCTGATTGTACGCAGCCTCTTGAGGGGCGGCAGGAGCCTAGCTTCTTGAAAAATGTGTTGTAATATCTCACCACCTTAGCGTCGTTGCCTGTATGATTGGTGGGTGAGAATAGGGCTAGGAAAGTTTTCATCGGAATGTTCTGGGCGCGATAGAGAAGGTACATGAGACAGTAATGGCCGCAAACGTCCGAGGCTATGCTTTGAAGTTGTAGCGTGCTATGAGACGTGCGGGAAGTGTTTTTTCGTATAAATGCCAGATGCGACTTTATACGCGGCGGAAATCCATAACTGTCAAAATATTCTCCCACGCCGTTCTTGTCGATAAAGATGGCGACCCAATGCGTCCCAGGCTTGGTATGTGGATCCGTGTTGATGACGAGAGCTGCAGGTCGCGCTATTCTTGCGGGTAGTTGATCAGCAGGGAAAACACCCGACCGTACAGAACGGTACCACGGGCTTGTTTTCAGCGCACGTCTTATGGTGTGCGTGTCCATCTTCAATCATCCAGTCTCGAAGTCCCCAAACGATGGAGGCCGAACAGAAACTCCAAACAGAACTATGTGCCATGCACATGGTGCGACCCAATTTAAGTGTTTTCAAAGACGAACAACCTCTGTCGTACAGATCTACGACGGCCGTAGGCGTGTATTTGACTAGAAACTTTTTCTTTTCTGCTCCCTTGACGTAGACGGTTTCTGCACGTGCTGTGGCGCGGGAGATGAGGGATTCGAGCAGGCTGTAATCCACATCACCGCTATCCCAGGGAATACCGTGCAGCTTGTTGACGATATAGTCGGCTTTCTTTTTGGCAGCCGGTGAAAGTTCCTCTATAGCGAAGGGGGGCTTTAACACCCAATGTTGAAGTAATGTTCCGCATACAGATAAAACACTCAATTCCTTGACGATAAACTGCTTGCTGTCGTCGATGAAGCTCTGGAAATCCACAATGACGTCCATGATTTAAATGACGTGTGTAAGGGGCGGGAAGCCGTTTATATTAACTCCCATAATCGGTCACGACGTTTCTGTCCTTGTCGATGGTGATGATGTTGGCAAACTCCCCGTACACGATACAGTTGACGGTTTCGGTGAGAGCTCTGGTGAAGCTCACTTCGATGCTCAGAGAGCCGTGCCTCGTCAAATTCCAATGTGATGTCATGTGAGCTGACAGATTAGGTGTGAGATCGAAAGCCATTAGATGATATCCCTTAGGGAAGGCATCTCGTGTGATGTCGCTACCCTCGTTCATGAAATGGATACCCGTTCCAGAAAACAGTGTGTGGTAGGACATGACATAGTTGCCGTTTGAAAAATCGGGCTGTAACGGTTTCGACGGCACTTGTTCTCCGTCCACGTACAACGAGAAATGGTTCATGCCGTAGGTTTGGAAGTTGAACGGGTTCTTGGTGGCGTCTCCGTTGAACGCTGCGTTTGATACAAAGCCCACGATGCATCGTTTGGGTAGTTGTCCGGTGAATACGTTGTCCAGCGATTTTCCTTGTACACCCGTAGGAATAGTGAGTGTTTTTACTTCCACGCGGGTGATGGGATACTTTGCGGGACTGACGTTTAATGCCTTGGCATGTGCCAACAGTATAGAAGGTGCTACTTTGACACGTCGCACTAGAAGGCCTGCTTCAGCGATGTGAACCTTATAGTGTGGGAGTTCAGGGACGGCCATAAGACTGAACCCGTCTCTGGAACGGACCAACTTGACTCTGAGTTCGGTGCCGTTCAAAAGGTATTTCTCTTGGTTAAATACATCACCGTGTAGATAACCCAAAAGATCCACCGTCTTACTTTTGGCTGTTAGACTGCGACGGGCCTCAAATCCTTTGTTGCCTGCGTTAGTCTCCTCAAAGGTTCCGGGGCTGTCTGCGAACCAGAGACCGCAAGTCAAATGTGTTCTTTTAGCTTCACCGTTGTAATTGAGCAGCGTTTCAATGTACGATCTATAAGCATACGTGTTGCTGGGCGGTGAGACTAGTTTCTGGTTTAAAAACACATCCACCTGTGTGAATAGCGAATGCAACCAGTTGTTGACGGGAGCGATTTGATCCACCTCTGTGAAAGAGCCACCGTCGGGTTTCACGATGGCCGCCCTGAGATAGAGCATAGTCTGCGAAAGATCGATATAGAACTCGCCTTGACCGGTAACGGTAAATTCTATGGGTGAATCATCGGTGAGTGAAGAGACAGGTTTGTACTGGATCCATTGTCCGCTTTCGAGACTGGTTTGCGTGGGTGGGACTGAAAATAGATCGAGTTCACTGCTGGCACACTCGCAGGACTGGGGGTGTAGAAACGACATTTCAACTGAAAATATCTACAGCTTCTTTCTTGACCTTTTTACGTCGGGTAACGGCTGAAGACTGACGCCGGTGCTTCTTACGACGCCCTTTATAGCCTGAGCCGGTCATCAGTGTGCCGATCTTCTGCTCCGCCTTGCGTTTCAGGTTTGTTCCAGCCTCGCCGACACGATGCCGTAGAGCCTCTTTGAAAGGACGACGCTGATTGGCGACGTCGGAGAGCACGTCGATACCCGTATGAAGGGCTTGTTTTCCTATGGCTTTAGCGCCGCTTCTCAGCAAAGGTACGACGCTCTTGAATAGGCCGCTGAAAAAACTTCCTATTCCATGCCCACGTTGATAGGGAACACCGTGGTAGATCGAAGATATTCCCGTTCCAGCCTGGTTGACGTAGTATCTTTGGTAAGGACAGTTCATGTTGAGCGGCGTCGAAAATGAAGTTTCACGCACACTTTTCCAAACTCGAATGGTACAGGTTCACCAGTGTCGGTCCTTATATTGATTTCCAGGCTTTCAATTTCTCTTCTAAGTACAGGCACGTAGTGCATCGGATCGTAGCTAACTGTCTTATGTATGCCGTAGAGATAGTTTGCGTTGTTGATACCGACGATACGTAAAAGCGGTGCCACAATGTCACCCACGGGCTGAGGATCGATGATATCCGTGTAGACGTACATTTGCGAGGGCAAGCCTAGTAGAATGTTGGCGGCGTACGGTGACTTTGGGACTTTGATCAGATTAGTATTAGGATCGAAACCGAGCTGTAGACTTAGTTGATTAGATAGCTCCAGCAGCTGTACATTTGGTGAAGAAGAAACAACGTCCACTTTTTTGTTGGTGCTTGTGTACTTGAATACAACTCCAGAATCCCGTTTAAACGCCTCTATTTCGTTTAGGGCTTTGACCATTTCTTGGATAGTGCTATAGTTTCCAGGCGGGATGTGATCCTTGAATATTTGTTCCACACCGTTAGCGTCAACCCAGTTGTACCATACAATGTTTCTGCCCTCGGGTACGGTGGTGAAAGAACACGGATATTGGAATTCGGCGAGAGCTACTTCCCACTGGCCGTCGAGTGTAAGACGGTAGGGTAGTTGCGTGGTGAAACTCGTGAGGGTATTTTTCGGGAAATATCCCATAGAGCTATCGCTCGGCAAGGTGAGGTAAAACTGGTCCTTCATGGTAGGGCGCTGACGTAACTGGCAGGAATCCAAGAATTAAACTTGGCGGGGTAACCTTTCCACTGCACGTACACTTTCTTTCTGGCACCTTTACCCTTGACACGTAGTATTTTATCAACTTTAAAAGTTTCGGGAAGACGTACGCGTTGCAATTCGGGTTCGTAAAACGTTCCCTCCACCTCCTCGCCGTCAAGATCGGTCACTCTGTAGACGACTGGTTGCCTCAACACGACGCTGCTGACTTTGAAAATTTCTTCGCTCCAATTACTTTCGTAACCCTTTTCAAACAGCATTTTGGATTTGCTAATACGCACCGTGTCACCGACTTTGAGTTTTGGCTTACTATTCGATCTTGGGCCCCGTTTGCCGTACAGATTATCTCTGACTTGAAGCACGTTGGTTTCTGAAACGTCGGCAGGCGCCATCTTGATACTGGAATGTTTTGCGCCGTTGTAAGCGTCGACTAGATCTTGGAGGACGTCCACGTAGCGATACGTGTTATTTTTGGTAAAGTAGCGCCACATGCGTCCTTTCAGAGTTCTATTGAATCGTTCCACGATGCTTGCCTTCACGTCTGGATTATGAGTGGTGTAGTAATGCACGCCTTCTTGCTTGAGAAATTTCCGGACTAGACGTGCCGTGAACTCTGTCCCCTTGTCCGTCTGTAAACTTAGAGGTTTACGCCCGCTTTGCTTGAAAATGTCCTGAAAGGCGTCTCTCACGACGCTCCCCGTCTTGGATGGAAGCGTCCTCGCCCAGGCCATCTTGCTAAACACGTCGATGATGGTGAGCAAGTACACCGCACCGTCGTTGTATTTTCCGAGACTTCGCATATCGTTGAGATCAGCTTGCCAGAGATCGTCAATGTTTGACACCACGTACTTGTTGCGTGGAAACTTTTTTATCACCGGCTTGTGGAGGGTATAAGCGTCCTGCGCACGAAGCCATTTTCGTACTTTGTCGGGATCTTTCTTGGACGCCTTTATGAGCGACGCCGCCCCTGCAAACCCAGCAGGATGAGAAGGGTCGTAGTAGATGTCGGCTAAACGGGGCATTAAGCTCTGAACGGCAACCACCTGTTTTCGTCCACCCTTTTCAGTTTCTTCTTCTTAGGGCGTTGCGACGGTGTAAGTGGTTGAGGTACGGGCGTCGGATCTCTAATGGGCGCCAAACGTTTCGGATTTACAATAAATTCTTTCGGGATGTTTATTTTTTGAAGCGCCGTGAGAAACTCTCGCCACCCCGTCGGCTCGCTGTGTCTTCTTGCTCTGACCAGATCGTTGACTAAATCCACAATGTTAGATCCACGGAGAGGTGTATCGTGAATACTCACTTCCCCATCTTCGTCCCAAGAGATACCGCCCCTGGAATTAATATGTTCTAGTAAAAGCTCGGCTTTTTTACGTGCCTGTACTGGTACAGTATTGAGTACAGCCGTGATGGGAAGTACGGGGGCGGTCGCGGTGATATTTTCAGGCGGTGGAGGTTGTTGACTAAAGTGTAGATAGCGCTGCAGCACTTGTTGGTATAAAGTCCATTTAGACTTGTCGTCAAGTTTTGAAGCGAGGATTTTTTCCATTTCCTTGTCCAGCTCGGAGACCACTAGATTTGTGGCCGATGCCGCTTGTTGGTGGTGTTGCTCGTAACGGTGTAATGTTTCCGGGGACACCAATATCATTTTTTTCGTGTGTTCCATTATCTACTTGTTGAATAAGGAACCGAGGACACCGCTGATTAATGGGGCTAAAAGTAAGGGCAGGAACGCTCCTCCTTTTTGAACGAGCAGTCGTCTCTTCTTCTTCCAGCACTCTCCTCGTTTGACCAGCTTGCGCAACACCTGCTTGTGAGCACGTAACTTTGTCTTCTGCGCATTTTTCAACGGCACCCGCCCTTTTAAAGTGTTGTAGGCACACTCGCAAACAGAGTCAATCAGTTTCTTGTCGGCCGTTTTCAACAAGGCTACACGTTGCTGTGGGTTCATGCGATGCATCGCACGCAGCAGCGGGGCTTGCTTCAGCACTTTGGGACTCATGGTTATGAAATGATATGTAATTGGGACGTGTCGGTGTTTTTATAGCTTTGCGTGGTAGGTACACGCAGCACCCTACATTTGTGCGGGTTCTATATCTAAACCATTCGGGTGTACCTTGTTTAAAATCTAACAATAGATACCCGTGAGGAGTACTTGTAGCGTCAGCGTAAGCCTCCTGTAAAATACGGGGGTTTTCAGGGCACACTTGACGTGCAAAGTGTTGAATCTGAGCTTTATCCCTGGGATTTTTAAAAAGCACAATATAATGCGCGTTTAAGGAAATGTCTCTTTGGCCCTTGCCCTGGTGGAATATATTTTGCGTAAGGTACATGACGCTAATATTTTGATGGTGGCATCCTTTGGTGAAAAGATCGACGACCACCTCGTTGGCTTCACGCATCAGATCGTCCAGGATAATCAGGTGTGGAGGAGAGTCATCACAGGTGTCATCCATTTCCGGTAAACCCTTACAGAATATGACTGACCCGTCTTGTTCGAATCCCGGTTGCCATAAAGCATAATACCAGGTGATTTTATCAAATTTAACGTCACACATTGTGTCCAAGTGACGGATAAAGTCGGCTACAAAATGGGACTTTCCACAGCCTGAAGGGCCGCTGATGATGGCCGAAAATGGATGTTTCAACTTGTCCATAATGTTTAAGACTGAGCTTATAAGCTAAATGAACTTGTATTTATAGGATAGATGGGTGGGGGTGTAGACGTTAAAACACAAACATAACAGTAACACAAATCATTGTTTTTACAAATTTTATTTCACACAATTATTTACACAGATCAAAGTTTTTACAAATATATCTCACACCATGAAAAATATTTATTTACACAAATCATAGTTTTTACAAATATATCTCACACCATGAAGTATACTTTGAAAAATATTTATTTACACAAATCAAAGTTTTTACAAATATATCTCACAACATGAAAAATATTTATTTACACAAATCAAAGTTTTTACAAATATATCTCACACTATGAAAAGTATACTTGGAATATTTACACAAATCAAAGTTTTTACAAATATATCTCATACTACAAAAAAGTATACTTGGAATATTTAATTACAAATATATCTCATACCATGAAACGTATACTTGGGATATTTATTTACACAAATCAAAGTGTTTTTTTTACAAGTATACCTCATACGATGAAAAGTATACGTGGAATATTTATTTACAAAAAAAATATATATATATATATTATGGAAACAATAATCAATTTCTTGAGCTCGTAGCGGGAATAGTGGCCTCGGTACTAATTTTATAAAGTCCAGTTTAAAAAGTATTTTAACAGATGGTTTCAAATTTGATTAGAATTTAAAATATATATACAAACAAATTTGACTAGAATTAAAATATATACAAACAACTAATTTTATTTGACTAGATATAACCAGGTAGGTGGAGATTTATACTGGCGGATAAAAAAAATATAAAAAAAGTATCCCGGCTGCATAAAATAAATAAAAAAAAAATATGCTTGTTTTCATGCAGAAAAAAATATGAAAAAAAAATTTCAAATCTTTGAAAAATGGTATGTCAGTGGAACTGTCTAGAGTGAAAGACTAAAAAAGATGATTATTCAGCCCGTCTAAATGATCACCTTTTAGTTGTGGCGAACGCGTTTACAAGGACTCTGATACCCAAACGGCAACGTATTATAATCATCGGTTATCCGCCGTTTGGTGTACACAGGCCGGTAGACTTTATTCTGCGAAACGGTACATACAGTCGCAAGACCTTTTCTTACAATTTTGTGCGGTATCTGTATGTATCTTTCCGCGGCCTGTTCGGTGACCATCGCTTTCAAAACGTCAAAATTAACGTCGTTCCGGTTGCCATAGTTTATGGTGATACCGCGAACCTTGCATACCGTTTTTGTTTTGGCAGGGTCGCCACCAACGCAAACTCGGTACGCGTAATTCTTGGGACCACCAGATACAAAGGCGCTAATGTAGCTTCCCGGACCGTAATCTTGAAGTTCGTCAGTGAGGTCACCTAAAAAGTCTCCGGTCGGTGGACTCCAATCGCCGGGGCGTTCCGTGAATAGAACGCTATCTGTATCATGATACAAAACGCGGTCCCCCAATTTTTCAAGGATGCTGTATAAGTGCAACCTAGCCATAGCAGTCGTGTAGCACGCCACCGCCACACTCGTGTTAGGGTTAGGGCGCAACGCGTCACGCGCATCCTTGTAATTGAGGAACATAACCTCATCATTTACATCAATGACGCTGTCCACGGTGATGTACGGATCCGTTAGGTACTTGTGAATGCCCTGATAGTCGTTGACAACGGCTACGTGTGGTAAATCGGGTCTTTGCCCAAACTTTCCCCATAGCGAATTTAAAAACAGTTTAGCCAGAGTGCGGAGACCAGGGTTTTTACAAACAGAGCCGAAATCGAGTTTTACCCCCTCCCTTTCCTCATAATTTTGAATGTAAGCTAACTTCTCATCTTGTGAGGTACACCACTCTGGCCATCCGCTGGCTTCTTGTTTGATTTTCAAAAAAGTATCAATGTAGCCGTGAAACAAGCCGCCAGAACGTGTCTGACGGTCGTAAACAGATACATTGTACTCCCACACTTCGTGTACGGCTTCAACGGTGTAGCCTTTCTCAACGGCTTTCCGGATCTCGTCAATCACCCAGACACCTGTCAACCAGCGATCTTTTTTGTCGTTGTGCTGACACGCGCCTTGGTTTTTCTCCTCCCCGCATTTCCTGCACAAGATGAACATTAACTTGTCGTGCATCCGTGTAGGTAATACGGGCATGAATAAATCCCGCGGAGGCGTCACTGTAACTTTGGCTATGCCTTCTACTTTATCTATAGCGGGACAATTTGGTTCCAAGTGAATTTTGGGGTGGCCGATGGGGTATTTTTTGTACTTGCAAACGTACGGATACAACGAACACACATCCAAGTACTTGATCTTCTCTCCACAAGAAAGGTCTGCTTCGTGGAAGAGTTTGATACAATTTGTACGCCCGCCAAAGAATGCGTCCCTGGGACTGAGGGGCTCCTTGCTGTACACCTCGTGCCGGAGTACAAATTGTTTCAAGTCCTTGTCTGTGCGTTTCATCGCATTAAACGTACACTCCCACATCTCTACGACCGTGTAGCCGGCATTCTTAAACTTTTCAACACAAGCCATGGTCGCTTCATAGCGCGTCTCCATGGTCTCGTGGGGACTGTTTTTGATAGGGGTGGTCCTGCCCGGATAACAGAGAGGGCACCCGTGCCAATAACAGCCCCAAAACTGAAAGACGGTGGTGGTATCTCCAGCTTTAACAACGCCGTCTACACGTCGCCCTAACACATATTCCTCACGGCCGTTACCCGCATGAAGAATAGAGACACCGCGTTGATGGGCCTCCCAGCAGAGCCATTGTACAGCTATGTGCGACTGTTGGTCTGCGCACCGGTAGCCGCCGTTAGGGATAATACCGATAGTATTCTCCTTAAGATGACTACGGCGGTAAACCAACATGGCCGCTCCAGCGATAGTACACGCCTCTCTGAAAGGATCCACCTTTGCTTTTTCAATAAGCATATCTCTAAACTTTAGGCAGGCCTTCCGTAGGATCTCTACGTCTTTCACGCAATACAGTTCCAACTCGCGGTTAAAATCAAAGACATAATTTTCTTTGACCAACGCGTCATACCACTTCTCAATGTGCTCCTTTCCCTCAACTGACATCTCCCCGACGCCGTAATCCTCCTTTGGCGGCAAGGGACCCCTATACCCCGCGTTTTCTTTTTTATTGAAAAAATGGGGGAAATGTCCCTTGGCCAAAGACTCGTCCAGGCCGAATGTCTTGGGCATCTTGGACAACGACATGGGGAGAAAGTTCAGCGAGTCAATAAAGTGGAGCGGGCCGTAACGCATGGACATGATTTTCCCACCGTTCATTATAAGGTCTGGAGTCCATTTTTTTACCTCCATCATATATTTTAAAATAAAATTCCCATCATACCCTTTTGAATTTTGAGCAAGGAGGGTGATATCCTTAAATTTTGAAGCTTTAATTTGTTCTATAAATCCGAAAAATTGGGCCATTGTGGTATCACCCCCGAATATGCGAGTCCTATCGCCCCCGCAATCGGTGCAATGATGGTCATTTGCATCTATATGAATGCAGGCCTTGCAACATGTCTGCACGACACATAGGTTAGGTTCGTGCAAGTACGTGTTGACCGCACCTTTAAGAAGAGTTTCTTGTCTGCATTCAAAATCATAGAATACAAACATGAAATTGCTCTTTTCCAGTGACGGCTTGGACGGGGCTTGCTTCATATAACAGAAATGCCCAAAAGGACGATATGAATCACATACTCTACAAAAAGTCTCATAACACCTATGTGAATAATTTGATCTTTCCAAACTGAAAAATTGCCCACATACCTCGCAAACCTTTTTGACGTCACAGACCGACCTGTGACCTCTGCAAAAACCGGGACGTTTATGGTTATCAAAACATGTCTGGTTTGTGAACCAACGCCCGCAATCTTTACAGACCACAGATTGACCTCCACTACAAACCACTTTAGTGTAGCACTTTTTACACGAGGACTCGCACTTGTGCTCGTTCTTATGATCAAATGGCACACGGCACTCGCGGCAAAAGTACGAGCACTTAAAGGCGGCTGTCAAGGATGTTATGACGTCAAAATGGTTTTGCTTATCGTCGTGAAAATACAAATCAAGGTTGCCCTTAAAGGAATGGTCGGCGGGAGCAGCCCCCTCATATAGGACTTGTCTTCCGCGACGTTCCCTGAACACCGTGATTTTGTATTCGGAGAGGTATGTTTGAAATTGTTTCAGCTCAGTCAATCCACCACCTTTCAAAAGATTCACACGGGCATTATGGCATAGTTCCTCTGCTTTGAGTTTTTGAATAGGACGACCTATTTTGATCTGTTTAAAGGTGTTCACATCCATACATCCTGGTTCTCTTTTATTATCACATACAGCCTTGGCAACAACTAATGCACGGGCAAGACAAAGTGTGTCACCATTTTGAATAGTAATTATTCCATGGTTTTTACGGCTATATGTGCTAGCGGGAGAGAGTTTATCACAATAACGTGCACTCCCGCGAGGCTCCTTAAAATGGCAGAGTTTAACGTACAATGGTGCTGTACTCAAAAACAAACTATTACTCTGCAACACGCGACTTACGTTATCAAGCACGGCTCGAGCGTCTAACTGATCTGCTCGTCTAAAAGAGACGTACACAGGGTTCAACGTCGAGTCCGTGCTATTTAAACGTAAGCCTACATGGTCTTCGCTACTGACACCATGGTCCTGCAACCGGTTGAGCAAATTAGTAATTTGTTCTTCAAGCCAGCTTAATGCGTCACGATCGCTTGCTGGAGCACCAAGATGTACGGTAACTTCTCTACCGGTATAAAAGAAACGCCTCAACTGCTTAATTCTCTCTTCGACGATACGAAGAGGGAGGCCTTGGTTCAAAGCTCCACCTACCTGGTTTACCGGACCACTAATTCCCGTCTGGGGTGCCGAAGATGGTCCTGCTAGCACCGCCACGGGTTGCGGGGAACCCGTCTGCCTCGCCGCGGCTGGGGGTCGAACAGCTTCTCCAGGGCTCGGAGGCTGTGCTCCCGCGGCTGGGTGAAGGGGTGTCATGGCCGGTGGCTGCGAGAGGATGGCACTGCCATTTTCGTTCTCAAGTTGAACTATAACACACAACGTAAGCACTTTAACACTAATTGTTCTAAACATACGCGTCTTTAAAACGATGCCACAATTTCAGACTGCTTTTGGTATTTATAACACAGCAACATTCTTAAAGTGTGTTGTGTGTTGTGTGGTGTTTTGTGTGTGTGTGTGTGTGTGTGTGTGTGTGTGTGTGTGTGTGTGTGTGGTGTGTGTGTGTGTGTGTGTGTGTGTGTGTGTGTGTGTGTGTGTGTGTGTGTGTGTGTGTGTGTGTAATAAATACACTTCCAACATGTACAAATACATCACCCCTCCGGCATGTGAAAAGTTGAACACACACATTTTCAGCTATGCTAGGAAATCGAACCCTGGACCTCCCTAGCTCATCAGGGTTTTAATACACGGCTATAGCAACGCTATAATTTCCCTGGTTAACTATTATGGCTGTATATATATTTTGATATCTGTATACAAGCACTACATGTACAAAATACAGTTTAGTTTCACTATGCCTGTGGGGGGAATCGAACCCCGGTAATATAGGGAAATACATGTATTCACACAAGACAATTAAGTTTACGTTTGGTGGAAATAATTTTGTTTTGATTTATAACCGTTACTTTATTGTCTAAAGTGTGCCACTGTATGATAATTTACGCTATAATTTCCCTGGTTAACTATTATGGCTGTATATATATATTTTGATATCTGTATACAAGCACTACATGTACAAAATACAGTTTAGTTTCACTATGCCTGTGGGGGGAATCGAACACCGGTAATATAGGGAAATACATGTATTCACACAAGACAATTAAGTTTACGTTTGGTGGAAATAATTTTGTTTTGATTTATAACCGTTACTTTATTGTCTAAAGTGTGCCACTGTATGATAATTTACGCTATAATTTCCCTGGTTAACTATTATGGCTGTATATATGTTTTGATATCTGTATACAAGCACTACATGTACAAAATACAGTTTAGTTTCACTATGCCTGTGGGGGAATCGAACCCCGGTAATATAGGGAAATACATGTATTCACACAAGACAATTAAGTTTACGTTTGGTGGAAATAATTTTGTTTTGATTTATAACCGTTACTTTATTGTCTAAAGTGTGCCGCTGTATGATAATTTAACAACCAGACGTGTAGGTAAATGAACCCTGGACCAGTATCGCGCCCCCCCCTAAGTTGCTGGTTGAATATTTGATCTAGCAACTTGTAAACATGAATTTAATAAGTATTCAAAGCGACAATTATAATTTCCAGTCTATGAATGTCTGTACGGGAAATGAACAGGGGACCATTTAAATCCCTTACTGGAACATGTACAAAATACCAACCACAGGTGTTATTTATCGCTATGAAAGGGTAAACAGTCATTTATCTGCTTGCAGCGTCAGAGTTGTTGGTGGGTCTTGTTACGGCACCCCCTCAACCCTTCTATCTATAGCTGTCACCGTAAGAAACCCCCCTTCGCTAATGACAGAGGGGTGGAGGGACTGTCTCTCTCTCGCTCTTTCAAAAAATATTTTTGCTCTGGCTTAAAGTGACTTCTAACGCTATCTACACGAGAGCGAAAGCACTCATACATGAAATGCTGTGGTCAGGCCTGCGCGCGATATCTACCGGATAGATAATAAAACACCTCACTGCCCGAATTATTTTTTCTATCAGTAGAAATATTTTTAATAGACAATTATTTTTTTCAGCCTAAAGGTCAGGGCACTTTATACGCATTACTTAAAGACTAAGACATCCCGCCCGCTGTCTGTTAATTTATCAGACAGACATTCTTAGACGTGTCGGGAATTAAACCAGGGACCGGTAGACATGCTATCGACTGCACTAAGTTGACGGTTGAATTGGATCCAGTACATTGCAAACACTACTAAAAAAAAGACAGTTATAATTTTCTCTTGAATGTTTGTAATGACAAGAGCTAATATTCTTTTTTGGTTAAAGTTGAAACGGACCAGCTGACAAATGTACTAAATAACAGTGGTTTGGGAGGGGGGGGGGGGGAAGAGAGCGCGCAAATAACTGTCTATTTCTAACCTAGTGACTATATAGTATTGTTACTTGTAGACGGTACTTACATAGCAGCAGGTCTAGCGCATCCAAATCACCACAGGCGTCTGTGGGCGTCTGTCCATTGATATGGGGCGGTGTGATGACGGCTGGGGGCGGGCTACGGATGACGGGAGGCTGTGCGATGACGTCGTTCATCACCGTAGGCGCAATGCTGTTCCTCAGCCCCTCATCCAGCCCATAAGGGTCCCATAAGTCTGAAATTTAATAAACACATATTAATTACTATCGCGGCGGGGGAAAAAAAACCACTATAGAATCTATAGCAAGAAGCTATTTACCCATAGACCACTCGCCATCCGCGATGCAAATACCGTCCTCCGTAAAAAGGTTTAAAGGATCCGGGCTACTCGGTTCTGCCAACACTGTGGGGATGTATTCTTCTTCTTCTTGATGCGCTGCCAAAGGAACAAGAAAAAAATGTTCACCAAGATGTGATGAGAAAAAACTCTTTTAAATCTTACCCGAATTTATCCAATTTTCCAACGCGTCGAAACTCGAAAAAAAAAATGTTCACCAAGATGTGATGAAAAAAAACTCTTTTAAAACTTACCCGAATTTATCCAGTTTTCCAGCGCGTCGAAACTCATTTTTGATGTTTATCACACTCGATTATTAATCACAATGACCGAATGTAATGAGATCAAGGTCTATTTATAGTCGCTTCAATGGGGGTGTGTGCCACATGAAAGGTGGCGCCTTCTCATTGGTCGAAAATAACATTTCCGCATCGGAGCCTATCAGGTCCGTGTAAGTACCGTTATATTTCATTTGCGTTAAAGCTTTCACAGAGGACGGAGGTCTTTCTTCAGCGCTGTCTAGGGGTGGATCCTATGACAGTCGGGCGTGCAAATGCTGGTTCACATCTCGCCCCGTGACTGGAGGGGGTAAGGACGTTGACTCGATAAACGCCAAAAGTCCCTGGTTCGAATCCCGTCGATGATATCTAAGAGCAAAACCCTTTTTTTTCACTCTCGCAAATGTGGGGTGCATTTTTCAACTTGCCTGAAGCATTGAGACGGACGCGCACCTACTTGATTAATTCTAGACAATAGCCTCAATAAGATATATATGTATGTTGTTATATTTTGAAGTTTAGCTATAGTAATAGAAATGCCGGCGTGTTTTTTGTTTTTCCGGCAGCACAATTGCTGGTACACATCACGCTCTGTGACTGTAGGGGTAAGGACTTCGACTCGACAATCGGCAAAGTCTCTGGTTTGAACCCCGTCGATGATATCTATCCGGAGTAAACATTTCAACCATTTATAAGAAAACACTAGGTGATAAAACTGAATACATCCCAACTAGTAGCGGGGTTCGAAACCCTGTACTAGTTCCGTTTTTTCGAGAGGTCGGTGCTTATCAGTCACGGGGTCTGGTTCGAATCCCTTGGGTTGAATAATCTTTTTAGACAGACATTTTTTTTTCAAAGATTTTGAGCTATTTTTTTCCTACATGAAAACACTCATATTTTTAATTCTAGTCAAACTGTCACCCATGAGGCCTTCTAGTTCGAGTTTCTACCAAAAGATGGCTGTAGCTTCTAGAAACAGAGTAGCCAAAATTAGCTTTGAGTCCACGACCTCTGTGACAAGGGGTGGGACTGGGGGGGTGGGTTGGCGGGAAAGACGAGTTCAAGAAACTTTAAACGTTTGCTTATTGCAACATAAAATTTTCCACGACCTCTGTGACAAGGGGTGGGACTTGGGGGGTGGGTTGGCGGGAAAGACGAGTTCAAGAAACTTTAAACGTTTGCTTATTGCAACATAAAATTTTCCACTGGGAGGCAACTGACCCCCTCCTACCCCCTAAACATTGCCACTCAGCGTCAGTGACGTAGGGATGGGGGGAGGGGAAAAAGTGAAAGGAGAGGAGGTATGACGCGATGAGGGGGTTTGCTCGCATTCAACTGAGTGCTGCCAGAGGGCACGGTCATGCTGTCCTCGCGAGTAGGGTTGGTGAAAGGGGCCTTATGGTTGACTCGCACTCTTCAGCACGCCGCCGTCAGGAGAGCTTCGTGCTCCGTGTTCCTCCCCATACGTGGTCACTACTCGTTGAGCGGCCGACCCCCTCCAGTCTACGCAGGACAGTCGTAGCGAGAGGTTCGTGCAGAGACGTATGCTCACCATCCAAATAAAATATACTCCAATGTCCTTCCCCATAACCCTTATATGAATATTTAATTAACAATCATTAATAATTAAGAAAAAAAAAGACCCACACAAGTACCAACATGTTCAATGTGTGGTGGGGGTTGTAGGGGATGGTGGTGTAGGGGAGGGGGTTGTAGGGGAAGGGGGGGGGTTGTAGGGGGGAAGGGTTGTAGGGGAGGGGGTGTAGGGGAGGAAATTTCGTAATCAACTGGTGGAGATTTTGTAATCAGAGCGGAGGGAGGGGAGGGGAGGGGGTTAGGGGTGGGGGATCTAATTATAGCAGCCAATAAGAGGCCAGATCTATTTATAGCGACCTATCAGAGAAAAGTAGGTCAAATTGTACCAGGACGCCGGGCTAGACTACTGCTAATATTACCCTTCCACAAATTAAAAATAATACATATGTTTAGCCGGTTTTTTTTAATTTAAGATTTTTAATGCTAAAGAGACATGTTGGTAACCTCAACCTCGATATTTTTTTTGTGGATCAAATATTTAAATAGGAAACCTCTTCTTAAAAAGCGTGGCATTTCTGAAAGTCTAAAATTCGTCTTAGCACTCCATTTGATGGCCCCCTTAAGCTCTTCTTTACTACTGTAACAATAATATGTATCCCACCTTGTAGGTGTTGTGGACCTTTATTCCAGATGCAATAAAGATAATGAATATTGAAATTTTATTTAAAATAAAACACATGGTTTCAAATTGTATCCAATGAACTATATTTATGTATTCCTTATGGAGGTTTAAGGTTGCCTATTAAGATAAAAATATATTTCTAAATTGATTTCAAACCGTTAAGAGCTCGCTTCAGTGAATGAACATCGTTTTTCCATTTAATTTTACCAAACCCTAATTTGAAAGGTATTTTAAAAACTGACAACGCAAGTTAGTATAATATAATAATATTTATAATATTACTAAGACGAGAATTTAGTATCGACTCGCATTTGAGGCGTTCTAAGTGTCTGAATATGGAACTGGCCCTTAGCTTATATTTCATAGCCACTCACTTATAGTCACGGTGACCATAAGTCCTTTATTTAATAGGGCAGTCGTTTAATTCACTTCTTTGTCTCTTAGATTCTTTTTCTTCTAAAATGGCAGCTTTGTCCTTTATTTTGTGAATTTAAATAATATACACCGCCCATAGAAATATGAAACTGTCATTTCACCTCCACTCGCTAATTTCCATTCAACATAATATTTCCATTTTTGACAACACTGGCAACATTGTTTAATGTATCAAGTATAAAAAAAATTGTTTAAATATAATAATATGATTGTTTAAAATGATTAAATCACTCTGTCATCACTTTCAATAACAGCGATTGAGCTAATTGACACAGTTATGTTGGTTAAAAAGGATTATGTTTCCTTGTTAGACTTTGGCTAGGCATGTATTACATTCTACACTTAGGGCTGACAACAGCAATTACTGTAAAATAAATGTTATAAAGCTTTTTAGTTAGTGAAATAAATAAACCCAACCTGTTGTTTTTTTTACTTATAGAACAATTTCCGATTTGTTATTTATTTTCTCAAAAAAATACGGTCACCGTACTTATAGTTAGCACTGTTCCAAACATTTATGCGGAGTAAATTTTAATTTATTCTTTACAATTAACAAATATTTCAAGACCTGTCTGACCCATACAACTTCTTGTAATCTAAAATTATTATTTGCCTATTTAAATTAACACATAAGACTACCTTTAATTTTTACATTTCAACTTTCAGAATTTCCATTTTTCCTTTATTACTATATAGCGTATAAAAACATTCAATTTTAATATATAACATTTTGGATATTTATTTTAAAATAAAGGTTATTAGCGCCTAAATCTAAGGTTGAAGGGAATAAAGACGGTGGTTTTAGAGGAATTATGGGATAGATTGGATGGGAAGGAGGGGTTGGATCACATGTTGAAAATAAAACCCAGGGTACCCGGCCGAGATTCCAACCACGACCTCATCATCAACAATTCAGCTCATTGTGAACTCTACGTCCTTTACCGTGGGACCACCAGTGTGGGACAAATGTTCGTTACAATTCATTTTTCCTTGTGTAAGGGATCATAAAATATATCGTGACAAGTATAACCTCTCACTACAAATATTTATATTTTTAAAACGTTAAGCGATTCCTTTCAACTAGTTTCAGTGGCCGCATGGTCCAAGGCGTCATTCTCACAGTTAGACTGCCGATGATGGGGATATCGAGGCTCGAATCTCGGTCGGGTATACTGAGGGTGGGTTTTTCCAAAATTGGTTTCCAATCCCCCTCCACGCAAACGCGGGTACTCTTCCCCTAAATATAGACTTCATCATCCCTAAGACCAATAGCGTTTTAAATTCAAAAAATTCTCAAAAGCTAAGCCGTATTTTTAGAAAATGGCAATTTAATTCGGCATAAATTTATCGAGTTTTACAAAGCAATTTTTTTTTCTGTTAGTAAAATTATTTGCTCTGAGTATTATCATACCAACGTTTATAAATTTTCGGCAAAGAAGCCGCAATCTATATATAATTTACGTTAGTCGGTGAATGTAAGGACTTTTTTTTACAGTGAATCTTACTACCCGTTCGGTACTAACTACGCTAGTGGGTTAGGGATGAGAAAGGTTGAATTTAGAGGAATTATACCCGCGTTGAGGAAGTGAGAAATTATTTATGAAATATCAGCCTCAGTACACCGTAAGGACGTCATTAAGACAGAGTTTCCGATGTCATTAAAAAAGTTGTTGAGGTATCTAAAAAATACCTTGGGCAGGTGATTTGCAAAATAAAATCACAAAACGTCTAAACTTACACTGGGTCTTATTACAAAATCTGTTACTTTGACAAGCAAGAAACGGATGATTTTTCGCTCGTTTGTACACACATGTTCAAGATCCAGAATATCGCAAGTTCTATTTTAAATAAAATAATTTACTAAATGAGAAAGCATACGCATGTACAATTAATTTTATATGACTAGGGAAGCTTGGAAGACTGAAATGAACTTTGGTTTCGGATACAGCAGCAGAAAATTAATTATCAACTTTACCAGCGTACACGAAATGTTGTCAGTTGTGATGGATTCAGAGTACGAGGCTATTCTTCTGTGGCTCCTTATAAGAAGGAAATGCTGAAGGAAAATCACAAGACTAATGTGGATATTTAATAATCATCTGTCTATCAGTGAATGGTTGGAAAAGGGTTTCTTCTATAACACCTGCACAAGATTTGACTTAAAAAAAAACTCCATGGCATCAGCTCTCAATCGGACCATACCAACCAAATGGCCGCTACATTTTGGGAAAAATAATGCCAACTTCTGCGGATGGAGGGTGTTATGTGGTAAGCACAACGATACCCCAGTCCGTTAATCTCCGTTTTTTAAATCGGATCCGCTACTTTTTCATTCAAGTAGCTCATCATTTGTCTTTACAAGTTTGAGTTTAACCCCGTTCCAGACCCACTGCTTCACAGAAAATCTGGAACCGCCAGGGATCGAACTGCAGACTAAAAAAATATATAACCAAATAAAATACAGCCTTTTGTATCACGAACGAAATTCAACAGGTGGCTTGGGGGTAGGTACAACTTGGGAGACTGGCCGGTGATTGTTGCTCTGTGTGAGTGAAACAATATAAACACGTGATTAACCAAGCAGTCACCGGATGGGACACTTCGCCACAAATCACCAATAGTGGGCAACTTCTGAACGACTGTTGTCGGGCTGGGCAACTCAATTACTTCGAGTGAAAACTCCCAATCTACCTTCATGTTAATCAACAGAGCGATAGTCGGCCAGCGTTTGTAACCGGGCGATAGCTGCCTTGTGTGAAACGGCTCCAAAGCCACTGCCGAGTCGCCGGTGGCTGTGGTATCAATGTCATCTCAATTGCTAGCAGATGATTTCCACACGTTCATCAAAGACTTAAGTGGAAGGACTACCTTGTAAAATTTGAGAAGCGCTATCAGCGCAACTCCTAAGAAACGTCCATATATTGAACTATTTGGACTGTTTAGCCGACACCGAACTAAAGCTGCGATGTTGTCAAATATCTGTTAAGTTTGGTCTAAAAGAGTGAAGGGGGAGCGAGCTAATCTGTTGTTTACATGGGTCAAGTTTCTTGGAAGGGAAAGGCAGGCAAGAGTGCGGCTTTTATCAAAGACCACACTATGCAGAAATCTGCTGCTTTATTTTTAGCTAGAACTAATATAATCAGTAGTATGGTTTTCTTAATATTTCTTACCTTGAGGAAGAAAACATTTTTCATTTGACTTTCTCGTATAAGACTGGTTTGCTGGTGACGAGATTGGGGTTCACATCCCAGTAGTGTATATTGAGGGTGTTTTTTAAAACGGTTTCAAACAAGCTACTATTATTTATTTATATCACTGCGTCTTACTATCCGTTCGGGCTGTACACTTATGTACTAATTACTCTAATGTGTTAGGCATCAGGAAGGTTAAATTAAGAGGAGATGCATCCATATTTTCGTGGAGTGAGAGCAGAAAACTATTTAGGAAAATCCACCTAAGTGCACTCAACCGGAATTGAACCGTGATCTCCCCGTCTTCAGCATGTCAGTTGAACACGGTGGGTAGCACACACTATTGGACTGGATTGCTGGTGGTGGGGAGATTGAAATTCAAATCCCAGTTGTGTGCAATAAGGGTATTTTCCCTAAAATGGTTCCCCACTCTCACTCTACGCAAATGTGGGTACATTAAATCTAAAATGTTACCTTTCTCGTTCCTAGTTCATGTATGTGTATAACTCAAACTGAAAGTAAGTCGCAATGAAAAAATATATATTTTTGAGGAGTTTTTAGGGGAATGACTCCAAGCCAATGGGAAATGTTTGAAAATGGAATGCCACTAAAAGCTATTAGGGGTGGCCCTTAAGCATTTAAAAATAATAGATTGTTATAGAACCTATTTGAAATTTGATGTAAACCATCTTTCATCTTCAAACTAGAGTATATCAGAGGGAACCAAACAAACTGGAGGAAGACACATTTTGATGGGGGGAAGGGTGGAGAAGACATTGGTGGTAATACCCCGCCCTATCAAACCTCCCCCCTTGCCAGTCCACCCTCAATGAGTAACATTGGATATACAACTATCGACAGACACATCGTAGCATTTCCTCAGCATCTGACATAACCCAAGTTATGAGGGGTTTCTTATATTACATCACCCAGATACAAATAATTATTATTATTTTAATATAAACTTAAAGATGCACTAAAATTTCCTATTGTAAAACTAGCTTGACCTACATTAGCTTGTAACATGTTTATGGGCGTAACTATGCAGTGATGGACCCACGGTGGGTGCCCACAAGGAAAAAATACACCACCGTCCCCAAATCTTATTAATAATTGTAGATTATAAAAAAAATATTTAGACATTTATTATTGGAATTATTTTATAATACGTATTAATATAGAGTAGGTAGGTTAAATTTAGAGGAAGTGTACCCACATTTGCGTGGAAAGAAAGAGTGTAAACCCATTGAGGAAAAACCACTCTAAGTGCATTACCATACAGCCATAATATTTGATAAAATTGTTGCTGAAAAATTTCAATATAATGTAAAAAACTTAATCTGAATTGAATAAAACAATATTAATAAATATTATAAACAAATCAATAGTCAATCATCAATATTAACACCTATAAGTAGGGGACATGGCGTCTCGTCACAATTTGACCTACTTATCTGTGATTGGCTGTCACAATTTGACCCCGACGCTGATTGGCTGCTATAAATAGCCCTCCCCCACCCCTCCCCCTCCCCTCCCCTCCCTCCGCTCTGATTACAAAATCTCCACCAGTTGATTACGAAATTTCCTCCCCTACACCCCCTCCCCTACACCCCCCTCCCCCATCCCCTACAACCCCACCACGCCTTGAACATGTTGGTACTTGTGCGGGCTTTTTTTTCTTGATTATTGTTGCGTGCTAATTAATTATTCATGTCTGCTAATTGATTATTGATGTGTGCTAATTAATTATTCATGTATGGGTAGGGGAAGGACATTGGAGTATATTTTATTTGGATGGTGAGCATACGTCTCTGCACGAACCTCTCGCTACGACTGTCCTGCGTAGACTGGAGGGGGTCGGCCGCTTACCGAGTAGTGACCACGTATGGGGAGGAACACGGAGCACGAAGCTCTCCTGACGGCAGCGTGCTGAAGAGTGCGAGTCAACCATAAGGCCCCTTTCACCAACCCTACTCGCGAGGACAGCATGACCGTGCCCTCTGGCAGCACTCAGTTGAATGCGAGCAAACCCCCTCATCGCGTCATACCTCCGCTCCTTTCACTTTTTCCCCCTCCCCCATCCCTACGTCACTGACGTTGAGTGGCAATGTTTAGGGGGTAGGAGGGGGTCAGTTGCCTCCCAGTGGAAAATTTTATGTTGCAATAAGCAAACGTTTAAAGTTTCTTGAACTCGTCTTTCCCGCCAACCCACCCCCCAAGTCCCACCCCCTTGTCACAGAGGTCGTGGAAAATTTTATGTTGCAATAAGCAAACGTTTAAAGTTTCTTGAACTCGTCTTTCCCGCCAACCCACCCCCCAAGTCCCACCCCTTGTCACAGAGGTCGTGGACTCAAAGCTAATTTTGGCTACTCTGTTTCTAGAAGCTACAGCCATCTTTTGGTAGAAACTCGAACTAGAAGGTCTCATGGGGTGACTAGAATTAAAATATATACAAACAACTAATTCTAATCGACTAGAAATAACCAGGAGGATAAAAAGTATAACGGGTGCATTAAAAATATGAGTGTTTTCATGTAGAAAAAAAAAGCTCAAAATCTTTGAAAAAAAATTGTCTGTCTAAAAAGATTATTCAACCAAGGGATTCGAACCACGATAGTTTCAAATTGTCTAGAATTAATCAAGCAGGTGTGCGTCCGAAATTAAACTTGCGCCCTAAGACCGCTACAAATACAGTCCAGGGCAGTCTGTCTTGCGTAGAATGGAGGGCATCTCCTCTGCTCGTTCGCTTACCGAGTAGTGATCACTGCGCATCACGGGTGCGCACTTTCCCCTCACCCTCTCCTCTCACCTCAATCACCCTGTGACGTCATCGAGACCCGTCGCTGGATCGACAAAACGTGTTGAGACAAGAATTAAGGTCATTGACCCTGGCAATGGGTTTTCCTGGTGTTGCAACACGACATTGAATTAGGTCCCCCACCCCCTATTTGGTAATGGGTTTTCCCTGATGACTGGCGCCGGTTTGGCGGGTTGACAAGACAAGTCGAGACAAGAATAGATCACGAGAGGGCCATCTCGTAGGGGGTTGGGTATATAGGGGGAGACCCGTTCGGTCATCTATTTATAAGCGTCTGTAGAGCGGTTCAAGATGGACAAGTTACAACAGTTGGTGAATATTGTTGACGCCGTGCAGACCGTAAAATTGAGTGATCTAACAGTGGATCAAAAGTACTCGCTGGATAAATTAAAGGCTGTCAATACAAAGTTCGGGAGACGCCTAATAGCCTATCTAGATGGCGAGTTTTGTGTATTTTTACCTTGTCGTTTCGGTACTCTAACAGATGAAGACGTGTGCGAGCTTAATAACGAAAAATTGGTATTTACCTGCGCCGGAGTAAAACCCGGTTCACCTACCATTGTGAACTTTGAACGTGTTTAAGAGTCAAGCAGTTAACAACAACAACATCGGGCAGACGGGTAGTTAATACTTGTGCACGGTGGACCCTACAAACCATACAGCACGTTTTATAGCTCACGGGTACGCTCACCATGTTTAATTTAACGTTTGTGGGTCATACGGTTACGGGTTGTGCCTATATGACAGGAGAAAATATTCACCGTGTGGTTGTGAGCGATAGACAGGTAATTTACAAAATAGTGAACCAAGACAGAGAGGAGCGAGGCTACATCGAGTTTTGCGACTCTACCTGTCACACGATAAGAGCGACTAAAGTACTACCCTACGAGAGAATCGAGGAGACTTACCTGTGTGATATGACATGTGCTGTGTACAATTTCCGCCAAGGGGACGTCGTGGCCGTGTTGCCAAGGCCTCCACCACCCTTCAGAGCTCCATACCACCCGCCACCACCACCCTTCACGGCACCGCAGTCAACGCCCCCGCCCCAGAGTCACCGGCGTACCCGCCCCCAGAGTCACCGGCGTACCCACCCCAGAGTCACCGGCGTGCCCACCGCCAGAGTCGTCTGCCTACCAGTACTCACAGCCAGAGTCACCCGCGTGCTCACAGTCAGAGTCGTCTGCCAACCAGTACTCACAGCCAGAGTCACCCGAGTGCCCAGCACTAGAGGAGGAGGAGGAGGTAAAATCCGAAGAACCCGCAAATCTCGAGTGTTTAACAATGTACAAAACTTATCCAAACGTTAAAATTATTGGTGAAACGCCCGATGACTACATAATCGGTCTGGCCAGATTCGGTAACGTCTTACTTCCAAAGTCTGCCTATTATTTGGATTGTAAGCGGTTTAAATCTAAAGCACGTTGTATGATATATCTCGGAGGACAAAGTGTGATGTTTAAAAGTGAATTGATAAACTAGGCGCACTCATGTTGTCGTAGAACTCTGCTGACGTCATTGGAGCTAGTGGCAGACATTTTGAGAGGGGGGGAACGCAGTTTGTGAGTAGAGAACGTTGCCGCTTGAGCGAGAGGTTTTTTTTCACAGGGATATTTCTTTCGTTGCATTTCCGATTACCATTATGCCATATAAATGCTGCATTTGTAAGGGGGCCTACGCAAAGCTCTCCAGCCTTATTCGCCACAAACATCAATGTCATCAAACATCTCAAAATACTGCTCACCAGGATGCCTGTTGGGACGAAGAGGTATTGTGCAATGCGTTAGACAGGATCGAGAAAGAAGAATACAACCGTGTAAAGTGCTTAAACGAACTTGAGAAAAACAAAAGTTATAACGTTATGCTATCGGAAGAGATCCCCAATGAACCGAACGTTATCGTGCTCGAGAATGTTGGAAGAGTAAGATTTCCATGTAAAAATATTGGAGACATTGTCAATAGACATTCTAGTGCCTCGCAGCGTGTCCTGTACTATTTTGGATGTGACTCGTACTCATTTTCTAGATGGTAAAAAATTATATTCTCTCCTGATGTTTTTAGTGACTATATGGTTTTTTCCTTGCTATCACATGTTGCACTCTAATCTTAATTACTTGTATTGGTCACAAGGCCTAAAAAATCAATCTATGTTGTTGTTGTTTTTGTAGCTTCTCGTTATGAATGTTTTAAATACATTAATTGTTGATTGTCAATAAAAAAAACTAGCAATAAAATGTTGTTTTTTTTAAACCCTGTAATATGTTGTGACTAGAAGGAGATGCCAATATACATGGGGCAACAATACCAGAATAAAATATAAAATGTGAGCACACACACACACGTTCACTTATAAATTATAATTGTGGTGGCGTTATATTGCTACCACTGCCAAAGAGAAAGCAAAGTAAAAGGAATTAATTAATGTTTGAGACCAAACTTCCAGGCTAAATAAACTTGTATGATTTAATTATTTTATTCATAATGTTTGAGACAGAGGTTCTAGGCTAAATAAACTTGTATTTATAGGATCATTCTGCACTATCTAGTAACTAAACATTTTTTTCAATATCTTGGGATAGCACGTATATATTTAATTACTACTTGGACAATAATTTAAACATCCAAACGGGGTAGGAATAGTGAAAGTATTTATGAGAGGTAAGTGTACTCGCATTTGCATGGAAGGAGAGCTGGAAATACCATCAGTGTTCGAATTTCTCAACCAACCAATCATACAGGCAGAGCCTCGCTTAGTTACTTGTACAATTCACAAGACCTAAATAATATTGATTTATGTGTTATTATAATTTTTTAAATTCTTGGTAGAATATGTTTGGCTGGAGAATCAAAGACAATAAGGAGATGCGGTGTCTACACCAAAATCAGCGGTCGGAGTACTGTTCTAGGGGGAGAGAGAGAGAGAGAGTTCGGTTGTAGACGTTAAAACAGTTTATAATATTTATTCACACAACACTTAAACAACAAAGAAATGTTATTTTCGCGATATATTTTGATATATATAAAACTTTGGCAATAAATTCATAAGTAATACAATTATACATTTAAATTCACTAATATATAACCTTCACATAAATTAATATGTTGTTGTTGTTGTTGTTGATAAGTTTTAAATATGAAACTATAGCTGATGACATGATATATAACATTTACACTAAGCAAATTAGCAACTCAAACAACAAAGAAATTCAGTTAAATGATGTTCGCAAAAAATATTTTGATATAATGATATATTAAACTTTTACAAAAAAAATCCTAAGTAATACAATTATATAGATCTTGAAATTATTTTAACTATAAGGCGGTGTTATTAATTTACAACGGGAACAAACCAGTACACATGCTAAGATACATACGTAATAAATATATGTATTAAAATGTTGCAAACTCTGTAGGAGAAAATGCTACTAATAAAGATACGTAAACATTGTTTTAAATACTTATAAAATATTCATTTTTTAGCGGGCCTGCTTGAGAAGCCCCGTTTAAATAACAATAAAGTAATGTATAAGTCTAATTGTAGTATTTTTAATGAGGCAAGCTAATTGTAACGACGCTGATGAAGGAATCGCACCAATGATACATTTTTAGGCCATTCCGGGAATCGAAGCCGGGACCCTTGGCTCGCTGGTCAGGCATGCAGGTTTCGGCTGAATATATTTATTTTTACGAAATACTTTTCTCTAGCACTTTACTACCAGAAATAAACGGGTAAGCCCCAAGACTGCTGCATTTCTCTTTTGAACCATCTAAGACTCCAATTTGACAGTAGACATGGCACCTGACAATGGCCACAAGCGTGAGATAAAAGCTGATGTCGACCAGGTGAAATGTGTAACAGCATTTGCCATGCGTTTGTTGCCCTCTAAGGGACGTCACAGGGCGAGGTGTGTACCCACATTTGCGTGTCATTGACATTCGAACCCTCCAACACCGCCCGAATGAGAGAGATAAAATAATAAAATTATTGATGTACCGTCATTTTTTCAGGGCTGAAATGTGAAAACAGTCAAAGTTATTATTTATGCTTTCTCCTGCTAGATATCACCGATGGCATTCGAACCCGGGACTTGTGGCGTTTGTCGCCCATGCAGGGAATTTAACTCTGGACCTTTTGCAGAGTGTGTGTAATAAAATAAACTTGAACCCTAGGACAGCTACAAATACAGTCCAGGGCAGTTAATGTATCACTATGAAGGGTTAAACATACATTTTCAAGCTATACAGGGAATCTAACTCTGGACCTTTGCAGAGTGTGTGTAATAAAATAAACTTGAACCCTAGGGCAGCTACAAATACAGTCCAGGGCAGTTAACGTATCACTATGAACGGTTAAACCTACATTTTCAAGCATACAGGGAATCGAAATCAGGACCCCTCGCAAAGTGTGTGTAATAAAATAAACTTGAACCCTAGGACAGCTACAAATACAGTCTAGGGCAGTTAATGTATCACTATGAAGGGATAAACATACATTTTCAAGCTATACAGGGAATCTAACTCTGGACCTTTGCAGAGTGTGTGTAATAAAATAAACTTGAACCCTAGGGCAGCTACAAATACAGTCTAGGGCAGTTAATGTATCACTATGAAGGGATAAACATACATTTTCAAGCTATACAGGGAATCTAACTCTGGACCTTTGCAGAGTGTGTGTAATAAAATAAACTTGAACCCTAGGACAGCTACAAATACAGTCTAGCGCAGTTAATGTATCACTATGAACGGTTAAACCTACATTTTCAAGCATACAGGGAATCGAAATCAGGAACCCTCGCAAAGTGTGTGTAATAAAATAAACTTGAACCCTAGGACATCTACAAATACAGTCTAGGGCAGTTAATGTATCACTATGAAGGGTTAAACATACATTTTCAAGCTATACAGGGAATCTAACTCTGGACCTTTGCAGAGTGTGTGTAATAAAATAAACTTGAACCCTAGGACATCTACAAATACAGTCCAGGGCAGTTAACGTATCACTATGAACGGTTAAACCTACATTTTCAAGCATACATGGAATCGAGATCAGGACCCCCTCGCAAAGTGTGTGTAAAAAATAAACTTGAACCCTAGGACAGCTACAAATACAGTCTAGGGCAGTTAATGTATCACTATGAAAGGTTAAACCCTCATTTTCACCCCATATCTGGAATCGAACTAGGGTCCTTGGCTAGGCAAACAAACAAATTATCATGCGCGAAGAAACCGGCCTCGGTACACACGCACGACAGACAAGCGTGAGATAAGAGCTGATCTTGACTAGGTGAAATGTGTAACATGTTATGTCCAAAAGGTGAAAAATCAATTATTATTCTATAATAATATTTCTGTATGTGACCAATTAATAAGTACTATGATGTATTCATAAAAAATAAACACATAGTTTTGTTGATCACAATAACCAGTCTGTAATTATAAACTTTAAACCAAATTGTTCTAATATGTTTAGCAAAATTTAAATTTTCAAAAAAAAATTATTTGTAAATTACCCGAAATTATTTGGTATATGTGAAAAAAAGTATGTTATTCTTATAGATCATGAAAAAACTAATCCCTGATTTTAATTTTGAATTCAATTTTCCCGGTTAGTTAAAAAAAAATTCAAACTTTCTATAAATTGTTATTGGTGATGTAAAAGAATTCCTCCGATACCAATTTTGAACCAGAGCACTCAAGCTATTTTTTAAATATCCAAATTTAAAAAAAAAAAGAAATCTGCAACTGTCACTTTTGACAAAACGTATTAATGATGAAAAAAATATAATAAAATAGTGTGCAATTTTTTTTCATATCTTTAGTAATGTCATTGGTGCCGAGTTAAAATTTTGTAGTAGAAATTCTTAAAACTTCTTGTAGGCCCTAAATGATTTTTTAGCACAGTGTTTTAATAACCGTTCGGGTTATAACACGCTTAAGTACTATTTACGCTAACGGATTAGGAATCGGGAAGCTTGAACCCACATTTGCGTGGAAGGAAAGTGGTAACCCATTTAGAGAAAAAAAACATCAGTTCACCCGCCAGAGATTCGAACCTCAATCTTTCCCAGTCCTCGGTAGTCTAGCTCAGCACAAATCTAGTGCGGTAGCCAACAGTACACCTCGGCAGGTATTCAAATCCCCCAATACGGACTCGAACCCCGATATCTTTCACCATGTGCTTCATGCCCTCTAATTACCAAACCCATTCTTTTCCCTAAAATACGTTGTGACAGAAAGGCGCTGGCAATATACACGTAACAGCTTTGCCGGAATAAAATATTAAAGAGCGCAGAAGTGAGCCCGCATTTGCGTAGAGGGAGAGTGACAAACTACCGCCAGGTCTAGGACAGCACTATCGCCATATACTAAGTTGCACGGAGTTCGAATCCTGGTCCACTGGCTGGCACTTTCATTGGCCAGATGATTATATTTGACATATGCTTGGTAACAACATAATTACTTTTATTTTGAAAATTACTCTAGTTATTCACAAAACCCAGTCCTTCCTAATTTAACACTATGAAAGGTTAAACCTGCATTTTCATCCATACTAGAAATCTATCTCTGGACACTTGGCTCAGTGGGCAGACATGCTAACGCATCACTTAAAGTGACCTTTCACAAGTGAATTCTTAGACGTCTTGACCAATGACGCGAGACGCTCGACAGAGATTAAATCAAAACTCTATTAACAGACAAATACCAGTCTCAGTCGCTTCTTCAGAGAGAGAGAGAGAGAGAGAGATATCTACATTCTTTTACAAGCACGCAGCAAATTTGTCTTGGGGACAGTAGCACCCAACAATATCCAAGTTATTTTAACATTCGTCCGACTGATTATATCAGCACACAACTTACAATCTAACTTAAATCTATAACATACAGAACACCCATTCCCCTACCGCAAATGAATCACTATGAAAGGGGGGAAAGCCATATCCCACTAATGAATCATTTTCAGGTCATTCTGGGAATCGAATCCAGGACCTATTGCTTAGTAGGCAAACACACTAACGACAGAGGTAAAGTGCAGGCCTTTTAATTGTACATTTTTTCAGTATTAATCCAATACTAGCTAGAACAAAGGTGAAATGAGACAGTTAATATTTGGAAAACCTTTTCGGCATCATTTAATTTGGTCAACATGATTTCACCAAACTCGGTGACAGTGTGGTCTAATGCACTACTCTCGTGATAGACAAGACTACTGCTGACAGGGAGATCGAAGTTCAAATACCAGTAGAGTGTACTGATGCCTGTTTTCAACTCTTTCCACGCAAATGCGGTTACACTTCCTCTAAATATAGCTTTACAAATCTCTAAAATCATGATAATAATTAGTACTAATGTGTATTAACTATTCGGTTGCGCAAATGACGATGCATTTATCAACGTAAAGACGTTGGAAGGAATTACCGTTCCAGCAGTCATTAGCGCTGCTAAAAACTCCTTTGGATCTCAAGTTATGTCATGATGTACATTACAAAAGATAGCTGGGTTCATACATGCTAAATTCGGGGGTTCCAATTTGAACGGCCCATTATGAAACACTGAGGGCTTGGGAATTTCATACTGTTTATCAGAGGTCAGAGCTGCTTATTCACAAGACCATTTGTGACAGAAATATACCTGAATGTCAATGCTCCTAGAGACTTGTAAGATAGAACATGCTTGCAACATCGAGATTTCCCTTTCTATTCCCAAAGCTGATTGTAGCTCTAAGAAAAAAACTGTTGGTCGCATCTTTCATAGTGTTAAATTAGGAAGGACTGGGTTTTGTGAATAACTAGAGTAATTTTCAAAATAAAAGTAATTATGTTGTTACCAAGCATATGTCAAATATAATCATCTGGCCAATGAAAGTGCCAGCCAGTGGACCAGGATTCGAACTCCGTGCAACTTAGTATATGGCGATAGTGCTGTCCTAGACCTGGCGGTAGTTTGTCACTCTCCCTCTACGCAAATGCGGGCTCACTTCTGCGCTCTTTAATATTTTATTCCGGCAAAGCTGTTACGTGTATATTGCCAGCGCCTTTCTGTCACAACGTATTTTAGGGAAAAGAATGGGTTTGGTAATTAGAGGGCATGAAGCACATGGTGAAAGATATCGGGGTTCGAGTCCGTATTGGGGGATTTGAATACCTGCCGAGGTGTACTGTTGGCTACCGCACTAGATTTGTGCTGAGCTAGACTACCGAGGACTGGGAAAGATTGAGGTTCGAATCTCTGGCGGGTGAACTGATGTTTTTTTTCTCTAAATGGGTTACCACTTTCCTTCCACGCAAATGTGGGTTCAAGCTTCCCGATTCCTAATCCGTTAGCGTAAATAGTACTTAAGCGTGTTATAACCCGAACGGTTATTAAAACACTGTGCTAAAAAATCATTTAGGGCCTACAAGAAGTTTTAAGAATTTCTACTACAAAATTTTAACTCGGCACCAATGACATTACTAAAGATATGAAAAAAAATTGCACACTATTTTATTATATTTTTTTCATCATTAATACGTTTTGTCAAAAGTGACAGTTGCAGATTTCTTTTTTTTTTTTAAATTTGGATATTTAAAAAATAGCTTGAGTGCTCTGGTTCAAAATTGGTATCGGAGGAATTCTTTTACATCACCAATAACAATTTATAGAAAGTTTGAATTTTTTTTTAACTAACCGGGAAAATTGAATTCAAAATTAAAATCAGGGATTAGTTTTTTCATGATCTATAAGAATAACATACTTTTTTTCACATATACCAAATAATTTCGGGTAATTTACAAATAATTTATTTTTTGAAAATTTAAATTTTGCTAAACATATTAGAACAATTTGGTTTAAAGTTTATAATTACAGACTGGTTATTGTGATCAACAAAACTATGTGTTTATTTTTTATGAATACATCATAGTACTTATTAATTGGTCACATACAGAAATATTATTATAGAATAATAATTGATTTTTCACCTTTTGGACATAACATGTTACACATTTCACCTAGTCAAGATCAGCTCTTATCTCACGCTTGTCTGTCGTGCGTGTGTACCGAGGCCGGTTTCTTCGCGCATGATAATTTGTTTGTTTGCCTAGCCAAGGACCCTAGTTCGATTCCAGATATGGGGTGAAAATGAGGGTTTAACCTTTCATAGTGATACATTAACTGCCCTAGACTGTATTTGTAGCTGTCCTAGGGTTCAAGTTTATTTTTTACACACACTTTGCGAGGGGGTCCTGATCTCGATTCCATGTATGCTTGAAAATGTAGGTTTAACCGTTCATAGTGATACGTTAACTGCCCTGGACTGTATTTGTAGATGTCCTAGGGTTCAAGTTTATTTTATTACACACACTCTGCAAAGGTCCAGAGTTAGATTCCCTGTATAGCTTGAAAATGTATGTTTAACCCTTCATAGTGATACATTAACTGCCCTAGACTGTATTTGTAGATGTCCTAGGGTTCAAGTTTATTTTATTACACACACTTTGCGAGGGTTCCTGATTTCGATTCCCTGTATGCTTGAAAATGTAGGTTTAACCGTTCATAGTGATACATTAACTGCGCTAGACTGTATTTGTAGCTGTCCTAGGGTTCAAGTTTATTTTATTACACACACTCTGCAAAGGTCCAGAGTTAGATTCCCTGTATAGCTTGAAAATGTATGTTTATCCCTTCATAGTGATACATTAACTGCCCTAGACTGTATTTGTAGCTGCCCTAGGGTTCAAGTTTATTTTATTACACACACTCTGCAAAGGTCCAGAGTTAGATTCCCTGTATAGCTTGAAAATGTATGTTTATCCCTTCATAGTGATACATTAACTGCCCTAGACTGTATTTGTAGCTGTCCTAGGGTTCAAGTTTATTTATATTACACACACTTTGCGAGGGGTCCTGATTTCGATTCCCTGTATGCTTGAAAATGTAGGTTTAACCGTTCATAGTGATACGTTAACTGCCCTGGACTGTATTTGTAGCTGCCCTAGGGTTCAAGTTTATTTTATTACACACACTCTGCAAAGGTCCAGAGTTAGATTCCCTGTATAGCTTGAAAATGTATGTTTAACCCTTCATAGTGATACATTAACTGCCCTGGACTGTATTTGTAGCTGTCCTAGGGTTCAAGTTTATTTTATTACACACACTCTGCAAAAGGTCCAGAGTTAAATTCCCTGCATGGGCGACAAACGCCACAAGTCCCGGGTTCGAATGCCATCGGTGATATCTAGCAGGAGAAAGCATAAATAATAACTTTGACTGTTTTCACATTTCAGCCCTGAAAAAATGACGGTACATCAATAATTTTATTATTTTATCTCTCTCATTCGGGCGGTGTTGGAGGGTTCGAATGTCAATGACACGCAAATGTGGGTACACACCTCGCCCTGTGACGTCCCTTAGAGGGCAACAAACGCATGGCAAATGCTGTTACACATTTCACCTGGTCGACATCAGCTTTTATCTCACGCTTGTGGCCATTGTCAGGTGCCATGTCTACTGTCAAATTGGAGTCTTAGATGGTTCAAAAGAGAAATGCAGCAGTCTTGGGGCTTACCCGTTTATTTCTGGTAGTAAAGTGCTAGAGAAAAGTATTTCGTAAAAATAAATATATTCAGCCGAAACCTGCATGCCTGACCAGCGAGCCAAGGGTCCCGGCTTCGATTCCCGGAATGGCCTAAAAATGTATCATTGGTGCGATTCCTTCATCAGCGTCGTTACAATTAGCTTGCCTCATTAAAAATACTACAATTAGACTTATACATTACTTTATTGTTATTTAAACGGGGCTTCTCAAGCAGGCCCGCTAAAAAATGAATATTTTATAAGTATTTAAAACAATGTTTACGTATCTTTATTAGTAGCATTTTCTCCTACAGAGTTTGCAACATTTTAATACATATATTTATTACGTATGTATCTTAGCATGTGTACTGGTTTGTTCCCGTTGTAAATTAATAACACCGCCTTATAGTTAAAATAATTTCAAGATCTATATAATTGTATTACTTAGGATTTTTTTTGTAAAAGTTTAATATATCATTATATCAAATATTTTTTGCGAACATCATTTAACTGAATTTCTTTGTTGTTTGAGTTGCTAATTTGCTTAGTGTAAATGTTATATATCATGTCATCAGCTATAGTTTCATATTTAAAACTTATCAACAACAACAACAACAACATATTAATTTATGTGAAGGTTATATATTAGTGAATTTAAATGTATAATTGTATTACTTATGAATTTATTGCCAAAGTTTTATATATATCAAAATATATCGCGAAAATAACATTTCTTTGTTGTTTAAGTGTTGTGTGAATAAATATTATAAACTGTTTTAACGTCTACAACCGAACTCTCTCTCTCTCTCTCCCCCTAGAACAGTACTCCGACCGCTGATTTTGGTGTAGACACCGCATCTCCTTATTGTCTTTGATTCTCCAGCCAAACATATTCTACCAAGAATTTAAAAAATTATAATAACACATAAATCAATATTATTTAGGTCTTGTGAATTGTACAAGTAACTAAGCGAGGCTCTGCCTGTATGATTGGTTGGTTGAGAAATTCGAACACTGATGGTATTTCCAGCTCTCCTTCCATGCAAATGCGAGTACACTTACCTCTCATAAATACTTTCACTATTCCTACCCCGTTTGGATGTTTAAATTATTGTCCAAGTAGTAATTAAATATATACGTGCTATCCCAAGATATTGAAAAAAATGTTTAGTTACTAGATAGTGCAGAATGATCCTATAAATACAAGTTTATTTAGCCTAGAACCTCTGTCTCAAACATTATGAATAAAATAATTAAATCATACAAGTTTATTTAGCCTGGAAGTTTGGTCTCAAACATTAATTAATTCCTTTTACTTTGCTTTCTCTTTGGCAGTGGTAGCAATATAACGCCACCACAATTATAATTTATAAGTGAACGTGTGTGTGTGTGCTCACATTTTATATTTTATTCTGGTATTGTTGCCCCATGTATATTGGCATCTCCTTCTAGTCACAACATATTACAGGGTTTAAAAAAAACAACATTTTATTGCTAGTTTTTTTTATTGACAATCAACAATTAATGTATTTAAAACATTCATAACGAGAAGCTACAAAAACAACAACAACATAGATTGATTTTTTAGGCCTTGTGACCAATACAAGTAATTAAGATTAGAGTGCAACATGTGATAGCAAGGAAAAAACCATATAGTCACTAAAAACATCAGGAGAGAATATAATTTTTTACCATCTAGAAAATGAGTACGAGTCACATCCAAAATAGTACAGGACACGCTGCGAGGCACTAGAATGTCTATTGACAATGTCTCCAATATTTTTACATGGAAATCTTACTCTTCCAACATTCTCGAGCACGATAACGTTCGGTTCATTGGGGATCTCTTCCGATAGCATAACGTTATAACTTTTGTTTTTCTCAAGTTCGTTTAAGCACTTTACACGGTTGTATTCTTCTTTCTCGATCCTGTCTAACGCATTGCACAATACCTCTTCGTCCCAACAGGCATCCTGGTGAGCAGTATTTTGAGATGTTTGATGACATTGATGTTTGTGGCGAATAAGGCTGGAGAGCTTTGCGTAGGCCCCCTTACAAATGCAGCATTTATATGGCATAATGGTAATCGGAAATGCAACGAAAGAAATATCCCTGTGAAAAAAAACCTCTCGCTCAAGCGGCAACGTTCTCTACTCACAAACTGCGTTCCCCCCCTCTCAAAATGTCTGCCACTAGCTCCAATGACGTCAGCAGAGTTCTACGACAACATGAGTGCGCCTAGTTTATCAATTCACTTTTAAACATCACACTTTGTCCTCCGAGATATATCATACAACGTGCTTTAGATTTAAACCGCTTACAATCCAAATAATAGGCAGACTTTGGAAGTAAGACGTTACCGAATCTGGCCAGACCGATTATGTAGTCATCGGGCGTTTCACCAATAATTTTAACGTTTGGATAAGTTTTGTACATTGTTAAACACTCGAGATTTGCGGGTTCTTCGGATTTTACCTCCTCCTCCTCCTCTAGTGCTGGGCACTCGGGTGACTCTGGCTGTGAGTACTGGTTGGCAGACGACTCTGACTGTGAGCACGCGGGTGACTCTGGCTGTGAGTACTGGTAGGCAGACGACTCTGGCGGTGGGCACGCCGGTGACTCTGGGGTGGGTACGCCGGTGACTCTGGGGGCGGGTACGCCGGTGACTCTGGGGGCGGGGGCGTTGACTGCGGTGCCGTGAAGGGTGGTGGTGGCGGGTGGTATGGAGCTCTGAAGGGTGGTGGAGGCCTTGGCAACACGGCCACGACGTCCCCTTGGCGGAAATTGTACACAGCACATGTCATATCACACAGGTAAGTCTCCTCGATTCTCTCGTAGGGTAGTACTTTAGTCGCTCTTATCGTGTGACAGGTAGAGTCGCAAAACTCGATGTAGCCTCGCTCCTCTCTGTCTTGGTTCACTATTTTGTAAATTACCTGTCTATCGCTCACAACCACACGGTGAATATTTTCTCCTGTCATATAGGCACAACCCGTAACCGTATGACCCACAAACGTTAAATTAAACATGGTGAGCGTACCCGTGAGCTATAAAACGTGCTGTATGGTTTGTAGGGTCCACCGTGCACAAGTATTAACTACCCGTCTGCCCGATGTTGTTGTTGTTAACTGCTTGACTCTTAAACACGTTCAAAGTTCACAATGGTAGGTGAACCGGGTTTTACTCCGGCGCAGGTAAATACCAATTTTTCGTTATTAAGCTCGCACACGTCTTCATCTGTTAGAGTACCGAAACGACAAGGTAAAAATACACAAAACTCGCCATCTAGATAGGCTATTAGGCGTCTCCCGAACTTTGTATTGACAGCCTTTAATTTATCCAGCGAGTACTTTTGATCCACTGTTAGATCACTCAATTTTACGGTCTGCACGGCGTCAACAATATTCACCAACTGTTGTAACTTGTCCATCTTGAACCGCTCTACAGACGCTTATAAATAGATGACCGAACGGGTCTCCCCCTATATACCCAACCCCCTACGAGATGGCCCTCTCGTGATCTATTCTTGTCTCGACTTGTCTTGTCAACCCGCCAAACCGGCGCCAGTCATCAGGGAAAACCCATTACCAAATAGGGGGTGGGGGACCTAATTCAATGTCGTGTTGCAACACCAGGAAAACCCATTGCCAGGGTCAATGACCTTAATTCTTGTCTCAACACGTTTTGTCGATCCAGCGACGGGTCTCGATGACGTCACAGGGTGATTGAGGTGAGAGGAGAGGGTGAGGGGAAAGTGCGCACCCGTGATGCGCAGTGATCACTACTCGGTAAGCGAACGAGCAGAGGAGATGCCCTCCATTCTACGCAAGACAGACTGCCCTGGACTGTATTTGTAGCGGTCTTAGGGCGCAAGTTTAATTTCGGACGCACACCTGCTTGATTAATTCTAGACAATTTGAAACTATCGTGGTTCGAATCCCTTGGTTGAATAATCTTTTTAGACAGACAATTTTTTTTCAAAGATTTTGAGCTTTTTTTTTCTACATGAAAACACTCATATTTTTAATGCACCCGTTATACTTTTTATCCTCCTGGTTATTTCTAGTCGATTAGAATTAGTTGTTTGTATATATTTTAATTCTAGTCACCCCATGAGACCTTCTAGTTCGAGTTTCTACCAAAAGATGGCTGTAGCTTCTAGAAACAGAGTAGCCAAAATTAGCTTTGAGTCCACGACCTCTGTGACAAGGGGTGGGACTTGGGGGGTGGGTTGGCGGGAAAGACGAGTTCAAGAAACTTTAAACGTTTGCTTATTGCAACATAAAATTTTCCACGACCTCTGTGACAAGGGGGTGGGACTTGGGGGGTGGGTTGGCGGGAAAGACGAGTTCAAGAAACTTTAAACGTTTGCTTATTGCAACATAAAATTTTCCACTGGGAGGCAACTGACCCCCTCCTACCCCCTAAACATTGCCACTCAACGTCAGTGACGTAGGGATGGGGAGGGGGAAAAAGTGAAAGGAGCGGAGGTATGACGCGATGAGGGGGTTTGCTCGCATTCAACTGAGTGCTGCCAGAGGGCACGGTCATGCTGTCCTCGCGAGTAGGGTTGGTGAAAGGGGCCTTATGGTTGACTCGCACTCTTCAGCACGCTGCCGTCAGGAGAGCTTCGTGCTCCGTGTTCCTCCCCATACGTGGTCACTACTCGGTAAGCGGCCGACCCCCTCCAGTCTACGCAGGACAGTCGTAGCGAGAGGTTCGTGCAGAGACGTATGCTCACCATCCAAATAAAATATACTCCAATGTCCTTCCCCCTACCCATACATGAATAATTAATTAGCACACATCAATAATCAATTAGCAGACATGAATAATTAATTAGCACGCAACAATAATCAAGAAAAAAAAGCCCGCACAAGTACCAACATGTTCAAGGCGTGGTGGGGTTGTAGGGGATGGGGGAGGGGGGTGTAGGGGAGGGGGTGTAGGGGAGGAAATTTCGTAATCAACTGGTGGAGATTTTGTAATCAGAGCGGAGGGAGGGGAGGGGAGGGGGAGGGGTGGGGGAGGGCTATTTATAGCAGCCAATCAGCGTCGGGGTCAAATTGTGACAGCCAATCACAGATAAGTAGGTCAAATTGTGACGAGACGCCATGTCCCCTACTCCTATAGAGGCTAAACAAACATACGTCTCTCTGAAATTGTCTACAATTTCCTCCAAGGACAAGCTACGGGTAGTAGCTCAACAGACCACATAGCTAATCCCTTTAGCCTTTATTGATTCATGTGCTTCTTAAATAAATTTTAGTAAAGTTTTGAAAATGACCTGTCAGCTGTTTCTATTGATTTTACAGAAAAATATGTACATACATTTTTGTACAGCATAAATTATGCGCAATAAAATAACTATTGAGTAATTTTTAATTGATTAGTGAGATCTTTATGAAACAATGATAGGCCTGAAAGACAACGCTTTCATCTATTACCAAATTAATTTTGGGTGGGTGGACCTGCGTGGTGGGCCCTATTTTGGGCGTGGTTCTGTGGAATTTTGCCACCATCCTATAGTTACACCAATGAACTTGTAACTATCAAGAATTTCAAACTCTATTAACCTATTTTTTATTAATTATATTCGATAGTCAAATACGTTTATACATATTTTAACATGGTGGCCTCATGGTCTAACGCGCTAATCTTGCAGTAGACTAGACTGCCAATGATGGGGAGATCAAGGTTCTAATCTCGGTCGGGTGTACTAAAGTTAGTTTCTCCAAACTGGTATTCCACGCTCCCTCCACGTAAATGCGGGTACACTTTCTATGAATATAACCTTCCTGATCCCTAAAACCACTAAAGCAATTTTTGAAAAACAAAATCTATTCACAAATTCTCTGTTTATTTGAAAAAAAAATTAATCTGACAATTTATTTCAGGAACTGAAAGAAAATATTTTGGGGTTCACATCCCAGTAGTGTATACTGAGGGTGTTTTTTAAAACGGTTCCAAACACGCTACTATTATTTATTTATATCGCCGCGTCTTACTACCCGTTCGGGCTGTACATATATATTTATATATAATATAATGTAAATAAAAATATAATATAATATTATATTATAATGTAAATAAAATATAATATAATATAATTAAATAAATAAATATTATATATATATAAATATATATATTCAAATTTGAAGATAGCATATAGAACTATTTTCTGCAAAAATAAATATTTTATTTTTAAAAATGTATATTTTTTATAGAATAAATATTACACTTATTGCCTCTACTTCAAAAATTATAAACACTTACTCTAAAAATAAGTATTTGAAATTACAATAAACATAAAGAAATATACTGCAAGAAAATGTTTTTCACCCAATTGTATAGAAAATATCAATCTATCGATTTTGACCAAATTTGATAGGCTTAAACACAAGTTTTGCATTGAAGCATGATCATTTTATAATCTATTTCTCCCTTATCAATCACTTTTGTGTCAGGGACGTTAATAATATATATACACATCAGTAGCTATTTCATAATTTTTGCTACACACAGTATATAATAATACATCCTCTCTACAACTTTATACATTCAAAGTCCTTCATCAAAACTTCTGCAATGAACACACTTAATATTACGTTTTTAATTTTAATTTTATTAGGGACCTGTGCTACAATTTTTGGTTGAATCCCTACCACGTGAATTGAGGTGTTTTTCCTCGTGATTGCTCATTTCCTCAACGCAAATGTGGGAACACTTTCTCTTAATTACCGTATTTATTATCTACCCTACTTTATTATTGTAAATTTACGAATAACATCGAAGAATATTAAGAAGTGAAGCATTTCTAATATCACAAGACACAAAAAAAAAAAAAAACATGGAAATAATCTTTACACTGCACTCTCTTATATGTGTTGAGTAACATCCTCCTCTTAGTATTTGTGTTCCCCCCTTCCCTTCCTCTCTAAATCTTACGTTATTTCCATATCTTTGACTATGGCACGCGAGGGGTGCGAGAAAGTAAAAATGATATTTGTGATGAAACTATTTTGTTAAATAATAATTGTCAAAATTAAATATGGATCTGTGTTAATCTTATTAATTTTAAAAGAGTGGTGGTCAAGGCATGTTCAATAGTCCCAATAGCAAAATAGTTTCAAGACATTTATCTATTGTGACAAGTGTATTTCTTGTTCAAATTACCAATAGTCCAAAATGATTTAGTTAGCCCCGTATTATCAATACCAAATTATTGACTCTGTTTACAGATCAGATTACCAAAGGTAGGGCCAAAGTGTTTGATTGGTACACCAAAGTGAACCGAGCCAGTGTGGGTTTTACGCCGATGTACTAATTAAGCTAATGTGTCAGAGAAGGGTAAGGTTGCTTTTAGATGACTTACACTCACATTTGCGTGGAGGGTAAGTGGAAAACATTTTAGGAATAATAACCTCATAGCACCAAACTGGGATCGAACACCAATCCCCGTCCTCGGCAGTCCAGTTTTTTGCAAGAGTAGTGCCTAAATCATGAGGTCACCAAAGCGGGTCCTGTAATTATATTAATTAGGTATTCTACACACATGATTTGAAATTAATGGATGAATTTTAAACTACAGTATTAAAATTGTATTTTTCAAGCAGAAATGATAATAAATTCATGATACTTTTTTTTATCCAATTCACAAGAGTAAAACATTTATTTTTCTTTCGTCTGTTTGAGAGATAAAGTAGTTTTTTATTTTATTTTCTTCGATATCTTTTTACAGAAACGGCTTCCATTTCAAAACACGCGGTATTCACACAACTGATTTAATAAATGAACGCAGCCGAGTTGATATTTTTCCTGAGAACATCTGCTCGTCACCGTGCAACGCTTGGCATCACTGCCATGAGTTTTCTCGAGAGGTTCATTTTGTTCAACCTTACACCGCTAGGTCACAGGCTACTGCACCACAACACTTTTTTGAATCAAAATAAAACTGTACCACTTTATTTTAGTTTAGAACAATATGTATGCTGAAAAATGAAATGATAATTATTCTCAATCATATTTACTCGGTTTATACTTTGTCTGTAGATTTTTTTTAAAACAACACTAAACCAAGAAAATACGATCATGCCAAAATTATTTAAACAAAGCTGCTTACAAATATTTAACTTTCAACTGGCGTTAAATTATACTAAATGATAGAGAAATGTGTTTATTGTAATACAATGAAAACCATTTTAGCCTAAGTCTTCCCACATTTCAATGACAAGCCCAGTTTGTTTCATGCAGAGATCTTTAAATTATTTTTTAAAACTTAAATTTGAATTGGCTGGGTGGATAGGAATAAACTATAAACCATGTAAATGAATTGATCTTTACAGTAGTAAAAATCTGATTAAAATATGTATAATAGTTTTCTTAGTAATCATGTACAGAGAAATCGTCTTAGAAACCGGCCGCGCTCATCTCTCATGGTGATCCATCCCCTTAAGTTGAAATTTTTTTAAAAAAAAAACTCCTACTGGCGAGCAAAATATTCATCGTAGAAAATCCCCCTTACGATTAAGTTTCAAGAGGGGCATGTCTCCTCCATTCCCATATGGGTCTTACGCCCTTGGATCTATGGCGCCTGCTGATCATATGACGTCACTGGCGTTCAATTTCACGGCTAAGGCCCCTAAGCACGCCACATAATGGAGAACGGGGAACAAAGTGTGACCTGCCTTGCGCAAATTGTCAACCACCGTCTAGTGGATCTCTGCTGACGTCACCGATTTGTGCGCACTTGACTGCGAAATTCAAGGGTTAGTTTGTTATTTCCTAGGGTGTCACAAGTACAGTCCAATTTCCATAGTAAAGCCCTTATCTGTCAGATAGAAAAGCTATTAGACCTATTTTCACGTATTTATACATCAAATCGTGTGACCTGTTGCTTTCAGTTTTGATTGATATTATCAATATCTATAAAAATAACACTAAAAAAATATAATATTATCAAATCTGGCCGCAAAAAAGTTGGTATTGTACAATAGTTTTTTAATTTAATTTAATTTTAGCACCGCGTCTTACTACCCGTTCAGGTTATACGCTTAAGTACTAATTACACTAATGGATTAGGAATTGGGAAGGTTGAATATAGGGAAGTGAACCCGCATTTGCGTGGAGGGAGAGTGGAAAACCATTTAGGAAAAACCACCTCCAGTTCACCCAACCGAGATTCGAACCTCGATCTCCCCGTCCTCGTGGTCTGACTCAACACGACTGGTGCGTTAGCCAACTACGCCACCGAGGCGGGTTTGTACAATAGTTCCTTCAGGTGATAATGAATTGTATTTGAGACATCTTGCTATCCCTATTTGAGTACCGGTAAATTCAAGGTCGTAATTTTGTATGATCTGAGTCTATATTATCCTATTCTAGATCGAAAACAGCAACAGGATCTCGGTTTCTACTCGGATCAAACTAAACAAGGTTTTCTGCGCGTCTTACTGCCCATCCGGCAAATACGAGTATTTACGCTTATGGGTTAAAGAATAGGAAGGCTGAATCTTAGAGGAATTATACACGAATTTGCGTGGAAAGAGCGTAGTAAGCAATTAAGTAAAAAAAAAAAGCCCTCAGTACATCCGACCGGGATTCGAACAAAATATATATCCATCACCAACATTTCAGTGTATTGGGAGGATGGTCCCTTAAACCATGCAACCACTGATACGGGAAATGTTAGAGGAAGTTTAATTTATTTATTTTTGCATGAAGTAACAAGGGAAAGGGAGAGGGGGAGATGGGACCATTTAGATAAACAAAAAATATTTACACCCGACAAGAATTTGAGCCTCATCCTCCCCTGTTTCTATAAATCCAGACAGTACGAGTATGACGCCTTTGTACCGCATTCCCACCTGCACGGGTCCACTCTTTGTGGTGTTTTCAAAAGGGTCATCTTGTTTGAGGGACAGCTTACGCTGTTATTTTCTGAACGGGCTATTGGCTTATCTCTATTATATAATGAGGCTAATTTGGGCCGGGCCGTAAGGTTGGACACACGGGTAGAGTCCAATTTTCTAAGAAGGATGGAATTTGATCCTAAACGTCTACACTGATGGCCTTTTCCGATATGAGAAGATAGCAACAACGAGTGAAGTATTTATTTTTAATTATAGAAATAATTCGATCCGACACCTTAGCTCAGTTGGTAGCGTGTCTGCCTACTGAGTTAAGGGTCCAGGCCTCGATTCCCGACATGACCGAGAAATGTATAATTGGTGAAATGTGGATTTATACTTTCACATTGATAAATTAACGGCTGGAGACTGGATGTTGTATCTGTCCTAGTCTTAAATTAGTTTATAAGGTATACTAAGTTAATACAGGCCTATCCAGCCGGTAGCGGAAACTATATGGCTTGAATACAAATATTGACCCAGGCCACAGGCTGGAAACAATAATGGATGTATATGAAATAATTCAATAATTGGAGTGCATATTTACACTATTAGTTAGGGAGGAAGAAGGTAGAATTTAAGAAATAATACTCGTATTTCCGTTTAGGGAAAGTGGAAAACTACACACTACACTTGACCTGAACTCCAAACTAGACATGCCCGTCACCGGTAAACCAAACCAGACTAGACTAATGCTTTGGCCCGCTTACACACTGTTACGGGAATAATTTAAATAACACGATAAAAAAAAGAAAACTTATTCAAATCCAAAACTAGAATGAATGCTTGTCTCAGGTGCTATTAAGAGGGCTCGTTACATCCACCAATCGGATAGGCAATCTCCTTAAGGGGCCGCCTATGGTCATCGAGAGAGTATCCAATGGCTGTCCGGCCATACAGCTTAAAATCCAACAGTCTGAAACTATCTTTCTACTCTGTCTAAGCTTATATTCCTTTCCACATTTCAACTACAAACACTCTTTTTGTACATGACAATAAGAAAGAGAGGAAAGAAAACTTCGAAACTTACTATCTCCAGGTAAAGAGGAAAACTCGCTACTAGTTCTCAAATATCTTAAAATTTTATGTCATAAGATTCTTAAAAATGTACTGTATTTGTTAGAAAAAAGTTAAATCTAGAACACTTTTTCATCAATTCTAGTCTCATAGCTCCACAAATATGCTTAAATATTAGTTGAAAATGGGTTAATGTTACATATTAACATATTTTTATACTAATAAAACTAAAAATCTAGGGCTGTTAAGGGAAAAATAGCCCTGTTGGAATATTTCCACTTTATTCTGGCGTGGACCAAATTTGGAAATAACACATCTTAGAATTAAACATTGCAATAAAGTTAAAACTCTGCGCAGCAATTTCTCGCTTACCGAGATGGCCCCCTTAAATCTCGTGTGACGAAATTATGACGCTCTTCCCCCTCATCCCCCCCTCCCCACTCCAAAAACAAATAACCCTGGCATGTTAAAAGCTTCCAGCTATTTCCATCAGACGGTGGTATCACTGCTCGTAAATACGGGACGCAAGAGAGGGGGAGGCAGGATGGAAGTCACGACGTTTTTCTTCCTTCAAACGGTCGAGACGATGACAAAGAGAGGTGCCTGCCTTCCGTGACTTAACTGGGTAAGACCTCATCCTCATCCTCCTATAGTCTTGAAGAGGTGGATTTTGTCGGAGCCTGAAGAGGAACGCCTCAATCATGATTGAGGCTTTTATATTTTAGTATTGCCTACCCCCCTAATGTCAGTATTTCATCGTCTTGAACCAAAGTCGAATTACCGTTTAAAGAACCCTTAACAAGATCCATAGCAAATAGCCGACACAACTTAGCAAAATCTTTAAAAAAAAAAAAAAAGTCAAAATTGACCCTAAATGTGACAGCTGTAGACCAGATAGTTTGGTCTACAAATACCTAAAAGTAAATTTAAAGTCTAATTTTCATAGGAAGAACCTTATCCTATAGCTAAAAAATTACTTTATCTACTTTCACGTATTATTAAATCAAGCCTTGTGATATTTAGTTGTCGCTTTTGACATTAAAACTTATAAAATAAGAATAATAACATAGTAAATTGTTATTAATGTTGATATCAAACAAATTATGTTTATGTGTTTAAAAAGTTTATTCCTACGAAAATCACACTAAAGTAATGCTTTGAGCTATCATCTAAAGAAAGCCCTTCTCACAACTACCCGAATATACATAACCCACAGGTACAGAGTGTGAAGGGGATTTTTTAATAAGTTGCGTCAACCTCGGCTGGAGAAAGTGTAAGAAACCACTCTTAGTGTTATCCAGGTTGTAAGATTGTGTCGGAAGATTTTAGGGCTGGTAGGTAGACATAGTCAATTCAAGGTTTTCTTACCCTTTTTACGAACGAATAAAAGTCACTAAAACAGTTTGGTATTCATCTACCTTTCAAATAAGTTATTTTTATTTCCCTCGCCCTTTCTATAGGCTATTGTGATCGTCAAAAAAATGTGGATCGATATTGACGTTCCATAACCCAATAAAACCTAAAAAGTGTTTTTCACAATACCGTCTGTCTGTAGCTTGGCCTAAAGCCTAAACTATCTTACTGATTGGGTTAGATCTTGGTATCTAGTATTTTCACAAGGCTCCTTAAAGTAAATTTTTGGAACTAGATATCTAAGCTTAAAATTAAGTGTTTACTGAAGGGTTAAAAAAATCACAAAAATCAACTATCGATTTTAATTAAAATTCGTATCTAGACACTATTAACGTGATGGATTAAATAACTAGGCTATATTTTATATATACATAATATATATATATTTATATATACATATATATATATATATATATATTAAAGAACTATCTGGGTAGGAGACAATTCCTGGATAGCTCAGTGGTAATAGAATTAGCGTACTAAGTCAAAGGTCCCGGGTTTAGATTCCCGTGTCCAGATATCATTTTTAAATTTAAAGAATATGATATTTAGATGCGCAATAACCGTAATTAGCAAAAATAATAACTTAGATATTTAATCCATCATGATATGTGGACTTGTACAGTTATATTGTACTATTGGCAGCAAAAAGCCAACTACCTGATCGATAGTGGCTGCGTTATGATGGCTCGTGATTCTTAATCGATCACACATTTATAACCGACGATTTCCGCATGTCCTCCTTAGAAAAAAGTCCCAGGTTCGATTCCCGTGTCAAGGTATAATTTTTCAATTTAAAGAGTAAATAACATTACAAACAAAAAGTTTTATTTTATTATCCCGAAGAAATGACTTGAAATACTTTCAGATACTAAATAAATTATAATTGCAAGGTAATGCCACTATTATAAATATAATAAAAATGAAATTAATGTTTTCTAAACCAATTGCTTCTGCTCTGTAAGCAAACATATTTCTTTATGGGAGGTCTGGGGAATTGAGATTGATTGTAATGCTCTTTGGAAGACCGGGATGTTCTTATTTTCTAAGTGTTTCTGTAAGAGTATATATTATTTCATTTATGCTATTTGGTTCATTACGATGCTCTTCTATTATGTTCATGCAACAGTGTATATTATTTTGTTTCACACATGTACACGTTTTAAGTAAATATCTTCAAGTAAAGGAGCGAAAAAGTTTGTGTGGCGCACCACAATATTTATTTTAGCATTTGTTAAATAGCCGTACTGTTGAATATGAAAAGAGTTTTTTTTTTTGAATTTTTCCTTTGCCAGAAAAGGCCAAAATTAAATAAACAGATTATAGTCGTGAGGTTTTTACAATTTATGGTGTAACCTGGCGGTCTAGGGGTAAGGTGTCAAACCTCTGTGCTGGGGTCCGGGGTTCAATCTTAGGTCCCGGCACAGATTTATCTGATTACCTAACCCTTCCTTCACCTCTGACAAGACGTGTATTAATCATAACTTGTGAATGTGTGGAATGCCAGGCCTCCACCGTGGTTCGGATTCCACGTTAAACTGTAGGTCCTCCATTTATCTCACAATCACCCTACCAATACACACATTAGCTTTAGTGTGTATAACCCGAACGGGTAGTAAGACGCGGTGCTAATAATAATAATAATAATAATAATAATAATAATAATAATAATAAATAATAAAAAAATAATAATAATTTATGTTCCATGCTGAATGCACGAGTAGCAATGTTTTCAAGAGATCATTCAATTAAAAAATATATATAAAATATATTTACATAATTTCTTTCGCAGTTTTTATCAATCAAATAACATTCTAATGTATTAAACTTATTAAAAAAAAGTAGATTTAATATTGGCATAAAACTTTTTTTAATGATTCTAAGATTGCGGCACTTTACTTACATTTTGCATAAGCTAAATTACTATCTATTTTTAGTTTTTTTAATTTTCCATGGATGAAGAAGTTATCATTTAGATTAAATCTACTCGGATTTTGGTGGAGGAAGAGTGGAAAGAAATCATTTAGGAAAAAAACACTCTCAGCACGCTTGACCGAGATTTAAACACCAACTTTCAAGTCACCGGTAAACCAGACAAAACTATTTTTTATATTCAAACCTCGTGGATTTGTGCACACTAATAATAATAATAATAATAATAATAATAATAATAATAATAATAATAATAATAATAATAATAATAAATAATAGTAATAGTAATAATAACATATACAAACTTATTTTCTACACACCTATTTATACCTATCTAACCTAGGTGAAGAAGATTCAGGGGAAGGGAGAGTTTGAAGTAACTCCAACCATTCATTTAAAGAAAATATGAAACTATGTTTAAAAATCCTTCCGAGTAAAATATATTGGGATAGAGGCCTGACAAACTGACCAGGTATAACCAATAAAAATATTATTACGTTAGCTCAGATAATATTTTATCCAATGCGTTTGAAATATTTACGAAATCATTAATAACACAATACATTTTTGACTAATAACATATTTGGGTGTGTTATGAAATAGGTGCAACTCAGCCCTAATCACCCGCAGCGAATGGCTGGCGCGCCACAATTTGTTACCCTATTAACATCCCTCGTGACCAATCTCAGTCTCACCCCGTCAGTATATTAGCATATCATCGATGAGAATTATATAAGAGAGCGTGAATTGACCCGGCGTGGTCCAAAGGTCTCATTTACTCATGAGGTAACTGATAAGAGGCGTTAAAATGCTTTAATTTCTTTATTAGAGATTCATGTGCACTTAGAAACGTCCAGCGTCGGTCTGAGTGGAACGACTGCATTACATTAATTTGGGGAGGGCGGGGGAGGATATCTACCTAGCGTGTGTATGTATAAATCATACGCCGGATGATTCTCTGCTCCCCGTCAATTTCGTAATATATGCAACCACGCACTCCGCCCTTCTCGGCGGATCAGTCTATACGCCCGGCTGAGGAGGACACGCGTCAACCTAGCACAGAAAAGAAGACAGAATAACGACTATCACGCAAAATAATAAAAATAATTATAAATTTAGCACGCGTCTTACTACCCGTTCGGGTTATACCTTAAGTACTAATTACGCTAATGAATTAGGAATTGGGAGGGTTGAATTGAGAGGAAGTGAACCCGCATTTGCGTGGAGGAGATGGAAAACCATTTAGGAACACCCCCCCAGTTCACCCGACCGAGATCACGCAAAATAATCACGCTAAAAATAGGGTGTTTGTAAAAGAAACGTGACTGGGAGGTAGGATTAGACGGTGTTCTGAGATTTAAATTGTTTCCCTCTTTTCTTCCACGTAAATGAGTGTGCATTTCCTCCAGTATCTCCTATCACTATCCTAGCCTGGATGGGTAGTAAGACGTGGTGTAAGTAAAAAAAATTAAATCGTATATAGTGCTACGAGTCTGTCTTAATGCTAAGGTTCTTTTAAATCCATACTAGCTAATTTAAAACACACTGCCATGAGGGGGAATTTAATAACACGCCAAACACTCCCCTGATGTAAATTCACTTATGGATGAAACAATCCTTGACGCACTTGATAAGGATTGAACCTTAGCATCCTGGATTATTCAGGAGCATAAAACATTAACAAAACTTTGTGGTCTCTTGTTATAAATGAAACTCTCAACCGGATCCCTAAATGTTTTGGGTTTTTACTATGAGGACTGTATTTATGAACGAAATAGGACTAATATTTCGACTGTACCCGCCATTAAACCGAAGCGAGAAACGTGAAGATATATTTTTTTATACAGCTCGGCGTGTTGACTTTCACAGAAGGCTACGGTCATGAAAATCGCGTTTTGACTCTAGGGGGAAACGAAGGACCAGAGTCACAAGGGAGTTAGTTCTCTGCGTCTACATCCTTAAAAACACACACACACACACACACACACACACACACACACACACACCACCACCTCACTCACTCACTTGCATGCATCGTACCAGGCTGACCATAATATCCGTACCCGTAATCGCAGACGCGCTCTTGTTCATGTGAATTTCAATAACCATCCCATACCTAAGTGGTTTTTTTAAATCACTCGCTGGCAAATCAGACAATACAAGACTCATTCCTTGGTATGTGTGTCTACCAGAGAAGGCTTAGACCCAAAGAGATAATTAATAATTATTCAAACAACCACCCCGGTGGAAACGCGATATTTTGTCTGGTTTGCTGGTAATGGGGAGGCGGGCGTATTGAGAGGGTTTATTCCTAAATAATGTTCATTCTCTCTACAGTCAAATTCGAGTACATTTCCTTTAAACTACACCTTCCTCATCCCTACCAAAGTAACGTAATTAATGAGTATACGTACAACCCGAGCTGATATTGAGACGCGTTGAATAAAAAAGGTATTATTTTTATTATTTAGCACCGCGTCTTACTACCCGTTCGGGTTATACGCTTAAGTACTAATTACGCTAATGGATTAGGAATTGGGAAGGTTGAATTTAGAGGAAGTTAACCCGCAGTTTGCGTGGAGGGAAAGTGGAAAACAATTTTAGGAAAAACCACCCCAGTTCACCCGACCGAGATTCGAACCTCGATCTCCCATTCCTCGGCGGTCGAGCTTAACACGACTAGCGTGTTAGCCAACTACGCCACCGAGGCGAGTAAAAAAAAGATAATCAAACTTTTAGTTGGATATTGTTAAAAGGTAACTGTTGATCAATAAAGATGCAGGATTATGATAATATTTTTCACAGCTTGACCAATATTAACACTAAGAATGTAAGAAACGGCAAGGTTAAAAAACCAATATTATACTATTATTATTATTATTGCTATATTTTATTCTTATCATTATTAATTACTTTTTTGTAACTATTCATCAGTATATAACATTATTTAGCCATTTTTGTTTATCTTATTTTCTCGTGTAAATATTATGTATTTGTATGGTACTTGTGTACTTTTCAGTGCAGGCCTGTCATAGGTCTTACGACTGTTGGTCAGCACTATAATAAAGGAAATTGAAATTATTATTATTATTTTAATTATTATAAGGTGTTCTGTCTTATGACAGGTTGATTCCTTTTGGCAGTGAACTTAAAACGCCAATTCACCTTGTCCTCTGCCTTCTTTAGCTCCCAGAATTTTCTTCTTTCATTCAATTCATCTAGTATTTGACTCCTTCTTCTTCCTAAGCTCCTCTTTCCCTCAACCTTTCCTTCTATGACGTCTTACAGAAGATTGTTCCTCCTAAGGATGTGTCCGATCCAGTTTGATTTGTAACAAAGGATCACATCCAAAATGGTTTTATTTTCACCCACTCTTCTTATGACTTCTTCATTTGTCACCCTGTTTGCGCACCTACAACCCACATTTTGAAGCTCCAAAGTATTTCTTTTCCATCTTATAAAGAGTCCAAGTTTCTGCTCCATTCAGTGCAACGCTCCAAATGTAGCATTTCATCAATTTCTTCCTCAGTTCCAAACTCAACTCTCTTACAAATAAAGAATCATACAATTTGTTTTATTTCTCTTTGATGGTTGGTAATGTGAATTTGAGTGATTTTTTTTAGTGTTTGGTTTAGAGTAGTGTCTCTGTTGATAAATGTTTATTAAATAGGGAATTGAACTAGGGATTCTTTTTTAAATAATTCGTTAAACACCAAGTCAAAGGGGTACGGATGAGGAAGTTGTCATTGTCATTATGGGATGTGCACTCTCATTAGCAGGAAGAGAGCATAAGAAAACTACAGTGATAAATTGCATGATAATAAAACACCCCTTTACACCCGGTGGAAATTAAAACCTCAACCTCTCCGGTCACAGCCAATCTGGTATCTTGTGAAACTGACGCCTTAGATCCCATGACCACCGCTACGCTAGTCTTTCCTTGACTGATTAAACTACTGCTCTATCTTGTAAGCTTCAGCATAGCTTAATAAAGCACGGTAAGTTTGTTACCTTACAGGAAAAACTGTTTGGTAAATATGCGTAGAGAGCTACGTCAGCTTTAACCATCACTTTCCACTGAGAATGTATGTATAACATTTTAGAGACATCGTTGAGGATAGGTCATCGGCGCACGGTAGAGTGTGATGGATCACCCACCTCTCGAACCCTTCAATAGACAGGGTGCTCACACAATGTACGACACTCACATGTGTGTTACGACACATGTTGGAGAACTTAATTCCTAAGCTCTTTCGCTCTGCTTCTAAAATACCGTGTATGTTACATCAATTTGGAGGTTATTATTTGTAATTGGTTGGATTTAACCTAAACTGACCCAATTAACTTGTTAAAAGCTAAGCTGACATTTATACTAGCATCACGAACAAGTCAAACAATAGATCCAAAATGATAGTAGGTGAAACATCGCGGTGAGAAGAAATTAAACGTTTGGGCACCTGACCTTTGCTCAAAAGGGGTCGAGATCGAACGTATTCACATAATTTTGGGTGAAGAATGATGGTTTGGGCACCCGGCCTTTGTCAAAAGGGGTCAAGCTCGACTCTATGCGTTACTTCGCTAAACCTATCATTGACGGACGCGAGTACATATGTGCAAATATATGTTTTAAACTTGTAATGACTTTTTCAGGCTCTTTTTTTTTTATCACCGCGTCTCACTAGCTGTTCCAGTTACACGCATATATGTCAAATATTATAATGGGGTAGGGATTAGGAAGGAAGGAAGAATTTTACAGGTAATCTACACGCATTTTCGTGGAAGGAGAGTGGGAAACCATTTATGATAAACCACCCTCGGTAATTCTGACAGATATTCGAACCATGGCAGTGACCAGAAGGCCAGTCTATCACGAATGTGATGCCTTAAACCATTTGGCCACTGAAGCGAGTACAGAATATTGGCGACTTATTCTAATTTAATTTTTAAGTACCAACGCAATATCCAGACAGCTTACCACGTTTAAGACTGTTACAGATATACTGCGCGGCTGGCCTTTGCTTGAACCATAAACGGGCCGCGCGACCGATCCTGTTTCTCATCTCGCCCGCAGCTTCCCTTCACGGATAATGGTTCGACACGGAGCGTGTCCAATTCAAAATATAATGTTTGAGTTGGTAGTTGGCGCATAATATGAGGTGGGGACTAGGAGAGGGCTGTGGGTGGGTGGATAGAATCCCTCTGGGAGGGGGGTCAATCTTCCAGGGTAAATGGAGCTCACAAGCGGTCTCGCGGGCTATTGGTGCGTTCCTCAGGCATGAGAGGCCGCCAACATAAATATCAAACTGGAAACGATACGTCAGGGATCTTTAATACCACATACAATTCAGGGCTTACAAAAATTTAAGTAACATGGGGTCATATCATAGTTTCATGGCACGAAATGGCTACTCGGTCGGTTTATAAATTACCGAAACTTTTACTTTTCCTGGGTGACTTAGACGTCATGACAACCACATCGTCGGTTCTACCGCGCAGGAGTTCTAAACGTCAAGCTTAGGCATTGGAACAACAGGCTAGTCAACAAGGAAGAATTCTCAAACTACATGCTATGACAAATAGATATAGGCTAACCCAGAATCGCCAATGCAATTCCAGATAACTCCCTCAATAGACCAAACGTACCAGACATAGTACTAAAAGGATACTGAAAGCATCATTTAAGAACTAAAATCCTTAAACCAGCTACAATCAGACCACATTCCAGTATACTTTCCAATAGTAATAAAATTAAACTACGACAAAACTAGATCAAAGTATAAAAGTGTAATAATCTAAAACATGTTCGCAAACCAATTATAAGGAATATTAGCTGTATAGTCCGAGGTCAAATCAAAATATGACATAGACCTAGCAGTTGAAATGTTCACAGAAACTATTACAAGATACGATCAATAAGGCAACAAATCAACCTGCAAGAAAAACAATCACCACTAACCTACAAGATGTTACAAAATAGGAGTGTTTTCAGTTGATAGGGTCAAATGTTCATCAAACAGAAACGCAAATAGATCGAGAAGGACGCTTCAGAGATACGTTTACCTACTAGAGCAGCGTTTTGCAAACTGTGATTCACGGAGCTCTAAGGCTCCACCATATTTATCTCAGGCTCTATGAGGCAATTTTATAATATTTTTAATTGCTTTTCACACCATAAAAATCATCAGTAATTAGAATGGCCAATTGTTTTAAATCTTAATAAAGGACATTTGCCAAAGGCACAGTCTGAACATGTGAGATTTTCCGTTTGTTTTATAATTTTATGGCTGTAAATTTAACTCTTTATTGAGTTTAGAATTATTAGTGTACATAACTGTATGAGGGCTCTGGCGTGTATTTTTTTCTGGTGAAAGAGATCCTTTGGTCTAAAAAATATTAGGAAACCCTTACTAGAGTATTGGTTCACACGATGGAGAATTAAAGTCAACTAGGATAAGGACACACTACTTTAGTAATCACCACATTAAAAATATAATTTAGGATATCGTACTCTCAAACATTTTCTAAGGCCTCTCCACTTTAAAAGATATTTAGTAAGTGAATCATAAAGACATTTACGAGCATTTTCCTGGATAATTTATGAAGAAAACACATCCAAAACCAGTATACTGTATATATAAACAAATGTACCCAGCCGGGATTCAGACTTAGGGCAGTTTCATAGTCAGATTTAGTGAGCCTAAAGTGCGAGTCGATACTAAATACAAGACGACACCTACCTAGACCATATGGAATGGCCAGTTTCGCATATGAAACTGGCCCATTCCATTTTGGTCTAGGTAGGTGTCGTCTTGTATTTAGTATCAACTCGCACTTTAGGCGTACTAAATCTGACTATGAAACTGGCCCTTATCGATTAATGGCTGAGTACTCCAAACTAGGTATTAGGAGCTGAGCCTGATTACCGCTTTCTTAGATAAACATAATATATTTGTGTAATTTATCGTCTTACATACCAATATACAATTATTATGTTTATTCGCGTGAATATTGGGTGTGTTTGTTTTGTTTGTTTATAAGAATATATTTTATTAAACATCACAACCTTCACATTAATAGACACACATAGAAAATAAACGAACACCAGCCCCGTGGAACTTTCGAAAGTTTTTCTCACAGGACAAAAAAAAATTTTTTTAGGTATAAACATGGCGCACTTAACGGACTGAAAAGCTACACACTTAAGGAATGGGTGACCTGGTGGTCTAGGGGTAAGGTGTCAGACTTCAGTGCTGAGGGTCCGGGGTTCAATCCTCGGTCCCGGCACAGATTTATCTGATTGCCAAACCCTTCCTTCACCTCTACCAAGACGTGTATTAATCACAACTTGTGAATGCGAGGAATGCCAGACCTCCACCGTGGTTCGGATCCCACGTTAAACTGTAGGTCCTCCATTTCATTCACAATCACCCTACCATTACACATTAGGCGTAAGTGCGTATAACCCGAACGGGTAGTAAGACGCGGTTCTAATAATGATAATGACTTAAGGAATGGGGAAGTAAACTTGAAAAAAAATCTTCCCATTTCTCATAATGGCCTATGTGGCCTTAATAATGTGAACAGAAAAGAGAAAAATGACACATAGGAAACAAATTAATAACATGAACGGAACATTTGGAACAGGTGAAGGGGGATATATTAACAGGCAAGACCGACAACCAGCGGGAAAAAAGAAGTAATTGGCGGTACGGAAGGCGCACATGTAGTCACCTACACCCTCCGTCCGACCAATCCAGCAAGGCCGCTTATCCGCCCGTATTGGGTGTGTTTTGTTTGTTTGTAAGGTTTTTATTGTTTTGTAAACATCAATTTTAATACATGGAACAAGGAACATATAGAATATAATGGAAAACACCAGCGCCGAAGGGCTCTCGAACTCCAGCTTAACATAGAACAATTAACTTAAAACACATTAACGAACAAACATGGCGGGCTGGTGGGTTCAATGCTTTAGAATACGAGCGGAAAATATTTAAAAATACCCGCCCGTTGCACATAAATGTTGACGGACCTTAAAATATACCTAGTATTGTAGTGGTATAAGGGGGGGGGGGAGAACCATAGATAATAAAAACCAACAGAAAATAATTAAAATAAAATAAAGTTTGAGCAACACTGGTCGAGCGAGACGCCGGGGCCGGTTGGCATGAATAATAGTACAACACCAGGGCTTATTGAATGTGATATCACAGATTGATGGTTGGTAAGATAGCTCTGTTTTTTAGAGAATACAAGTTTAATACCAGCACAAAATAAACCATCAGTGAGGTCAAAGGTTATTTTCTGCCTCTGGTTGACCCTGCAAAGGTTGCTATCTCAAATGGCATTGTGTCATTCAACCCAGTGACTAATGGCATGTATCGAATTGGGTAACAAGATAGGAGGTTTCATTTTTTCTACGTCCTCTTGATTTCTCGTGAAATCTACAGGAGACTTATAACTCACCATAAAATTACTAACATTTATGTGTTTTCCCCTTTCCCTATGTTAATATCCTATTTATTAGCAGACGATAACTACGTTTGTTTAATTATATACTCAAGAAATGTTGTAAAAACAAGTTCTGTAAACTTCAATGTTCCCTACCGTGCGTTTTTCAAAAGTAGATTAGCTCATTTTTTAAATTTATTCTTAAAATAATTGTTAGTTGAGAAAATATTTGTGGTTGTAAAATGAGAAGAAGAAACAAGATCTACTGCTATCTGAATTAATATTATCTATATCTTTTACCATAATAATACTAAATTGTTGGATTGTAAATTATTTTATCTGAAAATATTAATTTTATGCTAATATCATGGCTTGAGACGCGGTCTAAATGTCAAGCTTATTTAATCTGGTTTACCTATTACGAAATTCTTGAATTTAAATCCCACCGGTGTATTGGAGTTGTTTTCCTATAGTGGTTCTCCACTCAACCTCCAAGCGAATCTCCCCTAAATTCTCCCTTATTTGTTATTCCTCCATTAGCCTAATTAAATGTGAATAACCCGCTTCAGTGATCTGATGGTTAAACGGCCTCACACTTACAATGGACTGGACTTTCGATAGCTGGAATTCGGAGTTCGAACTACGTCAAGTGTACTGAGGGTGTTTTTTTTTAATCAAACATTTTCCACTCTGTATCCACGAAAGTGTAGGTACACTTCCTCACAATTCAAGCTTACTCATCCCTAACACATTAACATAGTGCGTATAGCCTGGACGGGTGGTAAGTAATAATAATAATAATACTTAGCAGTGCGTCTTACTACCCGTTCGGATTACACGCTTAAGTACTAATTACTCTAATGAGCTAGGAATTGGCAAGGTTAAATATAGAGGAAGTGAACCCACATTTGCCTGGAAGGAGAGTGGGAAACCATTTTGGGGAAAACCTAGTTCACCTACCCGAGATTCGAACCTCGAACTTCCGTCATCGCCGTCTATTGTTTTAGAGTGATTACTTATAGAATGCGCCACTGAAACTAGTCCAGTTAATAAAGTTGACTGCAAGAAAATATGTGTATATTTGGGGCCGCCCTTTAATTACGTAAGGCCTTTCTTTCCCCATGATTTTTGAACCCACTCCCCCACCGTAAGGGATCGTAAAGGTTTCCGTCACTCTCCCCTCCCTCCATTATATCTTACAATTTTGTGAATTAATTTATTGTAATCGTCTAATTATCTTTAGATATAAGGATTGGTAACAAAGCGAGTGATATGAAATTTTAAAATACTTTAATTTCATTATGTAGCACATAATTAAATTAAATATAAGTGAAATTTTATAATTAATATATTTATTTTCTGCCAATTTTTTTTTTTTTTTTTTTAGATTTTGTCTTACCATAAATATTGATAAGAAACCCTACGTAAGATGGATTCTATCTTCCACCCCCTCCAAAACCGTTTGGCAATTTAATGATGGCCCCTTTTTTAAAAGGTCCTTACCAATATCCTATTGTAGGCCTACTGTATATCTGTTAATAAAAAAATTGTAGCACGTGTCTTATTCGCTCAGCCCCTGCTTACACGTGTCTCTGTTTTTGTTAGCTACTGAGTGAGAATATATGTATATTTTCCCTCTCTGTCAAAGATAATCTAATCTTAAATGAACACTTTCATGGGTAGATTTATTTGGCGGCAAAATCTTGACACAGTGCACCATATTTGTACTGAGAAATGACTCACGGCTGGACCCTGTCTCTGTTTGGGCTGCGCTTTACATTCCGTGTGACTCCATTTAATAGTTAGGTGCTAACCTTTTATGTCCGTAACATTTGATGAATGGAGCCGGCTTTGCAACGCACAAAAACAAAAAAGTTGCCCTTCTACTGTCTGATTTAGAAAGGAAAGAACTTTTTTTTTTTGTAGTTATAAAAGTTACTAAAAAAAAGTGTTCATGTATTTACCAGGGCTAGGCCTGTCTCGTCAGGTGTAGTTTTGGATTTCTGCTAAGTATTCCTTGTTGTTGTGACATAATTTTAGATTTTTCAAAAGAAAAGGTAGCGAAATCCGTGTCTCTGCCCTCTGCCAGATTATCAGGTTTTTAAAAAAAAAGTTTAGGATTTTTTTTTCTTAAAGATAGCATTCTCCTTAGGCGAAAACTATAATATATATATATATTAATTTTTTTATTTAGCACTGCGTCTTACTACCCGTTCGGGTTATACGCTTAAAGTACTAATTACACTAATGGATTAGGAATTGGGAAGGTTAAATTTAGAAGAAGTGAAACCGCATTTGCGTGGAGGGAGAGTGGAAAACCATTTAGGAAAAACCACCCCCAGTTCACCCGACCGAAAACTATATAATATATAACTCTAGCCCCGTGATCGCGATGTGTTGAATTCCCCCTGGACTCACCCCCTCCCCCTTGCCAACATTTTCAGTTTTAAATAATGTTGGTGGTAATTACTTAAGTATCAGTGTGCGAAGTTTCACCTTAGTATCTTATCAGAAAGTTTCGTAAAAACTCTGAGCAGACAAACGAACACCACATGGCCTTTATTATGAAGATACCTAATGCCATTTAATCTGCAACTAACACTTTCCATAGATATTATCAATGCCTATGAAAATAATACAAATCAAAAATTAAAATGCTATACAAATAGAGCGAAAAAAAAAGGTTTTTGTATTTTTTTGAAAGTTCCTTTCTACCAAACTTATACCATAGTAAGACGCGCTACAGTTTTTTTTAGATGGAACTCGTTTAAATTAAAATATTAGATCTACATCGAGAAATTATGAAAATGTCAGCTTCCTTTTTATTTAAAAAAAAAAAGGAATGGTGAATATTAATGTATATCTGTTTAAATTCGTCTTCTAGCCTAGTCCCCCTTGCACTGGTGGTCACTTGGTATAAGGTACAGTCTCATAATAGAAAACAGTGAGTTCGAGGCTCGAAATCTCAAAGGTTAGGGAGTAATTTTCCACATGATTTTCTATAACTGTGGCTTTCTCATCCTCTCTCCATGCTAAAACGGGTTCACTTCCCCTTAAACGACCTCTTTCATCCCTACTCTTAAATTAAACTATTAATAACTTTGGGTTCAAATGAATTTTTTTAAACATGTCCAATCATCTGTGACACCCACAAGTTTAGAAGGCACCTATCTTACCCGACAATCTTTGTGTTGGATTGTTGAGAAATCCAAAATATAGAGTGTAGTGTGATTATTTATGGCCAGCCAAACACATCCTTATATGAATATGTACATACGATTATGTGTCGTCAAGGACTGCTGTGAATTTTCTCAATCCACGGACCCTTATATAGCATCTTACGTGTTTTCTTCAATATCTTGCATCGCGATTAAAATTCTGACCGTGACACATAACCTAAAAGTGGTTTTTCTTAAGAAGTGTTTTGTGAATACCAATTTAGAAATTTGCTGAAAATTCTATTAGTAAAAATGTATTACTTTTGAGGGTGCGGGGTAAATTTAACGTCTAATTTAAAACACATACTTTATCGTGAGTTTAATTATCTATTCATTTATTTTATTTAGCACCGCGTCTTACTATTACGTTCGGGTTATACACTTAAGTGCTAATTACGCTAATAATCTAGGAATTGGTAAGGTTGAATTTAGAGGAAGTGAACCCGCACTTGCGTGGAGGAAGAGTGGAAGACCATTTAGGACACAATCCCCTCCCCCAAGTTCACCCGAGCAAGATTCGAACCTTGATCTCCCCGTCCTCAGCAGTCTAGCTCAACACGACTAGCGCGTTAGCTAACTACGCCACCGAGGCTGGTTTCGTGAGTTTAATTAAGTTAAATAATCGTTGTTTAGGTCTGTAGAGTTTTACAAACTTAAATACCTTTGTGCATTTAAAGTCTTAGCCTAACGGTTTTGTTAGATTAACTCTTAATTTATAATATTTAATTATTAGCAGCGAAGGTATTTTAACTTACCTTCTAAGTGCACAGTATTAGTTAGATTGTAAATTTATTACTTTATTAAATAAAATTAGTTAATCATAATTTTATAACAGAGGCGGTGTGATCTCAACGTTCTATCTTTTCTTAAATTAGTTCCATTTATTTTTAATCATTTAACTGATAAGCATATTATATCAAATTAATCAAATAAATTATTTTCACACTGTTATTTAATATCAGTTCTGGCTATCTGATTATTTACTTTAATAGGGTAGGGTTGATGAAGGTAGAATTTATAGAAAATGTATCCGTGTTTGCGTGAGGGGAAGTGGAAAACCATTTAAGTAGAAAACCTTTTCAGTCCAGCCGACGGGGATTTGAACTCCGATATACACTTCATCGGCAGTCCAAGCTATTACGAGAGCAACGCTTTAGAGTTTGGGATCACTAATACGGGTTTCTGTAAAACAGTTAACTCATTAGAAAAAAAGCACATAACTTTAACAATATATTGGTTTTAAAGGTGCTTCAACACAATAGTTATTAATGCTCAAACAAAAAAAGTATTTCCATTTGTTCATCCAGTGTTTTATTTTAATGCACATTATTTTCCTGTATCCTGAGTGCTTAACGACGTTAATGCGTGACTGTGATTGCGGGACGGGTAGAAATTACGACAGTTTTAATTATTTGCCCTGTTATTAAAACTGCTTGAGTGTCCTGATCTTATACTGTCTTAAGCATGAACAACCATTCTACTCTTTTTAGACTGTGATTAATATTTTGTTCTGGATAAATAAATAGTTTAGTTTCTTTTTCTAAGCACCGCATTTTACCATCCGTTCGGATTATACGCTTGTATACTGATTATTCTAATGGTTTTTAGGATAAGAAAGGTTATATTTAGAAGAAGTGTACCTGCATTTCCGTGAAGGGAGAGTGGAAAACCATTTTAGAAAAACCACCCTCAATACATCCGACCGAAATTCGAACCTGATCTCCCCGTCAACGGCAGTATAGTCCAACATGAGAGTAGTGCGTTAGACCATGCGATCACCAAAGCGCTTAAAGAATTTAGTTTTCTCAGTAGAGATTCACTTATCAAGTCATTCAAAAATATTACATTTCCCGTAGTAATTTACTTTACATCGATTACTGTTTCCAGCCTATGGCCTGGGTCAATTTTTTGAATCAAGTCATATATTTTCCCACTACCGGCTTGCTATGCCCGTCGTAGCTTCATATGCCTTATAATCTAAAGACTAGTATAGGCACAACATCCAGTCCCCGCCGTTAATTTATCAATGTGAAAGGGTAAACCCACATTTCAACAATGATTAGAAACCCGGTTCATGGCTGAATGATCTAAGACGTCACTCTAGTGTTAAACTGGCCTGCTGAAGACAAGGAGATCGGTGTTCGAGTCCCTGTTGGTCTATTGAGGTTGAGGCTTGTTTTTCCTAAAAGGTTTCCCACTCACCTTCCACGGTAATGCGGGTAAATTACCTCTAAAAGAATGTCATACTCATCCCTACCCCATTAGAGAAATGATCATATTTCATACAACCTGAACAGCTATTAATTAATACACGTGTGATCATATGTATATATATGCTATATATTATTTAGAAACCCATACTCATAGTTATTATATGCAGCCTAGTGTTTATCTAAATGGATGAAAATAAACCATTTTGGATGTGATTCTTTGGTACAAAGCAAACTGGATCGGACACGTCTGCACGAGTCATAGAACGCAAGGTTGAGGAAAAGAGGAGTTTAAGAAGGTGGATTCAAATATTAGATGACTTGAAGGAAATAAGAAAATTCTAGGAGCTGGAGGAGGCGGCAGAGGACAGGGCGCATTGTCGGTCTAGGTTCACTGAAAAAAAAAAAGGAATGAACCCGTCATAAGATAGAACACTTAGTAATAATTACTATCATTATTGTTACTATTATTTCTGCTCTGTGTCTACTACCCGTCCAGGCTATCCGCATTTAACTATAACATATTAAGGATAATAATTAAAGTTCACAGGTAGTAGTGGTCCTGTTGCGCGTATGGGCGATCCACATGTTTGTACCAAAAACTTTAGTAAGGGAACCTGAATATACAAGACCCCTGGGTAGGCCTAAACTTCGATGGTAAAATAACGTAAATACATACATACATACATACATACATACATACATACATACATACATACATACATACATACATACATACATACATACATACATACATACATACATACATACATACATACATACATACATACATACATACATACATACATACATACATACATACACATATATACCTACATTTGTACATATATACATGGATTTAAGGAGTTGTCAGGCTAGAGATCGAATGGAGGTGTCTCAGAACAGAGTTAAATTGCGAATCTACGTTCTGGTGTACACGAACTTTCTCGAGTTCCTTGAAGTCAGAAAGTTAGTTGATAAGTTAATATATTATTATTATTATTATTATTATTATATTATTATTATTATTAGCACCGCGTCTTACTACCCGTTCAGTTATACGCACTTACGCTAATGTGTAATGATAGGGTGATTGTGAGATGAAATGGAGGACCTACAGTTTCACGTGGGATCCGAACCACGGTGGAGCGTGGCATTCCTCACAGATAAGTTAATGAAGTAGAGATGAGGAATATTGAATTGAGGGAAAATATATCTGCATTTGTGTAGGGTTAGGGATAGTGATAAACCGTCTAGGAAAAATCATCTCAATATTAATTTTTAAGCCCTGATTTCCTCATCATCGAAAAACCAGACTGCAGGCCAATTTTCAAGTTCCGGTAAATCTGTATTAAGTTTTAAACTATTTTTTTCTCTCTTACATTATGATATTAATCCTAAGCTTACTTTCTAACACTTGCAACTTTTTTTTCGAAACAATGAAACTGAAACGAACTTAAAAGCAGTCCTATCTAATATCATAATTATATCTCTTGGAAAAGTGATATCGTACAGAGGTCGTTACTGAAGTAAATTCGGGCGTGTTTTGTTATTTTACTTCTTTATGGTTGATTCTCTGTCTTTTGATATACCCAGACCGGGCGTCCCTCGTGTCAAAGAAATATCTTTTAATTGGATTCCCTAAGTCTAGAAGGAACTCTTTTCACTTCTAATATTTCACTCGATGTAATTAAGTATGTTTGACGTTGCCTCTTTACCTCTTCTATATAAAAACACACACACATAAAAACACACACAACACACAAATGTTTCTTTTCGTATTATAAAACTTGAAAGAAGTATTCATTTGATGTGGTTGTGTCTAAAATGTGTTTTATAGATAATTGTATATCTCGTAAAGTAGGCATGTTACACACACACACACACACACACAACCAACAAAATTATAGCTTTAAACTATTTTGATATTTATTTTTCCAGAAATATAAACATATTTTAAAGACCTGTAAGATATTTTAATAGTGTGTGTAAATGCTTTACACTTTTGGTTACGTTTTAGATGCAAGTGTTTTGTTTGCTTCATAAAGTACCTGCACCGGTGGTCGCATTTTCTAACGCGTCACTATCGTGTTAGACTGGAATGTCGGAGATGGATAGATCTGGGTTCAAATCCTGGTCGGATCTACTGAGAGTGGTTTTTACTAAAATGCTGCTAATATTATACATTTCTTGTTCCTTCTTCATTAGCATGATCACTGTATGAGTATAACCCGAACGGATACTAAGATGCGATGGAAAAAAATAAGTGTGTTGATGAACGTTCTACAGTCAGAAAATGTCGTAATTACAGTGAACGAACTACCTACTTTCTTTTGGTAACTCTATTGTATTTCCAGATAAAATGTAATTAATCTGATTTATATTGTTTCTAATTTTTAACATATTTTGTTTTTTTGTTTTCCCATAAATATCCATCAAATCAATACTTATCAGTAGCAACACTTTTTTATCACCGCATCTTACTACCTGTTCTGATTATTCGGATCTATTATAAGAAATTACTCTAATGGGGTAGGTATGAGGAAGGAAGCATTTTTCATAGGTAACCTACCCATATTTGTGTGGAAGGAGAGTGGGAAAACATTCAGAGAAAACCACTCTCAGCAGGCCCGACCGGGATTCGAACCCTGATCTCCCCTTCATCAGCAGGCCAGTCCAACACGAGAATGATGCCTTGGACCATTCGGTCACTGAAGCGTGGCTAATAACAAACGATGGCTACAATTTAAAATAAACAAAAAAGGTAAATAAATCTTGTAGACCTCACTTATCCAAAGACTCCTTGGTTATTGCCGCATAAAAGCATCGCTACTCTTGTTTGAAACAATCCGACGTAACGTTAACAAGAAACGTATGTACTTGGTGGAAACTTGTGGCGGCGCGCGTCGTTTTGCATATTAATACACAGTCGTGTACTAGTGGAATAAATTATTCCTCGTGGCTTGACACGCTCGTTTTCATCCTTGTTCTCTACTACACGTGCTCTGTCCGCGTTGTCAGTTGTCAGACCTGCGCTGGTATGAAAGTTCACAGAACGAGGGAAGTTAGTTTGGCGGAGTTTTAGCATGTCCTATAGAGAGCTCTAGTAGAGGTAGTCAGGTCCCTATTGTGCAGTACAAACATACGAGAATCTGTCGACAAATCTTTGAATCACATTATCATCATCATCATCATCTACATAAATGGAGACGTGAACTAAATGTCAGTCAAACTAAACATAGTCTCTCATTGTTTTATTCACTGTTTTTTTAGTATACGTCTGCGTTATACTTATTTACTCCATGGCATTAGGAACTCGAAAATTCACTGTCGCACATAGAAAAGTACTCCACCTTTCCTTATCTTGAGCTAGTTATATCCAGCCCACCTCATTACAACCTATCCCTATCTTGAACTGATTCTATCCAGTGGGATTCCTTCATTTATTCTACATTTTGGACATATGAATAGGTCACACTGGGGTAATTTCACATTCTTAAGGGGAATTTCCTTCAACGTCTAAAGAAGTAATAATACATTTGACAAAATTAGTAAATTGTTATTAAGGTCTTATACCTATGTGTGTAAAGCCTTTTTTTTAAATAATAGTTTATAGTACAAATGTATCTTAGAGAGCACAATTAAAAACAATGTATTATTGTGAGTTTTGAAGCACCCTTTTAATTTAGCAATACTTCTAAATATTGTTTCAAAATCCTCTTAAATTTTAATAAAATTTTACAAATTAATAAAAATATTATTTATGAGTTGTGTCTACATAAAAAAATATTTAGTTATTATTGAAGAAAAATAAGTTATATATTTGCTGTTTATAACAAAACAATGCTCAATTAGTAAAGACTAAAAAACCAATTAGCATTGGCTGAAGGACTACTCCAAATTGTCTTTCGGACTATCCTAATTAAAAAAAATTAAAATGGAGGAAGCAATATTCTAAATAGCCGTCACAAGAGTAGGCCCTGTAATTTTTATTAAAACTCTCTAAACAAGGACCACTACAAATAAGATCTAGGTCATTAAATGGGGAAGGGGAGGGTAGAAATACCCTAAAACAAAAGTTTCTTGCCACCTACCCCTTACCCTTTTACACAAATAAAGTTCCACTATAGTTGGCTAACGCCCTAGTCGTGTTGAGCTTGACTGCCGAGGACGGGGAGATCAATGTTTGAATCTCGGTCGGGTGAACTGGGGTGGTTTTTCCTAGATGGTTTTCCACTCTACCTCCACGCAAATGCGGGTTCACTTCCTCTAAATTCAACCTTCCCTATTCCTAATCCATTATTGTAATTAGTACTTAAGCGTATAACCCGCACGAGTAGTAAGATGCGGTGCTAAATAATAAATAATAATAATAAATAAAAGTTCCACTATTACTGAATAAAATAACAATGTTCTTATTGCTTATGGTTGAATAGTAAGTTTTGACATCATGTCATATACTAATTATTTTGAAACCCCCGCCCGCTTCCCCCCCCCCCCCCCAAATTAAATTATCCCTAGGCTCATGCTCCTGTTTATCGGCTTATTAGGCTAAGATCTATTAATTTCATTTTTTTTGTTTGATAGGCAGTTAATCTACTCCAAACAAATTTTAAAACATTAACTCGAAATAAATAAAATAATAATATTGATTAAATACATCTTAAAGTACGTTGAAAGCCCTTGCTATTTAGTTTTTGGCTTCTTTTGAAAATAAAGCAAATTTTAACTTAAAATATCTATCATGCTGTAAGTAAAATAATAATATGGACATTAGTACATACATTCAACAAAATAATGTTTAAAATGTAAAAAAAAAAAAAAAAGACTAGAGAGTTTCACAAACAAGGAAAAAAAACCCAATTTCCAAACATTAATTATTGAAGTTCCAATAACATCCGCTAGAATGCACTAAACTTATAACGAAAATTTAGCGTTGTTTCATATGTTTCTGCCATCTAGCAGAAGTATTTTCTGAGTCCATACTCTCTGGTTAATTTCTTTATAAAATAAATACAAAAATTGCGAAATTAGCCGTACTGCGAGATTACCCTGGTTTGCCTTACATAAACATATAACTAGTATGATTAGTTTACGGTGAATTTGTTTTTCTAACAGTGAAAGGTTGCTCACATACTTTCACCCTCCGCACAGATTTATCTGATGCCAAACCTTCTCACTCTGACAAGAGTGTATTAATCACAACTTGGAATGTGTGGATGCAGGCCTCCACCGTGTTCGGATTCCACTTAACTGTGGTCCTCCATTTCATCTCACATCACCCTACCATTGCACATTAGCGTAAGTGCGTATAACCCGAACGGGTATAAGACGCGGTGCTAATAATAATAATAATAATAACTTTCCACCCCCTTAAGTAAATTTCCCCACTTGTCAACCGATTACAATTTGACGTTTATTGTCATTTATGTTTAAATTTAATGTTGTAATTGAAAAAAAAAATATACAAAACACAAAATTTGAAATCAAATTATAGGAATTATAAACTATCTATAAATAGTATCTCACTAGATACAAAACTAATGACCTTGTTGCATTAATAGAGGCCCGTTAATATCTAAGTTTTTTTCTATCACCGCGTCTTACTACCTGTTTAGGTTGTATACATATTGACTAATTACGCTAATAAGCTAACGATAAGTAAGGAAAATTGTATTTAGAGGAAGGAAGGAGAAGAAAACCACTCTCAGTACACCCTACTGGGATTCGAACCCCGATCTCCCTGTCATCGGCAGTTTAGTTTATTAGGAGAGTGACGCCTTAGACCACTTGTCACCGAGGCAGGTTTAGTTATATATACAAAAAAATAAATATTTTACCTGACTTAAGCGAAAAAAAAACACTTTGAACTGTGTGCTAATAAAACATTCTTGCTTATCTAGCATAGAATATCCTCTCGAGTCTAATGAATACGGAGTTGTTTTATTTTTAGTAACTTTTAACCGTCGGAGAAGGTGCGGAAAAGCAACTATAGCTATCCAAATTGACGTAAGTATCAGCGAATTGTTTCTCGGTTATATCTAGCAAATCGCGCTGATCACCTTTTCTAACTGCAACGTTGTTCTTTTTTGTTTCAGGTAAAAAAAAATGGCTGACTTCATATCGGTATTTTGATGTGACCACATCTCTCTCTCTCTCCTCTTCCGCATTTGAGTTTCAATGTAAGTAGAATGTTTGGTTTGCACAGCTTTTATATAGGATGAATGAACTGTTGCATTCTTTATCCACCCTGGATGAAATAAAGTATTGTGAGTCTTTTTGCACGTAGATAATATATACATTTTAGTGATATTCACATATTTACACTTTATTTATTTTTATCACCGCGTCTCACTACCTGTTCGGGCTACACGCATATAATATGATAACTACTCTAATAAGGTAGGGATGAGGAATAATCCATTCTATAGGTAATCTACCCGTATTTGCATGGAAGGAGAATGGGAAACCATTTAGGAAAAAAACACCCTCAGTAGACCGACATGGGATCCGAACTTCGATATCCCGTCTTCAGCAGGCCAGTCCAACACGAGAGGGATGCCTTAGACTATTCGGCCACTGGAGCGGGTTTTATACTATTGGTTTAAAGGTGAGTAAGGTTGAATTTAGAGAGAATTTAGCCACACTTATGAAGAAAACGAGTAGAATACCATTTAGTAAAAATAAATGACCTCGGTACACTCAATCGACATTCGAACACCGATCTACCCATCCTTGGTAATCCAGTTTATTACGAGAGTGACGCCTAGGACCATGCGTCCACTGAACGATCACCTTTATGTTCACATTATAATATCCTACCGAAATTCAACGAAAGTCAATCAAACTTTTGAATAGTGTGCTGTAGTAGGCTTAGCCGTAATTTACATAGTTCATTCCAATTTTCATAGGAAGGGCCTTCACTAGCAGTTAGTAAAAGTTATTGGATCTACTTTTAACGTACTGATTCTTCAAGTCATGTAATCTTCATCTGTCACACTTGATAGATATTATCAATACTCATAAAATAATACTAATAAAATAGTAAAATGTAACGGAATGTAAAAAAATATATGAATATTAAAATTTGAATTGAGCTCTAAAGTTTATGATACCGTTCGGGGTGTACGCCTATATACTGATTTGATAATTTATTAGGGATAAGAAAGGTTGAATTTATAGTAATTTTACCCGCATTTGCGTGGATGTAAAGTGGAAATCCATTTATCCCAAAAAAAAAACCTTAGCAAGACTCGACCAGGTATTCTAACCCCGTTCTTCCCGTCTTCGGCAGTCTAGTCTAGCTCGAGAGTGCCGCCATGCCCATGCGGCTACCGAAGCAGGCATCCGGAGTCTTGGGAGAGCTATATGGAGAATTGTATCTCGGACTTACACCAATCATCCGGATAGCTCAGTTGGTAGAGCAGTATCACAACGGATTTAGTATCTCTGTCTAGGCACATATTTTTATGTACTCGCGTATATAATTTATTTAGAAATCGTTGGCCTTAATATATTTTTTTCCGCGTGATTGTGAAGTCTCCTCTATCCCCTGAAAGCTCGTCGTCAGACCTCATTAGCCCCCCTCCCCCCCACTCCACCCCCCTCAGAGGTGTTGGGTGCGGCTCCAGACGTCACGCTCTCCCGATCAACAATGCTGGCAGTCAAATCAATGCTATTAATCTGCGTTACCTTCCGTTCCATTCCTTCCTCATTGTCACCCGCAAACAAGCTACCGGGGGATTTTTAACCCATACAACACCTCTCGGGATCCCTTCTCTGCCCCTTTTCCCGTATTGACGGCTCCGCGTATTGTTGATTTCCAGTCCTGGACCCCGCCTCCAGTGGTACTCGCGGTTTTGTTAATGGGTGGTATTTTATTTTTATTTTAAGTAGTTGTGTTGGACCTACGTCAGACGTCGTTTAAAGCGTCTGGTTGGTGATATGAGCTCATCGTACTCGAGGGGGAAGGGAGCTGTAGGGGGGGGGGATGGAAGGGTTTTACGGTGGACTCACACATTCACCATAAAAACAAGAGAAGAAACAGATACATAATCATGTGACAATCTATATAACCCAATCACAAGATTTCAGCCTCATCGGCGATGTCCACTCGGCGTCCCTTGAAATAACTTCAGCTTTCCTTTTTCTGCGTGACAATAACTGATTTGTGGAACCGATTAATTTTTTTTAAAAAATCAACCGGTTCAATCAGTGCGCATGCGCCTACAAAGCGAGATAAAGCATAGAGGTACATCTACCGTTGAAAGATCATTTGATTAAAATAACTATTTAAATGGAGAGCATATATCGTTCTTGTTCTATTTTGCTTTGTTTTGCAACACAACATAATAATAACATCGTAATATTAACCTTAAAAATCTGTTTATTTAATTAGATAATAAAAAATGCCGGTTATTAGCTGTTTATAGTTTGTGTTACAAAGTATCTTGGGTCAGCATCCATTTCTACTAGCGTGTGAATTTTTGCGCCACTCGAAGAAATTCTGTTCTTTATTTTCGGTGGACGTGGGAATCAAGCTTTATTGTGGATAACAACAATATTGTCTCGCCGAAATGCTATGGTCACGGTTGTCACTAAATTGTTGACTCGGACTAATATCATGTGACATTTAATTAAGAGAGCACCAAAGCGATAGAAACCCTGATTAAAATTAAAATTTGATAACAAATTAATCTCCAATTTATTTTTAAAAACTTATGAGGAAATGCTTGAAAACAATGATACGATTTTAAAAATATTGTTAAAATTTGTTGCTGAGCACTCAAGTTTTTATTTAATATCAACCTACAGGAAAGATGGAAAACCTCATTTTAAAGATAATATCCCTAGGGCATCCAATTGTAGATCAAATCCCGGCTGGTATAATAAAATGCGTTAATTCACACCGGACACTGGTTTTTTTTAGGTTGAAATTTGATATTTATTTTGATTTTCGACTAAAAATCATTTGATTTGATAAAGGAACTATTCACTCGAGTGATAACCTTCTCAAATCTTCTTTCAAAACATGTTTAAGGAAATTTGTGATTCAAACAAGAATACTGGCTTGTGAATATTGTTTAGGCTGTATTTACACGCAAAGGTCAACCTTTTCTTTGTGTTCCATATTTAAACATTCTAGCGATCTGTAATAGGGTAAGAACGAGGAAAGTAGAATACATAATAAATGTACCCATATTTTTGTCGCGGGAGAGGGGAGGGCCATTTAGGCAATAAGAAAAAAAAACATTAGTATACCTACTTAGATTCGAACCTAACCTCTAGTCACTGCTGAACCAAACTAGACGAGCTTGACCTTTATTCCGAGTGCCCACTGATGTGGGGCTGGAATCAAAACTGATGGTTCAAATTAAGAGAGAGCTGATTTTAAGACATTTGAGGGAGGGGGTATGGAATTGAGCCTTTGCTCGAGAAGCATCAAACAATTTAAATATGGTTTAGTAACCTTCCCCTACCTCTCTCGATAAACCACCGAGTTAACATAAACTGACCCGCTTTGGTGGCCGCATCGTCTAACGCGCGACTCTCGCAGTAAAATAGACTGCCGATGACGTGGAAATCGAGTTTAGAATCTCGGTCGGGTTGTACTGAGGATGGTTTTTTACTAAATGGTTTTACAATCTCCCTCCACGCAAATTCGGGTACAATTCCTATAAATATAACCTTCCTAATCCCTAAAAACCATTAGCGTAATTAGTACATATGCGTATAACTCGAACGGGCAGTAAAACGCGGTGCTAAGAAAATGGTTTAATACCTTTCCCTTCCCCCTCCCCAATAAAACACCGAGTCGATATAAACCGTGGAATTTGAATAGTTGACCCATACAACGCTGTAAGTTAGAACTAGAAATAACTTAAAGAGTTTGTTTTGGGTCTACACTTCAATTATAAACCTTCCATTCAAAAAAGTAGGATCAATGAAGATAGTAAGAAGAGAAGAGCGTAATAGAGAGCGCCAAGAGAATATTGTTTGCCTGCTAGTTCGGTGTTAGGTGAATGTTGTTAGGTGTTTGTTGGCGGAAGTTGTAATCCGCAGCTCATGAATGCTCTTAAGGACTTGCAAACGCTCCAAAAGGTCTGGGATGGTAGGGTGTATTGAGCTTGTTTGTATGGAAAAGGGGACCAGAAGTCTCCTTTCATCCCTGGACAAACTCCTCACTAAACTCAAGTAGTTTAGAGATAATATTTAGCTACAACTCGAAGGTGCTCTTCGTGAAGTTATAATGTTCACAATATCACTTTGAATTTAGCTTTTCAAATTACTATTACTCTTTAGTGGCTTCAAGCTGGCTAATTATTTATATTATCTCAAATAGAAGTAGCCCTCTCCAGTGGGCACAATGCTTAAATATTGAGCTCATTTAAAGAAGCTTTCCGATGACTAGGGGGTCAGGGTTCGATTACCTAGTAGGTGTATTGAAGGTGATTTTTCCTAAATGGCCTACACTATTTCTTCACACAAAATGCAGATACACTTCCTCTAAAATTCTACGATCATCATACTGGCGTAATTATTCATATATATGTGTATGATCCGAACGCGTTGTTAGGTGCATTGATAAATAATAACAAATAAATATTTAACATACACATTTTGAATAAACTAGTTATATCAGAGCTCGACTTACAAATTAACTTAATTTGAGAACAACTGCAACACCCAGATATCAATTTTTATTTTATTTCTGTGTATTTATAGCTACTAATAAGGAACCCATTTTATGGGGGAAAAAACTCGGTACATTTTGATTTTTTTTAGCACCGCGTCCTACTACCCGTTCGGTTTGTACGCCTATTTACTAATTACACTAATGGGTTAGGGATTAGGAAGGCTTAATGTAGAGGAAATGCACCCTCATTGGCGTGGAGGGAGAGTGTAAAACCGTTTAGGAAAAAATCACCCTCAGTGCACCCGACTGGGATCGAAACCCTGGTCTCCCCGTCTTCGGTAGTCTAGTCTAACACGAACAAACAAACAGTAATTTCACTAAAAATTATACTAAAATTGTTAAAGTTACTTCTCATATAGATATTAAAAGAGAACATTGTCTTCAAAACAAATTTAGTTCCACGATTATCTCACTAGTGTAAATGGTACTCTTTTAATAAACAAGCTCTGATTCTGAAAATAACTTTCTATATACACTTTCCAGTACATCTACTTTGTTACGACTTATCTCAACTTAAATAATGAGAACGACGGGACGCGGGCACCGAAGCGGGTCATTTGGTATTGATTCGAAAACAGAACCCCTGTAACCAACGTACCAGACGATACGAGACTGAAGCCTTAGCCCAAGTGCCTACCGATGTGGCTGGTTGACAATGTTGAATCACTTTGAAAGGTAAAACACCATTTCATCCAATGATACATTTGTTATACATGCCCAGAATAGACAGAGCCAACTAGGTGTTGGACAATAATCGGACAACTGGCTATTGGCGATTATATTTAGTTAGACTATAGGATTAGGAGAGTGGATTTTTAGTTACTGTACCCGCATTTATCTGAACATAAAGGATTGGAAGTCCTATTCAGGGAGAAATCAGGAATAATGTAGCCTGTAGCGGTTTGAATCCTGGACTATCGAGTCTAAGTTGAACACACTAACGCTGAGATTAATTCTGTCGGTGGTAGTCCCTACTATTCTTTTGATGTTGTCAGCACTTGTTTACGGGGCTACCAATCTCTACGGCAAAGGGGCAATACCTCACGTCGCCTGCGTAGTAAGGAGAACTTTATAGAGAGCTTTTATATATAAATAGTTTTTAATCGCCTCATCTTACTACTCGTTCAAGTTATAGGCCTAATAATATATGATAATTACTCTAATGGAGGAAGAGATGAGTAAAGAAGCATTTTTTAGAGGTAAGCTACCCTCATTTGCCTGGAAAGAGAGTGGAAAACCATTTTGGAAAAAACAGCTGAAGAAGACCCGACCGGGATTCGAACCCAAGAACACGAGAGTGTAAGAACATTCTGTCACTGAAGCGGGTGACAGTTGCTATACAGCCATAAGAACTTCACCTGTCACTTTTGATACATAATATAAATACCCATGAACTAATAATAATAATAATTATATAAAATGTTATCATTACTACAGTAGCCCCATGGCTTCTTTGGTGCTGACTGACAGTTCACAGCTGACTTCTGACAGTCAACATTTAGGTATATACCTAAATTTTGACTGTCAAAAGTGACAACTGCTAAAGATATGATTTTTGCAGATCATATGGTTCGGCGCAGGGATACATAATTTGGTCTGGTAGCTTTTCAAAGCCGTCAGAAGTCAGCTGTGAGCTGTCAGTCAGCACCACAAAAGCTAAAACTGAGGTATAACTACAATGAAATTTGTTTGTATTTTCTAAAAGTTCCTTCATACCAGAATCCCACTATAATTTGTGTACGTGAATAATGAAGATATAGACTTCTTTATTTTTCTATACTAGGTTTCATTTAAGAGAAAGCTATTTTCTTAACTTCTGATTTACAACTTAATTAGTAGTTGACGATAGGTTGCCCTGATTATAGCCGTCTAAAGTTACCAGTAAATATTAATAAAACGTTCTTTTTAATGTTTTCAGATGTACGGAACTATTATGATATAATCAGTGGTTGCTATCGTTTTAATGGAAGCAATTTATTGGCATTAATTTGTATTCATGGGAGATGGCTGGAATTATGAGTGACACTCGAAAGTTCCCAGTAATTATCATGCCTGTGCTCGGAGATTTTCAAAGCAAGAAATTATTTCATTTTTAAAGTTTATAAAAACAAGTGTTTGCTTTAATGTGGTGTTGTTTTTTTAATCTTAAGATTAATGTTGTATCGAGTATTATCCAGAAGACGAGGTTCATTAATGATTTAGGTTTCGCCTCCCTATTTGTTATAAAGTGTTTTACTGTGATTATACTAGCCATTTATTGTTCATTTTGCGTAAATCAAGTATTGGTCTATAACTTGATCTTTATACTATAAGAAATGTGAAGATTTACAATTTTTTACTCACACGTATCTTCTTTATTTTTTCCACCACGGCTAACTAACTACCCGTTTGAGTTATACGCATATAGGCTTATATTAATAACGCAAACGAAGTAAAGATGGGGAAGGTGGAATTTAGAGAAAATTTACCCGCATTTCTATGAAGAGAGAGAAGAAAGCCATTTAGAAAAAACTCCCCTAGTACATCCGACCGGGACTCGAATTCGGATCTTCCAGTCCTCGTAAATTAAGTATAATGTGAGCGTGACACACTAGGTGACGTGACCACCGATACGGGTTCAAGCCTTCTTCGTCCCTAAACTTTGTCGATATTAATGCGCACATGGACTAAATATCAGGATCATCTAGTCTGGATTTTCGGCGACAAAGAGGATGGGGTTCAAATCCCAGCTAAGTATAATGGTGGTGTTTTTTTCCTAAGTGGTTTCACAGTTTCCCTCTTCGCAAATGTGGGTACATTTAATCTAAATAGTACCTTCTAAATATATATCACAATTTTATGATTAATTGCGGATATCTTAAGACGTGGCGAGGGAAAATAAATAAATTTAGTTTCATTTAATTATTTTTTGTTAATGCAGATTTGTTCATTACTAACTTAAAGCCTCCACCGCGATCAAAATCGTCGTGGTGTTGTGTTTCAGACGATGACTAACGATCTCTGAGACACTTTGGTTTAAATTCCGGTGGGGTTTGAAAACTTTTTGTCGCCTGCTATCGCATTGACCAATTTTACTTGAATCGCGTCTTACCACCCGTCTGACATATCAGCATATCTACACTAATTGGCTATGGGTGACATTTCAGAGGAAGTTTAATCATATTTGTGCAAAGAAAGAGTGGGAAGAAATTTTTTTTAAATAAAAATACCTCAACACACTCAGCCTGGATTCAAAAACAGATCTTCTCGACACTGGCGAAATATACAATATTATACTAACGCCTTTTTTTCCATGTGTCCAGCAGTGCAGGTGGCAACAACTTACGCCCATGTGTAACCGATATGACTAAAAACAACTATACTTATATCACAGCAAATCTGTCATCATTCAAGCATCAATACAGCGAAAGAAGCTTAGCGACTCCTTAAACTGTTAGATAAAAATCTTTAATAATTGTTCCCCGTGTCTTGCTTACCTTCCGGCTTCCAGGCTCTCTTCATATTTACACTAATAGAGTAATAGGGTATGGATGAGGACGGTAGGATTTTAAAGAAATGTATCCAGCATTTTTATGAATTAAAAGTAAAAAAAAGTTTAAAGAAAAAAACATACTCAGCTCTCGGGTGAGCATGCATGACGCCTTTGCCTGCGTGCCTGCCAATGCTGGTGATAAAAATCTTCTTTCGGTGATTAGCCTCTCTTTAACCACTATAGTCCAATTTTTATAGAAGAGCCTTTTAAATATTTAGAACTTTATTTTTCGTTGCTACCAATATTAATTTCGTTTTTATTAGTATAAGTAATGATATTAGCCATCAAATGTGACAGTTGTAGATCACATGGTTTGACTTATGATTGCATGTAATTAGTTCTAGTAGCTTTTCTAGCTGTTAGATAACCTTTCATATGAAAATGGGCTATACTACCGCCCCACCAAACCACCGCAGTTTGTTTGCTCGGGCCAGGGTCGCGGAGTTCCTTTGATGATAAAAATCATCCCATTTCATCTGTGTTTGTGATGCGAGCACGATCCACTTAACACACTCTACACCCCCCTCCCCGTCTTTTAGCCACCGCCGAGTGTAAAACATGCGCGATTAACCCATTAAAACTGTGGGTTTTTTTTTTACTACTGGCGAAACTGTTTTAGCGTTTCATTCTGGACGGTATATAAAAATAGCCCTCCCGGTCAAGTGTGGCTGTATGGTGATCCTTGTGGCACGCGAATCTTGTCAGAGGCCAACAGACAGGAACCTCGGCCCGTGGACAAGATCGTTGATGTTTCGTGTTTAAGACGGTGTTAAATGCCTGGGCTTGAACCCAGATGTGTTCGAATATTTAGGACATCATCTGTGCTCTTTTCTCGGAGGTACGGCTATGAAGGACCAGGAAGACATAAGAATTTTGTTTTAGCTGAAAAAAAAACGGGAACCCGCTTCGGTGACCACATGGTCTAAGGCGCTACACTCGAAATAGTCTAGACTTCTGATGACGGGGAGATCAAGTTTCGAATTTTGGTCGGGTGTAACAAGGTTTTAAAAAAATTGTTTACCACTCTTCTCCCTACTCGAATGCGGGTACACTTCCTGTAAATATAAAATTCGTCATTCCTAAAACCATTAGCGTAGTTAGTGCTTAAGCGTATAGCCCGAACGGATAGTAAAACATGGTGCTAAAAAAACGGGCTACAAAGGGAATTTCACCCAAAATAAACTGGAATGTTTGGCAATTTTTGGGACATTAAACTGAAAGCTTTAAAAAGTGGACCTTTGACTAGAAGAAAAAACAAACTGAATAATTATCCCTGAAACATTGGGTTGTAGAAATGTTCACATCAATTTCAAACTATCCCGGTCTAAGCACATGACTTAGGAAAAATAAAATTATATTCCTCTCTGTACCGCCCTTTCAAATGTTTGGGAAAATAGGAATTCTTTTTGGAAAACTGGAAAACACAGATCAATTTTTTTTAGGAAAAAAGAGGGCAGCCCTTAGTAGGTTAACCAATCTCCCCATTTACCAATAGCATCATTTAAAAAAAACACGTGGCTTGAGACTGCGATCTAGCTATATCGACCGAGCAGCCGCCTCCGTTCACAATGACAGAGCTAACATATTTTGCGGATAGAGGGCGTCATGTGGTCAGCACAATGGACCTTCCGAGCGCTAATCTCAGTTTTCTAGACCGGAAGTGCTACATATTTATTCAAGACGCTCTTCATTTTTCCTCGAGAGGCTTAGTTTGACCCCGTTCCAGACCCACTGCTTCACAGGAAATATTCTGGAAGCACCGGGGATCGAACCTGGGATGGGCTGGATCTGTAGCTTTTGATTGACACGGAACTTGACTAAATAGTTTTGTGCATCACCTCTCACTACACCGTTAGGCATATTTTAACTAGTGCTGTTGGGATGATGAAGGTAGAATTGATAGAAAATGTACCTGCATTTGTGTGGAGTCAATGTGAGAAATAATTTAGGAAAAATAACTTCAGTAAACCCGACCTATATTTTAGCTTGACCACCCCATCATAAACATCATCATCATCATCTATTGATAATCGTCTTAGACCATGTGGCCACCAATGCGGATGATTGGACATAGCCTACCCATCGGTACTCCCCAGTTTATTATTTTAATTTCCTGCAGTTCAGCCATGTTCTAATCGAAGTTTTAATTGAATTCCGTAAAGGTTGTTTCTTCAAGTTTTTAATCTGGCCATTCGTGTTGATACATCTACTTTCGTATAGTCGTGCGCCTCAGCATAACATTCTGAACTTCCGGTTAGGAATATTGTAAGTTGTGTTGCGGGGTACTTTATATTTTTATGAAAACATATTCCAGCCATTAAAAACAAATGAAGAACCAAATGTTTTGTTTCGTTTCATCTCTGTTAAATTTGTGTAATTAAAATGTTTCATGTGTGTGTTTTTAGATGTATCAAAATAAAATAACCATAAAATGCACTACTGGGTTCTCTCATTATTTCTTGAGGGCTTTCAATTAAAATTTGATAAATTATTTTTACTTAGATCGAAAGCCTCTTCACGTTCATGAAATAAGGTGCACCTCGAATTCATTTTAAAATTCTTAAAATTCTATAATCGACCAATAACTAAACAGACTTCCAATATTTTAACCTTTGTATAATCAATAATTTCAAACTATCTGGTGCGAGACTGGCAGTTACGAGAAGTTGAACGCAAATGAGATTATGAAATAAAATCTTAAAAAATCCTCATTCCGTAAATAAGTTTTATTTAAGAATACTAATTAGAAAAAAAGCTTAAAGTTTGTCATGTGACCACAGCATTTCGAAATGGAATCGACACGGATCGTCATTACAAAGTAAACTTGGTTAAATTTCTTTTTTCCAGTTTCTTGAAGAAAATTCGACCCACTTTTTAATTTATCGTAGGTTCCGTACATTTACATCAAATGATACCAACCGGATTTATAAGCAATTTATCAGAGATGGCTGCCCCTCCTCTGTCTCTTAATTAACTTAGCCAACATTTAAGCGCTTAGTTAGCGCTTATCAACATTTGTGAGACTCGCTGCTTAATGCAATGTCCTGTACATATTTGATCTGACACTCAATGCAAGGGGTGATATTGATAAGTTGCTTTGTTCTTTCTTAAGTAAACAGAGATTTCCCTCTGAGAGGGGAAGGAGTGTCGCTAAATCGAATGAAACTCCCCCTTCCCTCTCTCGAGGTATCCCTTGATATAATCGATGGACTCACCCTTAACATGAAAAGGGGATGGGGGTGGATCACACCCCTCACAAGACCACACCGACGCTCGGTAATAAACTCCTCCTAGGTGGAAATGGCTCACAAAGGTTGAGAATTAAGATAAATTTTCCCGCGTTGCAAGTGCTTTTCAAGTACTCCAGAAAAGCATTTATATCTCAAAGCTACCGACACTTTATTACAAGGAGAGTCTTTCCGGGTTCGCCGCGCCGGTATTAAAATCGATACTTATTCAAATGCTATTATTATTATTATTATTATTATTATTATTATTATTATTATTATTATTATTATTATCAAAAGCTTGCAACCCGAAGGTTGGTTTAATGTGCTTTCTCATCCATTACAGAGCAGTGCGCGTACGCAGCCCTTCGGCTGGCTTGTGCAGCCCGACCACTCCATTTGGTAGAAAGCACATGTAGACTCTTAGGGAAGTCGTGAATAAGTGCGGTGATTTCCCGTTCCCATCCATACCTAATTTCTATGTTCGAGCAAGAAAATGCTTACAAATTTCAGGATAGGTATCTTGTATCAGAGATCTTTTACATCATTCAATTGACATAGAACCGACGGCTTTACTTTCCTTGTTTTCGTTTGTCTCGGCGGAGTTTGACCACGTAAACTTCGGTTCGTGAGGCGAGCACTGAACTCTATGATCACTCAGGCTGACCTAATGCCATTTAAGACCGTCGTATAAGGGACACGAGGAAAGATCGGTGTTTTGCGGTATTTATAAACAATTTTAACAAACAATTTTTTTTTATAAAAATAAATCAAATATTTCTCCAACAGAAACAGTGTTTAATTTTCCTCACATGGTGAGTTAAACCGTTCTTTAGTATCTATCAAGGATGCCTTGAAATTTAATGACAACTTTTTCTACTCATTTAAAATGTTTCCCATTTAATGCCGCTATGCTCATGACAGATATTCAACAACTTTTGATATCGACATAGGTGGAAAATTAAACTCTATGTCTCTACTGAAGACAAATTTAATTTATTTTAATTTAAAAAAACGTTGCTATAAAAACTGCCAAAATACATTTATTCTTTTCCCCTTTACACTGCCGTATCTACACCAGTCACCATCTCTTGCTTATCAAAGCCACAGGGTTTGAAGCAAAGTCAAATGTACATTCAAACATTTTGTGTTTAAGACCTTTTTTTTTTAAAGCTATCATCCACTCTTTTTTCACATCGGGAAACTTTATCTTTTGAGTCTTTACATTCAGCGATTAACGTAAATTATATTTTCAATCCAAGTCATAAATATATAATTTATAAACATTTACTACAGTGAAAAATATACTAAACAATTTTCATACATTTATACATCAAGTCATGTGTAATGGAGCGATCACTTTTGATGGATTATAAACCTATAAGATTGTAAAATAATATAAATGTTTACTGTAAAAAAAAGATAGTATTTTATAAAAGTTTCCTCCTACCAAAATAAAACCTGGATTCACTAAAGGGAGCAAAGAGGTGCGCATAGCGGGCCCAGTCTGAGAGCAAATTTGTTTCATTTATTTGCACCCAATCAAGAGAAGGCTCAACTTTTAAATAATGTCTTTTTTATCAAGTAAAATGGTGGCATTTTATCGTAATGCCTCAGAATACACTTAGCTGTACTCCATTTAATTATAGAGGAAGTAAAATATCCTACACCTTGCAAGCAGACAATTCGTTTCAATCCAGAGGAAGCTAGAATAATAACAAAGCTATTACTTACCTGGTATTATAACATTTTAAACTCATATAACGCCATGGAATTCCTTTCATTGATCTAAAACAAAACAACGTCAAATAAAACAAAATCCTGTCCAACAAAAGAAAAATCATAAAAAAATAGTATTAAATAAAATGAAAAATTGTGGAAACTATTTTTCTAAATCCAAAGAGTTTTTTTTTTTTGCCATTAAATTCAAAGACGCCCTTTCGTCACTAAATATGGTGTGTAAAACAAGTTTTTTAAAAATTATATTTATTATTAGCACCGCGTCTTACTACCCGTTCGGGTTATACGCACTTACGCTAATGTGCAATGGTAGGGTGATTGTGAGATGAAATGGAGGACCTACAGTTTAACGTGGAATCCGAACCACGGCGGAGGCCTGGCATTCCTCACATTCACAAGTAGTGATTAATACACATCTTGTCAGAGGTGAAGGAAGGGTTTGGCATTCAGATAAATCTGTGCCGGGACCGAAGATTGAACCCCGGACCCTCACACGAAGTCTGACACCTTACCGCTAGACACCAGATCACCAAAATTATATTAATGTATTAGTAGTACAACGATAGATTTAAACTATTAATATAGATGAGTACTTGATAATGAATCCAGAAATAGGCCAACTCTAATTTAATTGCCAGCTTATAAGAAAATTGTTTCATTAGAGTTTAAAATATAAACTAACATTGACTTTGGAAGTAGATTCTTCATAAGAATGAATTGCTCGGAAAAAAAGCCCAATTGATGATGTTTGTGATGACATCACCATATTTTTGCCACCAGTTGCGCCTTCTTTAGCGAAATCAGAGCAAATAAAAAAGGGCGCATCTTGGGGATCATCTTTTTGCGCAAAGTTGCGCTATTTCTTACTTGCGCTGAATCAGATTTGGTCCCTTTAGTGAATACTGGCTTCAACACTAATAAATACATGTCCGGGCTATCGTATCTTGGACTGTTAAATCTCTCGTGCTGGTACACATTCGCAGTAGGCTCATGTGTGGGATTTTCTTACTACTCGCCCACACAGCCTGGAATGCTATCAAAATACAAAAAATAAACTTTGTGTGTGTGTGTGTGAGTTGGCCTTTAATGTCGACACAGAACGTTTCCCTGTTGTAGATGTGAGGTGACGTCACGAATCAGTGCAGCGAATGCAACTCGCGATGATCCGGTCAGATTAGTATTGCACGCTGCAAGGAGCACATTAAACACATCACGGTGTGACTTTCAAAGACCGTCCATGTCCGAATCGCTGCGAGTGTTTTTTACTGGGCAGGCGTGAAATTTTTTATGGACAAATTTAAGGGTTAATAGGAGGCTAATGTGTATACACATCGATGAGTTTTGCGTGATACGTTAATTTTAGCACAAAAAAAACCCCACTAAATGGCGTCTCTGTCAATTAGCAACTTACTCATATTTTTCTTAATTTTGTTTCATTACCAACGTTATTACCGGCTTGATCTTAAGAGTGGGGGTGGATAAGGTAGTTTTTATAGGAAGTACATCCTCGTTAGCACGGAAAGAGTACGGGAAAACCACATTTTTATCATTTGAGTGTAGTACCAAAGTTAATAACAGCTTGATTTTGTTTGAGAAAGGAAGAATAGTTTCAGAATATGTGCACCCTTATTAGCGTGAATAGAGGATGAGAAAACCACATTGATTATATCAATGCCAGTTTACCTCAAACCTTGACCGCCTAGTCGCCGACAATTCAGTTTATCTAGGTTACTAGTTAGAATAAAGAAACATGGTGAGAAAGGTGAATTTAAGTATTTTATCTCATAATCTACCTTGTAGACGGCTCACCAACAAAAGGTTGGGGGGAAATAGCCCCAATGCATCCCAATTCGAGAATTTAAACCCCACCCTCAAGGATAAGAGATATACACTAGATCAGAGTTTTTCGAAAGTGGTGTGCCGCGGGAGTTTGGGGAAAGGACGAAACGAAGCGAGGAAAAATATTTAAGGAATAAAAATAAATATTTTTTAATCTATGATCAACACTATTTTTGAAAATAACACAGCTATTAGAATTTTATCCATTGAACTTTGAAACACAATCGTAATTATCGTTTTTTAAAAGGTAAAATCTCTCCTTAAATAAAACCTCTGGTCCGCCTTGATAATTTTAAAGCATTGTTCAGTGTACCGTAAGTCGAAGAAGGTTAAAAATGTATTCACTAGATTTTCAAACATTTACTAATAAATTGCTGAAATCAAAGAAGGGATAAAAAGTGTGAATAAAAGGAATTTCATAAGTTTTCACTTGATGTGAGGAAGAAATGTTTTTAGAACTTGATATTTTTATAAAAGTATCCATCAAAGAAAACTTCCATAAATAAATAATTTAAATTACCTTAACTAAAGCAACAATTAAAGAATATATGAGTACCATGTCAAATTTTCCTAGGGCAGGCAGCTAGAAAAGTTCATGGATATCATTTAAAAAAAATTACTATGATTTTTTTAGCACCACATCTTACTACCCATTCAATTTATACGCTTATATACTAATTACCTTGATGGGTTAGGGATGAGGAAGGTTAAGTCTAAAGGAAGTGCATCCGAATTTGCATGGGTAGAGAGCACGTGGGAAACCATTTAGGGGGAAACCACCCTCAGTACACCCGACTGGGATTGAACCACGATCTTCCCGTCATTGTCAGTCTAGTTTACTGCGAGAGTAATACCTTAAACCATGCGGGCACCAAATCGGGTCCAATTTTACGTATTAATACGTCAAGGCATGTGATTTTGCACCTGTAAATTTTAATAGATATCATCAATACTTGTAAAATAATAACATTTTTTTAGCACTGCGTTTTACTACCCATTCGGGCTATCGCTAATAACACTAATAATAAAGTAAAATGTTATCCACAAAAAAAAATCTAAAAAGTCCTTCTTATAAAAATCCTACTTTAGTTTGTGTGGTGTATTTTGTATCATTTATTTAAAAATACAACGCAGCTTCCTCGAATAATCCCAGCTGTACACGACATTGTCCCAAGGTCGTAACCCCGTAGTGCAAGTGCAGGAGTAAAAAGAAAAGAGCACCACTAATTGATTAACTCCATTGTGGGAAACATTGTTTGGACGAGGCAGGGCTCTGTTTAGGGTCGTGGTATTTATATATATATATAAATACACACACACACACCCCACACACACACAGCTTCTACAGTTCAATGTCCCAGGATCCTTTTATCCGACTCCTCCACTCTTCTTTACCGTAAGATTAAAGCAGTGTCGAGAATACTCAAGATAATTATTCATTTACTAAAGGTATTTAACGTGCTCTTTCTGAACCGAGTTATTGTATCAGCACACGAGAATTTCTATAAGCGAGAGCGAAAATCCCTACCAATTTTGTCGGGAAAGGTATTTTCACGTAAGTATCTCTCAGGGTTATTTTACATGTCACGATCGACATAGGAACCAAAGGCTTTACTTCCTCTACGAAGGAAACTGTGGTACGGATTTTTATCGCTGAAGAAAAATCCGCCGACCTCGGTCGGGTTTGAACCCACGAATATCAAATACTGAGGCGAGAACTTTTACCCCAAGACCACGAATGGGTAGTAAAATGTGGTTTTCTCAAGTCATTAGATAGCATCATAACTTTAAAATCTCATGCTTTACTTTATGGTGCTATTTATTATTATTATTATTATTATTATTATTATTATTATTATTATTATTATTATTATTACGATATGTTTTACTTTTCACGTATAAATAGTGTTTTTATAATCCAAGTATAATTTACGTATACATAGTGTTTGTTTATTGACATATAATAATTTACGGAGCAGTATTCAAAGTTTTTAATTATTATTGACGTATAGTTCTGGTAACTTTTTTTTTACATTCACGTTTAATTCACGTTTGCATTATGTTTTAATTATTTGTGTAGGCACAACTTTTTATAATTCGCGTGTGATTTACATTTGCATTTTTTTTTCACGTATAATTTAAGTATACGTGATATTTTACTTTATCGCATACATCGGGTAGAGAAACTATTGTGATCGTAGAAAAAAATTGAACTTGAGCATTTGTTGGACCCCCTGATTACCCCTGGTCACGAAAATTTTTTTTTTTTACAATGCCGTCTGTCTGTCTGTTTGTTGGTCATTGAGAGAAAAGCAGAAAATATTTTACCAATCGGGCTTAAACTTGGTAGCTTTAGTTTTAAAAAGGTTCCTCATTTTGGAATTATTTATCTAATCCTAAAATTAAGGGTGAAAAGAGAAAAAAAAATTAGATTTCCTCAAAATATGCCTAAATTATTTTGATTGAATTTTGTATCTAGGCATGGTTTAACGTTACAAATAAAATAGTAACTCATTTTCCCATGAAAATGACTCTGAGGGTACTTAACACTACCGTAAATTTACCATTTTATCATATCTCCATAACTATTTGAAATACGAAATAATTTACCATAGTAAATATGTACTACTATTCAATATAAGACTCTTTTGTTTGAAATATATTTTTATAAAGTTAATAGTTTCTGAGCTATTAGCCAACATACCGATATTTTTTCTTCAATTCTTTGAAAATGAAATAAATTGTTATACTTTTTGGTGGACACAGATGTTTATCTTTTCTTAATGGTTTTAAAACAGTGTATATTATTTGATTTATGTTCTTTGGTGGAATGTGATGCTCTTTTTACTTTTCTTGCCCCCTCAAAGAGAGAAGTATTGTCAAACAAATAAAACTTGATATTTCGATAAATGTTCACGTTTAATGACCCCCTGAAACCAAAAAGTTGTTTTCGCCATGCGGTTTGTTTGTCTCTTTGCCTGTCTATATCTCAATCCCGAGCCTAAACTGTTACCGTTCAAATAAAAAACTTGGTATCTAGGGTTTTCATAAGATCCCCCTCGAGGGGTTATAGAATTAAATATTTAACCTAAAAATCAAGGGTGATTTACTGAAGGGCAAAAATAAATTAAATCTATACGTATTCTAAAAATCAGTTCTAATGATTTTGATTAAATTCTGTATCTAGGCATTGTTTAACATTATAAATAAAATTGCAATTCTCGTTTTACCACAAAAATAACTTTAAGGGCACTTTAGAGAAGTGGAAATTTCTAATTTCGATAATATATTCGCAACTATTTAAGATACGAAATAACTTATCATTGTAAAATTGAAGTACTCTTCTAATAAAATAAAAAATTAATCTGGAACATATTTTTATAGAACCAACAGTTTCTAAGCTATAAGCAAATATAAATATTTTTCATGGGGTGCTCAGAAATATAACATTTATTTATGCTCTTTGGTGGACAGCGATGCTCTTCTTTTCTCACTGTATCTGTAACATTGTATAGGGGAGAGTTGCCTAATTTGAACCGTTTCACCTATTTTTCATTGTATGTGGGAAAATAAATTTATTTAAGGAAAGCTAAATAAGAAAATAAATAGCACATAATATATGCTTTCAAGTAATGTAATGACATTTTTCATAAATCAACACACAACATTGTAAAAACATATATATTGAAATGATTAAATCGTTCCAACCAAAGAAACTGGTCTCTTGTATTGGACCATTGGTTTCCTAGTTTGGACCATTCAGTAAATAGGAAAAATAATTAAGTTTATTTAAGAAAAATTGCTAAACAATGCAAGTATAAAATAAATAAAACAATATTCAACATTCATCTCAATAACTAAGGCTTGTAAAATGGACAATAGAACTTTTTTGATTCTTGCACTCACTCCTGCACAACTAGTATGGACCCACGTGTGGCAGATCATGCACTCTCTCATTTCTTCTTCTAGGTTTTCCTCACATAAAGCACAAAACCAACTTTTTTTTGCCAACATTTTTCTGTTTGTCTGAAAATAGTACTTTCTTAACTTTTCTTTTTGCTCCTTTATTAGCTTTCTTTTCTTTAAATTCCTCCAGTTGCGATTTGTATGGGCTACTTGAGATAGCAACTGACTTCTGAGCTGTTCCCTGTTTCCTTTTTTTTTCTGGCCTTGTTGTGTCGGTATTGGATTTCGTTTTGGCAATGGCGATATCTCTTGCAGAACACACTTGAACTCATTGTGTGGTGGTGTGATAGTCGACGTACCAGCGTGTGTGGTGGTTGACGTACCAGCGGGTGTGTTGGTTGTAGTACCAGCTGAATTGTCATAAGACACCAAGGCGTCAGATGGCGCAAAGTCAGAATCTCTAAAAACATGCCTATCCACAGGCCAAATGCCCTTGGCATGAAAGGCACTCTGAGCGTTTCCAATGTTTGCTGCCCTACCGTACTCTTCATTTAGCAGCTTAGCAATCTTTGTAAGATTTTATTACCTTTGTATAGACGAAGGAATTTTTCTTGTATCTGTATAAAATATGTTTGTAGAGGGCCAAATAAAGCAACATCTAACGGTTGTAAACTATGGATAGTGTGGCCAGGTAGCTGCAGTAGTATAATATCATTCTCTCGAGCAAAGTCACAATCTGCCAAGTTTCTGCTATGTGTGCTATGTACATCAAGTAGGAGAAGTACTTGATTGTACTTGTTACAGTTGATGCGACTGTGAAAATGCCTGATCCATTTTACAAACAATTCTGAGTGAATGTAGCCTTTGTCCAAAATCGTAACAATGCTACCTGAAGGAGCACCAATTTTGAGATCATCACTCCACTTTTTTCTCTTAAAGATGATTATTGGAGGAATATAAACTCCCGCAGCACTAACACAGACCACCATAGTAGTATTAACACCACGCTCTCCACTTGTGATGGTCCCTACTGTTGTTTTACCTTTTAGAGCAACCACATTTTGGGGACGTTTCTGAACGGTCGTGAATCCCGATTCATCCACGTTAAAGATATTATTTGGCGTAATATTAAATTCGTCAACAGTTTTCTCTAGAAGCTCAAACAGATGGGACACATTGTCCCTGCTAAAACCTTGTGCTCTTGCCATTGACGTATTTTTAGGTTTACGGTGAGACAGCTTCTTATTTTGACGCATAAAAGCATAGAACCATTTCTTTCCCGCAATTTTTTTGGTCTTTGGTGAATGAGTGTGAGAGCGAATATTTCTCTGCGACATCAAACGCTAATTTACGAATGTATTTTATCTTCAAACAAAATAAATTTTAAAAATATGTTCTGAGAGTTTTTTCCATGTCTGGCGCAAATGTTGTTTGTCTTCTCAATGGCTTGGTTTCATTTACGAAAGCATTTTTGTGGCCAGAATGTATCTTGACAGTATCTTTCGGCACCGTACAAACACGGCTGCATTTGTTTGGACCGTAATCACCCTTCCTGTATGCCGCGATAGCCAAAAGGAGGTCATTTTCAGACCAGTTCCAATATCGTCTTCCAGACATAACTGGGACCTAAAAGGAGAAAAAGTGGTATTTCAATTATTTGGTATTTTTATCGATAATTATAATATATTATATAATTATAATTTAGTTTTTATTATTTATTATTGACTTTACAGTTGCCTGCGATGGACCGGTACATCTCAGGCAACGGGCTGTTGTCCAAGCTAGGCAAGTTTACCAAATAACTAAATATGTTTAGCCTAACCTTAATTCTAGACTAGTAATTCAAAACGATGTTACTATATTGTAGCTAAACAAATGTACTTTCTAAGAAGACAATGTTATGATTTATTACTTACAGCAAAATGGATGTGGGTCCTTTATAGTTTCGCTAAAATGTTTTATCACAAACTAACAAAAACGTTCACTAGCTGTAAAACTGCTACTAATGGCCTCTGGAACGAAGTGAGTCATTTCATCATCCTTCCTTCAGTGTAGACAATCACTGTTGCCAACCAAACTCGACACATTATCCCTACAACTCAAATTACAATGGCGGTCCAACGTAGGCGACGGTCCAATTATGGTAACTTTCCCTATTAATAATATTATTACATTAATTAAGTTCTTTATTAGAGTGTTTCTGCAACAATGTGTATTATTTTGTTTCACAAATCTTGCCGGTATTTGTAAATGTCTCTCTTTTAAGATTTTAGAAAGAGAAAGTCTGTGCGGTGCACTGTACAATTTATTATTTACACAGGTATTTTTTTATTAATTTAATTTTTTTATAAGTATAATTTACGCAAGGTTAAATTTTTTTAACACAAGCTATGTTAATGCACGAGGTTCGAATATAAATACTGTCAATACTGAAATCCGTCATTTCCCGTGTAGACTCTTGTGTGAGTCCATTTGAATACACAAGGTGGGTGAAGTTTTCTCACCAGTCCACCGTCATTTATTGACACTGATACATTGACGAAAATAGCTGGTAACTGTCAAATCAGGGATAGTCGGGAAAACGAATCAGGGATATCACAAATTTTGAATTCAATGTTCAGGGAACATTTTAAAAACAGTATCCCATAAAGCTTAAAAATCGAAATTGAAGTGAAATTAACAGTAACTTATGTATACAATACTACTGATCTATTCCGTATATAAAGGATGATTCGAAACTTTATGTACAAACTTTAATAGGAATTAGGAACCACTAAAACAAACCTTTTTCGTTAATGAATGTATGTCCCACTTTGGTGCTATAGGGCGCTGCTGGGTGGCGCATCAAATGCTTATTTTTTTGCCTTCGCCATTCGTAACGCTGGACCTCGTGCGTGTAACATGGGGCATTTCACGGATTCTGAAATTGCTGACATGCTCCTAGAATATGGCTCTGCGTCGACGTTGTTAGGCAAACACTTTCTGCCTTTCATGTATATACCAACAGCGCCCTCTTGCACCTAACGGGGACGTCTACGTACATACATTCATTAACGAAAAAAGGTTTGTTTTAGGGTTCCTTATCTGCATTAAAGCTTGTACAGAGAGTTTCGAACCACCCTGTATGATAAAAATGTAACCAGGTTAATATTCTCCTGGGTTAAGAGCATTTAGGGGGGAATAAAGGGGAAAGGGGGTCGCTGAAAAGTTTAAAGAAGCCTTGCGATTCTGTCAATGGCTGCAATAAGATAAGATACGATACAAGTGGTTCGGGGTCAATTATGTTAAGGAGATATGAGGCAGTAATAAACTCATTGATTTTATATATTACGCATGGCACCTCTCATTTACCCTGTAAGGTAGCAAGCCTAACTTTCATTATACTACTATGGTATATCTTATAATAAAGGGCTATAGGGTAATCTGTCAAGGTAAAAATAAAAATAAATTATCTCATTCTTATAAATTAATACAACTTTATTTACTATAGACTTAGCGTAGGCGAGGTGGAGTTGAGAAACCTAAGGGTCATTTATAAGTCGATATTCAGACGTCAGTCAATCTCTCATATGATCTTAAAATAAAAATGTAAAACTATAGCTAAACAATATATTGAATAACGTTTTAAATGAGGACGGCTGTAAAAAAAAAATTATAGTACAGTAATATTTCTTAATCATTTTATTTGTGTGTTTTTTCAGGGAACAGATGAGATGCATAAATTAATATTTAATTACATCGATAGTTACGCGTCTAGTCTTGTCTGGTTTGGTGGTGATGGGGAAGACGTGGCTATAATCCGGGTTTTGGTTTATTGGGGGTGTAATTTCCTAAATGTTTTTTCACTCCCTCTTCCTCCCGATTCTTCCTCTAAATTTTATCTATCTTAGCCCTATCCATTAACGTAATTAAAATGTGTAAAACCTGAACTGATAGCAAGACACGATGGATTTTTTTTTATAATCTATTAGAATCCAGCCATACGGACTGACACCTTAACTCAGTCGGTAGCGTGTCTGCCTACTGAGCAAAGGGTCCCTGATTCGATTCCCGGCATTGCCGAAAATTTATCATGGGTGAAAATATGCGTTTACCCCTTCACATTGATAGATTAACGGCTGGGGACTGGAGGTGTGCCTGTCCTAGTCTTAAGTTGGATTATAAGGTATGTGAAGCTACGACAGGTCTAGAAAGCCGGTAGTGGAAAAATAACGACCTGAATAAAAAACTGACCCAGGCCATAGGCTGGAGACAGTAATGGATGTAAAAAGTATCCAGATACACAGTCTAATTTCCATTGGAAGATTCTTATCTGCTGTCTGGAAATATTGCTAGATATACCTCCACGTATTAATAATTTGTCTTGTTATCTTAGCTATATCTATGTTATACATTACCCTTACCTATAAAACAACACTAAATACTATAGTGAATGCGTATAACCCGAACGGGTAGTAAGACGCGGTGCTAATAACATTAAGTGAAATGTTATCAATACTAGCAGCAAAAATAAATAGCCTCTTTTGTAATTGTCTAAAAGTTTCTTCCTACAAAAATTCTACTGCACTATAAGATATCTAGTGGGATGTGAAAAACTGTTTTCTTGCCTCGTTTTAATCTTTTAATGATTCAAAATTAATAGAACATAAGTGAGACTTTTTAAATTAACAAATTGTACTCGAAAGATAGGCAGAGTGAGATATCCAAGTGTCAGGCTTACTGTGTCAAACTAGTATTGATTGAAACTAATATAATCCACAATTGCGTATTCATACGAGTGGTCCGTGCATAATATGGGCAGTAGGTTACAGGATAAACAAATCAGGGGTAAATTTAAACAAATGCGGGGACTAATCAGAACGTATTATGTGCTGTGTGGAAGCCAGTAATTTTTTTTTTCTTTCGTCTAGTGAAAGGGCTAAATTTACGAGAATGAAAAAGAATGGCGTGGCGTTTCGAAACTAGTAATGTGCGGTTGTATACTCTCAGGCGAAATAAACTAGAATATTACTATAAGATAAATATGAGCAAAACCCACTCCGGGGGTAGAATTGTTTAAGGCATCACTCTCGTAATAGAATGGACTTACAATGACGGGGCAATCGGGGTTCAAATCCCAGTCGGGTATAGCGAGAGTGGTTTTTCCTAAATGAGAGTATACTTCCTCTAAATTCAGCCTTCCATATACCTAACTCATTAGCGTAATTAATGCATATGGGTATAACCTGAACGGTAGTAAGACGTGGTACTAAAATAATAGAAAAATAAAAATTAGCATCCACATGTGTTGAGAGCAGAGAGGGAGGACTGCTGAGAAATCTTAAAAAGGCTCGTGAACGTATCCATTTTATTAGCGGCAATAAAATAAGATACAGTTGTATCGGGATTCATTGTAATAAGGAGATTCGAGTCAGTATTAAACTCGTGGATCTCAAATACCTAAAATATAAAAATGTAAGGCTTTAAAATACAAAAAAAGTTGGCTAACGGATGAAATTTAAGTGATTATAAAACACACAAAAATAAATTGTAGAATATTTACCAAGCGTTAAATTTTGACTAGGTGCTAAGCATGTCTATGACAAGCGCTATTTTGTATTTTGCGCGAGATCTGTTCCATGTTGTGTTTATCTTAATAGATTTTTCAAAACAGGTGGTGGCTTAATTTGTGTCCATGGCTCTGCCAGGCTATCGGGATTTATTTTTTACGAGTTTTGGATTTTTCTCACAAAGAAATATAGGCCAAAACTATATCTCAATAATTCTTTCCACGTGATCGTGGTGTCTTGAATCCCCCCTCCGCTCCTGGGGCCACCCCCCTATAGCAAATTTTAGTTTTAAGAATTTTGGGGGGGACTACAGCACTTAAGGTGAAAGTGAAGGAGATACGAGAAAAGCTAAGTGTTTTTGCAGTTTTTGTATCAAATAATTTTCAAATAGAAACATAAAGTTCAATTTTCTACAACTTAACAGTTCTTAAATATCGGTCAATTTCGGTGGCCGTATGATCTAACGCGCTACTCTCGTGTTAGACTAGACTGCTAAAATCCCGGTTGGGTGTACTGAGGTTTTTTTTTCCTAAATGGTTTTCCACTCTCCTTCCGCGTAGATGTGGGTGTACTTCTCCTAAATCAAACCTTTACAATCCCTAACACATTAGTGTAATCAGTAGGCCTACTACATAGGCATATAGCCCGAATGGGTAATTTACGTGGTGCTAAAAAAATAGGTCAAGGATGTCTCGGAATAATTTATTGAGAACTTTCTATGTTCATTTAAAATGTTCGTTATCTAATGCCGCTATGCTCATGACAGATATTCGAGAATTGATTATATTACCATTTGAAGGAAATTAAACTCTTTGTTTCTACCGGAGCAATATATTTTTTTTATTTTGGCTAAAAAATATTTTAATATAAACACTGCAAAAACACTGGCCTTTTCTCGCGGCCCTACCACCTCATTTTAAGTAATCAGTGTGCGAAGTTTCAGTTTTTTATTTTATCCTGAAATTTGATAAAAACTCTGAACTCTCAGTCACAACATTTCTTTTATTATATAGATATTTTTCTGAGGGAAATTAAAAATATATTTAGCAGGTTAGCAAGAGAAATTAATATCTCATTAACACATCGGTAGGCACGCGTCCCATCCTGTCTGGTTTGTCGGTGGCGTGTAGGTCGGGATGCGAACCCCGGCTGTAAATGCTGGTGATTTTGACCTATTCTATTCAAAATTATGCTTCTTTAATTCAGGTTGTTAAATGCCTTTATTTTAAACACATCAATAAAATAATATAATTCTGTATTGAATAATACTGCACCATCCTGTATACTATATCCTTCTTGCAAGGTCGTGGTCACTCATATAAATAACACACTAAACGATCGAGTGTGTTTCAAATGCAGTTCCTTGGCACTTTACAGACTGCTTCAATTAATAATACTCCCTCCCTTTGCCCCTTTCCCCGATAACATGGCGTCTTTGTCGATAGCGTCGTAAAGTGCATAGTGTCGATCTAATTCAAGAAAGACTAACGTCAACTTTTAAATATAGACCTACATCTCATTACCTCATCTACATGGTGATGGTACTGGAAGATATTTTCCTAGAAAATTACATAGCATTTAATCGAATAGCAGTGGGGGTTGAGCGGTATGAGTGGTCTAAGTCGCCTCGTTTGGTCACCATTTACATGTTATGGGGTTCGAATACCAGCCAGGTTAACTGGGAGGGGGGTATTTTTTAAAGTTTTTTTTGTCCCCTGCAGGTAGATACTGGTGCAATCTATCATAAATGTACTCTTCTCGTTCTGCCTCTTTAGATTAAGTGAGATGAGGATATTTAAATTTTACAATAAGATACGTACTACACACACAAAAACACGAATAAATGGTAAGTGAAGAATAAACTTAGGGCCTCCCACTTTTGATTTCAATTTTAAATAAATATATTATTTATATTTTGTGACAAAATTGGCTGGATACCTGAAACTTACAATTCATAGTTCTAGAACAAATATTGCTAGAAACATTCCACGTTGTTTTCATAGTTATATCAACCCCTATAACGTTTATATTTAATTGTTGTTCTCGTAAAGCCTTAACACTTCATATATAGGCCTATAAAATGGTGTTAGTTTCAGAAAGTACATAATATTTTCCACAAAAATTAAATTGGTAAAAATAGTTCAACCAAATTATAGGCATCTTTATAACTTACTCCAATAATGAAACTGCCCATTTCACGAAATCGGTAACTTTCGTGAACTGGTCTTTTCCATTGACCATTTAACGAACTGGGCAAAATTACATTATTTCTTGTCACTTCATGAATTAGAACCTATTTATTGTTCTATCGATTAAAAGCGTAACTGAAATCGTTTTAAGATATTATACTAAACTTACCCAATATAACTTAACCTAGCCTTCCATTCTAAAAGATTAAAAGTTAAATTAACTTAAAGACCAAACCTTTTTCTTCGCGTGTCCATTTCACGGATCCAATTTACATTAATTGGATAAAGATTAGAGCTGCCTATATCAGCGTTTCCAAAAGGTGTTCCGCGGAACCTGGGGTTCCGTGGAAGGGTCAAAAGGGTTCCGAGTTCAGATCTTCGTGTTCAATTGTCAGACATTAAGCCTAATTTTAGTGCTATTATAAGTAAATATGTGAAAAAATTTCATTCTCACATTAAATAGTTACTTTTTTTTTACGATAAATGTTTTATAATACTTATAATAATTATTTTTTATTTAAATTATTCTTTCTTTTCATGTCAAACATGAAAATATTCAAACTACACTACAAGGTACAATCACTTTTGTTATTATCAAAATGGGGTTCCGCCAAAAAAAATATGATCAATTAGGGTTCCGTGGCAAAAAAAAATTGGGAACCTCTGGCCTATATCATTAAACTCACGAATTGGGTGTAACATATATGTATATTATATCAAATATATCACAATATTTAAGCTGTGCATGTGTGTATTGTTATTGTAAATTAGGACTGTCCTCGTCTCACTCAATTTAAGGAGGGAGAGCGAGAAAGGAGGGCTTAAGTTAAATTTCACAAGTATTTACCTGTAGAGAGAGCAAAAAAACTCAATAAAAATATATAATGCACCTGGCCAAGAATTTCTCTAGAAACGCTCTTCGGTAGCCGCGTGGTCTAAGGCGCTACTTTCATTCTATACTAGACTGCCAATGACAGTGAGATTGAGGTTCTAAACTCGGTCGGGTGTACTGAGGGTGGTTTTTACAAAATTGATTTTCACTCTTCCTCTACGCAAATCCGGGTACACTTCATCTAAATATATCCCTACTAATCTCTAAAACCATTATTGTAATTAGTACATAAGCGTATAACCCGAACTGGTAGTAAGACGCGGTGCTAAAAAAATTTTTCTAGAAATTGCCAGTAGCCCTAAATATAGAGAAGTCTAACCGGAAAGAAAAAGTAATAACATTTTATTTCAAGGACTGTGATTTCTGGAGCTATCGCTTTTGATCGATTGTATTAGTATCTTTAAAATAATACTAATAATATAGTAAAGTGTTATGAACCTAATTTTTCTTTAGATTAAGCGCTCGCCTCATGAGCATATTTTCGTGGGTTCAAACCCAGCTGAGGTGAATTGATTTTTATTGAGCGATGAAAATCTATAGTACAGCTTCCTTCGGAGGGGAAGTAAAGTCGTCGGCCCCATGTTGAATTTGGCATGTAAAAAACCCCTGGAAGGTATGTGATAATATCTTTCTGGCCAAATTGGTAAGTGCTCTCGCTCATAGAAATTCAGTGTGGAAGGCAACGGGGAACCACTGCACTTCCTGAACCTCCATACCAGATGGTGCAGGCGGCATTAACCGGCCGAAGGGCTGGATAAAAATCACATCAAACTAACCTTCTGTTTGTTGAGTTTAGAAGAATAAAGTGTTATCAACGTTGACCGAAAAAAAAATATTGTATTTTTCTAAACTTTTCTTTCCTACCAGGATTCTACTGACTGCAACATAATTTATAAACAAATATCTTGGCTACAGATGTCAAAAACGGATAAGATTGTCTTGCTACTTTTATAGATGAATGTGAATAAATTGTAACTATAAAATCAGGGCAAACAGTTTGAAACGAAGGTAACAGCGGTCTCTGAACGAGCTCGTGCCTGTGAAAGTTGATCCCCAGATAAATATATCAAACTGCTCTGGAATAGAAATAAAACTGTTCGCGTCGATAAGTTGGATATTTATAAGGGGTATAAATAAAGTATTCCTTGTACTTTGGCAGTAGTCCCGCTACAAGTTTCGTTCGCTGAATGGATCCCCCTCTTAGTTATTTTAGCTTCTCTATAACTTGTTCATAAACGATGTTGTTTGTGGAACTTTATAATATCCAATTTAAACATAAGTATAAAAATATTTGGGGGCGAGGGTTGGGAGGTAGAGGGGACACTGAAACTACAACACAATTTTCATAGGAATATTATTCTTTTATCGGACAGCTAGAAAAGCTACAGGACCAAACTTTCACGTGCTTGTACGTCAGGTTAGTTATCTGCAACAGTCACTTTTGATAGTTATTAATAAAACAACACCAATAATATATTAATAGGTTTTTTATCACCGCGTTTTACTACCTGTTCATGTTATACGCATATGTATTAATTACGCTAATGAGCCAGGGATAGAGAAGATTGAATTTATAGGAAGTGTGTCCGCATTTTCGTGGAGGGTGAGGGGAAAATCATTTAGGAAAAACATCCTCAATACACCCAACTAGGATCGAGCCTCGATCTCCCAGTCTTTAGAAGTCCCGTCTAACACGAGAGTGACGCCTTAGATCATGCGGCCATCGAAGCAGGTATTATTAATTTTAACAGTAAAAAAAAAATGTTATTTTCTAAAAGGCCCTTCCTATGAAATTTGGACTGTATTACAACTCTCTAGCGTTGAAGCGATGCTTTTTAATAATAAAAAAAAAACACTGCGTGTCCTAAAATAATGTTCCTAAACCCGTGTACCGGAATAATTTTGCTTCATCATTTACAGGTTTTTAGTGCGATAATGGGCTAACGATTCGATCACGGACTGAAATTCCCGATATATGCTGGGCAAATCGACAGTTGTGTGCACGCCGGGGTTCCCAGTAATGTGTAAATATTAATAGTAACAGCGCCTGAGGATGAAACACATGGTCAATAAAACATTATTGGGGAAGGGGTAAGATAGGGGGAGGGGGAAGGGGGTATTGAGAGGTCCGGTGTAGGATGGGTCCATGAGGCGGGGTGGGATCAAAAACTGTACTAGGGGGGAGGTGAGGGGAAGGAGTGTAAGGGGGTAGACACATAGCAGAGCAACAGAACACCGTGTAATGTCACTGCGTCGGCGCAAATAGGTCCATCAAGAGTAACAGAGAGAGAGATATGTAACATTGAAATCTGAACGGTAGAGAGGGGCTTTTTTTTTTTTTCGTGGGGATTTCTCCAAGGTAGCTTCTCAGTAGATCTCCAGCACAGCATCCGATCACCTGTAGCGGATAACAAGACTCTCTCTCACACACCCGCGCGCGAACAGACGTGTATATATATTTATATCTCTCTCTAACGCCCTCTTCTCGCTCTCCTCGTCTCAATGAAAGTGCACAGATAACCCGGCAGTGTTCCTCCAGTCGTCTTGCGATCCTGAAGCCGGCCACACCGGAGTGTCAGCCCCAAGAAACGGATTCACTCATTTAAACGACACATTCTCAGGAAGGGGGGAAAAAAAAAGTATCACTTAAAAATAATAATAATTACACATTCATTTATTCGTCACAGGAAGTGTATTCTTCTTGAACGGTTTGTCTTACTCATTTGTTTATATACGTCATCAAAAGTTGACTTTTTCTTCTTCTTTTTTTTTATACCCCCCTCGGTTGCGAAATCTTGTGAGTGTGACGAATCTCAAAGAATGTTTAAACATATTTTTAAATTGCGTACTTCAAATATATCGCTCATTCATAATGTTTAGTTAAAAAAAAAATTCTCGGTATTTTTAAAGTAGGCGGTAGACAAGAGACTGGGTGGGGGCGTATAAAGTCATCTCTGCCTGCACGCACGCGCTTTACAAGGAGGGGAAAAAAACACCCTCAAAAGGATAGACACTACCAACTTTAATGACTGTACCATTTTCAATATAAATAAATCTGTTAGTTGTTTTAAACAAATCTTATTTCCGTTCTATCGACGAATGCGGGTGAGCGATACAGCACCAGTGGTCGTGATAAAAGACACATTGAGAAGGGAGCTGTGGCGGTAGAAAGGGGTGCATCGAGAGGTGTTATAATCGAGAGAAGGGTCATAGGACTATATCATCAGCCACCAGTTTCTGGTCGGCTCGCTTGGTATCCGGGGTGCGGGTTAGTGCGTCTGAATCCCTGAAGAAGAACCATGGACTTCTCCACTTGCGTGCTAGTGACTCTCTTCTTTGCCCTGGTGAGTTACTCTTGTATTTCTGTAGATAATATATTTTGACACATTATTTGGGATTGAAATATATACTAGTTGTGTTTTTAGCTTATTTAGTTCCCATAACACCCTTAGCTGAAAATAATTGTCAATTTTTTAGTTAGTTTTCTCATTGTGTCTTAACTACTCCTTCGGGTTGTACGCATATGTATTAACTACACTAATGGAGTAAGGATGAGAATGTTTTAATTTAGATTAGATGTAGGCCTTCTTGCATTTTTGTGGAGAAAGAGGGGGAATAATTTAAGGAAAAGCACCCTAATTGCACCAAACCGGGATTGGAACCCTGTTATTCCCGCCAACGGCAGTCAAGTCTATTGCGAGTGCGACGCCTTAGCCCATTCGACCACTAAAGCGGGTATGAATCGTTATTAGGATTTTTAATATTATTTGACAAAACCGTAAAATGAATGTTTATTACTAGTCCATTTTTGAGATATTGTTCCGTGTCTTACTTAGGAATAATAAATAAGGATTAAGTTTATAAAAAAATTACAATTCAAACTAATGAGTAGCCCATATCGGTGGACTTAACCTCAATATTGTGAAATCTGGTTTGCTGGTGGCAATAATGTTGAGGATCGAATCCTGTTCGAGGGGAACTGAGGGTGTATTTTTGCTTGAATGGTTTCCAAATCTAACTCCACTCAAATGTTGGTACATTTCCTCAAAATCGTTACTTATTTATTCCTACCCCATTAGCGAAGTTTGAATTAATCGACTAGGCTACTTAAAATATAACCGAATATAGTGTAAAACTTCAAAATCTGATAAGTTTATTTTGTGATTATTTTCTACCTTCACTTTTACATTATTACCACTAACTAAAGTTTCTCGCAATACGAACCATCTTTGAGGATAGGATTAATCAATTACTTGTGACGTTACGTTAGTCATCCTCGCTTGGGGGTCGAAAGCTTTGAAAGCTTAACTTTATAAACGCTGACAGACCCAATCTGAAATAATAGTTCGACTTCTTATTGGGACGGTTTTCAGTTTTCATGTAGTTTGAATTCGCTGTAATCTTGGTCCTAAGCGCTCATAACTCCAATTACATCTGAAAAAAACAATATTATTCTTAGTGGTTGACTTGTTAGGTAAGCCATCTACAGGTACACGGGACATTAGTTCGATCCCAAGAGCTGACGAAGAATTATTATTTTTTTGTTATAATTCACATTTGTAGGTCTCTAGTTTCTGAAACTCTTGCGTCAGAGTTTGTTGTTCAGCAATAAAAATAATGTCCTGACCTATTTTAAATAGTTTATAAGTTTTTCAGATACAATCTTGTGTTAGTAACTAAAGATTTGTAATTTTAAAACAAATTAAAACTTTATAATTTAAATCATACATTTAATTTTCTATTAGAAAAAGTTAACGTTTCACGCAGAATTCAAGATTTATTTATTTTCACTCAAATACTTATTTTTTACTCGCCATTTTCAAAATGGTTCTCTTGCTTTGAACCAAATATTTCTACATATACATGCACACTTCATACGACTCTTTCCACAAAAAATGGCCGACCTCCTTTAGGACTTTGACTGAATAGCCGATCTTTGTTTTTTTTTTTTGTGAGCGTGACTGTAATTATTTACTGTGGAGGTGTGTTTTATGCGGTGTAATTAAATATACTCTATTAATACTTCACTAATAGCGGTTTATTAATGAATATATGTAGGACTGCCATCTGAGGCTGCGTGCCCTCTAGCCAAATCTAGAACTCACTATTGCGAGATTCGTAGAAGGAAAGTTAAATTATGGATTGCAAGCTATTATTTCAGGCAAATTAATTAAGAGTTACAGTATTATTTATGTATATACTCTTAATTCAACAACACGAAGGTTGATTTGATGTGATTCTATCCACCCGGCGCTGGACATGTACTCAGACTTTCAGCTGGTTAGTGTTGCCTACATCATCTGGTTGAAATCCCATGTGTTAGTGCTACCTGCACCATCTAGTAGAAATACCATGTACGGGGGTAATTCATAGAATGTGGTAGCTACCCGCTGCCTTCAACGTTGAATGTATATGAGCGAGCGTGAAAGGACCTACCAATTTTGCCGTGAATGATATTTTCACATAGCTTCCAAGGTTCTTTTACATGCCTCAATCGACCTAGTGTCAACGGCTTTACTTCCCCTCAGAAGGAAGTTGTGCTACGAGTTCTTATTCCTCAAGAGAAATCCGTTGACCTCTGCTGGATTTGAACCCACGAACATCGGGTCCTAAGACGAAGACTCTACCCCAAGATAGCCAATGTTGACATAAACAATAGAGCTTGTTTACAAAAATATAATTTATTCACACGCTTGCAAAACTTATGCCCTTACAGGACATCAATAAGCTAAGAGCTTAAGAGTCCGTCTCACCTCACGGATATCATCTCACTTAGGTAGCTAATGAAGAAAGAACCAGATGTCGCATTGTAGTGTGGCTTACTGTATTCTATTTTAGATACCAATGGAACCTAGACAAGCGTAAGCTGTCTTGGTATATTTTTAAAAACATAACAAAATTCAAAAACTATTATTTTAAAATGGAGAAAGGACTTTTAAAATGATTCCAATTTCAGTTCTGTGAAGTAAAGAAAGAATAAAACCACACCTCTCTCCGATTTATGACTAAAAGTGTGCTTGTATCTAATTTACTGGTTGATTGAATGTAATACGGGCTATTATGGGACTGGTATGAGTGGATTAAGGCTAATTACTAAGGCACTGCACCAGAACTAGTTTAAAAGATATACATGAAATCGTTTAAAAACTCTCCCAAGTTCATTTGGTCACTATCGAACTGCGATCTTCTTGGTTTAGAGTCAGAGGTGCTAACCACTCTTATAAGCTATACTGAGGGCCCAAACCTTAATAACCTAAAAATAATCAAAAGATGACCTATAAAATCACCTAAAATATGAACAAATACTCGTAATTAAAGCACGCGAATAAATCGAACACGCACAATCGAAATTAATTTACATATGTAAATGCAATGAAAAGCCATTAACAACTAAGCTCTTCATACTTACTTACCCTATGGCATTAGGAACTCGAAAGTTCATTGCCGCACTTGCAAAAGTACACCACCTATCTCTATTTTGAACTAGCTATATCCAGTCCACCTCATTACACACTATCTCTTTCAGGTGCATTCTAATGCCATCCTTCCAGCTGCATCTATGTCTTCCTTATGGGTCTTAACACAAATTTTATCTAAAGGCTTAATTTATGAGATGAGTAGATTAGTTAATGAAAATGCACCCGAATCAACAAAAACATGAGATGAGAAAAGAACGCTTATCACAAGGGGGAAAACTACCCCCAGATTCGAATCTCAACCTCTCCATCACAGGTGATCCAATATTTTGAAAGTCTGACGCCTTATATGGTATGACCACATGGGCGGGATGAACGAACTAATAAAAAAACCTCCTATAAGTTTATTCCTACGTCTTTCCCACTAAACACGTTCATCGAGACGATCCTGTGAAGACCTGGTTCACAAGATACAATGAGGTGTAGTCCAATTTTCATAGGATGAGCCTTATCTGACAGCTAGAAAGGCTACTCCCACTACTTTCACGTATTCACATATCAGGTCATGTGATCTGCAGCTGTCGATTTTGCTGAATATTATCAATACCTATAAAATGGCACTAATAATAAAGTAATATATTATCAATATTGGCTGCAAAAAACAAGTTTGTATTTTATAAAAGTCCCCGTCTATGAACATTGGATTGTAGAGCCACTCGTGTAACCTGTTTATTAGACCAACCTTGATCGTCCTAATAAACCTCCCGTGCCCTCCACCGTCTCCTGATTATAACTCTTCATTCATAACCTCCATTACAACCAAACGACGAGACGAACGAACACACCTTTTGTTCTCGACTAGTCACGCTGTTGTCGCCTCGGCCATGTAATTGCCGGGAAGATTGGCGCTTTTTAAAAATGATTAGTAAATAATTCATTCAAACATTGTTTTTATTACGTTCGTGTGTCGAACTGTTGTTTAGTTTAATGTTAAGCACGTTTACACCTTTAGAGCACATTATAACCTACCTTTTCCTATCACAACTTAATGTGCCTCTTCTTGATTCAGACGTTTCCGGTTTGATACTCGTTTGAGTTGAGTCGTATAATCATATCGCCTGGACACCTTCAAGTTGATAGCGTGTTAAATCACACATAATAATATATAATAATTATTATTATTCTACCCGTTCGGGCTGTCCGCATTTAATTACTTAAGGGGATAGAGGCGAAAAAGATATAACGTAGAGGAAATGTACTCGCATTTGTGTGAAGGAGTCTTGAAAATCATATAACCTCAGTACACCCAACCTATATTCGAACCCCGATATCTCCATTATCAGCAACTCAGTCTATTAATAATTATTAGCATCGCGTCTTACTACCCGTTCGGATAATACGCACTTACGCTAATTTGTAATGGTAGGGAAATTGTGAGATGAAATGAAGGACCTACAGTTTAACGTGGGATCCGAACCACGGTGGAGGCCTGGCACTCCACACATTTACAAGTTGTAATTAATACACGTCTTATCAGAGGTGAAGGAAGGGATTGGTAATCAGATAAATCTGTGCCGGGACCGAGTATTGAACCCTGGATCCCCAGCACACAGAAGTCTGACACCTTACTCCTAGACCGCCAGGTCACCTAACTCAGTCTATTAAGAGACTGGCATCTTAGACCCTTCTTTCATCAAAGGGGGTGTCACATCTATTTATTTTTATTTTTTTAGCACCACGTCTTACTACCTGTTAGTATTATACGCATGTGTATTAACTACACTAATAAGTTAGGGATGAAGAAGGTTGAATTTAGAGGAAGTGTACCCGCATTTCCGTGGAAAGACACGAGTGGAAAACAATTTAGAGAAAACCACCCTCAGTACACCCAACCGGGATTCGAATCCAGATCTCCCTGTCATCGGCAGTCTAGTATATTGCGAGAGTGATGCCTTAGATCATGCGGCCACCGAAATAGGTTTTATTTTATTGAAGTGCAATATTTACTGAATAAAATAATACCTTATTCTTTATGGGTTTTTTTGTATGACCATTTATTAAAGTAAACCTATTATCATTATTGTTTTTTAAAAGTTCCTCATGAAAGTGGTTATCTGGAAGCTCACGTTTGGTGAACTCCTAGTTCATACGTCCTCGTCAGGATTCTAATCTATACTATGGGTCAGTTTCATAGTCAGACATAGTACGCCTCAAGTGCGGCGCTATACTAAATACAAGACGTCACCTACCTGAAATTGAATGGAATGGGCCAGTTTCATATGCTAAACTGGCCCATTCCATTTTGGTCTAGGTAGGTGTCGTCCTGTATTTAGTATCGACTCGCACTTTAGGCTCACTAAGTCTGACTATGAAACTGGCCCTATGTCGAATAGCTAAACACACATTAGTATTTGAAACTTTTTGTAAATCAGAATAACAGAAAGAATGAAACGTTAAAACGAGAAATGATTTGGAGAATTTTTTTAGGATACTGTATTCTGTTTACGTATGCATCCCAAAACTTAGATAATACAATATGATCCCCAATATTCCCAATGTTGTTCACTTTAGTCCTTAATTTTTTATAGCAAATAAAGAGACTAATTAAATGCTAACAATGTTTGTTATAATGTTGATCACATTTAGTTAAGTGATAGTTATGTTTCTTCTATCATTATATTGGGCTAAGCTGCCAAAAATCAGAATAATAGGGCCTACCTCTAGATAAAGCTGGCTTAAAATTTGAGAAAAACGTGTAATTTTTTCTACTTTAAATCTGAAATTTTTTTTACTCCTCAAATATCCATCAAAGCTTGAAAAATTCTCCAAAGTAAATGCTATTCGCAAGTTTAATAACATTAATAAATCCCGTCCCCTCCTATAAAATGTTTGATGTGTTATCCGAACCAAAGGAGCATTCTAAAACAACAGTTAACTGTGGTTGGTTTGTTTACTGAAGTAAGTTATCCCGCGGCCTGGTTGGTTCTTGCGTTATCATAGCACAGTAACACTTCCTATATCCTATACTACATATTGACAAGATTGTGTCTCCACTACAACGTCCAACACACACAAACACGTATTTTTATTTACACTTTTTTTGTCACTATGTCTCACTAACTGTTAGAGCTATACTCATATGGTCTAGGGATGTGGAAGGTTGGATTTAAAGGAAGGTTACCTGCATTTGCATGCAGAGAGAGTAGAAAACCATTTAAAGTAAAACCAGCCTCAATACACTCCATCGGTATTCGAACCCCAATCTCCCTGTCATGTCATCGGAATTATGATCTATTAAGAGAGTGACGCCTTAGGTTATGCGGCCACCGAAGTTTATAATAACATGTTAATAGCTGCTTCAAACAAAACATCTGAATAGTTGATAATAATAGTTTAGTCAAAAATAGAATTACGTTGTATCATTTGTCACCAAAATATTCATATTTTTCATTCGCTTATTACTTTAGATTAGGTTATTAACAATATCGTCCGCTTCCACGCTTCCGTATAAGCCTCCAAGGCAGTGGTACTTAACCTGAGGTACGCGTACACCCAGGGTACGTGAATACATCTTATAAGGTACCTATGTAACATTTAACTTTATATATTACTCGTTTAAAACTTATTATTTGATACATTATTTTGGATGTATTTATTTGTATTCAGATTATAAAATTTGTAAAACCTCCATTATGCACCAACAACTTTGGTGGTACAGAGTTGAAGATAGATTATGTTTGAGTTTACGCGAACAAAAAGGTTGAATACCGCTGGTCTAAGGCATCACCCTCGCAGTACACTGTATTACCGATGACGAAGTGATAGAAGTTTGATCCTGGTAGGTATACTGAGGGTGGTGTTTCCTAAACAGTTTTCCGCTTTTTTTTCATGCAAATGTTAATATATTTCCTCTAAATTGTACCTTCCTCACTCCTATCCCAATAGTGTAAATATACGGATAGCTCGAATGGTCAGTTTTAAGATGTGGTCCTTTCCCAGGAGTATATGCTACAAGTGAAGCTTCCTTAAAACTCGTTTTTCTCTTTATGTTCCCTCAGTATTGATTATAGCCTAAATTTGCGCTAGAGCAGACTGGCTTGAACAAATGAGGCACGCGGAAAAGGCGAAAGGATCGTAACTGGTTTGCGGGTAAGCGGAAGGTCGGCGTTCGAATCCTGGCTGGGTGTTTAGTTTTCAGTGTAAGTGTAGTGAACATGAGTTAAGGAAAGTGTTTTTGCAGATTTTATAGCAAAACTATTTTTTCGCCAAAATAAATAAAATATTGCTCCATTAGAAACATAGGGTTTAGTTTTCTTCACATAATGATACCAAAAAGTTGTTGAATATCTATAAGATGAGAAACTTTTTAAATTAAGAGAAAAAGTTGTCATTAAATACCAGGACTTGAATCATGATCTGTTGAAGTCATCATATGAAGAAAATTTAACTCTTTATGTTTCTACTGAAGAATCATTTGATTTCTTCCGAACAAAACATTTTTTTTTAAATAAAAACTGCAAAATACTGCTCCCTTAACTCGTGTTCCCAACACTCCCACCTTAAATGTTTCTTAAAAGGCTTTTTTCTTCTAATTAGTCTAAAAGAAATACATCCTTATATTAATAATCCTGAAGATATTTCAGTATTCTAGGTCTACCTGTTTCGATTAAAACCAATGTGGAAAAAAATAAGTTTATTTAGTAAAATCCATCCTATATGTATAGTCTGTTCACGGTAATTTTTCACTTTTCTAACACTCAACAAATTACCAAAAATAGTTTCGTATTTATCATTTATCGTATGCCACTTTGACAAATAATGTAAATCGATCGCACTTGTCAAAGTTTTAGCACACATTATTTTTGAATTGGATGAATACTAAGCTGTTGTTTTAAATTAATTTTTTTTTGTCATGAAAGACCAAAATTGCAATGAACGGGTATACATACATTCAATGATATTATCTCTGACATAATTTTAGAAGAACATCGCATTTGTGTGTTTATGAGTATATAAAGAATGGAAGAATTGTTTTTTTGTTTTTGTTTTTAAGTAAATAGCATCTGAAATGATTTGTGAAGAAGACAAAAAAAAAACTGTCCAGCAAATTCTATACGAATACAACAACAAAATGCTGTCAGAAATGAAAACATTTGACAACTTTTTAGGGTTATTTTATAGGTATTGTTAATATATATCAAAAGTGACAACTTAAGATTATATTACTTGATGTATGAATACATGAAAGTAGATTTAGACGTTTTCTAGCTGCCATTTAAGGTTATTCCTATGCAAATGGCGACGTATTGGACAGGTCATCCCTCATAGAATGGGAGTTTTTTTTTTTACAAGTTTGGTGAGATGACTTTGGCATCACTCATGGTGTCTGTCAATCATTTTATGGGCGTTTCCTATTCTTGTTCTCAGATATACTAAGGGCAACTTGAATCATGTTATTGTTTCGGATGGAAACCTCGTCATCTGTCCTGTCATATTACCACAGGAGAAATTGGAGGAGGGGGGAAAGGGGGCTATTACGACCATATTGAAACATTAAAACCAAGCTTTGGATTTTTATTTGGCACCAAACAATAAATTATAGAAGATTTAATAGTTAGCCTTAAGATGGGGTGGTAGTGAGCGTGAGTTTAGGGCAGTATTTTCGAAGTTTTATATCATAAACATTTATTTGACCAAAATAAATATTTCTTCTATAGAATCATATAGTTTAGTTTTCCGCACATACTAATATCAACAGTTCTTTAATATCTGTCAAGGGTGTCCTGGAATTTAGTGACAACTTTTTCTCTGCATTTAAAAAGTTTGTCACCAAATGCCGCTATGCTCATGAGAGATATTCAAGAACTCTTGAGATTAGCATGTGCAGAAAGCTAAAATCTATGTTTCTATAGAAGAAATATTTGATTTATTTTGGCCAAAAAATGTTTATGCTATAAAAACTGCAAAATTAATGCACTAAACTGGTGCTCACTACCACCCCACCTTAAAGTTGAAAAAGCTTGGAAATGAATAGTAGAATAAATAATTTTACTTTTTAATTGAAGAGTTACACAATTTCAAACCACTACTCTCATTGTAACCATAGGTGAAATTAAATATTATTTAACTAACACTTATGAAAAATAAATGTATACAGTACATGCTGACAAAACAATAAAAGTTATACAATTCTTATAAGGCATCTACTTTTAATTTTTTATATCTTTTAAAATTTAAACCTATCGTAAGGTGATATTAGAAATTACAAAAATACTATCTCATAATTATAAAAAAAATACTCAAACACTTTTAATATATAATAGACTAGAATGCCAATAACAGGAGATTGGGGCTCAGATCCCGGCTGGTTGTACTGAGGGTGGTTTTCCCAAAATGGTTTTCCACTCTAACTCAACGCAAATGCGGGTACACTTCCTCAAAATTTAACCTTCCCAATCCTAACTCCTTAGCGTAATTGGTACATATGCGTGTAATTTACTAAAAAGCGGTGATAAAAATATATATACATAGTATTTATGAAAAATGGAATGCATTTGTTGATAAAACAATCAAAATTAAATAATTACAATAATTCATCTTTTTTGAAATGTTTTTATACCTTTTGAAATGCAAACCAATTGTAGGCTGATGTAATAAATAACAAAAGTCCCATCTCAAAATTACAAAAATCTACTAAAACAGTGTTAATATATTCATACGTCAAGCCTTTTGATTTTCAGCTATCACGTTTGAAAGATACTATAATAAAGTAAAATGTTGTCAATGCTGATCGCAAAAAAAAGTTTGTATTTCATAAAAAGTCCTTCCAACCAAAATCCTACAAGACATGCATTTCTTGGCTGCATTAATTGTGGTTCATTATAAGCAAAATATTTTATTGTAAACCTAACTTTAATACTTTAAAATTATGGGCAATTTGTACTAATGGTACTCAAACTGTTACTGTAAAGAATAAAGGAGTGACCCGCGGAGGACATGCGCTCTAAATGTCAAGCTCATTTAGCCCGGTTTGCCAGTATTGGAAGGTACCAGTTAAGAATCCCGTTTAGATGTACTGACCGTGTTTTTTGCTGCATTTTCATCCACTCTCTCTCAACAAAGATGGGAGTACATTTTCTTTCAATTATACTTTTTTTCATCGCTACGACATTAGCATAATTAATATAATGAGTATAAGCACATAGGTTGCAAATCAATGTACTGTCCGTATTTAGGGGACCACATTTAAATTAATTAAAATTAGTTGAAAAATTACATCTAGATATGGAAATCGAACCCAGCATCTTTGACTTAGTGCGCCACTTCTCTACCACTGAGCTATCAAGAACTCATCTCGAAATTTAAATTAAATGATTAATAATAGATACATATAACCCGGACGGGTAGTGAGACGTGGTGGCGAAAATAAAACTGAAAGGTGACACTCCTTGGAGAGGTTTGAAGTAAACAGATTAGCTAAAATGAAAGTATCAAGGGAATGTCGCTAGCTGACTATTCGTTGGAAGACATTCCAAAGATATCCACCAAAAATATAGGATAGGGCGCGAAACAATTATACGATTAGTAACTTGAAAATTAACATTTTAATTGAAAAGTTAGTATTCACTAGCTAAATAAAAGCAAACTAAATGCTACACTTTTTCACTTTTTGAAGATAATATCACTAAAGTGAGCTCCATCGGACGTTAGTCAAACCTCAGCACATTGTCCATCACGTTCCTCAACATATATCGTCTAATTGTTTCGGCACCACCCTGTATAACCACAGATAATAAAGAACCTATTACTGACAAAATAAATATCTCTAGTTTGTTCTCTAAAGGTTTACTTCACTAAACACATTTTGACTTGTTTAAAATAATATTTTTACACCCAGTTAAAACTTAAAATAATAGTAGTTGGAACAGTAATTAGATTAATGGCAAGGCAAAAACAAACAAAAAATATCTTCTTCCGAAAACGGGATGAAGAACTTATTTTTAGCTGGCCTATATTTCAGAGCTGTGCAGCCCTGCTCCTAGAACCACACGGTAGAGAGCGAGAAAGAGATGTGTTTTTTTCAAACCACTTCTTTCGTAATAAAATAAAAAAAAATTCAAAATTTTATGAGAGATCTCGAAACTTTGATTATATAAGCTGCTGGCTTCATTGACTTTGGCGTGACAGGTCAGGGTTCAATCTGGACCGGTAGCACAAAGCTATGGTTGCCTATCACATATTACAACTTGATCGTGGACCCTACCACACGCCCCCCCCCCCTTTACTGTCTGGGCAAACACATTTGAATTTTCTCTACTCATAACCAATTAAATTTTTGTTCCTTAAATAAAACTTTTCACAACCTCGTGTCAAGACGCTTTTTGATAAAAAAAAATTAATCAAACTTCTTAGTACAGTATCTAAAAACACGAACTTACCCAGGAATGTATTTTATAGGAGTTGAGTAGAGTCCTACCATCAAGGACGCGGGTGACCCCCCCACCTGCCAAAAGATAGCAAGGATTAATTTGTTTTCATTAAATCCTTTTTGAAACACTTTAAGATTTTTTCAAACATAATCAGGACTCCAAATGTTTAGAATTTTATAACATATTAATGTGTTATTATTATTATATATATTATTATTATTATTATTATTATTATCTTCGCGTCCAGGCTATACGCATTTAATCACACCAATGGGGTAATGATGATGAAGACAGAATTTAGAGAAAAAGTAGCTGTATTTGCGTGTAATTTATGAAAAACTACTCTCAATACGTCCAGCAAGGATTCTAGCCTTAGGGTGGGGTGGAAGGGGACGCGAGAAAGGGCCATTGTTTTTGCAGTTTTTATAGCAAAACATTTTTTTTTTTTGGCGCAAACAAATAAAATATTGCTCCATTACAAACAGTTCAATTTTCTTCAAATGATGGTGACAACAGTTCTTAAAATATCTCTCAAGGATATTCTGTAATTTAGTGACAACTTTTTCTGTTAATTTAAAAAGTTTGTCATCTAATGCCACTATGATATTCAACAACTTTTGGTATTACCATGTGAAGAAAATTAAATTCTATGTTTCTACTGGAGAAATATTTGCTTTATTTTGGACAAAAAATGTTTTGCTATGAAAACTACATAAACACTGGCCCTTTACACACGTCCCCTTCCATCCCACCTTAACCCCCTCTCCTGCCACGCTCACATCACTGGCAAACCAGACTATATGAGCTTGATATTTAGTCCGCGTGCCCAATGATACGCGTCATCATATCATACTTTAGGAGAAAAGGAGGGGGGAATTTAACCCACAAACCCCCTCGCCCCTCTTGGTATGGCCCTGCTAGAAATTAACAGCTTGATAACCCGCACTGGTGGGCAAGCGGTCTAAATGTCAGGCTCATTTAATCTGGTTTGCTGGTGATTTGGAGGTCGGTGTTAAAACCCCAGTTGGGTGTATTATGGGAAGTCTTTACTTATTGGATTTCAGTCCTCCTTCCACGCAAATGCGGATGGTGTTCTCTAAATTTCTACCTTCCTCATCTCTACTGCGATTTCGTAATTTATATCTATAAGCTAAACGGGTGGTGAAACGCAGTAAAAATGTAAAATCTCAATACTGCGTTCGTTTTAGGAAATAGATTTGGAAACGGAATCGTTATATCCTCACGGTGTCTCAGATAACGTCATCGTATGTTCAACTTGCGGTCGAGATTTTCGAGTCAAAACGGCGCGACTGTTTGATAGTAATCAGTGCGTGTGTGTGTGTGTGTTTGATACAATGTAATAAACATGTTACGTAACGGCAATATTTTGTGTGTGTGGGGTGGAGTGAGAGAGTAGTGTGGTAGTGAAAGGGAAGTGGGGGGGACTGCGAGAGGGATGTTGTTTAAACAATGTAACTTGGTTATCTTGTCTTGTCCCTTATGACATGGTGTCGGTAAACACCGGTAACTGATAAACTTACAAGCTCTTACTTCCATTATTTTGAACTCTTGAGAAGTGTCACTTCACTGCTTTACATCGTATTACTAGCGGTTTTTTTATTTTTAACATGATATAACTATTTTTTTTTTCAAATGTTGATCGTCCTACTCTCTTTTCAAACGAACTGAAACTGTACATAAATCTCACATTTAAATATATGTTTAAAATGACACCTGGACACAGGAATATAGCCCGATACCCGTGTTTTGGTTTAGTTTTTTAACATATATTTTAATAAATATTTGCGAATGGCAGTTATCCATACGAAACGTTAATTTGGATACATTTTAATTAACCCAAGGCCATGGGATGGGTCATTTAAAATTACACTTGTATTTGCCTTACAAGATTATGTAAAAACTCAAATAAAAAACTTTTGATACTTGTCAAGGTATGTAAGTACTATTGATTAGGCTTAAACTTACATCTTTTGTAAATATCTAAGAAGGTAAGGTTTATTGATTAAAATAAATCGTACACCCTTTGCAAATGACCAATAAATCATTTCAAAAAGCATGTTAAATAATTTTAATATGATATATTAAAAAAAAAATTGTTCGTATCTCTGTCTGGGAATTCAAGTGGATATATAATATAAACAATACGAATGTTTCGCTAAGAGGAAGAAGGTTGACCACATGGTTCTAAGAGTCTCTAGTTCGATGGCAGCCGCTGTCTAAAATATATGTTATGACTCGTGTTTTAATAGACTGCTAATATGTATGTTCCCATAATTTAAAAGTCCCGGATTGATTTAAGTTAGTTTGTAAGTTATGATTGATATAAACCTTAATCATAAAGTGCATATTAAATACTACGAATACAATACATTTACAATCGTTTAGCTTAATAAATTGTTATTTTTGAAGCTATATGAATGGAGAAAATATCAACTTACTTTAAATTTTCATAAGTCATTTCATTATCTTTGACTTGTAGCACTGTCTAAACGCATATGAACCAAAAACCATAAATACCAGGCAAACAAAATGGGTTTATGTTAGTCGCTACCGTGCCAAGTCATAAAAAAATGTTTCAAAGACTCGTCGTTATATCAGCTCACTAAAATTATAGAAGGTAGTTAGTAACCTCTATGATTGATTGTCTCTTGTTGACTAGACAGTGAAATTAATTTATAGACGTAGCATCAAGGAGTTTACTTCGCCGGAAGACCTATAGCACTCAGCAAAGTCAAGATTTGTATCGCATGTATCTACTGGGTCAAGGTTACCCTCAAAGCAAATAGAAACACATAGTCGTGTGTATGTGTGTGTATATATATATATTTTATAGAGAGAGAGAGAGAGAGTATTTTTCTTTAATTCACTTTATTTTTCACTACGTCTTACTACTTGTCTGGTTTATCCGCATTAAATTAGTCTTATGGAGTAGGGATGAAGAAAATAGTATCTAAAGGAAATGCACACACATTTTCATGGAAGGAGAGTGGGAAACCATTTAGGGAAAACCACCCACATTACACCTAAACCTGACTCCCCGTCGTCGGAAAATCAGTCCAAATGAGCTTCACGATTCAGATGGCGTCTCCAGCGGAGCATGTTTTAGCGATGTAAATGTGTTTCCTTTCCTCTTAACCTATTTTCCTCTACCCCTTTTTTTTAGGTAGGTTTTGCCCCGGAATGACCATGTTGGAACTCAGAAGATGTCTAATTGCTCACTTCCCTTATGATGCCTTTAATATATCATAAATCTGTTCTTCTGTAGAGGATCGATGTTCTTCTATTAGTGAGCTCTGGAAATATGTGGTTCAGGCTCACTTCTGGACTTTACTAACGATTTTTTGGCTGAGGGAGGTGGGTGGCTGGGGGAGAGGGGGGAGGTCCCTTCCTTTATATTGTATGGCTACATTACATGGATTGCTGAAACGTAGACTACTCGAATTATTTATCACCTTTTTGAAAAATTTAATTTGAAAATAAGAACGGGTTGGGCTTTTATTTTTTTCATCCTTTTGGAGAATTTTAAAAAAGCTATTTCTAATTTGCCCTTGGCCCAGTGGATTAGATGATTATTTTCACTTGATATATTTTTGCGAGCCCTTAATAAACATAGGTTATATCAGTAAATGACTTATACACTAATTTAACTCACTCCAACGTCTTAGCTCAGTCGGTAAAGCGTCCGAGTTCATTTCTGGTGAAGTCTGAAGTGTTGTATAAAATAAAAAGTTAGTTCACTCAATAGCAAGGTTATTAACGAAGCTCTAAGAGGTAGAGAATTGGAGGATAGCTGAGAGAAAATGAACCCACATTAGCATTAAGGGGGGATGGGAAAACCACAGTGATACATCACATTTGGAAAACCATCTCCCAATACAATCGGTCGAGATTAGAGCCTTAACCTCAATTTCACCAGCAATCCAGTCTAATGTGAACGTTACTCTCTATACCTTTGCGGTTAATGAGGCTATTAATTTGGTTCTTCCTCCTCGCTAAGTAAAAACGGTGTCTTCTGGTTGTCATATAAATCCTACCTTTAAATTACACAATGGTGTTAGTTAATGTTCGAATATTTTTGAATTTTTAAAACAAAAAGCATTTGTGACCAAAATAAAAAAATATTGCGTTATTTGATGCGTTTAGGTTAATTTCCACCTATAATAATCTCAACAATTCTAAAAAATTTGTTCCGTAGATCCTGGAATTCGAACAGGACCTTTTTACTTATTTTTTTTGTGATGTTGTTAAAATGCAACTATGTTGCTGAAATATTCAAGAACTGTTGAATTTTTTTATGTGTATAAAATTAAACTAAACATACTATCTACTAAAGCTATATTTTATTTATATTTTTCGAAATGTTTACTGACATAAAAACTGCGAAAATACACGGACCTTAACTTGCGTTACCTTTATCAGAGTAATTTAGACTATAAGTCACGTGGTAATAAATGTGTTAAGTTCACGTTAACTTTTCCAATCGAAATTTTTTTTAAAAAAAACGACATTCAATCAATTCAAAGTAGCGGGATGCTAGCTCCAGCAAACAGCATGAGTTTTGGAGGGTCATTGTAGCCTGGTACCTACGGGCTCATTCACGTGTACCGCATGGCCTTGAGCCTGATTAGCGCCTTAACAATGATGAGTCTCTTTCTAGAATAACCGAGTAGGCAAAGACCACATCATGTCCCATTCTAGTCGAACAGGGCGATTCAAGGTTTTCCGCCGCCATTTATTTTTATTTTTTAATATAATTTGTTACATGTAAGTTCGACAGCTATGACATCTTATTTAATTCCGACTTTAATCTATCGATACGGCTTTCTTCCCTTTTATAACTCTCGAAGGGAGCGTAATTTGTCGTCATGTATGTAGTTCCAAACGAGCTTGTTATTAGGTCTGGATTTAAGGTTTCCTTGATTAATGGGACTGCATCGTAAGTCCTGGCCACGTTTACATCATGTGTGTATAGAATATATAGGCTAATTTGAGAGGGAATGTAAACAATCCAAGTGCCAAATGTTTAATGTAGTTTGTTTATCCATCCTAGCAGATACACTAAAGTGTTTTTTTTAATCTAACTCTTTTTTGATCTTGACCGGGGGAATTGAGAGTTAGTTTGTCTGTTTAGTGTGATTTTCCACCCTCTCTTTAAGAGAATACAAATGCAATCTTTTAAAAAAAATCTTATCCAACCTGTCCACTTAAGATAAATAGCTAAAGTATCCGATAGTAAGCCTAAATACATTTACAATTTCATACCAACAAAATATATTACTTTATATCGCATATACTTGCTGTACGTAAGCTTGACCTGTTGCTATTCACTCTCTACTTATTTAAATTGTATTTTCATTATTTTTTCTCTCCTCTTTTATCAACTCTCTCTCTCTCTCTCTTCATGCTGGCAAGATGTCTAACTCATTACAGTAATGGTAAATTACTGGCGGGATAATGAAGTAGCCAAACCCGCCCATTTCCAGCCGGAGTACAGACTTACAAAAAATAAAAGTCGATTACGCGTTGTAGTCGCTCTATGAAGTTTATATGAATTGATAACTTATTCCAGACAGAAATAAACAGCACGATACAATATAACATACTTTCTTATGTAGTATTATTATAGTACAAAAATCTATTGTTATTAATCTAGTCTTAATTTTATGGTTAAGATCAAAAGTTAAAAAAAAAAACCTAGGTACGTATATCTTAATATATAGTTTGAATTTTTTTTATCAAACCATTTAGGTAATATCATCAGGGACGGGTGGACAGATATAATTGAAAAACACATTTTTGGGCTCGGTGGCATATAAATCGTAAATATTCTACATAATCTCGAGGTCAAAGCTATTCATGATTACAATAATAGGGGCTAGAGAATAAATATATATAAATATATTTACATATTCAATTTTATATGAGATTTAACTTTTTTTTACTTAACTATTTTTTTTAAACTGTGCTCATTTCAAGAAAATTAAACTGTGACTACTAAAGGGAAAAGGTTCTTTGCCGAAGGATAAATCTTGTTTCATGCTATAATAATCTCGAACACATTTAAAAGTAAAAAGTCATTTGCTGGAGGATGAATCTTGATTTTGATTGTAATTAAATCGAACATATTTACAGGGAAACGTTCGTTGCTGAAGAATAAATCTGGTTTTTGGTTGTTATGATATAAAAAGCGTCAATAAAACTTCAAAATTAACTGTATTACTACCCGAATCGATGGGTAAGTGGATTAATCCGTCAACCTCATCTGATCTGGTTTTCAATGACACGGAGGTTGGGGTTTGAATCTCAGATGGGTGTACTGAGAGTGATTTACCTCGTTTCATACATCCCTCCACACAAATACGGCTACATTTAATATTAATTCGATATTTCTTATATTGATTAGTGTAGGTACGTAAATAGCTCGTACAGGTGAGTAAAACGCGTGTCACAAGAAAATTATTATTCACCGCAAAATATGTTATATAAGTAATTTATAAGACAAGAGAGCCATTTCTTTACTTTTAATCGTGACTAGTCTATTCAAAGTTTAGATTCAAAATAACCGCTGTGGCTTAAGATTGAATTATAAGAAACGCGAAAAGAGGTTGGTGTTTTTGCCATTTTTATATAAAACAGTTTTTTTAGCCAAAAGAAATCAAACATTTCTACAGTAGAAACGTAGTTTAATTTTCTTCACATGGTGAACCCAATAGTTCTCTAATATCGCTCAAGGATGTCCTGGAATTTAATGACAACTTTTGCTCTTCATTTAAAAAGTTTCTAGACCCGCCTCGGTGGCGTAGTTAGCTAACGCGATAGTTTACTGTTGAGCTAGAATGCCGAGGACGAGGAAATTGAGGTTCGAATCCCGGTCGGGTGTAATGAAGATTGTTTTCCCTCCTACTCTCCCTCCACACAAGTGCGGGTACACTGCCTTTAAATTCAACTTTTCTTGACCCTAACCCATTAGCGTGGTTAGTACATGTGCGTACAACACGAACAGGTAGTAAAACGCGGTGCTAAAAAAAAAAAAAGCTCTCCAAGTGCCCGTAAATCCACGTCTGGTTACTAGAAGCCACCACGGGGAAATGTTTGTGGCTTAGGTATTTTATTGTTCCGAGCCTTTATGGATAGTTTGGTCGTTTTAAGTCTAGTTTACTCCCTATTCAGTGGTTTGACTAATACGCCGCGCCGAAGCACCTCACTAAACCACATAAAAATACCAGGAGCAAGGAAAGATTCTTCTGATCTTCCTTTCAAGGTTGATGCAGTTCTCACCACGACAAATAAATTAGGTGAGCCTTTAACTGCTTCATTAAAGTGCGCTTTCTTCTTCCTTTACTTCGGTTCCTATAAGTTTCTCTATGCTATTATCTCAATCTTATGGCGTGTGTTGTGAAATAAAACTAGTATTGCTTCAATAAGACGTTTCTGAGTTGACTTTAATATGTTTTCATAAAATAAAAAAAACATATAATTTTGATAATTTTATTAAATACTCTTCAGATATACAATTTGAACAAAATCGTTATAGCCCTTTTTTTAAATCTAATTTTCAAAGGCCAGTCATCGATAAACTAACCTCAAATTATTATAATATAAAAAAATGAAAATACATTCATACCAATTTTGAACAAAATCGCTAATGCTAATTTTTTTAGATTAAATTTTCAAAAAATATCGGTCAGTAAACAAACTACTCTTAATTTTGGGGTTAGAATCAAAATCGCAAATTGTCTCCTCATGGTGTGACCATATAAATATCAAATTCCAACAATAGCCATAAAACCGTTTCGGCTTTAGTTCCAGGTACTAAAAAACAGGTACTGTATAGGCTACATAGATGCAGACATAGAGATATGAAAATAGACATAATTTTTAAAACAAACTTTTTTAGTTGGCGAAGAGGAGGGGTACTTAAATCGTCAAGATTCATCAAAATCTTGAGGCAAAAAATGGTGATAATTACAACACTTTTTCCACACGAGAAAGCAAAATTAGTCTAGTAGTAGACCCAAACGTGTTAGTCCCACATTTATTTCAAAATACATTGCTTTAATTTTTATCAGTCCAAACAATTTAACCTCTTTCTGCGTCGCTGGTTGGTCATGCAGACTATATGTCAGGCTCTTCAATTCTGGTAAGCTGGTTACATGAAGGTTAAGGTTCTACTCTATAATGTGTTTACTTAACATTGTTTTTCCTTGAAGGTTCATCATTCTCCCTTATTTCAAATGCGGACACATCTTCTCGAAACTATTCCTTACTCTTTCCTCTTCATTATTTTAGTTAAAACTTGTATATGATGGATATGTTGTAAAACGCAGTGGAAAAACCACTATTTATATTTCTGGTCTAAAGTGTTAGCAATAGTAAGAGTTGGTTTGGCTATTTTGTTTGGACGGGAATCTTCCCAATGAAAATAAAACAGTATCTCCCTTCATATTATTACTTCGTGCAGTAAAGCGTATCGATTATAGGTAGGCTTGCCAGACGTCCCGGTTTGACCGGGACAGTCCCGGTTTTCAGACAAAGTCCCGGTGTCCCAGCCGGTTTACTTCACGTCCCGGTAAAAATTAAATTTGATTATATAATATATATTATTTATATATATAATATATAATAGATGACCAAAAAGTCTAAAAATAATTAACTGTGAAGGATTATTTAGGATAAATACTTTGTCATTTATTTCACTGTACTGTATGAAAAGTGAAAACTGTGGAAGAGTGATGGTCTGCTAATAATATGTTCATCGTATCGTCTTATCTTGCCGTCCCGCTCTCCGGGTGAGTCCAATATTGGGCACTAAGGGGTGTAGATTTAGCACCAGAAGAGATTTCGCTGCATGCTACACCCCCTCGTGTGCAATAACGTTGGACCCGCCCACCTCGGCGCTAGCCGCTCTCAATTGAGATAAGTCACTCAGTTGTCAGTTCCCGTCTGCGGTCATTGTTGTGTTATTTATGTTTTATGTGAAAGTTTATGCGTTCTCTGTTAAAATGCCAAAACGGTCGTGTAAATTCACCGAGGATTTACAGAATGAATTCCCTTTTTTGAAGAAGGTATGTACTGGTACTGGTAATCAACATCAAGACGATAGAGTTAAATGTTCACATTGTAATTCTGAGTTTTCTGTTGCTCACGGTGGTCGATCCGATATAAAAGATCATTTGCAGTCAAGTAAACACAAAAAGAGTTTAGAATGTGCTGCTAGCTCATCAAAACTGACCAGTTTTTTAAGACTGCGAGTTCTAATGACAATAACTTAGACTTTTTAAATGTCATAGCTCCTTTAGCTCAAGAAGAGCTTAAAGAAGACTTGACCAAGTCAAACTACGTATCTGTAAGTATGGATGCATCAAACAGAAAGGATATAAAACTTGTGCCAATTGTTGTGCGCTACTTTAATCCTAATTCAGGTGTGCAAGTAAAATTGTTAGATTTCAAATCTGTGGTGGGTGAAACATATGAAATTCTTACAAATCACTTATGCTCTATCCTGTTGCAAAACGATTTGAACAACAAAGTAGTTGGCTTTTGTGGAGATAACTGCAACACTAACTTCGGTGGTGTGAAAAGAGCAGGGAAAAACAATGTTTTCCATCGACTCAAGAATAGCCTAGGACGGGAAATCAATGGAATCGGATGTGTAGCACACATTGTGCACAACTGTGTGCAAACTGCAGTAGACAGTCTCCCAATCGATATTGAGCCTTACTGGTGAAGATTTATAAATACTTCCACATATACACAGTCCGTGTAACTAAACTAAAAGAATATTGTGAATATGCCGAGATACAATACCGTAAACTCATTCAACACGGGAACACCCGGTTTCTATCAATGATGCCCGCTCTGGAAAGAATTTTACAGATTTTTGAAGGTCTGAAAGCGTTTTTATTAGACCAAGAAATGTGCCCTTCAACAATAAAAAAGTTGTTTACTGATTCAATGGGTGAGCTCTACTTGTTGTTTGTCCACGACAGCTTGCACTGTTTAACAAGGCCATCCTGGGAATGGAAAAGATAACACTACAGCTTTTGAGGTTGAAGCTCATAAAGATCTCAAAAGAAACTTGACAGAAAGAAAGGCTTCAAACTTTATCCCTATGGGAGCAAAGAACATCTACAGGAATTTATATGAGCAAGTCCGTAACAGAGTGAATGAAGAATTTGATGGCTTTTATGAAAGATGCATTGCATACTTGGACCTCTGGGAGAATAGTTTTGGAAACGTTAAACAGTTGTCATAGGTCAATCTGACCCAAACCAATGTTGTTGATTGGGAAAACGCCGAAACTTCTGCTGAAATTATTAATAGCAGTCTTGATGTACCCGATATGAAAATAAACAATGATCAGCTGTTTGACGAGATTGTGCTTGCTAAGGAGTATTTGCAGTCAAATTGGGAACAGTGGAAGCAAGAAGAGACTACCAGAGATGTGATTATTTCAAGTGAAGAAAAATGGCTCAGGCTGTTTGGTCACTTCAAGGAGAATCACATAGACGCCCCCAATCTGCTCAAGATTGTTGAGTATGCCTTCTGCTTACCTGGGACATCAGCACCAGTTGAGAGAGTATTTTGGTTGATGAACAACGCATGGACTGATGATAGGGGTTTAATGAAGTAATCTACGGTTCAAGGCTTGATGACATATAAAATTAATATCGGATTAGCTTGTGAAGATTTTTACAACAAGATTAATGCCAATGAAAAGTACATGTATATATAGTTCAAATTTTTATTCCTCATTCAAAGTTTTTATTCTTACTTAAGTAACTTATATATAAATATTAACATGTAAGAAATAAAATGTTTAAATTTCGGCATTCCGGTGTCCCGGTTGAACATTTCAGAAATCTGGCAAGCCTAATTATAGGTCATCAATAAACAACGGAACGCTGATGCAAAGGAAAGGGGTAAGCCCTAATGTTTACATGGTGTTACATGAGATGAGGGAGCGTCCATAAAGGTAAGAAAAAAAATCCTTATCTACTTTATGGATAACCTTTTAGAGAAGTGATTTCAATTTAATCCTAAGTTGATACATGATTTGCTGATTTTTTAATTAAAATAGTTAATTACCCGCCTAGGTGGCCGCATGGTCTAATGCATCACTCCCACATTATACGAGACTGCCAAATGATGGGGAGATTGAGGTTCGAATCTTGTTCGGGTGAACTGAAGGTGGATTTACTAAATTGTTTTCCACTCTCCTCCCACGCGAATGCGGATATATCACCTCTAAAGTACTTCCTTCCTCATCCCTACCCCAATAGAGTTAATATAATAATGCATGCGTATAACTTAACAGGCAGTAAAACGCGGTGTTAAAAATATATAGCCTATTCTTGATGACTCTTGAAAACACTTAGGCTGGTTTCACACCAATGAGTCCCGAGTCGAGTCGAGTCTAACCGAGTCTAGCCGATTCAAGAGTCCATGATGCGGCAGATTACAGATTTCGTCAGTCCAGCCGAGTCAAGTGTATTATTTCCACGTGCTTTTCAAGGATAAAAGCACGGACACTGAATACCTCATTGTTCTCGTGCAAGAGAATCATTCGATTTATAACTCGTCCCATCCCGAATATCGGGATATAAATACAGTTTCCGCTATTTGGAAACAAATGTGAAAAACTACTAAAGGTACATCGTTTCATGTGGATAAATCCACATTAAGCGACGTCTTTTTAGGCGTCTACGCCAGCGCTTCCATACAATTGTATTTACAGAAACCGCTAGGTCTGCATCCATCTTGCACGAGTTCTTTGGTCAAACTAATGGACTCCATGACTCGACTCGACTAGGGACTCGCTGGTGTGTAACCAGCCTTAGTTATCACTAGAAAACTTTCGAAGGAAAAAACCTTAGATAACTTTAAAGACTCTCAGATACTCTTAGAGCACTTTTAAATCCCTTAGATAACCTTTAAGATTTTTAGAAACCTTTAGGGACCCTTTGAAAACAATTTATTGACCTTGTGAAAAACATTACTTTTATTCAAAATCGTAGATGTTGGCATGAAATTTAAATACTACAATAATTAATAAATGGTTATACACTTATGTTAGTAAAAATATTTGATAAGGCTAGAGATAAACAAAGGAATATTAATTGAACTACTTTAGAAATAGCTCAAAATAAGTTTGATGAACATTTTCAACGGACTAAGCGACATCTTTATATACATTTAAACATGACTCGTATTCAAGGCGACACACAATTTTATCTCCTTATTTAGATATCAATTTATCCTCACGTTTGTTTTTTCTTGTCCAAAGATATTTAAACTACAGGTTTTTTTTTTTTCAGTTTATTTTATGTTTTGTATATTTGACTTGCTTCTTGTAATAAATTCATTTCAATATTTCTGCCCACACGCCTTTACTTAACAAAGCATCTGTGATGACTTGTTATTCACCCGCTTAAAATATTCGCGGAATGTTTTCAAAACACACATTATTAATTATTTATCAACAATTCATTTAAACTAAAGTTGTATATTTAAGTTTGCATCTATTATCTTCTCGTTTACCTACTCTTTCTCTCTCTCTCTCTCTCTTTCGTCCTCGAAGGAATGCTGTTTCGGTGACGTATTAATTGGCCACCCAAAATTCTTTCTTCGTCTTTTCCAAGGGCCCTTGCCGCGAAGATGACACCTGTTAAATAATAGTTGAAGGTAACATAAAAAATACATTCGATCACTTCGTAAAAAAAAAATTAATGTTGTAGGAAGGTCAATATGAAAGTAATAAATCACTGCTCGCCAGGATGGTACAGAAGTATTTTATCTCTGTGTGTGTTTTTATATCTTTTGGTTTGTCGACTATGTATATTTACAACCATTTTTAAGTTGATCTTATTAGTAACCGGACTCAATTTATATTGAGCAAGTATAGTATTTATTTTATTCCCGTTTGGAGGGGGAGGGGGGAGCTTAACGTATTCTTCATAAATATATCGTGTTTTAGTAAAGCTTTCACGCCTTTCAAATTTAGCCCAGTGAAGTATAATAGTACAAATACATGTATGATGTACTATTATAATTATATATGTATATTATATAATAAAATCTAATAAAAATCATTATATATACTAAATATTTAACCAAGCATTAGCAAGTACATTTTTAATATAACTAATATGAATTTAAATAATAGTGTAGCAATAAATTCTTACTATAACAGTTTTTAAATACGGAATATTTAATCTTTTAAAGTAGGCCTAATCTAAAAAAAAAAGGAACAAATCCAAATTCAAAAAAGTACTATCTTTTTTTACTACAATACTAATACTACTATAATTTGCCTACATTTAGTAACTCTTCCGGGCTATCCAAATTTAACTATATTAACGGGGTAGGTGTAATGTGTAAAGCTCGTCTGGTCTGGTTTACTGGTGACATGGAGGTCCAGGATCGATTCCCGGCCTGGCGTACTGAGTACGCTTTTTCCCTAAACGGTTATTTCCACTATCCCCTCAAAAGTGGGCACCTTTGTTTTTAATTATATCTTTCTCATTCCTATCTCATTAGCTTAAATAAATGCCTAGTCTGAATTCACCCGCCTTGGTGGCGTAGTTAACTAACGTGCTAGTTTCGTATTGAGCTAAATTGCCTAGGACGGAAAGATCAAGGTTCGAATCTCGCTCGGGTGAACTGGGGGGATTTCTTACTAACTGGTTTTCCATTCTCCTTCCATGCAAATGCGGGCTTACTTCCTCTATATTCAACCTTCCCGATTCTTAGCCCATTAGTGCAATTAGTACTTAATGTATAACCCAAACGGGTAGTAAAACATGGTGCTAAATAATAATAGTAATAATAATAATCCTTAAACGCTTACAATATTTCTTCAACGCATTAGCACTGTTTTTATTATAGCACTAATCCGATGGGTTAAGATTCACTTATCAACTGGCTTTCGGCCCAGCATCTCCATATTATAACATCTTAACAACTGGCTTCTCCTCGCCGTGGTGTTTAGGTCGGGCCTAGAGGCGTTGGCACAATGACAAATGTGCCGCGTATAGTGCTACAATCGCATAGCTTCCAACAAGCACGTCACTAAATATGATGGCATGTGTACTCTTTTTTTTTTTTTTTAAGTGAAAGCAAAATGTATTTAAGAGAGAAATGATCTTGCAACTTTAATTTACGAGAGTGAACCAATTACTTCAACTTAAAATAATGTCAATAATACTGGATTATGTTCTTACTTGCTGGCGACATGTTTATTAGGAATCCATTTAACATCTGACCTTGATCATTTATGTTGGTTAAAGAAACAAAACAAAATTAATATCAAACACGAGATCTCTCCGATTAGTCGCATAGTTTTCATACAATTTTTTTTTGTTTTCTTCTTGACCAATTGGCATAAAATAAATAACATCAAAGCCATTGGACAATAAAGACTACTGAAACTGCTGACTAAGTACTGTAACAATATCAGATTTTTATCACACATTAGCTGGTGTATAAAAGTTGGAGTTGGTACATTTATTAAGAATTGGAGCTTAAAGGAATAGTTTAGTTAACATAGCCTAACCTAAATTCTGAAAGACATAATTATTTGTTTAAAACAAAATCTTGAATTGTATTTATTTCTTTAGTAACAATTCTGAGTAGGTACTTTTTAGTTTCCCCAGGCAACTTAGTACACCCCGTACTAGTGGCTAAGTGGTTAGGGAGGCTGACAATAGGTTTGACTAGACCTAGGTTTGATCATAGGAGCAGCCTGGTTATTCATAATTTGTGTACAATATCAGAGTAAAATACTTCGGAAGGCTGCAGGGGTGGACTGGGCCACAGGGAGGTATTCCGGTGGGCCGGTTTGACTTGGGCTACCGCAACTACTTTAATCTATTTATTCAATTACAAACTACTGTTTTTTTATTATTACATGTTGATCATAAATTCCAGTGAGTAAGCATGAAGTTTCCCAGAATATATACATTACGATGGCATTAAAGGTAAAACTGTTCCGTTGGTTGTTTCTTGGTGTAAACGATTTACTGAGCCCAACGTAAAAGCCTTTGTTTAGATGAATATTGACTGTTACTAGTTTTATAATCTAAGTAAGTAGTGGGGGAAAGAACCTTTAAAAATACAAACTCCTAGCTATTGTCTAGCAATTTACGAGCATTTTTGCTCATCTCCTAGAAAGTAAAAACTGATGTTTTAATCCGATAATTGTAGCTGAAACGGCGTTGAGGATAAAACTTACCTAAAAATAAAAATGCTTCAGCACCTCACCACTTCAGTTTACTCTAAAACATAGATTCATTGTTATTTATGAATGTATTTTTAAGGGCCGTTATATTTAAGTCCCAGGTCGCTTGGAACCTTCCAGTACACCCCTAGAAAGTGGTCAAGTTTGTACATAAGTATTCAAGTCTTCTGAACTATCATTGTCCTTCAAAGTGGGTAAATTTAAGAATATATCCTATTTATTTTTACGTGTTCCACATTTTACGGTTGCAGGTTAGTTGTGGCTGGACGAGTTGTTTACCTCTAAAGAGACAGTTGATTTGTGGCCCCACATTTTTAGAGCCACGTACGAATTACTGCCCGGGCTGTTGACCTAACCTAACCTAGCCTAACCTAACAAACCTTCAAAATTTCGCCAAAACCATTGAACGACAAGAACTGAGGAAGTTTGTATATTACGAGGGATGTCAACATGAGACGATGATAGTTTCTATCTGAAATTTAAGAAACACGATAGAAAACACACTGCTAATTATATGGACGCAACTCATACCTCTGTCTCTCAAAAAGCCGGGCCGCAACTCTTACACGATCTCAAGATTATGCCGCAACTCACCTAAACAGCATTTCACTAACCATTTGAGATAACCGTATATTTATTATTGTAACTATTTATATTGATTGTAACCGTAATTATTTATATTGATTGAAGTATAGGAGTTTGAAGAAGGTCAAATTTAGAATAATTGCATTAGCTTCGAGGGCAAGTGGCAAGACATTTAGCCTAAACAGGCCGCTATTTGGATCTCGAAACTCCCCGTCTCTGGCAAATCAAATAAAAATATACTGACGCCTTTGTCAACATGCTCATTGTTTCGGGTATTTAAATTTATAAATATATATTAATTTAAATATATGTTAAAAATAACATTTGGGAACAGGAATCTAATCCGGGGCCTTTGTATAAGTGTGCTAATGCTCTACCTCCAAGCTATTCAGGATCCTTCTTAGAGCACGGAGGATCCTGAATAGATTTTGAGGTACGCAATTGGTACTCTAATACAGAGGTCTTGGGTTATATTGCCGTATCAAAGTGTTACTTAGGTTGAATCCTGATTGATAACACATCCAAAATGTTACTGCTATCTAATTATCCAGTGTCCAGATTACGAACATGTAAAGAGCAACTCGCAGAAATTCCTACGTGAGGATGGTGACACGGGTGAAGGGGTTGATGGCAGAACCCGTGGCCACTGGGCCTCTCCCATAACCAAATCTAACCTAAACTAACCCAACCTAACTTAACCTAACCTAAAACACTCGTGTTTGTAATTTAGCTAAATTTATTCTGACAAGGCTGAAAGGCCGCATGACTGCTAAGGCACCCGTGGGCCACCCCTATTGTCAAATTAGGGGTGGGATGGTATAGAAAAACGGCGCGTCGGCAATATGGAATCATCCTCATATGTCAAAAGCAGATGATCTTCTCCAGATACCCACGTGTTCCGAATCAGGACTACACCTTCACTTTTAAATGTAAATATAATAAATTAATGCTGTGAACGGCGATCATCCGTAATCAGGGCCAACTCAAGGGTTTCATGCGCCCTAGGCGATACTTAAAATTTGCGCCCCAGTTGTATTCCGTATAATATATTATTATTATTATTAGCACCGCGTCTTACTACCCGTTCGGGTTATACGCACTTACGCTAATGTGCAATGGTGGGGTGATTGTGAGATGAAATGGAGGACCTACAGTTTAACGTGGAATCCGAACCACGGTGGAGGACTGGCATTCCTCACATTCACAAGTTGTGATTAATACAATCTGTATAATATAGAAAATAGATAAACGCACTCCCTGAGTAACGCATAGTAATAATAATAATAATAATAATAATAATAATAATAATAATAATAATAATAATAATAATAGGATGACAAAATAACGGACAAGAAAACACACACAAAAGAGATAAATAAATAAAAATATAAGTGGCGGTACGTCACACCCTAGCACACTAATCTACATGTTCAAAATTAATGGTAAACTTTCTTCCTTTCCTTTTTTCTTAGTATTTTCGGACGCTTTTAATTAAATATCAAAGTGATTCGCATGGCACAACGTATCCAAATGTCATAAACCCATAAAATTCATTATGTTCTCAAACACTCTTTTTTTTTAAATATATACTCTTGATAATTAGATTAAATATCTAGATGTTATTTCTTTATTCAGAAATAACTATTATCTTATTTATTTCAAATAAATATTTTGTTAAACACTTAAGAAATTACATTTTGTCGGAATGCGCCCCTAGGACGTTTGTGCCCTACGCTGCCGCCTAGGATCTACCTAATGGACTGACCGGCCATGTCCGTAATAAATGGTAATTTCAATGTAACCCACATATGTGGACTAATTTAATTTGGTTTGCCAATGATAATGAGGTCAGGGTTTGATCCACGGCCGGATTCTTTGAAGATATAGTTTTCTTAGATAGTTTCCCACTCTACTCCTCCACAAATCTAGGTATACTCACTCTAGTTTCTACCTTCCTCACCCCTGACAAATAAGCGTAATTGAAATTCGTATAGCCCGGAGGGCTAGTAAAAAAAACTGGAGGAAAAAAGAAGTGTTGAGTTTAGAAAGCTTTGCTCATCAGTTCCGCGCGCTTCTGAAGGTAACAGCTAAATAAATGGCGTCATATCTCATAACTTTAGTTGCGGTGGATTCTGGTTGGCGTCCACAAAGAGCTAGCCCATATTGTACTTGAAGCTTACACCTGAGCAGTTTAGGAAACTGGGTTCACGGTCACAGAGTTGGCGCCGCGCTGTCACTGAAACACGGGTGGTGTGACAACATCGCCCTAATAACGGAGCTGATAAGTGATAACTAAACAACTATCATCCTATAGTCGCATCGACATAATAAGGACCTTTTAGAAGATAAAAAAGATAAGTGTAAAGTAGCCAAAACAACTTTCATACCTATCGTCACATCGACATAATAAGGACCTTTTAGAAGATATAAAAGATAAGTGTAAAGTAGCCAAAACAACTTTCATACCTATCGTCACATCGACATAATAAGGACCTTTTAGAAGATAAAAAGAGATAAGTGTAAAGTAACCAAAACAACTTTCATACCATCGTCACATCGACATAATAAGGACCTTTTAGAAGTTATAAAAGATAAGTGTAAAGTAGTCAAAACAACTTTCATACCTATCGTCACATCGACATAATAAGGACCTTTTAGAAGATAAAAAAGATAAGTGTAAAGTAGCCAAAACAACTTTCATACCTATCGTCACATCGACATAATAAGGACCTTTTAGAAGTTATAAAAGATAAGTGTAAAGTAGTCAAAACAACATTCATACCTATCGTCACATCGACAAAATAAGGACCTTTAGAAGATATAAGATATTAAAGTACCAAACAACTTCATACCATCGTCACATCGACATAATAAGGACCTTTTAGAAGTTATAAAAGATAAGTGTAAAGTAGTCAAAACAACTTTCATACCTATCGTCACATCGACATAATAAGGACCTTTTAGAAGATATAAAAGATAAGTGTAAAGTAGCAAAACAACTTTCATACCTATCGTCACATCGACATAATAAGGACCTTTAGAAGAATATAAAAGAAAGTATAAAGTAGTCAAAACAACTTTCATACCTATAGTCACATCGACATAATAAGGACCTTTTAGAAGATATAAAAGAAAAGTATAAAGAAGCCAAAACAACTTTCATACCTATAGTCACATCGACATAAGAAAGATATTTTAGAAGATAGGCGTGAAGTAGCCAGTATTGACTAACAGTCAATTTATTTCTCTTAGAGATGTCAACATTCCCACCAGCCGCCAAAAGTAGTTGCTCCAGAATGCATGGTGTGACATATGGAAACATTAAAGTATATATAGAACCTCTTTGAACTGTCAAATAGAGTTTTTCCTAAGACGATCAGACTATATAAACTATATAATCTATACTTGTCTACACCCACACAGGTGTACACGTGGTATAAGGCATCAGGCTCGCAAAATAGATTGTTGTTGATGGGCAGTTTGAGGTTCGAATCTAGGCCGAGTGCCCTGGGCTTATTTATCAATATGTGATTTATCATTGTAGTTTTTACAGGCTTTATACACGCTAATGAGGGTGCAATTCCTCTAAATTATCCTCACTCTACCGCATGACTGAGTCGTTAATAACCTTGGTGTCAAGATATACTAGTTAAAAACTAAAGCTCAAACTTTACCTCTTTAAACTACCTGCAATCATGTATATTGCGAGCCTGGCACCTTAGTTCAGCGTTCCGCAAAACGGCGTGGGCCGTGCCACGGCACACTGGTGTACCACGGTGGTGAATTAGGTGTGACGTACGGCCGCAGTCCAGAGTGTCACCTATCGCTCTTCAATAAGAACACGAGTGAAGTTTGTACGAGTGGCAGCCATGCGTCGTCCACATTTCATTCGTACTTACTAATATTGTAAATATAACCAAATTAAAAGATTTCGTTTTAAGTCAAATTTATGGTTTACCCAAATTACTAATAGTATGAACGAAATGTTTTCAAATGTTAAAGAAGCGAGTTCAGAAAAAGAACTTCAACTTTTAATCTTGGAACAGCCGCTTCGGTGGCCGCGTGGTTTAAGCCGTCACTCTCGCAATATGCTATAGACTACTAAAGATGAGGAGATCGAGGCTCGATCCCGTTCGAATGAACTGAGGGTGGTTTTCCCCAAATGATTTCCACTCTTACTTCACGCAAATGCAGGTAATCTCCTCTAAAATCAACCTTCCTAATCTCTAACAAATTGATGTAACTAGTACATAGGCGTATAACCAAACGGTAGTCTGACGAGGTGCTAACAAAAAGTTGGAACATTTGGAGCTACTTCAGGGAAAAAAATTAGTCTATACTTTCCTAATTTTGATTTGCTGTACATCTATTGGACTGGGTGCGTAATCGCTTTTTATGCTGCCGCGGCGTGTACCAAATACAAAATAGTTTGCCCAAAAAAGTTAGGCTTATTAAGTGCACCGTGAACTTGAAAAGTTTGCGAAACACTACCTTATATCACACCACCCCGTGAGAGAGTGTCAAAAGCTCCACTAATTTATAACACATTAAAATTAATTGAATTTCTTTGCTTGTTCTTTGCTTCTTACTACCCGTCCGATCTACCCTCTCATTTACACTACTAAGATAGGGCTAGGATGGTATACTTTAGAGGAAAAGTATCTGCATTTTCATGGAGGGAGGGTGGAAAAAATTTAGGCAAAAAATATTCAATACATCTGTCCAGGATTGAACCTTAATCCTCGCGACACTAGCAAACCAAACCAAACGATTTGATGGTTTAGTAATTGTGCCAACCGTTTCGAGTGTATTGGTTTTTAAACAGTACCAAAATTTATATAAAATGCAAATTTAGTCTAAACTAATCTGGACACATTATACTATGTTGTTAGTCACTTGAATCATTACAGACTTAAGTCATTTTTATTACCTGATCCAAAAGGAGAGTTTCCATAAAAGGCATGCTATCAAAATACAAAATAAAACCATGCTAATGGCTCCCTGCTTTATTTTCATATTAAAAAAAACAATTAATTTGTCGAACAAGATGGTTTTAAAGAGATGTTTCATATTTTTCTTAAGAGCCCATCTGACGATTGACTAACCGGGATATTTGATACAAGATAACGTTCAAACCAGAACACGTATCGAAGCGTAGCTCTTTGCATTCTTCTATTGACAACAGCTAAATTACCCGCTTCGTTGTTTGGATGATTTATGGCATCACTTTAACAATATACTAGACTGCCAATGACAAGGAGTTCAGTGTTAAAATTCTGTAGGCTGTATTGAGGGTGATTTTTTCTAAGTGGTTCTCCAATCAAATGAGGGTACACTCCCATCCCTAATACATTAGCAAAATTAGTAAAAAAGCGTGTCGCCCGAACTGGTGGTTCAGGCGCGGTGTTAAAAAAAGAAATTAAAACAGATAAATTGAAATCAATTAAATAGCTGGGTTTTTCATTTCACAATAAGAAATAATTTTTTTACTTTCTAAAATATGTTAAATCGTTTTCACTGGTCTAATTCTACTCCGCTGTTTTCTAATATGGAAAACATCACTACGATGCTAGGTCTAGTTCGATCCGTATTAGTAGTCACCTTCACACTGATATTCATAGGAAGTCCGTTATTTGTAATTTTTTTTAGCACCATGTCTTACTGTTCGTTCGGTTTGTACGCTTATGTACTAATTACACTAGTGGTTTTAGGGCTAATGAAAGTATATTTTAAGAAGTGTACCCGCATTTGCGTGGAGGAATAGTGAAAAACTATTTTGGATAAACAACCTCAATACACCCGACCGAGATTCGAACCTCGATCTCCCCGCCATCGACAGTCTAGTCTACTGTGAGAGTAGCGCTTTGGACCACGCGGCCACCGAAACGGGTACCCGTTACTTCAAAACTGGAAACTCATGTGCCATAATGTGGGGAAAAAAATACATTTTTATCGACGTTCGTAGTTCGTTTAATTAATAATGTAAAGAGAAAATATACAGTAATTATAAGGAATATATTATTGGACACTTTTAATAACTTTTAAAATTGACTTTATAATTAATAACTCAATCAAGATATATTTTAATAATGCCGAATGTTAGTGATTTTCAATTAATGTTTACGGTTGAAAGTGGGCTTCCTATGGCAATTAGGGTTTGGTTTGGTGTTACTGTGGAATCACAAGTTCGTCTAAAAACCAGCGCAGAACAGAAACCGTCCTCTTAGCTTGAGATCTTCGGCAAGGTAGAACCAATTAAATTTTAAAACCAACCATATCAGATCAGTGCGCTTACGCATTTGGAAGCGCGCATGCGCTGTAGAACTATAAGCAGGGAGACAGCTTCGTTGGCCGTTGTGGGCCGTGAGGAGATTTGAAACAACTCGTTAGTGTATCGATTATTTGGATTGTGCCAAGACAGAGCTTTATAATTTGAAAACTTCCATGTGGCAATGATCTAAAATATATGTTTATCCACTAGAAAATAAAATATGTTGAAAATCAGCTGTTTTAATTTAGCGCTGCGGTGCATAATGGGTGGAAATACAGCGTGTGAATTGCTGCGCCAATAAAGGAGATTTTTCTTTATTTTTTTGGCGAACGTGCGAATAAATCTCTCTATCTGTGGGGTGAGACGGACTCTTAGGAAGGAGGCTCGGATCAACTCATTTATAAAAAGAGAGAACGCAGTTTTGATCATTAATTTCCAATTAAGACAAGCTAGAATATTACGAAACTGATTGCAGCCCTGTTACAAATAAAAAGTTAAAGCTTGAAATGATTTTACTTCTCTTTTGTACGCGGTTCTTGGAGTAAGATTTATCTCTTGGCACTTCTAGTCTGGGACTAATCTGCAAATATGTCAAGTGGAGTTAAATTAATGTGAAACTTCCCTAAACAGCTTTTTCTTTTAGTTAAATGTATTCCTACCTTTTTTTTTTAAACTTTATCTTATTTCTTTATTTCGCTAAACGTAAAGAAGATAGCTTCGGGCTAAGCAATAATTTGGCATTTAAAATGTGTCGCATTTTGCAACGTACGTACAATGCAAACTGTTGAAAAATATGAGAAAATTTGTTTTATCTAGGGTGTATATCTACCTTCCACTTTTTGAGCCAACTGATATCATCAAAAGACTTACAAACTAACTTGATTCTAAATAAATGGCACGATGAATCGTACATATCCTAAAATAGAGACATTTACTAAAAACCTCTGGGAGTTGTGATAAAAAAAAAATTGTTGCAGACACACTCCACCAAAAAACATAAATGAAATAAAATACCCTATTACAAAAAAATTGAGAAAAGAGGAGGATCTCTGTCCACCAAAGAGCATAACAATCAACTTCACATTTTAAAGACCACCATAAAAAATAAATAGATTTGCTTTGTGAAAGCCCTAGATAACAAATTCCAGCCTTATCGGTAAAATGGTTTCGGTTCTAAGCCAAAATACAGAAAGATGGCATCGCGAAAAACACTTTTTTCTGTTTCAGGCAGTTCTGAAACGCCGACATTTTTTAAAATCTCCAATTCAATTTTTTTTTACGATGAAAATACTTCTCTCTCTAAGAGGTTGAGAGAAAGTAAAATTACTTTTCACCTACACCTGCAATCTATCGGCTATCTTTGTGAAAAAGGGGATGGGGTAGCAATTTTGACAATGAAACATTTATCTGTCGTGACCAAAATCAATTCTGGAGGCCTCATCTTAGTGGACAGACGTTACTGACTGAATTAAGGAGTGCTTAAAGCAAATTGTATCATATAATATATTATAGAAAACTTCAATTCTTTCGTTTAATGACCCCACCAGAATTTAACCTAGAACTTCTTAGGGTTGGTTGGTCGGTCAACATTTAAATTTTGACGCTCTTGAACATGACCGAGGCCTTCATGACGTTACTCAACAATGTAAATGAACTTTATGCAGTGTTTTAATACTCGTTTATTGTGAAGTGCAGCACAAATGGTTACGGTGCAGTGCTGTACAACTAGTTTACTCTGGCGTGTTGTGCAACTGGTTTACTCTGGCGTGTGTGCAACTGGTTTACTCTGGAGTGCTGTGCTATCGCACGTGAAATTAGGGCAATACGATAAACATGCTTCGTGATAAAAGAATTAATAGCCAGAGCTATTATTTATGCTTATTAGTGGGGATTACTCCACCTAGATATCATATTCTGAAAATTGAAAAATGACACCTGGACACGGGAATCGTGATGTTATGACTAACTTCAGAGCAAGACTTCAGCAATGTGTGAATGAAAATGGAGGACATTTGCAAGACGTTATTTGCCATACCTAACTTGTGTTCTAAAAATAGTTTCATGGTGTGAATAACAATGGCAAAATATGCTGAATTTAATGAAAAAATGTAAACAATTTTTGGTTCAAAAATACAAAAGTTATTACACTTGCAAAACTGTCATTTATTTCTGCCGCACCTTATATTTATTGGCGAAGCTTCGTAAGTGTAGAAGCTGGAATTTTTTTTTTTCCGAAGCGAAGTCGAAGCTAACATTTGTCTCTAAACCAAGTCGAAGTTTCGAAGCTTTGCACACCCCTACTGTGGAGTGTTGCACAACTGGTTTACTGTGAAGCCCTGCACAAATGGTTCGCTGTACATCTGGTTTACTGTGGAGTGTTTTACAACCGATCTACTGTGGCGTGCTGTGAAGCTTCTTTTACTGTGCGGCGCTATACGGTACTATACAACTGACTTACTGTAAAAACCGGTTCACTGTGCGGGTTGTATCTGTGGAGCTGATTGACTGGCAGGCCTGATTCTGATCTGAAGACCTAGTCCAATTATCTGGCTAAATTTTCTTACACAATTTGATCTCCCATTTTTTCTCTGGTTTGATGCTGGTTCAGTTCCTCAACATTCATTCAATTCCTGTTTCATTAGGTTAAATATTTTATTTCACTCTAAGAAAATACAAAGGTGAGAAAGTACTTAAAAATTTTTTTGCTCTACTCACATTTGCCCCACTTGTGAGCACGTAGACTAATGTAAAGCATTTCTAGTCCGATTAGCTGGTAATGGTAATATCTGGGTTTGATTCCAGGCAGGATGTACTGAAGGTGTTTTTTTTTAAATTGTGTCCCACGCAAGCGCGGGTACCTTTCGACTAAATTATACCTACATTGTTTATAATCAATTAGTGTAATCAACTGCGCGTATCACAAACAAATAATAAGACGAAATGGAAAAATAACTAGACATTAGATTTTATTTGTGTCCTACGTGAACACTTTTTCCACTCAGGAAAAAGATTCGAGATGTTCCCGCCAACAGAATCTTCCCCCTGACTTGTAACTTCTCGCTACTTCCCCTCTGAGAGAAACTTAGATGGGCGATTGAATTTTGTAAATATTCTGAAATAGCTCGGAAAGTTGGCCCGGTAATTTTCTTTGGAAACTTTATAGCCCGCGTATAGCTTTTATATAAATAGGTTTACATCCGTAGCGTCCGTCAGAAGGGAAGAAAGTTGTTCAAAAGTTCCCATTTAGAAACAGAATTTCAAAAGAACTTCGAGGAGGCGAATATATAAGTCACTGCGAGGTGTTTAATTTTTTTTATGGCCGAGAAAATAAATGTGTGTTGTTTTAAACCTACAATAACGGGATGCCAGAGTGTTTGACTACTCTGCTTAACTATGTCCAGGGACGTAGTGACTTGAGATCTTCTCTTCCTGACTATATTCAGTGACGTAGTGACTTGAGGTCTTCTCTGCCTGACTATGTCCAGTGACGTAGTGACTTGAGGTCTTCTCTGCTTAACTATGTCCAGGGACGTAGTGACTTGAGGTCTTCTCTGCTTAACTATGTCCAGGGACGTAGTGACTTGAGGTCTTCTCTGCTTAACTATGTCCAGGGACGTAGTGACTTGAGGTCTTCTCTTCCTGACTATATTCAGTGACGTAGTGACTTGAGGTCTTCTCAGCCTGACTATGTCCAGTGACGTAGTGACTTGAGGTCTTCTCAGCCTGACTATGTCCAGTGACGTAGTGACTTGAGGTCTTCTCAGCCTGACTATGTCCAGTGACATAGTGACTTGAGGTCTTCTCTGCCTGACTATGTCCAGTGACGTAGTGACTTGAGATCTTCTCTGCCTGACCATGTCTAGTGACGTAGTGACTTGAGGTCTTCTCAGCCTGACTATGTCCAGTGACGTAGTGACTTGAGGTCTTCTCTGCCTGACTATGTCCAGTGACGTAGTGACTTGAGATCTTCTCTGCCTGACTATGTCCAATGACGTAGTGACTTGAGATCTTCTCTGCCTGACTATGTCCAGTGACGTAGTGACTTGAGGTCTTCTCTGCCTGACTTATGTCCAGTGACGTAGTGACTTGAGATCTTATCTACCTGACTTATGTCCAGTGACCTAGAGACTTGAGGTCAAATTATAACCGAATGCATTGAGTAGGACAATTGGGGGTCCAAACAAGTCCAGTATGTTTTTAATAGTACACTCCGCTACTCTGAAAGGTAGCAGTATTACCGTGATGGATTACACCATGGTCCGATCTCATACACTAGAGTCTTCACCATAGTAGAACAATGTAAAGTAAGCTTGCCAACTTTTGAAGTAAACTAAGGTGTCAACACCAAGGTTAATGGTTTATTATTAAGGTGGGGTGGAAGGAGATGTGAGATAAAGCCAGTATTAATGTAATATTTATGGTAAAACATTTCTTTGGCCAGATAAATAAAATATTGCTTCTGTATAGACATAGAATTTAATTTTCTTCGCGTAGTGACCTCAACAGGTGTTGAATATCTTTCATTAGTGTCGTGGAATTTAATGACAATTTTTTTCTCTTCATTTAAAAAGTTTGTAACCTAATGCCGCTATTCTTATGGTGGATATTCAGGAAATGTCGATATCACCATGTGAAGAAAATTAAACTCTTATGTTTGTACTACAGCAATATTTTATTTATTTCATAAAAAAAAGTTTTTGCCATAAAAACTGCAAAAAAAAAAAACACTGACCTTTTCCTCGCGTCCCCTTCCATCCCACCTTAAGACACCCTCTTACCCGACGGATAACATCTAACGGAGGTAGGCGATATATATCGAACCAGGCAGTGCATCTTGGTGATGTTTTAAGTATTCTACTTTAAAGTGAAATTTAAACCTATGAAACTATTTTAATAAATTTGAAAAATCAACACAAAATTGAAAAAATAATAATTAAAAGTGAAAAAAAAAGTATTAAACTAAGCCCAATTTTGCTGTTGTAAAATGAAGAATGCAGAAAACCACACTTAAATAAGTTGTCTAGTTCGAACTGAGATTAAATTTAGTTTCTCTGTAAATCGGATGGGAGATGAGCTAAATGGTTTTGAAATAGGGTAATTTAAAAGAAATTCCCTCGGACTAGCGTGGGGAGAGGATGATAAATGTGTAAAACTACCTACCAGCTTGACTCCTTAGCCCGTGTAAGCACTGACACGGATGTGTGTTGATATAAAGTTAGTTTATAAATCAGCATCGGTGGGCACGTGGATTGTTTACCCAGTTTTTCTGTGACAAAATGTTAGGGGCTCATATTCCGGCAGTGTGTGTTGAGAATGTTTTTTTCCTAAGTGGTTTTCCACTCAAATTTTTATATATTTCCTCTAAATTCAACCTTCTGGTCCTTACCCAAATAGTGTGAATAAAATTCGAAAATGCCGGAATAGTAGTAGGACGTTATGGGAAAACAACAAATGGTTTGTTTAGAAATTGCGCCTAAAATGGCCTATTAATAATAACGTATGACTAAAAAAATGCCTCAGCGCTCTCTACCACATAAGAGCCCCATAAATTCCGCTGTTCTGGGGATTGTCAATGATACTATATAACCATTCTGATCGGGGCGCCGTCCACCGGCTATTTCGGCCCTCCTCGGTGTTTGTTGTCACTGCGACCGCCAATGTAAGCATCGACGAGAGAGGAGGATAGAAACACGTGTGGTAACGCTGACGCCACGCGTCGCGGCGCTGTTAATGTTGGCAGAAGAGCATGTCAACGCGCCGTGACGCCTTAATAAAGCCCCGGGTGCCGGAATTTGTTGTTTGAAAGCGGTGAAGCATTGGGCCCCACGGGGTGGTCCCGGAGGCTTCGCTTTGCTGTGGAGTTGTTTTGTGTCCCCCTCCCCTTCAGCGCCATCACCTTCCTCCCCTTTCCAAATTTAGTAAAACAAGATTCTGGGACATTTTAATTCACAATCCAATTTTCATTTTGGCAGCTGGTTACAAGATCTGGTTCCACGTGTTCATTCTTCAAGTCATGTGATACCCACTTCGGTGGCCGCATAGTCTAAGGCGCTACTATCGCAATAAACTAGAATGCCAAAGACCGTGGTTTGATCCCTGTCGGGTGGAGTGAGGGTGGTTTTCCCTAAATGGTTCCCCACTCTCTTTCTCTCTCTCTCTCTCCCTACGCTAATTCGGGTACACTTCCTCTAAATTTATCCTTCCTTATCCCTAACTCATTAGTGAGACTAATACTTGAGCGTATAACCCGAATGGGTAGTAAGATGCGGTGCTAAAAAAGGTCACTTTTTATAAATATTATTGGTACCTATAAAGTAACACTAAAAAAATAGTAAAATGTTGTCAATGTTAACCACAAAAAAAAAATTCTAATTGGTAGAAATAACACACAGCTATAGTAAGCTACCCGAACTCGTGGGCATAGCTCTGCCAGTGATAGTAAGGTCGGGGCTCGAATCTTGAACCAATATCTTGAAATTGGACAATAAATTGGGTCGGAGTTCGAATCTCTACTGTCTGTATTTAGATGTATTGCCAGTGATTGTAATGTCGGAGTTTGAATCTATAGGCCTACTGGCTGTATTTGGATGTATTTCCTTGATTGTTTTACTCCCTGCCTCTCCATGCCAAATGCGGGTAAATTTACTATAAATTCTACCTTATTTATTCTTATCTCATTAGTGTAATTATATGCGGATAGCTCAGATGGGTGGGAAAATAAATCCGTTCCTCCTACCCCTCTTCGCAGAGTAAATCAGATGAGCGCCAGAGCGCTACCATGTAATTACTGGCCACTTGCGAGGAACGCATAAGATACGTCTCACAGGGTGTCATCGCCAAGCTGGCTCATGCTAGTTGGAGATGATCGATAGCCTCGCATAGCTTCACGCGGCCCTCGGAACGCCTCGGTGGCTTACTGTAAGGAAGGGCCTATTTCCGATTGTGTTGACCGTTTCACGATCGGAACAGCTGCGTCAGTTCCTAGTACCAGAGTTCAACTCCCTCTACAGCCGGTATAGCGGCGTGCCCGACTCTTTAAGTAGGTCGACCGGGGTTTGAGCTACGCTTGAGATTTTAACTATAATCTACTGTAAATTCGTCCTTCTATGTAAGTTGCGTACATTAATTTTTTTGGAGTAAAATGTTACAGTGTATATGTTGAGGGAAATGTGTGATATCTGGATAATGTTGATATTATCCGTGAGATGCCAGCATTAGTCAGGTGCAGGGGATAAATTCAGAAATAGAAATAATTTATCTCATCTACGACATTATCCGGATAATATCGACACTAGCCAGCAAGACTTGGATAGTGTAAAATAATATTTGTAAAACTAAGCACGTTTCAATACGAATTTTATTTTTAAACAATATTTCGAAATTGGACAATAAATTGGATCGTAACAGTGCACTAATATTCGAAATGCCTCATTTCATGCTTTATTTTCCCCTAACCTAACCTAGGTTAATCTATCCTAACTTAAACTAATCTAACATAACCTAAACTCACCTAACCTAATCTAAGTTAACCTAGCCTCACTATAGAAATTTCCACTATCCCAGTGCGGATGGATAGTGTCAATATTATCTGGATAAACTTCGAAAATCATTATTCAATCACCTCTCACTCAACATTGTCTACGTATATTGGATAGCTTCAACATTATCTGGATAATATTGACTTTATCCAGGTTCGGACTTTACATATAGCATATATATTGCATATACATATATAGGTTATATATTATAAGTTATGTGATATATATATTATTTATTTACTATAAATAATTTATATGATATATATAAATATATAATTTATACATATTTATTCATATAGTTTATATATATTTATTTATATAATTTATATTTAGGTATAAATTAGATATATATAATTTATATTTATGTATAAATTATATATATATATATATATAAGATAAAGAGAAAGAGGATAAAGAATCAGCTTGTGTGCTTAAAAAAGTATTTCCCCGATCGAGTCTAGTGCTTCCAACTGTCCCGGATTGGCCGGAAGAGTCCTAAATTTTAGCTCACTGTCCTGTTGCCCGGGTGAACAACCCCACTCGTGACACAAAATGTCCCGTAAATCAAGAAATTTCGGCTGCACTGCTCTTCATTAATTAATATACAATGCACTACTAGCCATAAGTCAATCTAGATAGTTTAAATTAACACGACATATAAGAAATGCCTTTCCAAGAGTTAGTTCTAGTTATTCGATTTTTTTTTTTCAAAACAAATGGAATATGCTTTCTTTTACTTATAAATACATTTTGGGTATAAATTGCAGATTATGAGGACAAACTAAGATGAAAATAATGGACATGACCCTTTTAACCTGTTAACGTCGAGATCTCCATTATTTAATAAGTTAGACCTAAAATTAAAAAATTTCTAGGTCACCATAATATATATATATATAAATGGTCATGATTAAGGTGACCTAGAATATTTTTTAATTTAGGTCTAACTTAAATTATGGAGATCTCGCACGTTAACAGTAATCTATCTGCAATGCCTTCTGTGCGTAAGTTTATCATAGTCCTACTACAGATTCATATTGGATCTTCCGAAATTCTATCAGAAATAGTTGGCAGCCCTAATTGAGTTCCATCCTTCTGAGTCACAATTTTTACTACGCGTCTTACTATCCGTCCGGGCTATCCGCGTATTTACACTAATGGGGAAGGTCAAAGGAATGTAGAGGAAGAGTGGGAAGTATTTATATAAACAAAATCTCATTCATCCAATTACACCCAAATTGCGCGAATCGGGTCATAAAAATAACTATGAAATATTTGTCCCAAGAATTTACCACTCTCTAAAATAAAACTGTAAAACATAATTATTACCCATTCCTTTAAAAAAATATTTAAAATAAGCCACTTGATTTTTAAAGAATTTGTAGTTTTGTAGAACATGATCCAAAATTATTTCTAAAATTATTTTGATTTTGTATTCCAATAGTTTTTTTTTTTAACTTAGAAATGCATACAGAATTATTAACCTCCCGAGTGAAAGCTGGAGATAAGTCGATGTTTGCCTAAGACGTGACGTGAGCACATATCTGGAAACAAAGTAGTTTTATAGTGTGAGCTGAATTAATACAAGACACATTGCTTCCTGCCTATATAGCCCATGGCACGTTAGAAACTCTTCCATCCGTGAAGATGTCGGCGTGAGAAAAACACCTTGTAATGTTGGAGTGTGAGTAGGGGCAGGAGAGATGCTGAGGGTTTGGTCTCACAACTGTATCATTAGTAGTATATTTAAGACTAGGAACACTTTTATAGTATGTTATTCAAAGTTTTGAAAAAAAAAAAATTATAGACACCATTGTATTTGAATGTGGAGAGAAATATGACCTGTATTATTTGATTATGTAGGGATGTACTTGCTTGATGATACACTCTCTGTACCAAGAATATAATTTATACTATTTTGTAAAACCAAGATAATTTTTAAAACTGGGTAAATAAATACTTTTTTTTTTATTTCTACATTTGTATTTATTTTAAAGGCTCTTTTTTTTAATTATCATTGCGTTTAGTACCAACTGCAACGGCTTAATTTAAGGGTTATAAGGTTTCAATAAATTTATATCTCAACGATTATATAATCTAAAAATGAAAACAGTTTCCACCAACAAACATAAAACAATGAAGACACTTCACAGCTTATTTTTTAATTATGAAACAATACCGTACTAATTAACTAAATAATTTATAATAAGAACAATATCTTAATCATAGGTCTAAGTTCATTAGTAGTAATCATCATTTTCATGGTTGTTCATTGTCTTTTGAATTGATAACATTTCCTGAATCTCTTGCAAAGCATTTCTCCCGTAAATGCCATAAGAGCGAATGCAAGGCCGGTTCCTAGCCATACGAATGGTCCTTGCAAGTGTGATAAAGTCAAAACATATGGTCTTTGTTCATATACTTTGTAATGTCCTCAAGCTTGACATCAGCTCTCTTCAAGTCTTTCATCCACTTGTTCATAAATCCAAATTCGACGACACGAGTTATGATGTCGTTGAATCTGTTGAGAAGGAAACTTCCCTTCGTCAGGTACATGACGATCCCACCTCTCACCACGTAATTCTCCAGAGGAACGAACATGGGCCTGCCATCTTGGGAAATATACTTGCTAACTCGATTGAGCATAAATATTTTAGGGGCAGCAACAGCGAAATCGCCGTAGTAAGCCATCCTGTCGAGGCAAAGATTAATCTTGTTGCAGCTTTGGTGTTCTCTTACCACCTTGATGTACCTCCAATCGTCCCGGTCCTCGAAGAAGTGCGTTATGTAGTCGATGAATCCAAACCTAATGTCTGCGGCAATAAGCTCGTCAAATGACGTGATCCTGGGAAGGAAACCCGGCTGAGCGAGGACACTGATGAGGGAGGAGCTGTTAGCAGTGATGATCTGCAAACAGTAAATAGCCCACATCATATAAAAAGCTCGGGACATTATACCTGATGGTATAACTATCTGCATGCCAAGCACAGATGACCAAGTGTTTATAAGAGATCTCACAAATGTTTGCTTTCCCCTGTTTGCCTTCCAGAACGTTAATGAAGCCAGAAAGTAGATTACAATTACTAGATACCAGAACGAAGGGGAAAATACTTTTAATAAACTCATCCACCGAGGTATGGGCCGCTTTTGGGGAACAAACCAAACAATGGCCTCGTCTATGTACGACACAGTTGCTTCAAATGCTCTGTATCTTTCCACTGAAGATGACATCGAGCAGAATGCAACATCGGACTTTCCCTTCATCAACTCATCGATTATACCTGTCCAATTATTGATTGGTACGGGTAAATACACGATTTGGAAGTTTGTTGTTTCCGACAAGAGTCGAACTAAGAGAATCTCGATGCCATTTTTGTAATCTGGTGATGTGCGCACCTTGATTGATTTGGCTCCAAAATCATCCACCCTGACCCCAACGTAAGGCGAGTATGGAAAGGTCGAAAAAGTTACCGGACACCCGTGCATGTTTCTCAACACCCGTCGCGGGAACAAAGGGAAGTTTCTTGAGAAACCCACATTGCTCCAAGAGGATAGAAATTTTACTTTTGGTTTGGCAACTTCACAAGTGCTTCTAGGTGAGTGATAAGGATTCCACGTAAATAGATCAAAGAACATTTCCCTTTTATCGCCATTGCATCGGTCCGATGGAATGACAACAACTACATTCGCCACATCTTTTTCCCATAATACTTCCATTATAAGTTTGGATAACATCTTTCCTTGGCTTCTTCCACATATTTCTTTGGTTAAAACCAGTAAAAAAATGGCCCTTGGATTCCACAAAGAGTCCCTACTAAAAACACCGACTTGTTCTCGTAAAGTTTTAGTGTCACTTAGCCCGAAGCTAATGTAAATTACATAAATACTCACTTCCCTATCAATATGTGGGATAGAACCAGTGCTTCCCACTAAAAGTGTTGTTGAGAAAAACACCAGTTTTGTGAACTTCTCGAAGGAGATGGTCGAATGGTTCCAAGTTACGAGGCCTTACGCTGCCATGTGATATTTCTGCTTGGAAGTGGTCATCCTTGCTCTGACGGTGGCCTTGAAAACAAATGACGATATGCCCCAGGGGGACGCTGATATTGATGAGTGCCATTACTAGACTGACGTCGAGTTGATCTAGCGTCAGGCTGTGGCCGAGATGCATCGTACTGGCGTTAGCGAGTAGCAGCAGAGGCACCGCTGCTTGGAGGAAACTTATCATGGCGCTCCAGAGTAATCAAGGTGGTTGGTATGATCTCTTTATCTTCCTTCTTTCTTTTCTTTACTTCTTTACACTCTCACGCTTTCTCTACACTCACTGTATCGGGCCTTCTTTCCACGGTCGTTTCTTACTTTTGAACTCAACCGACATAATTCAGATCTGAGTCCGACATATTACCTCAGTCAGTAGAGCATTTGTTTGGTAAGTTGAGAGTCCCAAATTCAATTACTAGCTGGGGAAAAAAAATTTCAATATAAATTTATTTTGATCTTGGTTAATAAGTGTCCAATCAAAGGACTGGAATCTAGAATTAATTTAGAATAAGCCACGTATTGCGCTGCATTTTAGTCATTTGACACCTCATCTTACTACCCGTTCTGGCCAAACTTTTAACTAATAAGTTACTTCAACACACATTTTCATGCTCTATAATGTCTTATCCTATGTGTCAGACATAAGTGCTGCTTTAAATTCTGACTTATTTTAAGTTAAGAATCAATGTTCAATCAAAACAATATATTGACGTTAGTTAAATGGTCTGTAATTAATTGGAATGTTCACTCTTTCAATAGTTTGAAAAGGTTGTAAATGTTGTATAATACCAGATATTGGTTCTATTCAAACAGATTCACATGCATTACAATGATCTTTTTATCTAAACGGAAACTATTGCCGTTGAGCTTTTACAGCTTTTCCATGGAAGTTATATGTTTCTTATTTAATGGATCAATAAAACGCTGAACAATATCATTTTTGTGCTAAAACACCTTTCTTCAGAAGTACAAATTCTAGGAAACTATAAAAAGAAACAGATGTGATTGCCCATAAACACACTTCTTGAATGCCATACGTATAATACACCTAATATACACTACACTCATGTCGAGTTATACTAAACTGTTTGAAATAATGAATGCATAACATTAAATAATATAATAGGACCTTCATAATGTTTCTAGTTAGTAAAATTAACATTTTTTTAAATGAATAAAAAATTAAAGTAGTTTTACTGAGAAATCCATCTTTGAGAAAAGTCAATGCCTTGCCTACATAATGAAGAGCTTCGTAATAGTGCAGGTAAATTCTATTAATACAAAGGGAAATATAAGTGGAGATACGTTACATTATAATTGTTTGTATCAGAGAAATTTGCCATGTTCTCATATTTGTTTTACATGAATGCATTAATTTATCAAACAGTAGGGTGTACAAGTCCACTTTTACAATTCTAAGCGAACTAAAATCCAATGTATGAAATATTCTCGAAGCAGAATCGAATTTTAAATATTTTTGGTTGATTGTTTTATACTTTGGAAAAATATTATATTGTATTTATTAATATAACTTTATGCACTAAACTCACTTATAATTTTTTATGGCACAATTGTCTGTAATAATACATTATAATTTGATAAATCATGTTAATATCGACCCGCTTCGGTGGCCGCATGGTATAAGGCGCTATTCTTGCAGTAGACTATACTGCCGATGACGAGGAGACAGAAGTTCAAATATCGGTATTGTTTACTGAGGATGGTTTTACCAAAATGGTTTTCTACTTTCTCTCTCTCTCTCTCTCTCTCTCTCTCTCTCTCTCTCTCCCTCCACGCAAATGTGGGTGCACTTTCTCTAAATTAAACCATCCTAATCCCTAACACACTGGTGTAATTAGTACATAGGCATATAACCCAAACTAGTAGTGAGATGCGGTGCTATAAAAATAATTTTACTGAAGAAGCCTCGCAATAATAATTGTTGAAGCCGGAAGGAAAAGTCTCAATAATAATTGTTGCTGGAATTTATTACAAAACCTGTTATTTGGAGAAGCAAAAAAAAATAGTTGACCTAGGCAATTTTCCTCCTGAGTACGATGACTAGTCTCTGTGGTATCTCTCGCACTTAAGTCTTCCACAATTCCAGGCACAAACCACCCGACACTCCGTCGATCACTCCCTCGCTGAAAACAGACAGAATTTGTTGATCTTCAGAGAACTCGGTGAACTCACTCCCCCAGCTTAGAACGAAATATTCTCCAGTTCCATGAGTTTGCCTCTACGATTTCTTGTCTTTTTTAACGCCACTGGAAATAGTTGATAAATTTACACCCTGACATTCATCTGACGTTTAAACTCACAACACTCCCATAAATCATCGGAACGAACGTATTTACGAAACTGACTTGGTTTCTAAGCCTTGCTTTGCGGTGATAGACAGGAGTAAACGTTCAAGTAAGATTTATTTAAACCACGGAAGTATAAAGCCTACACTAATTCGTTGTCCTTTCAGAATGAACTTTGTGATTTACGGTATTTAATTAATTTAACGCTTACAATATGAACTTCCAAGTTCAGCTCAACTTAGTTAGAAAGGGTACACGCTTTGGTGGTCGCATGGTCTAATAAGTCATTCCCGTATTAAACCTGAATTTATGTTGATGGGGAAATCGGGGTTCGAATTCCGGTCGGATGTATGAAGGGTGATTTTATTCTAAATCGTTTCCCACTCTCCCTTCACACAATTTTTGGTACACTTCCTAAAAAAATATACCATCCTCATTCCTTTTTTTTTTGTCACCGTGTCACTACCTGTTGAGGCAATATGCACATCTGATAGTTACTATATTGGGGTAGGGATGAGTAAGAAAGCATTTATAGGTAATTTACCCACATTTGCGTGGAAGAAGAGTGGGAAACCATTTAGGAAAAACCACCCTCAGTAGACCCGGCTGGAATTTGAACCCGATCTTCCCGTAATTGGCAGGCCTGTCTAACACCAGAGCGACGCCTTGGACCATTCAGCCATTGAAGCGGATATTATTAGCCTAATTAATGTATGCATATGAACGGGTACTAGACATATATACATATGAACGGGTACTAAGACATGTATACATATGAACGGGTACTAAGACATGTATACATATGAACGGGGACTAAGACATGTATACATATGGACGGGTACTAACACATGTATACATATGAACGGGTACTAACACATGTATACATATGAACGGGTACTAAGACATGTATACATATGAACGGGTACTAAGACATGTGTACATATGAACGGGTACTAAGACATGTATACATATGAACGGGTACTAAGACATGTATACAAAATATATGAAGGACTTTTTTTTGACAATTTATAAAAATTGCAAAAAAACAATTTTCATATATCCATGCATACAGTAAAAAAAGTTTGTTTTTTTAAATCCTTTAATAGTAATCACCAGACTCCTGTAGACTGAAAGTCTCAGCCGGTTCAGATTTTCATTTTAAAGCTTTTGTTATAGTATGATATTCAGAATGTAAAACAAGGTGTTTAGTAATTGCATTGTATTTTCATTTTCATTTTTGTTAATATTGCAATTCTCACAATGGAAACTATATTTATTTATATTTTAAAAAGCCGACAAAAATTAAAGAAAATGTTGTGGAAAATTAATTCATCTTAGATATACATCATTCACAACTGAAACAAATATAGTAATAATAATAATATTTTTAATTAAATCTCCCGTAGGCTAAAGCGTATTTATTGTTGAATTATTCCTTATTAACTGCAAGTACCTGGTGTTGTCTGGGTCAAGCTAGTTGTCATTTTACATTTATTTAGATTTAAGGTTGAAGTTTATTTTAGGTGATTCACTTCAATCAAAAAAACGAATAAATTCTATATTAATCAAGACAAAATGAGAGTGAACATTACTATTAGATATCATTAACTTCACGCACGGGTGATTACGCGATTGAAGTCTTCATGTTTTAATATATTATGTAAAAGTAAAAAAAATCACCAGCAGTGTGTGAAATCCAGGTGTTCTATAAAGTTCCTAGGCTTTATATAATAATGCCAGAGTGGTTTTGGCAAAGTATGAAATAAACAAGTTTTGCTGTTGTATTTCATACTTATTTTCAAATCCTTTTTCTTTTTGAAGTCCGGAATATATGATCAATTCTTTTAGCCAGTTCTATGCAAGTCTTGCGCCGTTTTCTTGCGGGTTCACCTAATTCCTAAGATTTAAGTTGGTCAGGTTAGGCTATTTTAGAATAGGGTAGTTAGGTAATGTCAGGTTAGGTTAGCTATTGTTCTCGGTAATATTAATAGATGGTTATTCTATAAATTTCCTACGAAAAGTATGAAATACAACAGAAAAACTGATTTATTTATACTTTGCTAGAACCACTTAAGAATTATATAGAAAACCTAGGCATTTTATAGAATGCCTGGTTTACACACATTGCCGTTAACGTATATATTTAAACTTCTCCATCAATCATTGTTTCTCATTGTAAATAAACAAGGTTTCGGCTTTTAGATTTCTTGGTTTTAGAGTTCTAACGTTGACACAATATTAAATACATACACAAACGGACAGATACCGATTCTATTTTATTGACATGATGATGATGATGATGATTATGATATGATACAGAACGTACTTGAAACGCTTTTTTAAAAAAGTATCACCTGAGTTATATTATGATTCTGACTTAAAAGATCCTTACCGGGAGACACTTGTACTGAATGTCCGGCTCATCTAGTCTGGTTTATCTGGTGTGAGGAAAATCGGGGTTCGAATCCCCTTCCTGGTTTACCGAAGGTTGTGTTTACTAAATTAGTCGACCATTTATCCAGTCGACCGTGGTGGTCTAGCCCTAAAGTGCTCACCTCACGACTCAAATGTTCGTGGTTTCAAACCCAACTGATACCGAAAGATTTTGTGTTCCCTTGTGTAATAAAAATCTGTAGCACAACTTCCTTCGAAGGGGAAAAAAATTCGTTGGGTCCATGTCGTTTGTGGCTTGTAGAAGAACCCTGGAATGTATGTAAAATACTTTTCCGGCAAAATTGGTAGTACCTTTCGTGCATGCTCATAAAAATTCAGCGTGGAAGTCAATGGGGAACCACCACACTTTCTGTACTCCCCTAGTACATGGGATTTATACCAGATAGTGCAGGCAACACTAACCACCTGAAGGGATGAGTGTATGCCCAGTTCTGTATGGATATAAATCACATCAGACCAGCCTTTGGGTTGCTAACTTAATAATAAGACTATTCCTTCACTCTAATGCGGGTATGTTTTCTCTAAATTCTATCTTCTTTACCCCTGACTCATTAACATAAATAAAATGCGTCTATTTCGGACTAGTAGTAAGATGCGGTGGAGGAATAATAACACTAACAATAATAATGGCAAAACATTTGGGTTATTTCCCGCAATATAATCTTCAAATCGTTTATTCTAATATGAAACCATTTTTGTATTATTTTTTTTGCTTGGAAATTTGCAACAAAAAATAATCATAAAATATTTAAATTTCAATTACAATGTGAAAGTTTTAGGTTTTTTAATTGAAAATCTGCATATATTATATTTATTCATTATATAATTATAGCTATAATCATGATCTAAACCGTTACCAAATTAGAATGTTTTTCTTTGTTTACTGATGACAAAAACTGCATCATACGGTAGACTACAATGTGTACCTATCTAGCCAGCAAGCGATGGAACACACACTACCTCTTTTGTTCATTTTTATAGAAACAAGGTCGTATAACATTGTTATATATGGGGTAATAAAAAACTATGTAAATTCGTCGTTGAAGTTTTATCTCATAATGATAAAAAGAAGTGTTACATAACACCGCCGAGAATGTAGTAACACTATGAACTACGTCATAAATATATAGGTGACAAAGTGTTTTTTTGCATTAACGTTTTTCAAGCTAGTTATGATGAGATGTGCAGGAGATCTTTTTATTTTAGATATTTTTTTTTATCGTCGAGTAATATTTTGTCAACATTTTACAGCGCCTATTGAATTGTTGGACATAATTTAAAATTGTGTAGTCTATAATGATTGTGTTACAAATACATCCTCATGTCAGAGGGTTTAAAGTAGTGGACCAAAATCCTCGAAGAAACTGGTTTGATTCCATTTGCAGGTACCTAATTTAATTTCCTCTCTATGTGTGGAGTAATTTTCATACTCGGACAATACACTTCCTGGCGCAAGGTTTAGGAGAAAAGCTAGCACATTGGACTGTAATGTCCGTGGATATACCATTATTATCTGTATTGAGGATATTTTTAATACGTTGTAGTTTTTCATCCCCTCTCCAAGTGATTTCTTAAGCAATTCCTGAATTCCATCCCCTTTCATTAAACTCGCTTAAAGTCATTGATTGCTTCGGTGGTATTAAATTAGGAAAATAAACAAAAGGGTGGTAAAAACCAACTTGTAGTAAAAACCGAAAGCCTTTTTCCAATTTAAAATCAACATTTTTCTCCCATAATCTTGGTATGTTCTCGCTCTGTAAACATAATTAGTTGCTTGGGAAATATTTGACGTAAATTCCTCCCGAGCCACGTGTTTTTTTTTTGTTTGTTTTTTTTTAAATTTTCAGCACAGTTGAGCGCTAAATACCGTATTGTTCTGTTTGTGGACTGGAATTTAAACTCGTGCTTGTTGTACACGTCAAGCAAGAAAGAATTCCGCGGAATAATCTAGAGGCCCGAGAACAATGCACACTTATTCAAGTATTTTATCAGCATTGGAATTCAATTTATTAACAATTTTGCAACAACGCTTATGAAGGAAGCATTGTTTAGAAGTAGTTCCGCAATACTCTGCGAAGGAATGTTAACAAAAATAAATAATGTGAAGATTTCTCATAAATTATTTATTTCCCGCGATGGTTTAATTTACTGTTAAATAGCACTTTAAACTAAGTGTAAGCCCGCTTCAGTGGCCGAATAATCTAAGGCAGGCATTTCAGTAGCAAAAAAAACAAACTATGCCGAATTCCACAAAAAGTATTGGTGAAAGGAAAAGTATAAGACTTAAAAAAAATCTCATTGAATAAAATTAAACATGTGATAATCCTATGGTAGTGAACTAAACTTAGGAACTATGTATGTTTAAAGTACACTTTAAATATAAATCATAATTATAAATATCAAGAAACTATAATAAACTTATATAAATGACGAGTTATATAATAATTATATTATGAAAATTGACACTGGATACGGGAATCGAACCCGAGACCTTCGACTTAGTATGCCAACGCGCTAACCATTGAGCTATCCAGGAATCATCTCGTGCCTATGGTTATTCTTCACTCATATTTTAAGGCAGAGTCTATGATGGACGTGCGGAAATCGTCTTCTACAAATGTGTGATTTATTAAGATCACGAGCTATCAGATAACGCAGCCACCTTCGACTCGGTAGTTGGCTTATTGCTGCCATTTGTACAATTATTAAATTGTAAGGGATCACGTATAATTAAGAATCAAATAGCCAAAGCTATTATATATGTTCAGAATATCAGAATATTATATATTTTCAGAAATAATAATAAATGAACCCCTATTTTAATTTTTTAAACGGCGTGGTGCTTGGATATTTTGACGAACCAACATACATTGCAACTCAATTCTTCTTTTTATAAACGTTGGTGAGATACACTATTAGAAATCGTGACGTTTTAAAACCGGGCAATAATTGGGACAATCTAGCAAGTGAGGTTGGTATACCAGATTTTTACTCTTTACTCGACAGAGATCGATTCACAAAATTGGTTAAATTTGCGCACCAAATATTTGTAATGTTTGACAGGACATAAATGTCTAAGCGGTTTGTGTTATACTATGAAATAAAAAAACACCCAAAGTTCACGTTTTAGGACATGCATTTGTTCCTTATCAATGTTGAAAATGACTTCAACATAAAACTCAAATTATTTTTGCCAAAAAAAAGTTTAGTATTTTTGTTAAAAAAGTAAAGGTCAAGTCTTCAAATGTTATTTAATCGTAATTTTCTCTTTTAAACATTAAGAACTTTAAAATTGAGTGTTTTTACCTTATATCGTGAAAATATTGCATTTTTTTAAACGTGACCCCCTCAGCATTTTCGATTTTCAATGTGGCCCTTATGAGCAAACGTGTTTTACACATCTGGTCTAAGGCGTTACTCTTGTGTTGGACTGGCCTGCTGATGACGGGGAGATTGGGGTTCGAATCCCGGTTGAGTGTACTAAGGGTAGTTTTTCCTAAATGGTTTCCCTCTATCCTTCCACGCAAATGCTAGTAGATTACCTCTAAAATTCTTCCTTCCTTATTCCTTCTCCATTAGAGTAATTATAATATATGCGTATAATCTGAACATTTATTAAGACGTGATAACAAAAAACATAATAAGCGTAAACCCGGAAAATGTAAATGATACACTCGAAATTTTTTATAGGGAATGTGGGAGCATATTTAGGGAATAAAACTTTCAATACCCCAAGCTGGGGCTTCATCGACGACCTCGATTCACCATCACTCCAGAGTACTTCGACCATGTTGGTGGTCACATAGTCTAGGGCGTCAATGTCGAAGTACACTGGATTGATGGTGAATGGGAGGTGGTTGATGGAATCCCTGTTGGGAGTATTTAGAGTTGTATTTCCTAAATATGCTCCCACATTCTCTATACACAAATGCGGGTACATCCTTTAAATTTTGCCTTCCTCGTACCTCTCCCACTAGTGTATGCCCTGTACGTGTGGTAAGGCACATTGAACAAAACAAAACACTAAGGCTAAATTAGTATCAACAGTTTATCAATATCAAATATAATTTTGGTTCCCTTTCGCTGGCTGATAAATTAATGATTGGGTGTCTGATTGTTGTGTTTGTTCTAAATAAAAGTTCGGATGACCCATAAGACCGCTGCATAAAGTATGTAAAATTAATTATAGTATTTCAAAATGTTTGATTGGAAATAATTTAAGTTACATTGACATGAACGTGGAAAAGAGCAAGATAATGAAGGTGTCTAGGGAAAAAACCAGCAAAGAAAGGAACAATCAATGGAAAGGTACTCTATAAAGTGGAGGATTTCTGCTATCTAGGAAGTAAGGTTACCGCAAACGGTAAGATCCAGGAGGAAATAGGACAAAGGATATGGAAGATTAGACAATTCTACCACGGGTTAAGGATATAATCTGGCCATGGAATATAGGAAAAGAGGACAAAACTTTGTTATATAAGGCATATTATCTTCCATTATTGACATGTGGCTCTGAAACTTGAACATGGACGAAGAGAGATTTAAATAGGTAGCAGGCAGCAGATATGAAGTTCCTGAGAGGCATTGGAATGTAACAAGATGAGACAGGATAAGGAATGAAATAGTTATAGGTGGTTTAAAAATGATATCATTAGAAGAGACACTGAAGAAAAAAAGGTTGCTGTTGTTAGGTCATGTGATGAGAATGGAGGACAGAATGCCTAAGAAAACATTACAGAACAAAGAGAAGGGTAGAAGACATATTGGAAGAACATGGACAAGATGGATGTACCAAGCGCAGAAGGACATGGAAGCTAAAGGAGGGAATAGAGACGTGTGGCTGAGAGATCGACAGGAATGGAATAGGATGTGGCAGACGACCCGCAGAGGAGGAAACCTCGAATGATGATGATGATGATGATAAAGGGGAAGATAGTAAAACCACACTTTTTGCTGTCGTTGGAGCATTGGAACCATGCTTGTTAAATCCACATGAAGGCAACAGGAGAGAAAAGTGTAAAATCACATTACACACATTTTCCAGGGCAACAACATTTACATCTCAAATGTCATAAGGACCCAATAAATACATTTTTTTAAATTTATTTTTGTATATGATGGCGACCTCTTTTAACCACAATCTAAAGTGCACTAGAAAGGTCTCATGAGTGTCTAACATATGGCATCACTAACGCAATTTAAGTTAAAATTTAACTTTCCCCATTTTTCCTCTGTACCCTTCATATTTAGTCAATAATTCTGTGGTTATTTTAGCACCACGTTTTATTATCCGTTCAGGCTATATGCCTATTTACTAACTACACTAATGTGGTAGGGATGAGAAAAGTTGAATTTAGAGGAAGTGTACCCATATTTGCATTGAAGGAAAGTGGAAAACAATTTAGTAAAAAAACACCCTCAGTACACCCGACCAGGATTGAACCCTGTCTTCGGCAGTCTAGTCCGTTGCGAGAATAGCGCCTTAGACCCGCCGAAGCGGATTTCTGTGTTTTTAAATTCATAAATTGAGTAGGTATAATTTAATTATTTTCTGAAAATAAAGACCCTCATCAGTGGGCACGTGGGCTGAACGTCCATCATCTCGTCTAATCTGGTTGGCCGTTGATGTGTAGGTCGGTGTTCGAATCCAAGCCGACGGCTTACCACCATCTCTATACCTAATTGGACTATAAATTCTACCCTCTTCATCCTCATCGCATTAGTACATTTACATTTGGATGGTCGGGACGGATAAAAGATTCGGCGCAAAATAAAAACCTAATAAAAATGTATTTATTAAAATATATTAGACAGACACTTTTAAACATTTTTTAAAGGAGTTTGATGAATCTCATGAGTTTATTAGCTTGAAAATAAAACAGTAAAATATAGTACTTTGATATGAATCTCAACTCAAAGTCCATCATGTCTGTTTATCTCCACTAACTTAATTTCCTTACGTCGTAATTTTGCAAATATTTTCACTTATCTGATTATAAGTTGGTTGTTTTTCTCTCGTTAAAATGGCATCCATTCTAATACTAATACGGCTGCAAACTATCTAATTATTTTTTAGAGCACGAGATCTAATATCGGGAAGAATTATGACTTTGTTGAGAGAGAAATCTAGTGAAGGCCGTGTTTTCAATTAAGACATTTAATGTTTCCATTTGCGTTCAAAACAAAACCAAAATGTGCCCATCCTCATATCAAACTAATAAGTTCGATGATGCAGATCTATAGGGGATACATATTATCTCAACATTATTCTGTGATAATTCTATATAGCTAAAAACCTAATATTTAGAATCGCTGTTTAAACGTAAATCTTATCTAATATGGTTTGCTGGTAGCAAGTAGGCCAGGGTTCAAATCACATCTGGGCTTACTGAGGGTTTTTTCTGGAATAATTCCCCGCTCTCCCTCCACGCAAATTAGGATACTTTTTCTCTAAATTAAACTTTCCTCCCGCTTAACATATCAGTATAACGTATAACTCGAACGGATAGAGACACGCGCTGGGAGGAGAAAAAAAAGTTACGGCACGCACTGGTGGTCACTAAGTCTAGTGTTTCAGGCTCGCAATAGACAAGAATGATGGTGAGGGGAAGGTGAGGTAGTTTTTCCACAGATGATTTATCAAGTTAATTCTTCCATTACTTCTCCACGCTAATGCGGTTGGATTTCCTCTAATATTGGACTACCAATCCCCTCCCTTCGAGTAAGTCGTTAATAGTCTTTGTTTTAAACGTACTAATTAACATAAAATAAATCATTTAAAAAATGATTCAAGGTCAACTTTAATAACGAACAGTAAAACTTGCCGGTAAGTTTAATGATCATAGGCATTTTGTACGTACGTGACTAGATTTTACCACATTAAAGCAAACTTTAAAAATGTTGGTGCTCTTCCCACGTGGCTAAGTGATGATAGTAGTCTTTGAATCCCTAGTTCGATTCCGGTTTGAGCTTATAGAGAGGTTAAAAATTAAAAAGTATGTGTATTATTCTATAAAATAAATAACTCTTTTAGCACCTTGTCTTACCACCTGTACAGGCTATATGCATATATATTGATTATGCTAAGGAGTTAGTGATGAGAAAGGTTGAATTCGGAGTTTCTGTATCCTCATTTGCGTAGTGGGAGAGTGAAAAACCATCTTAAAAAACCACCCTTAGTACACCCGACCTATATTTGAACCCCGATCTTTCTGTCATTGGCAATATAGTCTTACACAATGTTGACGTCTTAGAACATGAGGGTACTAAGAAGGTACTATCAAATTAAAAACTGTCTAGAAACTTGAGTCGAATTGTAGTATTAATAGTACAATAGCATTAGTTTGTAGATCATGTACTGTACTTATATGTGCTTTAGAAAGTAAAAATTAATTACCCCAATAGAATAAAAAGTAGAGCCTACTGCACAGTTGTATATAGACCCCTAATATATCAATAAATAATTTTATAGTGTATAATACAATTCTCAAAAATCTTTTATCAGTAATCAAACTACACTTAAATAAGTTTTATTCAAGATAACAAATACATAATTTTGATAATTATTGTATGAAACACTCTTAAAATACAAATTTTAAACCAAATTGTTTTAATTATTAATTTTTAAATACAAATTTAAAAAATCAATAACTCACCCTAAAATCAATTTATATCTTAAAAACAAGTACATCGTTTTATTAATCATGTAAAAACACTCGCCAAATTTTTTGTTGAACACAATCGGTAAAGTATTTTAGAAAACATTCTAAATTATGAATTGAAGTAAGGAGTGTTATTAAAAATAATGGATAAGACTTGGATATTAAATGTTGAGTCTAATGTCAATTTAAAGTTGATTGAAGATTATGATACTGAGATGTTACGTTACATAAATTATACAATGAAGTAAAATAAATACACCTGAAAAATGAAACAATAAAATAAATTGAAATACATTAAAAACTGATGAATTATAAAATGTATAAATGAACATTAAACCAAATTTATTTTTATGAGATAATATTAGTTAACAGACCGAGGGAGTAATAATTAGATTAATATGATTTTATTGGCTTTGTTAAAAAAATATGATCAACCAATAAAATATGTCAAATATATTGACAAATATTTTAAGTCAAAGGGTTAGAATTACAAAAAATAATAAGTTAAGATTTACATAAAGTTGACTTTGAAATGTTCTATAAAATTTAAGGTTGGAAAATTTGTTTTTCAAGTTTCAACTTGGCAGTGATATTAAAATTGATTATATATATAAAATATATATCACTAATCGAATATATATATATATTTTTATATATATAGAGAGAGAGAGTTTAGTTTTAACATCAAAGTCTTATCTTCTACGGCGAAGTTGTCCAATGCTCGTTTAATTTCCAGTTGGATATAAGTCCTTTTGGAATGATATTGTATTGACATGTTTCAACATATGAATGTCATAATCAGGAAAATTATAAAAACCACAAAAATATTGAAAATAATGAGGACAATCAAAATTATCAAAATATTAAACGCAAGTAAAATGAGATAAACGTAGAAGTTGATATGATAAATTGAAAATAAAATAAAAAAATTAATATAATAAGTTAATAAGTAAAAAGTTAAGGAATAATCTTCAATCAACTTTAAATTTACATTAAACTCAACATTTATATCCAAGTCTTATCCTTGATTAACAACGGTGAAGCTACTTTCGAAAGTTTTGAATTTTAAAAATCAGTCATTAATTAATTACTCTTAATTTAGGGCTATAGTTAAATTCATGAATTATCTTCCAGGTATGACCATATCATATTTAAATAATAAGTTGGAACGAAATCCATTAAACCGTTTTAGCTGTAGTAGACCCAAGTACAGACACATTAAATTGTAAGACTCACTTTTTTTTAGTTCGGGAGTTTATTAAATGTTTAGCTCCATCAAAAATCGTGGTATAAAATGTTCACGATTACAATGCTTTAGTTTGACACATTAGCTCAACCAGTATCGTTTATGCCTACGGGTTAAGGGTCTTGGGTTTGGTTCCCAGCATGACCAAAAAATACATTATTGGTGAAATGTAGGTTTCCCTTTTTACACTGAAGAATTAACGGCTGGAGGCTTGATTTGGTGTTTGTTCTAAATTTAAGTTAGATTTTTAATTCGTGTGTTGATACAATCAGTCGGTTCAAAAAGTGCATGTTAAATACTTCAAATAAAAAATACAACACTTCCTTTGTATGAGAAAGTAAACAATTCTCGCTTTAACATGCATGAAGCATCTGTAACAACCCGAACGGTTAGAAAGACGCGGTGCTAAAAAGAAAATATTTTCGTGTAATTCTGTTTTGCGTGTTGAACGAACACATATGATTAAATAACCTTTCCGGAATGATCCGCGAGTCGGAATTTACAGGTGAACGGGTGTTGAATGTTAATAAAACCTCAAAAGTTGCGTCATGAATGAAACCGACGGAGGTTTGAACTCACGTCTGCTTGAACAGTGGATGATTTGGCATCTTCCTTCATGAAACATGGTCGCTTTATTATTATACGTTAAGGGGAAATGGTAAACTCCGTATTTTTGTAGTTTATTGACTAAAAAACCTCTTTTTGGACAAAGTAAGTATAATATTGTTTCAATAGAAACATAGAGCTTAATTTTCTTCACATGATGATATCAACATTTCTTGAATATCTGTCAAGGATGTTCTAGAATTTAATGACAACTTTTTTCTCTTCATTTAAAAGTTTATCATCTAATACCTACGACAGATATTTAACAACTGTTGTTATTATTATTATTATTATTATTATTATTATTATTATTATTATTATTATTATTATTATTATTATTATTATTATAGATAGCCACTGACCTACAAACAGTGAACAAAGTTTTTAAAAAAAAATCGCTATTCGTTACTCGCTTTTCTCCTGAAGTATCTTCCCTGGCCATTCAATCTTATCTGACCAAAGAACTCAATCTTGACTACCTTGTCTGCTCAAAATTGAAAACTAAATTTAATTCATATTCCTCCTTCCATATTTCAGTCAAAGAAGATGATTTTCCCATGATAAACATTAGTGATATTTGGCCGTCTGGCTGTCTCATTGCACCTTACTATGGGAAGTTGCTGCCAGAGCAGATAGTCTGTGAGGAGTCTCCCTGTGTGTCTGCCCCTGTAAACGCAGCTGTTGCATCTGACCTTGGCTCACAAGAGGATTCAACTAGAACCCCACTCGTGTCTATCAATGGAGGTCTGGAGGCTACCTCCCAACCCATCTCCCAGTGATTAGTAGTGATATTTTACTATATTATCAAAATGTTCGGGTCTGCGAACCAAAGCAAGGGAATTATTTTCTAATGTTTGTTTGAATGAATTCTCTATTATTTGTTTAGTTGAAACTTGGCTCTCTAGTGAGTTTGTTAATGAAAATTACTTTCCCCCTAATTATAATGTCTATAGAGCCGACAGGTTATATGACGAAGCTACTATCTCAAGGGGTGGTGGTGCTCTCATCTCTGTCATTGATACTATTTCTGGTGTGGTCAGGAGAACTGACCTAGAGAATAATATGGAATGTGTCTGGATTGAGATCCCAACATTTTATCGCCAAAAACTGTTAATTGGGAACATATATCTTGCTCCCCAAATAACAGTCGAAGCATTTAACAATTACTTTATATTTCTTGAAGGTGTGTTGGCTAGCTACCCCTATAGAATAATACTACTCGGAGATTTTAACTGCCCCAAAATTGATTGGAATTATCATCATTCTCAGAACCTTTTCGCATTTCTACATTAAATTAAAAGCTACTCAACTTCTCGCTTCGACTAATATAATGGGATTAGAACAACTCAATGAAGCTGATAACGACACTAACCTCCTTGACCTCGTTTTTGCTAATTTTCACCACCCCTCTATTACTATTACTCAAAGCTCTCAACCACTAGTCAATATTGATTTAGCTCATCCACCCTTATTGATTTCACTAGATGTACCTATTGCGACTAAAATTAATGACACCTCTAAAACATATATTGACTATGCACACGGTGACTATCTTAATCTCTACAATGACCTGGCTACTGCAGATTGGACTTGTGTTTATTCTAATACGGATGTTAATTTGGCTGTAGATAATTTTACCAAGGTAGTCCAAAGGAAAATCAAAACGAATATTCCTCAAATTAATATTCTTAATTCATCCAAATATCCTAAATGGTTTTCTTCTACACTCAAATACTATATTAGGAAAAAAAACAATTTTTTCAAAAAGTTTAAAATAACAAATAATAGTGTGTTCTATTCACATTTTTCACACTTTCGTAAATTAGTTAAAACTACTTTGATTATAGACAGAGCCAATTGGATGAACTCAATTGAAAATAGTATTAAATGCAAACCTAAAGATTTTTGGAAATTTGTTAAAAATAATCGTACGAATAAAGTTTTCCCATCCAACCTAGAAATTGATGGCAAATCTATAGCGGATCCTTTATTAATCGCTAATGAGTTTGGGACCTACTTTCATTCCGTTTATAATTCAGCTATTCCTGTTTTACCCTGCCCCGTTATTGAAACTAGCGCGCCCTTGTATCCATGCCACATTACACCCTTGGATGTTGCTAATGCTATTAAAAAATTGAGTTCTTCTAGATGTGCCGGGACAGATGGAATTCCAAGTTTTATTGTTAAAGGCTGTGCCAGCATTTTCAGCCCTTTGTTAGCCTATATCTTTAACATTAGCCTGTCAAATGAAACTTTTCCTCGTACATGGAAACAATCTGTTGTCATACCTATCTATAAAAAGGGGGTAAAAACAAATGTTTGTAATTATAGACCAATTTCTCTCTTAAACACTTTCTCCAAAGTATTCGAGAAAATCATACATGAGCATACTTTTCACCACCTTAAAAATAAATTTTCAGATAATCAACATGGCTTTATAAAAAATAAATCTACTGTAACTAATTTAGTAGAATTCCTTGGGCATGTTGCCCCTCAAGTCTCTGCCCAAGGTCAGGTTGATGCTATTTATTTTGACCAAAGTAAGGCATTTGACTTATGTCAGCATAATATTATTCTCGCTAAACTTGGTAATTTTGGACTTTCTCACTCATATGTAAATTGGTTCAGCAGTTATTTGCATGAAAGATCATTCATTATTAAAATTGATTCACACAGCTCAAATACAGTTTTAGCACCCTGTGGCATACCACAGGGGTCTAATTTAGGTCCTCTTCTCTTTAATGTGTTTATTGATGACATTGGTAAATATTTGAACTCTTCTAGTTATTTACTCTTTGCTGATGATGTAAAATTATTTAAAACTATCAAATCAATTGCAGATTGTATAGATTTACAAAATGATGTAAATGGTATTCTACAATGGTCTTTGGAAAATGGAATGTCTATCAATAAATCTAAGACCAAATCTATATCTTTCACTAGGAAAACTAATCCTTTCTTTTTTACTTATAAATTGGGCAGTGATAACATAGTTCGCACCCTTTGTATTAATGATCTTGGTGTCCTCCTGGATAACAAACTTTATTTCCACTATCATGTTGACCATGTCATTTCCCAGTCATTGAAACTACTTGGGCTTATTAAATTTATTACTTCATCATTTAAGAAAGTTGACTGTTTTTTATGTCTGTATTATTCCCTGGTTAGATCTAAGTTAGAATATGCTACTGTTGCTTGGAATTCCATTACCTTAACTGACTCTCTTAGGTTAGAAAACGTTCAAAGAAAATTTGTTGCTGCATGCTATGATAAATACTTTAGTAACCGGATTTATTATGATTATGATAGAATTCGAAACCTATTAGGGCTCCAAACTCTCTTCTCGCGTAGACTTTATTGTGATGCCCTTTTTGTTTTTAATATTTTCAATAACATAATTTCTTGCAAATTTGCCCTTGATCATGTAGGCGTTCTTATCCCTTCTCGGGCTTCTCGTAATCAAAAATTATTTTTTCTTAATAGCTCTTACAAGGTAAGCCCTATAGGTCGTTGTATCCATAGTGTCAATTCTAGATTTGTCGAATTCGACTTTTATCATAAAAGGAAAGCTAAACTCAGAGATTTATTTAAGGATATCCCGTATCAATAATTTATCTTGTAGAGGTTCTGCCTATATTATTTAATACTATTTAAGTTTACATTGTTTAAGTTTACAATATTCTGATCTATTTTTTGCATAATGTTACTGCTTTTAACCACTATTTGGTTATTTATTTTTAAAGTTACTTTTATTCTTATCATTATTAACTACTTTTTTGTCTCGTGGTTGTTTATCGGTATATGGCATTATTTGGCCATTTTTTGTCTATCATGTTTTCTTATGTAAATGTATGTATTGTAGGGTATGTACTTGTGTGCTTTTCAGTGCTGGCCTGTTATAGGTCTTACGACTGTTGGCCGGCACTATAATAAAGGAAATTGAAATTGAAATTGAAATTATTATTATTATTATTATTAGCACCGCGTCTTACTACCCGTTCGGGTTATACGCACTTACGCTAATGTGCAATGGTAGGGTGATTGTGAAATGAAATGGAGGACCTACAGTTTAACGTGGAATCCGAACCACGATGGAGGCCTGGCATACCTCACATTCACAAGTTGTGATTACACATCTTGTCAGAGGTGAAGGAAGGGTTCGGCAATCAGATAATTTAACAACTGTTAATACCTCCTTGTGAAGACAAATTATATTTTTCTATTGAAGCAATATTTTATTTGTTTTGGCCAAAAAATTTCTTGCTACAAAAACTGCAAAAACACCCTTAACTCGTGTTCCCTGCACTTCCACCCGAAGGTTGTTCAATATACTTTTGAGATATTTTTAAAATTGTCTTTGTTAAATCATTTATACTAATTTGATTAAAAAATTTTTGTTCTAAAATAAATATTATTGAGAACTTTCTAAACATGTGTATTGTTACAAAAATACCTATAACATGTTTATTGAAGTTTATTGTGGTTTAATATTAAATTTTAAAATTTTCTTTCAATAAATGTGATAGTATATTTTATATAGCAACGAAAAAATTAGGACAGGTCCTAAAGGAATGTTCGTTTTAGAACAGAAGTTTGTTAGTCAATATAATCCAAATGACAAAAATTCAAACCTTCAATACTCTTAACCTAATATGACCAGTGATCACACAAGAATAATTGTGATGTTTAGTTATGTATTTATTTTTGGCACATAGTGTCTCATTACCCGTCCAGGCTATCCGTATGTTTTCACTAAAGGGATAGATATAAGAATTTATAATTGAGATAAAATGTACCCGAATTTGCGTGGAGGGATTGTGAAAAAGCATTTAGTAAAAATCACACTATTTGGAATCGAATATTGACCTTGGCGTCCTCGGCACTTCAGTATATTAATTGAGTGATGCCTTAGACTGTGCGACCACCGATATAGGTAAATGCTAGTACTCTAAAAGAAGTTTGTTTAGGTACTTAACAACCACATTGGTGATCGCATGGTCTAAGACGTCACTCTCCCAATATACTTAATTACTAAAGATGGAGAGGTCGGGGTTTGAATCTCGACTACGTACACTTGTGAGTTATCGCTGTGGTTTTGTTATCCACTTGTTATCCATGCTAATGATGATACACTTCTTCTAAAACAGCCTTCCTCTTTGAGCCCTTAGTTTACGCTGTAAGTAACCCTTGTGTTGAGCGCAGTAGGTGTTTTTTAAATATATTGAAACGCACGTTGACTCTCTCATCCACGGCCAGAACAAGAGATGTAGGAAGTGAGGACGCGACCCTTATCTCGCGTGTGTGGATCTTACTTAAAACGTGGAACAAGAGTCAATATTTGATCTGTTACAACTCGGCAAGGACGCGCAAATAGCGTGGTCTGAAACAACCGCAGCCAACCCAACAACAACAACAATAATAATAAAAAAACTAGAAGAAAGAGAGACTGTTAATTTTGTTACCTTGGGAAAGAGGCGTGTGGATTCGTTTCGTTAACAGCAAAGCCGATACAAGCCCTCAAACGTGGCCTGGCGTTCTCTTCTCTTTCAGGATGTGTTTAGGCAGTGGACTTTTGGGTGAGTCGCAAATCACGGGTTTCAGTAATGATTCTCTCTTGGTAATAACACACATCGTGTGGACTCCCTGTGTGGTAGTGGCCGCCCTGTCAAAAGTGGCGCGTTATTTCCTTGTAGCACGTTATTTCCTTGTAGCGCGTCGCGGCGTGTCTGTGTGGGCGGGGGTAGAGGAAGGAACCGCGTGGGGAATACCCTCTCGTGTCATTCTGAGACCATTCGGGTGCATTGGTCTAGTACCGGCATGTCACGAACTTCAACACATGATAATTTGTGATGTGGGTTGGAAGTGTTTCGTATTCTATGTTTTCATTGTGTTTTTCCTTGTAGATTTAATTAATTAAAAATAAAAGAGAAAAGGGATAGATAGGAGGTAGATCTTGACTATAATATTTTGGCCAAATTAAATCTATCAACTTCAAAAAACATACCTTAGCAAAAAAATAAGCATCACTTCTAAAACAAAATGCTGTTATGTGCAAACGAATTTTGCCATTCAAACTGAGTTTAAAGTATTCTACACCTGTACTTAATGAAAAATCAATTACAGTATTTCAGATTCTCAGAATGATTGACAAAGAGTTGGTAATATTAGTCAAAGATAATTCCAACCTATATGAACTCTCTATCTCATCCTAAACATCACGATAATTTCGTGTATGATCCACACGGTGGCTTGGCGCGGCGCGTTACACAGGTGGTCGGAACTTTGGAGGAAGAGCGCACAGAATTCCACACGGCCCGGCGCGCGGTTCAGCGCGGCGTGCTTTAGTGGGCGATGATCATTAGACCCGCATCATACTGTCGTTGACTAGGAGAGTCCGACCTCAAATTCAGGCCGGCTTCATTTAGGTCGGTCTTCTATATGTGATGTTATCATGGATTTTCCTAATTCACCATAAACTCTAATTGTGGGTGAATTTCCTTTAAGTTGCCCTCCTCAGTCATATCCCTTATATTAAGCATTTTATACCCCCTTGTGCTAAAGTTTACCTATTAAAAATAATTGTATGTAAAATACTTTTACTACTAATTACTATTACTAAAGGTGACCTGGTGGTCTAGGGGTAAGGTGTCAGACTTCTGTGCTGAGGGTCCGGGGTTCAATCCTCGGTCCCAGCACAGATTTATCTGATTACCAAACCCTTCCTTCACCTCTGACAAGATGTGTATTAATCACAACTTGTGAATGTGGGGAATGCCAGGCCTCCACCGTGGTTCGGATTCCACGTTAAACTGTAGGTCCTTCATTTCATCTCACAATCACCCTACCATTACACATTAGCGTAAGTGCGTATAACCCGAACGGGTAGTAAGACGCGGTGCTAATAATAATAATAATAATACTATTACTAAACCCAAATCGATGCTCACATGATTTAACGTGTCATACACGTGTTAGACCGGATTGTAGGTGACAGGTGGGGATCGCATTTTTGTTGGGTTCACGAAGGGTGGCTTATTATACATAATTTCACACTATAACTCTACAAAAAATGTGTGTACATTACCTCTTAAATTCTACCTTCTTGATCCCCATTTCATAAGTGCAATTAATTTATGCATATAAACCAAACTAGCTCAAAGATGCCGTGGAAAAATTAATAGTAGCACATTACATGTTTTTATTTAATCACTAGTGGGTCGTTGCAGTGATGGCTGCAGATTATTGTGCTAAAATGTATTTTAAACTTTTTATTGGGAAGGGATCTCTATAATAAGCCCTCACTCATTTTTCAGTTAAAAGTTTACTCGTCAAAGGCTATCAAATTTACTTAGATATTTAGTTTTCTGTGCGTAATTTGAATAAAAACGTATATTTTCTCCCTTCACGCCCCGATGAGAACTTTAAAATGACTCCTCTCCCAGATCTCTATCTATCCGTTGCACAAACCACTCAAGTAACGATTGAGCTGATATTATTTTTAAACAAAGCCAAATATTTTATTTACGAATATACAGTTATACACAAATCATAGTTTCCATGGGGATTTAAACAAAGAATGATTGTACAGATGAACAGAAGGAAAAGATGGAAAATTCATTGGTAAAATTGAATTTTAATTTTAGGCCATTATTTTTACCGGCATCGTGATTCCATTATCTATAAAATGAGTGTTCGTTTGTCAAAATCTGTAGATTCATTTCCTCATAATTTTTATTACTGAAAACGGTCTTATCAAATTATATATGGTAGAGAGAGTGATAAAATTTGATAGTGAAAATGAGAGTGTGTTTGAATGTGTGATTGTATAAGTTTGTGGGAGTGTGAAAATGAGAGTGAGTGTGAAAAAGTGAGTGTGAGTGTGAAAATGAGAGTGTGAGGTGTGAGAAAGTGAGAGTAAGAGACTGATAATAGCAATGAGAGAGATCGAGTGAGTGTGAACGAGTGATAGTGAGAGTATGTGTATGTTTTAGAGAGATGAATACTTGGAGGGGAGTGTGTGTGAGTAGAGAGAGAGATAGAGAGAGAGAGAGTGTGTGTGTGTGTGTGTGTGTGTGTGTGTGTGTGTGTGTGTGTGTGTGTGTGAAAGAGAAAGGAAGCGTGTAAAATTTTGGAAGAGATATCATGTGAAAGAGAGAGAATATGAGGTCATGTGAGAGAGAGTTTGAGGGAGAAAGTTAGAGAGGGAGTAATAAGCTTATAGAGAGAAAATTAGATTGAGAGAGAGTTAGAGAGAGACTGAGTGTTTGAGAGAAAGAGTTAAAAGTAAAAATTGAGAGAGCGAGTTTGATAGAAAGAGAGTTTGAGAGAAAGAAAGAGTGGGTTTGAGAGAGAGTTTGAGATTTAGATAGAGAGAGTATGATATAGAGAGAGTTTGAGTCAGAGAGATTGAGAGAGTGATATTGAGATAGAGAGTAAGTTTGAGACAAAGGTAGTTTGATAGAGAGCGTTTGAGAGAGAGAAAGCGTTTGAGAGAGAGAAAGCGTTTGAGAAAGAGAAAATGGTTGAGTGAAAGGGTTTTAGAGAGAAATTAAGAGAGAGTATAATAAAGACAATGTGAGAGAAATTGTGTGATAGAGAGTGTATATGAGGGTAGAGAATGTGTGAGAGAGAGGGATAAAGTATGAGAGAAAGAATGAGAAAAAATTATGTTAGAGAGAGTGTGTGTGTGTGTGTGAATGTGGTGTGTGTGTGTGTGTGAATGTGGTGTGTGTGTGTGTGTGTGTGTGTGTGTGTGTGTGTGTGTGTGTGTGAGTGTGAGGGAGGGAGAGAGTGTTAAAGAGTATGTGAGAGCGTGAGAGAGTCTGATAGAGAGAAAGAATGTGAAAATATAGATGTGGTGCTCAAACATTACGGTACTTTGAAATATAATTCCCTCAAAATTAATTATCAACATGGAAACATAAGTGAACTTTCTGTGTTTATAAGAATGTGGAAATTATAGATGGGGTGGACAAAACATTACTTTTAAATATCATATCCTCAAAATTAAGCGGTAAAATGAAAACAAAACTTAACTTATGTATTTGTATTGTGTATTTTCTAAAATGAACATCAAAACCCATTATTTGAAAAAAAATTAACACCAAAACTCATACTTAGATAGTTAAAATGGCTCTTTTTTAACATTATTCAAGATCATTTTACTTTTTTTGATCTTATAATACATACCAAAACTTATTTAAACATCATTTTATCATGCGCGAAACAAAACGTAGACAATATTTTCATGAACTTGACAACTTAACATTTTAATTTTCGAATTATGCTTTAAATTATTGATTTAATTGCGAATTAAGGATAATAACATTCCAATAAAAAATAAATGTTTCCCCAGTTTGGGCAATTTAGATATGTTATGACCAGCATCCAAAGAGAAATATTCATCCAAAGAAAAAACTGTGATGTGTTCGGACCAACAAATAAAGATTGAATTAATATTTTTCAGCCAAAGAAAAATATTTTATTTAGAGATTTACAGCCATACAGCAAATAACGGTTTCCATGGTGATTAGACAAATAATGAAAAACTGAAACTTCTCTGTGAAAATCGTGTTTTCATGGAAAACTACAATTTTTTTCGACATCCAAATTATATATAAGAAAGCTGCTTCTGTGGTCACATCGTTCAGGCCTAGGATATCACTCTCGAAATAGACTTGCTCGCCGATGATAGGAAGATCTGGGTTCAAATCCTGGTCATGTTTTACCTTGATACTTTTTTATTTTATCGCCATGCAAATGCAGATTGATTTCCTTTGAATGTTATCTTCGCCGTCACGTTGCACACACAAACACACACACACAATTGAGATCATCATACATATGTGTAAGTCCAAGGTTCACCCAGTATTTTAATGAATAAAATTGTTGTGATTTAATTCCAGAAATAATAATCTAGTTCTGTTTCACATTTTGGAATTTTCTTCTCAATATTAAATAAAGAAATATTTCTTTAATATAATTATCATCAGCATATTTGATTTAAATATAAAATAATGCAAAAAGTTATTTACTATGAAGAATTTTGGTTCGAATATGGGTGAGTCTGAGGAAAGTATTGACGAGGTTTTGAAAACAGAGTGATGTACGAGAGAGAGTCGAAACTGAATATGAGGGAAGTGAAGTCTTAACTTAATTACTTTAAGGTTACTTTACAGAAGCGGAAATTTCCGTACCTCCGCAATTGTTTGAGATAATAAATAACTTATTATTGCAAAATTATAGCATTATTAAAAATAAAAAAGATGTATTTGAAAAATATCTTTAGTCAATATTTACTTTTTTTACTGGTCTAAATTTATAAATGAGGAATTTAATAGAAATGCGATAACCATAAGGTTTGCAACTTCTAATAAAATGTCGGAATTTTTAAACCGTAATTGTCGAAATTTTAATAAGAAGGATTGTTGACCCTTGTGGACCCATTATCAATCTTTTTTATTGGTTCAAATATACAAATGAGGACATAAATTCTTTAAAAATAAAATTATAAAATTTAAAACTGGTAGTCAACGTATTATGTAAATATAGCGCAATTTATGATTGAGTTTGCTAGTGTATATTATTTCGTTTCACAAATATTACGAGCTTTGATTAAATATCTCCATGTTTAAACAATAGAGCGAGAAAATCCGTGCGGAGTTCAGTATCTTTTTTTTTTTTTTCAAATATAGTCAGGCTGACTCAGTTTGATTTATGATACTTGTTTACTTCAAAATATTGACCAATGTTTTCATCCTATTAATTCGTTTCAATCTGAACGTCAAATATTGTCTTAAATAAATTGATCCTTCATATTTCTTGAGTTGACTCATATGATTTTCATTCTGTCGCACATGTCATTTTCAAACTACATTAATCAGTATAATGTTACAATCAACTTTTAATAAAAAATATTTAGTTATTTAGTGATCAACATTTTTGGCGATGTGCTATGCAATGCTGTAGTCTAATTTTCATATTAAGAGCTTTATCTGACAGCAAGAAAAGTTACTAGGTCTACTTTCACGTATTCATACGTCTGGTCATGTGATTTTTCATATTTATTCACATGTTACTCTCAACATTTGTTGAATGTCTGTCATGAGCATAGAAAAATTAGATAACCTTTTTAAAAGAAGAGAAAAAGTTGTTATTAATTTCCAGGACACTCATGACATATATTCAATAACTGTTGAGATAAACATGTGAATAAAATCAAACTCTATGTTTCAACTGGAGAATTATTTATTTATTTTGATCAAAAGGTTGTTTTGATATAAAAACTGCAAAAACTCTTACCTTAACTCGCGTTCTCTCCACTCCCACCTTAAGTCAGTCTGGCCATTTAACCACTAACCCACATCAGTAGTCACGTGGACAAAAGGTGTCGGTACCATTTCTCCTAGCTTGCCGGTGACAGGTAACTTTATATAACCGTATCTCGATGACAGGTGGCATAAAAAATAAGTTTCCTTCATTGTGTAAAGGTTCAGTTTGTCACCCGGTTATCAAACTCCTGGCGATAGGACTTGGTGTTCTAGGTGTTCTGTCTTAAATTAAATTAGTGTGTAAGTCGTGTGTTAACCGCTCAGATGGCTGAGAGGTGCAAGGCGTTAACCCCTCTCTTATAGGCCTAATTAACAAAAAATTACGATTAAATCAAAACCTAAAGATGTGATACACATAAAAAAAAGATGGGGTGGAAACAATTAGATTATCTATGCTGAGGAACGTGATGGACAACGTGCTGAGGTTTGCCTGACATCCGGTGGAGTGACATTATCTTCAAAAAGGGTAGTATGAAGTTTGCTTTTATTTAGCTAGTGAATATTTACCTTTCAATTAAATTGTTAATTTTTAAGTTACTAATCGTCTAATTGTTTCGGCACCACCCTGCATATTACGCGACATATAAATACACTAACAATAATGTTAGGCCTAATGTTTATGTGAAAAGTGTAAGTTATATTACGCAGAGTCTAAAGTTACACAAGCACTATATGTAAGTGAGCGATTGCTGAGTCCATTAATCAGACCAGTGTCGTTACGTTAAAAGCTCTTCCGCGATCTTTAGACGTCGGACCTTTCTCGGCCAATTACGTGATCCCCCCACCCCCCACCCTCGAGTCATACGAGCCATGCCAGGGCGTGTGTTCTCTTGGCGAGCGCGTAATCAGATTACAAGTGGTAAGGTGAGCCACTCTCGATGGGAGGTATGCAACACGCGAGGCACTATTAAGATGTTACTAATAAATTATTAAAACTTCAATAAATTTGTTAGTGTGTTTTATATGTTTTTTAAAACTCCATTGCGTCAGCCCACAATCGAACCATACCTACAAAGCAGCCGCTGTCTATTGGTGAATATAGTGCCAACTTCTGCGGATATAGGGTATCATGTAGTCAGCACAACGAAACCTTCGACCATTAATCTCAGTTTTCTAGACCGCAGCCTCTAATTTTCATTCAAGTAGCTCCTCATTTGTCATCACGAGGCTGGGACTACCCCCGTTCCAGACCCACTGCTTCACAGAAAATTTGGAATAGCCGAGGATCGAAGCTAGGACCTCTGGGCCTGTAGCCATGAACACACTGACCACTAGACCACAGAGTAGTAAATAAAGGTTTACAGAAGGTCTCCAACAATATTAATTTTAAAACAAATGTTGTAATGATACTGATTTGGACTGCTCTCATATATTTAAAAAGTCATGGATGAAGGTATTTTTCTTCAATAAATTGTTTGTAAATTGTATGGAAAATTACGCGCTTTTCAGAAATAATGTAGAAGGATTGCACCATTAAAACTTATTTTTTATTTCAAAATTTAACTCCGTAGTATTTACCAAACAAGCAAGAGACATTAGTTTCCTATACCCTATAGGAAGCTAGCCTTTAAGACACCTGTCGCAGGGACGCTTTCGATTTGATGGTTTTGACACTGGTCACGAGAGGTTCAAGGGGCAAGGGGTATGTCATACATAAGCTGTTGGTACGTATGAACACACACAGTGCCGGCGACATAAACCTAAAGAACGTGTAATATCACGACAGTACATAATCTGTAAAATTTATAATTTTACAGAATATTTTTGTACCGAAGATAAAATCTCTTCAATAAATCGTGTGCAACATCAACAGTTGTATTTATTCAAGTAAAATATCATAATAATTGGCGCTCGATCACGGGGCTATAAAAACAAATTATCTCACAATCAATTCAAAAATATCGTAATAATTGGCTCTCAATCATGGGGCTATAAAAACCAATTATATATCAAAATAAGCCGAAACACTTCATCGTTAATTTCTTTTTAATTTCATTTATTTGAGGTATTTAACGTGCACTTTCTGAATGGATTTATTATATCAGCACACGACTTATAAACTAATTTAAATATAGAACAAACACAACATCCACCCTCCGGCCGTTAATTTGTCAATGTTAAAGGGAAAACCACATTTCAACAATGATACATTTTTGGGCCGCGTCAGGAATCGAACCTTAAGCTCAGTAGACAGACACGCTACCGACTGAGCTAAGGTGTCGGACAGAATGATAATTTATAAAGATAATGCAAATGGTTTTCTAACAAAAAAGATAAAATGTTTTAAATAATTTAATCCTTGCTTGAACATCCAAAACCTGATGTGACCACTCAGATATAATCACAATGATTAATTCTTCTTTTTTGCACACTGAATATTACTATCCTTTCGAGCTATCCACATAATATGTACACTAGGGGAGTAAAGATTTGGAAGATATAATCAAGAGTAAATGTACCCTCATGTGCGTGGAGGGATAGTGAGAAACATTTTAGGAGGGCGAAACATCCTCATTATAGCTGACCTGAATTCGAACCCTGATTTCCCCGTCGTTGGTAGTCCAGTCTATTTCGAGAATGATGCCTTAGACAAATGATTCCAAAATTGGGTGGTACAGCCCTCAGTGGGCATTTTTTGTTTACAAGGGGGCGGTTAGTTTGTAAGGCAATGGTAGAAGGTCGTTTAGGTTTTTATGGATAGTACGGCAATAGTTTGATGTTAATACTAATGAGCAACAAAATATTTAATAAAAGGGTCTTAGAGTAGGATTGAAGGGGACGCGAGAAAAGCCAGTGTTTTTGCAGTTTTTATGGCAAAGATTTTTTTTGGACTAAAGTAAATAAAATATTTCTCCAGTAGAAACATAGAGTTTGATTGTATTCACATGGTGATATCAACAGTCCTAAATATCCATCATGAACATAACAGCATTAGATGAGAAACTTTTAAAATGAAGAGAAAAAGTTGTCATTAAATTCCAGGATACCCTTGACAAATATTCAAGAAATTTTGAGGTCACCATGTGAAAAAAAATTTTTTTATATGTGTACTGAAATAATATTTTATTAATTTTGGCCAAGAATTGTTGCCATAAAAATTGCAAAAACAGTAGCTTTTTCTCGCATCCCCTTCCATCCCACCTTAAATGTATTTTAATATTCATGTTCTATAATTTTGACATTACGTTTGGTTACTTATGAACCCTCTTTGGTGGCCGCATGGTCTAAGGCGCTAATCTCGCAATAGACTAAACTGCCGGGGACGGGGAGATCAGGGTTCGATCCCGGTCGGGCGTACTGAGGGTGGTTTTTCTCTAAATGGTTTGCCACGCTATCTCCATGTAAATGCGGGTACACTTCCTCTAAATCGAACCTTATTCATCCCTAACCATTAGCTTAATTAGTACACAAGGGTCTAGCCCTAATGGATAGTAAGACGCGGTGATAAACAAAATTTCGCTTATGTTTATAATCATTTAACATAAGTTATGTTTTAACGTGTGTTTTATTCATATGGACTATAAGTTGTGACACGAGATTTATGTACTTATACTCCCATACATATTCATAGATTTAGTTTGAAATAATTAAATATGAATGTTCAGTATAGCATGCTAAAGTCACTATCGCTGGTTTCAGTATGCATACATATTACATTTAACTTTGGGTTACTGGGGGAGGGAGGGTAGGAGGGTTACCATCATCCAAATTGTCAGAAGTGGCTGCTAGGCTAGAAAAGGTTGGGAACCATTGCCTTAGACCACTCTACCACTGATGCGGGTAACATTAGGAGCTAGGTGTGTGGTTACGACAGGCTCTAAAACCGGAGCGAGCGCACTCAACGGGAGCTAATTGCATCAGTGATATTGCCTTCGCCGAAAATTTCCTTTATTAACATGATTTTGACTTTTGGGAGAAGTTTGAGCTTAAATTATTTCGACAATATTAATATGATCATATTGGCAACTATGCTAAGTTTATGTTATGTTGGCTACCATCTATTTGTTAAACCTTGTAACTGTATCGTACATGTAGTCGTTCGATGGTCTGCTTACGGTTCAGATGTTTCTGTTAAAAATATAATAAATATACTGTTTGCTTTATGTCATTACTGTGTGATTGCGTTTCATGGCCTATTAAACCTAATAGACAATGACTGATTCATTTACGTATACCGTCTAACACAGGTTTTTTTTTATGTTTTTTTTCAAAGGATGAGTCCTTTGGATTTTCGAATCCTTAAATATTCGAGGATTCGAAAAATTTCAAATTTTAGATTCAAAAGATGAGTTCTTTGGCTTTTCAAATTCTTAAAATATTTGAAGATTCGAAAATGTTCAGATTTTAGATTTAAAAAAAATCGAATCTAAACTATTTTTAGAGCTCTTAGAGAATAGTTGCTTAGATCCCAACATTATTATAGGACAAAACTTGACAACCAAACTCCAGACCATTAAAAATTCAGCCCTTAATATCATAATTTGAATTGAAGAAAAAAAAAATTCCAACAAACCTTATGCTTATAATATTTTCTAAGATTCTGATTTTGACTCGATATTCGGTATTCGTAAGGAAAATGAAGATTAAGATTTTAGAAAAAATGGATTCATCCCATTTAAATTAGTCTTATAAAGTTTGTTTTACTGCACCCGTCTGTTCTATCCGCAATTTATTACAGGTCAATGGAGTAGGTATTTGAAAGGTATAGTTTAAAGAATCTCTACCCGCATTTAATTGGAGGAAGGATGGGAACTCATTAAAAAATAAAAACGCCCTCGGTACACCCAGCTTGGATTCGACCCTCGACTTCCTCTTCACTGTAAAATCAGTCTACCGATCCGGGTTGTTTTTCTTATCAATTCGTCCACTCATTTATTTCGCAAACCACTAAATAAATACAACGTCGCTTTAAGACACGCTCTGACGTCACAATCCCCCATTCTGTCAATTGCATCCGTGCAATCAATCTACGTACCACTTAATCTTCAATGGTAAGATTATTTTTTTGTAGAAAGATTAAAAAATAAATTCAATCCTATAAAACTAATAATTTATTAGAAAGGATCCTCACTTAAGATTCAACCCCGTTCGAACTATAAATCGTGCATGTGTGTCCTCCACCTCCCCTCCACCACCCTTCCATCAATGTGCCACGGATGCTCGTACGTAGGAATGTTGATCCGGACCATCGGATCCGTTCCGCCCTCGCTGTCACTAAAAAAAACCTCCTCGTCATTCACACACACAAACACACACATACTTACACGCGCGTACTTCTCTCACGCAATCCGTTGCGTGTCTGTCAAAGAGTTACAAAATCCCCGGGTTATCACGACCACAGGCAAAGATCGAGTTGCTTTAGGCCGCCCCATCACATCTTGTCTAACACAAGTGTGTTGGTTCACGCACTCGGTGGGCATGCGGGCTCTGACGTCAGATCTCATCCGGTCTAGCTTACTGGTGAACGGGAAACTGAGGCTGGAACTACGGTAGGGCGTACTGAGGTGCTTCCACCCCCCAAACCCTACCCTTTCCACACAAATCTGAGTTCATTTCCTTCAAATTCAGCCCCTACACCCCTTATCTCATATTCCTAAGCCATTGATATAAATATGCGGATAACCTGGACAAATAATAAGTGAGATTTTAAATCAAAACTATAGTGGTCTTTGAACAAAGCTGATCCGTAGTATTTGTTTAAAAATGCAGTAAGAAACTAGCAAGGATAAAATGTTTGGCATATTTTAGCTTTATCCGAATCGTCTTGGGAATAACCTTACCTACCCGCTTAATTGGCCAATTGGTCTGAGGCGGCACTCTCGTGTTAGACTGACCTGCTTATGATGGAGAGATCGGGGTTCAAATTACGCTCGTGTTGATTGAGGGCGGTTTTTACTAAATGGGTCCCTACTCTCCTTATAGGCTAATGCGGCTATATCACCTCTAAAATGCTTCCTTCTTCATCTATGCCCCATAAAATACATGTGTATCACCTGAACAATTAGTCAGATGCGTTGGTTAAAAAACTTACCTATTAGTTCCAAAAGCTATTCTAGATATTCATATATACTGTATTAAATTTTAAAAAAAAACACTTTTGTTTTGTAACTGCCATTTATGATGTACCCAAATACTTTTGACAGCCGTACAAAAAAAAAGTTGTATCAACGTTCTAAGATATAGATGTTCCGTACTTTAATACTCGTCTGCGTTGTCGGCATATTTACACTAATGGGATAAAGACGAGAAAGGTAGAATTTAGATTAAGTGTATTCACATTTCGTTAAGGGAAATTGGAGAAGCCAATGAGGGAAAATTAACTCAATACACATAGTGGAGATTCAAACCACTATCTCCACATCACTGGCAAACCATACACGACGAGATTGACCTATTTGTTCATGGGCCCACCGATGCAGTTATTTAGTTTTCCACAAAACTGTAAACTCAGATTTATACAATAAAAATTATAACTTGTTATTAGTTCAACTGATTGACTGAATGATAAGACTAAAAGTAGCTAAAAATATTGTTTAAATTTAGTTCAATATTAGTTATATTATAATACACTTAATTAAATCTTTAAAATAAGTTGTTTGGGTAGTTGTGAAGACAATATCAATTTCCCTTCCCCTCTTCCCTCATATCTACATATCCTCCCTTCCTACTTCCCCATTAAAAATGCGTTAAACAAAAGTACAAAGTACTTGGCGAGCCACCGAGGAGCTCCTAACCTCGGTTTGTAAACCCGCCACTCCAGATTCAACCCGAAGCTTTTTATGATCCTGGCGCCCCGACTCAACTCTCACAGCCACTTTTTACACTTCCTTCCACTCTCTTTTGAAAATATTACCACCATTCTCAAACAAGCATTTAAATAGCTTATCTCCCAGTACAGTATAGTGTATTTATTATTGCTCGCCTGCCAGAAACCGACACATATTAGTCTACTACAACTATGTCACGAGAATGAGCAGACCACAAAACGGCTCATAAAAAGCTACGTAAATTATGTCACGGGAATGAACACAGACTGTTACCCGATTTATAAAAAGCTACTGCGACAATATTGCGAGTTTAAACACAGAGTGAAAACAGACTAATAGAAAGCTACTGCGATAATATTATGAAAGTAAACACAAACTATAAACAGACTAATAGAAAACTACTGCGACAATATCACGAGAATAAACCAGACTAGAAACTGAATCATAGAAAGCTACTGCGACATATTGCGAGAATGAACACAGACTATAAAGCTACTGAGACAATATCACGAGAATAAACACAGACTGGAAACCGACATTTAACCATATTCTAGAATTACCCCAAGAGAAAAGTGAAATAAATCGACATATCGGGGAAAAGGGACACAATTAGGCCTACTCTTATATAATCCTCCCTAAAACACCGCCCTGCGATGAATACATTATTTTATTTTTAATTCAAACAGCATACTTGTTGAAGTTCGACTTGTATCACTTTCCTCGAGCAAAACCTAAGATAAAAATCAATTTGTCAAGATTTTTTATTTATAGCTCATTCCCTGGAGGGCCTTGCATCCTGGTTTACTCAAACAATCTCACGTAAGTGAACCCTCGTAGAAAACCGATAAATATTACTATAACAATATCGCGAGAAGGAACTTTCCGGCGGCTGCCTTATCTTTCAACAATCAGGCGCGGTACCCAGATTTATAGAGTTGGCTGATTGGTTTAACGAGTTGCAGGTTTAGTTACACTTAGTATGTTAGTTTAAACATGGAAGGTTCACTGTTGGTCTGTAAGATAATATTTACAGTTAATATAAATTAACTCTTTATGAGGGTAAAAAAAATTGATTGATGAGTTTTTATGATGATACCTTTTTTTATGAATGGGGATATTTTAATAGATTTTTTTTCTCGTGTGATTAGGTTGTGGGTATGTCATGTAAGCAATTTAAATAAATTGAAAGGTAGTACTACTTGAGGAATTTGATTATGTAATTGCTTACGTCACCCAGTACGCAGCAGTTATATTTTAATAGAAGACAATCACACATACTTTTTTTAATAAGTAGAGTAATGACGTTAATTGTGCATTTTAAAGGTTTATTTATTATTAAAGTTTCAAAATTTTGACCTGATTTTTACATCTTAGTTTGTCTTTATTACTTTGGCCAGTTTATAGTCGATTTAGTACGCCTCAAGTGCGGCGCTATACTAAATACAGACGTCACCTACCTGAATTGAATGAATGGCGTTTCATATGTGGCCCATTCCATTTGGTCTAGAGGTGTCAGGATGACTTAGTATGACTCACACTTTAGCTACTAATCTACTATAACTGGCCTTTGTGTATGTAATGCGATGGCATGTGTACTGAGTGAGTCACATCTTAGCAATCGAATATTTTTCTCAGTCAGACACTATCTTCTATTCTCTCTACATATGGTGTAAGTAACTCTAATTTGGTCTCAAAACACAGTTTTTATATTTTATCATAATTTTCTTCTTGAGGATCATAGTGTTCCCAGGGTTGGTATTATTTTATTTTCAAGATGGTCTGCCTTTTCGATTGGCATAATCATTATAGGTGGCTTATAGAAAGCTGCGAGTGTTATCTTGCCACTGTCTGTGTTAAATTGTACTCACGGGGTTTCAATATTTGTCTTATTGGTGGTGAGTTTTTTTAGAAAGGAGGAAGATATTTGATTGGCATGGTTGTTCCACTCCCTCTTCTTCCATATCAGTCTGTTCTCAGGGTCTGGACAACCGTTAAAATACAAGGACATTTATGTGTCTGGAAAAAACACGAAAAAAACCCAGAGAATTTCACCCAAAAAAAACCTGTAGTACTAATTGTGAGTTTGAAGATTTAACTGCAAGATAAAATAATGTCCTTTACATGATAACAAAGCGAACTGAATAACTAAACACACAGATAGGGAAGTTTGTAGCTTATGTAGGTAGTTTTACCACCTACTTTTTCGAAACACTATTTTGTAACTGTGAAAAGTTTAAAATCGTACACAAAATGTTTGAACAGCGTTAATAGTTATTATCACCTCGTTTTACTACTGTTTAGATTATACGCATATATTATAATTACTCAAAATGGGGTAAATGATGAGGAAGAAGCATTTTAGAGGTGATCTACCCGTATTTGCTTGGAAGAAGAGGGGAAAATTATTCAGGAAAAAACGCCTGAGTCAAGGCCGTAGCAGCCAATAATTTCAGGGGGGGGAAGAGGGGGGGGTTGGTGGGCACATACCCCCAATTTACCGGGAATAATAGAATATTTTTAATATCAACATTTTAGAAGCTATCTGAAGTGTTTTTTTTATAGCAACATAACCCCTGACTGCCGAAGGCTAGGAAAAATCTATATATTTAAACAATTCTAGAAGCTATATGCATTTTTTTTATTGCAACATCACACCAAAACTGCGAAGGCTAGGAAAAAATTATAAATATTAAACACTTGTAGAAGCTCTCTGAAGTGTTTTTTATGCAACATAACCCCCTATCTGCGAAGGCTAGGTAAAATTATAGATACTAAACACCTCTAGATGCTATTTGAAGTGTGTGAAAGTGGTAAAACTGATGGAGGCTAGGACAAATTATAAAATATTAAACACCTATAGAAGCTCTCTAATGTTTTTTTATGCAACAAACACTCCTAACTGCCGGGGTAGGAAAAATTATAGATACTAAACACCTCTAGATGCCATTTGAATGTTTTTGTTTTTATGTAACATGAACCCCTAACTATGGAGCTAAACAATTATAAATATAAACACCTTTAGAAGACTATAAAGTGTTTTTAATAACAACATACCCCTTATCTGCCGAGGCTAGGAAAAATTCTACATACTAAACACCTATAGAAGTTCTCTAAGATGTTTTTTATAGTAACATAGCCCCATATGCTGAAGGCAAGGAAAATTTTAAATATTAAACACCTCTAGAAGCTATCTGGAGTGTTTTTTTTATATACAACATTGCCCCTTAACTGCTGAAGGCAAGGAAACATTCTAAATATTAAACACCTCTAGAAGCTATCTGGAGTGTTTTTTATAACAACATTTGCCCCCTAACTGCTGAAGGCAAGGAAACATTTAAATATTAAAATCTCTAGAAGCTATCTTAAGTGTTTTTTATAGCAACATTACCTATAACTTCCAAAGCTATCAAAATTTCTGAATAATAAACACCTCTAGAAACACTCTGAAGTGCTTTTTATGGTAAAACATCTCCCTAATTTGTATTTTTGCCTTAATTTTGATATTGTTTGAACCATAAATAAAGCTATATATATTTTGTTCATTAAATTTCGGGGTGGTTTGAACCCCCCAACCTCCCCCCCCCCCCTGACTACGTCTTGCCCTGAGTAGACGCGACTGGGACTGAAACCTTGATCTCCCCGTTTATAAACAGCAGGCTAGTCTATCACGAGAGTGACGCCTAGACCATTCGGTCACCGAAGCGGGTAAATGATAGATCAATTGCATTATTTCAAGCAGTTCCTAGAATTATTTTGTTTGTTGGAGTACGTTTCGTTCGCGTTCCATTCTAGTATGCGTAGTTGTTTGTGTGTAATTGTCCGACACCTTAGCTCAGTCAGTAGCGTGTCTGTCTACTATCTTAAGGGTCACGGGCTCGATTCCTAGCATGGCCGAAAGATTTATCCCTAGTTGAATGTGGATTTACCCTTTCACAGTGGTGAATTAACGGCTAAAGATTGGGTGTTGTGTATGTACTAGAATTATGCTAATTTCTAAGTCATGTGTTGATATAATTAGTTGATTCAGAAAGTGCACGTTAAATACCTCAAATAAATTAAATGATTGTTTTTGTAACTGTGCTGTTATTATTCAACTTTTCTGAGAGGAACTCGTTTGGCAACGTTTATTGTATCAGTTTATTTGATTACCAGCCGCAGGTGTTCAGTTTTGCCCGGATAAAGTTAGCAGTCTGTGAAATGTATTTGTATTAAAAGTTGAGACTAGGCTTAAGCCATTTAAGGCTTTTGACATCGCAATGTATAGTTTGCATGGTATTAATATTTACGATGTATCACCATTTAATTTTTTGTGCTTTCCTTGTTTCATACGGGGCATGGGGTGGGGGGGGGGGGGTAAACATTGTCTTACTGTTAATCAAATAAGAAACATTTTTTTTAAGTTTGAGGGTGTGTTGAGGATCATAATGATTTAAAGCAATGTATTCATTCAAATGATATTCATATTACCGGCTCTTAAGTGGGGATTGAAGGGGGCGCAAGGAAAACCTAGAGTTTTTGCAGTTTTTCTGGAAAAATTTATTTTGGCCAAAATAAATCAAATATTGCTCTTTACAAACATAAAATTTAAATTTCTTCACGTGGTGACCTCAAGAGTTCTTGAATATTTGTCAAGGCTATCCTGAAATTTAATGACAACTTTTTCTCTTCATTTAAAAAGTTTGTTAGATAATACCACCATGCTCATTAAAGATATTCAAGAACTGTTAATATCAACATGTAAAGAAAATTAAACTCTGTGTTTGTACTGGATCAATATTTTATTTATTTTGACGAAAAAGATTTTTTGCCGTAAAAACTGCAAAAACATTGGCCTTTTCTCGCGTCCCCTACATTCCCACCTTAATCTGTTTGATAAGGTCTTACAATGTTGAGAATTACTAAGATGTTTTGAGTTTATAAAACCTTGGCAGGAAACTTAACATATGCGGGGAGCTATCTTGTAAAGGATATCAAGTAGAAATCTCTCTGACCGTTTCAGCAACACCGACCCCGTAAGGAAGCCGGCGTCCGCTTTACCTCTGTGTGTCCTTAGTTTGGATTATCTGACCCTTTGTTTAGGCCTGGAATATTATGTTCTGCTAGTTGGCGTTGTCTCTACAATCGGTACAATAATAATAATAATATTTAGCACCGCGTCTTACTACCCGTTCGGGTTATACGCTTAAGTACTAATTACTCTAATGGATTAGGAATTGGGAGGGTAGAATTTATAGGAAGTGAACCCGCATTTGCGTGGAGGGAGAGTGGAAAACCGTTTAGGAAAAACCACCCCCAGTTCACCCGACCGAGATTCGAACCTCGATCTCCCCGTCCTCGGCGGTCGAGCTCAACACGACTAGCGCGTTAGCCAACTACGCCACCGAGGCGGGTTACAATCAGTACAGTCAAAACAAGAAATTTCATGAAATAAACATTTTAAATCTATGTATGCAATGATCAATTAAGACACATTAATATAATTAACGAGTAGAGTTAAGTTAAAATAATTAAGTCTAAATAAAGCATTCTATACTATTAAATGAGATAAAATCAAATTATCGGGATACAAAAGGAACATTATTTATACATGATTAAAAATTATGTAATTTCACAAATTTTAAACTACTTATACATAAAAAAATATATATTATTAATATTTCATTGTGTACACCTCAAATGAATGTCTAATCATAATAAATTTCAACCTCATAAATTAACTACTTCACCTTAACAATGGTACATGGAAAGCATCAAAGAGAAAGTTTTACCCATTATAGCTCGTGAACTGCAATGATTTTAAATCATTTAATAACTAGTTTATAAATTATAAATTACACACTTGTTAAAATAGTTTTTGTCGAATGACCTTAAATACCACGACCTCATATTAATAAAGAAACTGGTGTAGAGAATTGGTGCCGAAAATGAATACTTGATTGAAGAAATAATTGTTGAGACAGGTGACCTGGTGGTCTAGGGGTAAGGTGTCAGACTTCTGTGCTGAGGGTCCGGGGTTCAATCCTCGGTCCCGGCACAGATTTATCTGATTGCCAAACCCTTCCTTCACCTCTGACAAGATGTGTATTAATCACAACTTGTGAATGTGAGGAATGCCAGGCCTCTACCGTGGTTCGGATTCCACGTTAAACTGTAGGTCCTCCATTTCATCTCACAATCACCCTACCATTGCACATTAGCGTAAGTGTGTGTAGCCCGAACGGGTAGTAAGACGCGGTGCTAATAATAATAATAATAATTGTTGAGATAAGATTATCAAATTAGCGATGAAGAAACAAAACAAATATTATCATTAAATTAAAATAATTACGCTTGAAAACAATAAACTTGATGGTGTCATGGCACGCATAATTTGTTAAGTCCTTAATTTAGTTTTGGTCGGAGTATTTTAATTATCTCTAGCACTTTTAGTAACTTAAGAGGCCGTGGTTTGGTTGCAGGCTATGAAAAAATATGTGCATTGGTTTATAGCAAATTGCGCATGTGTTTGTACTTAAACATCGCTGAAAATTATTAGTAATGCTTCAACCAAATTACGCACAAGTTTAATTGATAGCTCCTTATTTTGCTAATCATCATAGGTTTCTTAATATTATTAAAGGCGATCTTCACTATGGATAACAGCTTTGTTATAAAAGTAGGCCGGACGCCGGATGTGAAGGATAAACGGGGCGATGCCTCTACACAATGTGAAGAGCCACTCAGCAGCCCGTAGTTACGCCCTTTGGTGACCCAACTAAGCCTGCGTTAGGAAATAAGCAAGAAACTGCTCACTCCATAGCGTCCCACCAAGTCTTCATAGGGAAATATCAAGAAACTGCTCACTACCATAACATCCCACCAAGTCTTCATAGGGAAATATCAAGAAACTGCTCACTACCATAGCGTCCCACCAAGCCTTCATTGGTAAATATCAAGAAACTGCTCACTCCATAGCGTCCCACCAAGTCTTCATTGGTAAATATCAAGAAACTGCTCACTACCATAGCGTCCCACCATGTCTTCATAGGGAAATATCAAGAAACTGCTCACTACCATAACATCCCACCAAGTCTTCATAGGGAAATATCAAGAAACTGCTCACTACCATAGCGTCCCACCAAGCCTTCATTGGTAAATATCAAGAAACTGCTCACTCCATAGCGTCCCAACATGTCTTCATTGGTAAATATCAAGAAACTGCTCACTACCATAGCATCCAACCAAGCCTTCATTGGTAAATATCAAGAAACTGCTCACTACCATAGCGTCCCACCATGTCTTCATAGGGAAATATCAAGAAACTGCTCACTACCATAGCGTCCCACCATGTCTTCATAGGGAAATATCAAGAAACTGCTCACTACCATAGCGTCCCACCATGTCTTCATTGGTAAATATCAAGAAACTGCTCACTACCATAACATCCCACCAAGTCTTCATAGGGAAATATCAAGAAACTGCTCACTACCATAGCGTCCCACCAAGCCTTCATTGGTAAATATCAAGAAACTGCTCACTCCATAGCGTCCCAACATGTCTTCATTGGTAAATATCAAGAAAACTGCTCACTACCATAGCATCCAACCAAGCCTTCATTGGTAAATATCAAGAAACTGCTCACTACCATAGCGTCCCACCATGTCTTCATAGGGAAATATCAAGAAACTGCTCACTACCATAGCGTCCCACCATGTCTTCATTGGTAAATATCAAGAAACTGCTCACTACCATAGCGTCCCACCAAGTCTTCATAGGGAAATATCAAGAAACTGCTCACTACCATAGCGTCCCACCATGTCTTCATAGGGAAATATCAAGAAACTGCTCACTACCATAGCGTCCCACCATGTCTTCATAGGGAAATATCAAGAAACTGCTCACTACCATAGCGTCCCACCAAGCCTTCATTGGTAAATATCAAGAAACTGCTCACTACCATAGCGTCCCACCATGTCTTCATAGGGAAATATCAAGAAACTGCTCACTACCATAGCGTCCCACCATGTCTTCATAGGGAAATATCAAGAAACTGCTCACTCCATAGCGTCCCACCAAGTCTTCATAGGGAAATATCAAGAAACTGCTCACTACCATAGCGTCCCACCAAGTCTTCATAGGGAAATATCAAGAAACTGCTCACTCCATAGCGTCCCACCAAGTCTTCATAGGGAAATATCAAGAAACTGCTCACTTCATAGCGTCCCACCAAGTCTTCATAGGGAAATATCAAGAAACTGCTCACTACCATAGCGTCCCACCAAGTCTTCATAGGGAAATATCAAGAAACTGCCCACTACCATAGCGTCCAACCAAGTATCCATTGGTAAATATCAAGAAACTGCTCACTACCATAGCGTCCAACCAAGTATCCATTGGTAAATATCAAGAAATTGCTCGCTCACTACCAAAGCGTGTTTTAGTGATCAGGAAGGAAGAATTTAGAGGTAATGAGCGCGGATATTCCTGTATAGAGAATGGAAAATAATTTAGGGAGGAAAAAATCTTCAGTACACCCGACCAGGATTCAAACCCCGTGCCACCCTTCACCAGCAAACCAGACCATACTGGATTGATACATTAGCCTGCGTGCCCACCGATGCGGGTAGTAACACTTAAGTGATAACGAATAAGAAACTTCTAACTTAAATATCATCCTAAAAAAAATTCGTTGGTATATAACAAGCGAGTGAAACAGTCCGATTTTTGTAGGAATGGCCTTCCTTAGCTGACACGTAAAAAGCTATCAGATTTATTTTCACGTATTCATACGTCAAGTCATGTGTTCTGCATCTTTCACTTTATATATATATATATCATTAATATCTGTATTCATTTATTTAAGGAATTTATCTTTCAATTTCTGAACCCACTTATAAACGAACTTAAATTTAGAACAGACAAAATACCCAGCCCCGGCCGTTGATTCATTACTGTGAAAGGGGAAACCCTCATTTCACTAATGATAGTTTTTTGCCATGCCAGGAATCGAATCCGGGACCCTCAGCTCAGACAGACACGCTATCGACTGAGCTAAGGTGTCAGACTTCAATATCTATAAATAATACTAAAAATATAATAAAATGCTATCAATTTTGACCGTTAAAAATATGTGTTTGCATTTTTTAAAAGACTCTTCCCATGACTATTGGACAGTAGTTGACATAGTATCCGATCGGATACATTGATAATGAGTGCCGTAGCGTTCCATCAATATTCGTGTACAAAATACTGTTTACTTAAAACAACTTTCCACCCTCGCCGTCTTCATAACTTACCAATATAAAAGGCCTGATCTGGTCTAGATACTAGCGCGGTTTAGTCTAGATGTACTTAAGTTCGATATATTTCGAAAGTCAACCTATTTCAGTGTTTTTATGTGAGTTTGTTCTAGTATTCACGTAATATTACCCATGATGCTGATAATATGCGTCTAATATTAGATGTAATGTAGGTTAAGAAGGGTTGTAAGGTTTTTAAGCACCATGTCATACTGCTTGTTCAGGTTGTACGCAAATATGATAATTACTCTGAGTAGGGATAGTAAAGAAAGCATTTGCGTGGAAGGAGAGTGATAAAACATTTAGTAAATATACCTTCAATAGACCCGAGCGGGTTATGAACCCCGATCTCCTCGTCAACAGCAGACCAGTCTAGTACAAGAGTGATGCCTTAGATCATTCGGCCACTGAAGCAGGTCTTTGTAAAGTGATTAATGGTTATTACTTTATACTTTGTGTTCAGAAAGTGCATTCGAATTTTATTATTATTATTATTATTATATTATTATTATTATTATTGTTAGTATTAGTTATCAGCGACAAACCTATAGAATATTCAATAGCTATGTGTGTTTGATCATTCTTCCATTCTTAAATTTTATTCCATTTCTGAAATACTAACTGAAATGAGTCGATTTAAGCTTCTCGTAGTTAAAGTAACAAAGCCTCCTTAAGGTAGAATATAAGGGAACGCGAGTTACTGTCCGAATTTTCAAGGTTTTTTAAATAAAAAATCATGCGATAGTCGACATAGATAAAATTTTTATTCAGTAGATAGATTTCATTTAATTTTCTACGCACAGTAATCTCCGACTTTTTAAATGTATTTCATGGTCATAACATCGTAATTTAACCACAATGCTATTTCTTTATTTAATTTTTTTTCTGGTCAAATGTCATGATGCCATCACCCCATATTACTAGCTGATCATGCTATACGCATAATAAATGATAATTACTCTAATGGAATAAGAATGGGGAAGGAAGCATTATAGAAGTAAGCCTAATTTACCCGCATTTGCGCGGAAGAAAAGTGAGAAGCCATTTAAGAAAGACAACCCTCAGTAGACCCGAGTGGAATTGGAACCCTGATCTCCCCGTCATATACAGACCAGTCCAACACGAGAATGACGCCTTAGACTGTTCGTCCGCTGCAGCAGTAAACACAGATAGTTAGGGACTGTTGAGATTAATTACTATGTGTAGAAAATCAAACAAAATGTATATCTGCTGAAGCAATATACTGTATTTATTTTGACTCAAAAAAAACCTTTTTTTTTTGTCTTGAAAACTGCCAAAATACAGACTTTAAACTCGCTTTCACTTTTATCGCACCTTAATAATAAAAATACTTTTGATGAGACTGCATATTTATCTACCATTCTTTTTAGAAGACCAACTTTTGACCACCCCCTTATCTAATGAAGACACGTCGACCAAACTATCGGTCTTAAAAGGAAGAAGAAGTGGTTTCGTTTTTTTATGGGTTTCGGTGGTGGGGGTAGAGGGGCGGAGTGTTTTATAGGACTACTAAGCAGTGCATTTAAGTCTGTCGTTAATCCGTGTAATAAGCCCCTACTTAGCCAGACTGACTTGTTCCAAAAGGTTTGACAACCAAAATAACTTCTAAGCTTGGTTATGACAACATTATTTTGATTCTTGTTTTCGTGTCAATATTGGTTGTTTAGTATTTAATGTAATTGGTCCCAATTCTGTGGGGAGATGGGGGGGGGACCTTGTTCTATACTCAGTAGAACTGAGGAAAGTATTTATTATTTGTACATTAATTCATCCTGTCATCTAATTAGAAGTTTTCTAGACTCTTAAGACGGGGTATGTTGTTTTATAGCTGTTGGTATCTTGAATTGTTAGTTTTTTTATGTCTAAATATGTTTAATTCTGGGTGCTTGTCAAGATGGGATGGATGTGAGTTAAGGTTTGTATTTTGAACCGTAATGATAAAAAACAGTTTGGACAGAAAAAAATATTGATTCAGTAGATATATTTAGTTTAATTTTCTACAAGTAATAATCTCAATAGTGTTTTAATAAATCAAACCCGCTTCAGTGGCTGAAAGGTTTAAGGCGTTACTCTCGTCTTAGACTGGCCTGCTGGTGACGGGGAGATTTGGGTTCGAATCCCGGTCCGATTTACTGAAAGGGTTTTCCCCCAAATGGTTTTCCA